>CM044004.1:89144565-89757065 GCA_024085815.1 Flaveria linearis
AGCTTCTAACTCTCTACCTTGGTTTTAAAAAGTGTGAGGTGCATAGAGGCGATATGGTCCTGACCCGAGGCGCAAAGTGTAAGGCACAAAAGCATAGAACTTTTCATATGCCAGGAGCAATGCATTTATATATAATTTCTAGCATGGTAGTTCTACCTATATTTTAACCAAATTAAGTACATAAATAACCTATATGTGAAGTCTAAAAAGTGTATGTACAATATCCTGAATTCCTGATGCACAAGCCCACACCTTTACGCCTCGTTCCTAGGGCTCAGACGTGTTTTTTAAAACCCAGGTTGCTACCAATTGCCTATGGCCCAACTAATTCCTATCAGCCTCTACACCAGTCCAAATGCTTATAGTTTCCATCTTTCAAACATAGATCTAGCATAAACAATATACAATCTATAACCATGAAAAACTATAGAATCTCTAACTTTTATAACCTACTAACACATATAAGAGGGAGTGAACAAAAAGCGTACTTTCGAAGAGCAGGGACCAACTTTTGGAGAGCCATTGGAGCCCTAGGTTCGGGTGATCAGTGGTGTTTTGAGGGAGATGAAGGTTAAAGAAGATGAAAGCCAGGTCGGGCTGGATTGGATCGAGTCTAGGTGGTTTGATTTCTACTAGCGGTTTGGAGTCAGGTGTTGATCGAGTGATAATAATTCAAGGTTTAATTGATCTAATTATGTGAATTTACATCATCGTTAGCATGGAACGAAGTTACTTTGAGTTTGTTTGATATGTAGAAAAGTGGAGCTTAAGAAAGCTTATTTTAAGGTAAATAAGCACAGGATGAAACCACGAGGACCAAATGCGCAATTACCAAAAGATACAAAATGGGAAACTGGAACTAAGTTGGGGGAACATGAAGAGTATGGATGAAGCGGGATGGAAATCGGAGCCCGAGAAGTGAAGAAATGCAAAAACCGAAGGTTCAAGACCATGGTAACTTAAAATGGGCATAACTTGGGCTAGGAAAAGAGTTACGGGGCCCACGACCTGTCAACAGAAAGCTCGTGAAAAGTTACATGTGAAACAATTATGAAAAAAGTTCAGGGAGGCCGTAAGCTACGGCCTGAGGCCGTAACTTACGGCTCTGTGCTGAGGCCGTCTGTGAACCCCGTAACGCAGATGGTTTGACCGTCTAGTTAAAAGCAGGCCATAACCTACAGCCTATAGGCCGTAAGTTATGGTCTAACACGATATTTGGAGGGTTATTTCAAATTTTAAATCCTATATAACCCTAATCATTAGGGCTTCAAAAAAACCTTTACTAGTCGAATTTAGGTGATTTCAAAGAGATTTTAGGTGCTTCCAAGCTCCTCAATATCATCCATATCATCATTGATCATCATCAAATCAAGATTGGATATTGAACGAAGATGATGCGTGGCTAGGTTCTATTGATTGCTTTTGGGAGTACGATTCTTGTAAAGTGAGACGATTGGTATGATTGATTAGGTTTTTGTATTAAACATTGATCTATTGAATGCAACATTATGTTTTGATTGATTTAAACGATTTGCTTATAAATAAAGTTGTTTGCTTGATTATCAGTTTTTCGGTTTCCTTGCATCGTGAACTCATTAAGAAAAGTAAGCATCATGATATAAGTGAATTGATAACATTGTGAATAAACGAGTCTTAAAAGATTGTTCCTTTGTTGTCACTTTAATCAAAAGCTAAGATCTTGAAGTATTGTTTCTTACAAACCCTATTTTAAGAGTACTAATTGTTGATCTTATAGAATTAGAAACCCGGAAGTGATTGTTTCTTATTATTTAATCAAATTAGTTTCAAAGTTCTTTGCTTTATGCGATTGTGCTCTTTAATCCGTTCAAAGTTTTAATTTTTTACTTATAAAGTTTGAGTATTTTATTTAATCGAATCGCTTTAATTAAACACTTTTCACATATTCCCTGTGGAGACGATCTTACTTACCCTTACACAATAAAGGTAGCTAAGATTGATATAATAACTTGTTTTTGATCGAGTCTCGACAACCAGATCAGGTGTCTTTGTGTTTTGGCGGATATAACTGTTCTAATAGTGATGAGTTGTCACTCATCACTCCTACATAAGGGCTTTAAAAGCCTCCTACATGCCGCCATGGTCTTTGGCTTCACCCTATAGAACCCTAGATGATGGGGTTTTAGGGGCAGCGTCCTTGATAGCGCGTTTTAATTGGCGACAACCCTCTGGTGGGGTTCAAAGGGTGACAACCCTAGTGGTGATCGAGTTGTTAGCTGAAGAAATTTCTTTTGACGTGTGTGATTTGATGACATGATAGAATAGATAACAAAGTAGTAAGTTGTTAGCAATCATCAACAACAAATTTGGTTTTTTAAAGTAGTAGCTAATGAATCTTTTAATAGCATCAATAGTAATTATGATATCAACAGTAGTGTGGCTTCAATATCAGATACGAACCTTAGTAGCAAATAGGTAGTTTGTAGTAAATTAATGACCAGTGGTAAAAAAAGGTTACAGCTAATAGCCGATAACTACTGAACAATCAGTAGATACTTGTAAGGTTTATACTTAAAGCCTGATAAAGCTAAAGCAATCAAAGAGCTCTTAGCATGCATGCATGAAGTACATAGTAAAGTTACTTTAGAAGTTTTACACAACTCAACGGAAATAAGCTAAGTGTAAAATCTTCCGAAGCCAATTGATAAAATCTTCTGAAGTCAAAGATGAAGTCTTCCGAAGCTTCAGAGACAAAATCTTCTGAAGCCAAAGATTGATTTCTTCTGAAAACAGAGAGATACATGATTTCTCTGATCACATTTTGACAAAAAACTGAACAACTTTTGGCTGCCACCTCTGAAGACTCACTAACTTAGATAAGCTGGTGAAAAGATCCATGCTTTTATCAACTGTAGATTATGGTCATTATTCTGTAACTTTCTAATCCTTTTTGTAATATATTAGGATGTGAGTTATGGCATGCCATAGTCACAAGTTAAAAGGCAATCTGCCATTTGAGCATACATTAATCTTGGTTGTGTAGATTAGTGTTTCCAACTGACTTTTAAAGTATATACGGCTGTAAGATTTAGTATAAAGTATCTCAAATACTTGTATTTATCTTTATGCTTTGTAACACTTGTAATAGAATTTGAGAGCAATATACAGCTTGAAACCAAATATTATCTTTGTTCCTGTTCTTTATTCCATCTCATACTTACTTGTGTTCTTAGTATCATCAATTAAAACCCGGTTTCTATTTGATCTGTTAAGTGTCCTAAGTTTCTCCTTACTGTGAAACTATTGCATTGAACACATTCAACGGTCCTGTAATACCAATGATGGCTTGAAGGTTGTTAGTAACTTAGTTACTATTGATATTACTTCTACATGTATATTTGATAGCGGTTGACATTTATGAAGGTTATAAGTTATAACCGTCAATTTTAATGTTTTTTACGTAGGCTCATGATGATTTAGTGCAATGTTTCAATCCATATATAAAGGATTGCTTGATATGAATTGGGTTACGATTTCATATGATATATACACAGAAAGTTAATACTTATTCTTATGAATTAACTTTGTGACTTATCCAATTTAGGATTTTGTATATGGATAAAATACTACAATTGAAAAAAGACGTTCATCAGATTCAGAAAGGCTACTGATGCTTACAAAATCAAGAAAACACAACAGTTATGCCACACCCCACCCAAGACGATATATACGTGGGACAATTTGGCTGACATATAACTTATAACGAGTATCTTAGGCTCTCAAGTTATAGTAAGGAATCACATAAAGAATAAGGATCTAAGATGTATAAAAGAAAATTATAATATTCTAGAAATATGTTATGAAGATCAACAAAATATAAAGTTCCTACTTCTATGATGTTATCAGTTAGTCACATGTATACCCACCGCGTGGGATGTGACATGTTCATGTGTGGTATTCAAATTATTTCGTTCATTAAACAGTTATGTTTAATTTGACTTATATAACAATCAATATCTTAACCAACTTAAAATCTTATTAATTTTATGTCGTGTTGATTTTTTTAGGCGTGTTAGGAATCAAACTCCACTTTTGAGTTGTGTCTGGAATTGAATTGAGTGGAGCCATAAGACTCCACCAATGCCCTTCACCTATTGCAAGTACCTTGATGAAAGGTTCTTAAATAAATTATGTTATATTTTAGATACGGACTAATGCATGTTATTAACTTTCTAAAGTTGTAGTTGATGTGATCATTTGTGAAAAGCTAGTGTATTTCATAAATATTCAAATTTGAAGAGAAAATGTTTTATATGTCTTGTTTACTTAGTTTGGTGATGTTTGCTGACGTTATGGAATGAACGCATGAGTTTGACTCATGTATAAAGTGTTTGGTTAACGCCAATGAGTTTAAACTTTGGGTGTCAAACTCAAAATCTAGGTATAACCTAAAGTATAAGAACATTTATAACTCATTCTTCATCACCATCTATATAATTATATTAAAAATTATTATTTTTTT
Source organism: Flaveria linearis (assembly GCA_024085815.1). NCBI lineage: Eukaryota > Viridiplantae > Streptophyta > Magnoliopsida > Asterales > Asteraceae > Flaveria > Flaveria linearis. The sequence goes on from CM044004.1 coordinate 89,149,067, forward strand.
TAATATTGTTCAATTATATAATATTTTTATACCTTTATCATTACTTTTTTCTCTTTTCTCCACTCATGACCACTAAAAATATAGTAAAAAATTATAGGGTTTGAATAGTGTTTCCATAAAATACAGATTGAACAGTATTAATTTTTCTATTTTTCACCCACAACCACTTATAAAAATTTATAATATAGGGAATACACACATTAATTTAAGAAACAAATTGTGAATGCTCTAAACCGTTTAAGAGGGGTGGGTTTAGAAAATAATTTTCATTCCCAGTCTATCGTATAATCCTACTCATAGTTGATTCCATATATCAAGTCAATAACTTAAAATTTTTTTTATATTTGATATATATTCAACTACTTTATAAACTAAATGCAAAATCATGTATAAAAATATGTGAAGGGTATTTAAGCTTCATCTTTGAAAGTGAAACCAACTCCATACATGTCTCTTGGGATCGTGTACTTGTTCACACTTTTTAAAATCAAGATTATATTAATGATCTAATTTAAATTATTCAATATCACATAATCATTACATAAAACATATGCAAACAACAGCCTATTTATCACGTTAAACTGAAAGTTTTCATACTCACAACCACATAATTTAAATAGCATAAATGCTTAATCAATCGTAAAGAATCTCCACTACTCATCATAAACATTTCACCTTTACATTTCAAAATCATTCTTCCAGGTCCTCTCCTCAAAACAAGTAGTAAAATGCATGGAATAACAACTTTCTTTTGGTGGGTGGACAGGAGAAGTCTTGCAAGGAATAATATCCAACGACCCAACTTGACAACTTTCACAAAAAGAAATCAACCAAATACCAAATTATGAATATTATGGTTTATAAAATCCTCAAGGTGTTGCCATTCATAGAAAAATACTAACCAGCTTTAAATATATAATATTTTTTTGAAGCGATAGGGTTCTGTGTCGGGGCGCAAAGTGCAAGGCACAAAATTAAGCGCAGAACTTTTCGTACCTGAGGTGTAGCGTGTTTATATATATAATTTTTTTTGTTTCTCATAGGTTTCTGGCATCTTAAACCTATATTTTAACTATCAATAAGCTATGGACTTTGAGTCGGAATAAACGGACATGGTTTTGTATAATTTACAAACATGAAAACAAATGTCTTGTAGTCTGCTTTTGAACTATGTTATATTTAGACATTTGTTTGTTTTCTTAAGGTGAGAAGGATAAGGAGAAATATTGAGATTTGTATTTAGTATTTTCATCAATTTTCTCATCTTAAAATCAAACGTAGCCTCTTTGTATATTTAAGGGTATTCAACATTAACAAAGTAATGTCTCAGTTGACTCTTAAATTGTTATTTATTGTTTGAATTTAACAAGAAACTAAGTTGAAAAGTTTAGGCTTATATTTGTAGTAAATTATTTAATAAAACTAGTGGTGTCATCGACATACGTTACGCATGTGATGGATCAGGCTCAGAACATGCATTTAGTTGTGACCGTTAATTGCTAATCATAAACAACTATCACACGGCACAAATTGTTGGCGTATCATCACAACCTTGCATTATATTATATGTTAACAGAGTAACGGAATAAGTATAAATTGTACAGTTTTCATGGAATACGGTATCATATGATAACTAACAATAATGATTAACATCTATCATCAACCAGAAATAGATGAGCAAAGGCAATGATGTTCCCAACATCGACATCATGGCAAAACATTTTTAACACAACCAATACGCCTATCAGAAGAATCAACTAAAAATGAGTTCAGGCTAAGCTTCATATGGAGCAAAGGCGCTTTTTCGACACAACAATTTTCCCAACAGCAGCCTCTATCTAACAACATGGTAAAAGTAAAGTCATGAAAATGGGTTGTTATGGGTCATCTTATTAAAATGTTGGGTTGATTTGGATCCCTCCTTTTTAACCGACGGGTCAGAATAGGCTGAGGGTTTTAACAAATGGGTAGTTTTCACCCATAAGAAACACAACCTTTTATTCCTTTTAAACTTAATATAATAGCTCTAGTAGTTTAAATGTATGCTTATTACAACCACCATCTCACTTACATATTCAAGATTCTGACAATTCGGCCACCACCTCATCGCCATCTTTGAGAATCTAACTACCGTCAATCGACCATCGTATGTAAACACCGGCATATAGTCTACCGACTAGCTTAAATACAACAACTGCCTACTCTTGTAACCACCACAACCTTTGCCACAACAACCCACGTTGCCACCACCGATCGCCCACTCGCAACATCCACCAACCTAAGCTGCCGCCATCACAAATATAAACAATTATATAGTATAGAGGTTAGCCTGATTAAAAAAATAAAAACTCTAAAATTCATACAGTTAGGTAGATTAATTAATAATAAAAGTTATAAAATATATAACTTAATATTTAATGAATAAACATGAACACATATAAACAAACAAACATGAACAAATATAAACGAACATAAACTAACACCTTATCGAACGTTTACGAACATAAATGAATGAACTCGAACTTTGTTAATGTTTGTTTCTTTAACTAAACTAATGGAGTTTCTAGTTCATGTTTGTTCATATAAAAGATGAACGAACATGAACGAATTTCCCGCCAAAAGGTTCATGAACTGTTCTCTGAACGTTCGGTTCGTTTAACCCTACATGCTAGTAAAAAAGGGTAAACCCCTATCTACTCTCCCTCTCTCCCCCCTTTTACTTCTAATGTTAAACAAGTTACCCCAAATGTTATTCTTCTTTATTTGTAATTTGTTACTCAAAGATCAAATCCAAGATCCAAACGGTTAAAGATTAAACCGAATAACACGATGGATATGGGATTAGACAAGTGTGCAGTTAGTTATTATATGAAAGAGAAAGTTCACAACTACATGAATCAAATAAAGTAAATGATCTTATTAATTCTCCATTATCTATCACACGCATTTCACCTTCACAATTCAAAGTTATGCTTTAGAATATCTCATGAATACAAATAATGAGGTACTATTATTGATAAAGAAACACTAATCAGCTCTTTGACGGAACCAACATAGATAATTTAAGTGCATAAACAAAGTTTATCATTCATAAGTTTCTAGCTTGTCACTAGTTTCCTTTGCCCTGTAGAGTAAAGTATAGAGTCCATAGGCATGAAAAAGCTAGAAAAAAAAGTACATAAGGCTTTAGTTAGACATTTAGATCCACACTACAAACACTTTGAAAGTTTATGCTTATAGCTTTATTTATTGGTGACACAAGTATAATAAAGGGTGGTTCTCAATATTATCATAGAGCTTATAGATGGCCTTAGTGATGTATTGAACGTGATAATTCCTGAGACACGTTTCTCATTGTTGGACGACACTTTGGATCAGTGAGAACACATGCGACTGCTACATTATAAGCACACATAATTTTCTTTTCAATCGACCTATCAGTTGGATAGGGGAGTCGCTTGTCCAATATATTTTCCAGCGTTGTCTCATGACCAGTCGAATAGTTCAGGTATGAGAGGAGGTCTCCAGGATGCTTTCCTACGATTATTTCAAGCGCCACCACCCCAAAGCTATACACGTCACATTTTTCAGTTGGAACCATGTTATATGCAAGTTCTACATCAATATTACCAAAGGATAATTAGCAGATTCCCAACAACTAATAGATATAAAACCGAGTAAGATTACGTAGAAATACCTGGGCAATATATCCCAAAGTTCCCATAACTACTGTTTGGTTAGAGGAATCCGGATCAAGCAATCTGGCTGCTCCAAAGTCGGCAACAAATCCTTCCATCTCTGAGTTTAAGAGAATATTGTTGCTTGAGATGTCTCTATGAACAATAGGAGGGCTGCAATCATGATGCATGTATGCCAAAGCATGGGCTACATCTTTGATGATGTTCACCCTCTTGTTCCAGTCCACTTGAACGGCTAATTTGCTGAAACTTAAGGCGCAAAATAGGCTCCCTTTTTCCATGTATTCATATACAAGGAAGTTGCATGTGTTATGCAAACAAAAACCATAGAGTTTGACAATGTTTTTGTGCCTTAGGTTTGTTAACACTTGGATCTCGTTCTTGAAACTCTGGTTGAATATTGGTTGCTCGGCTTCAAAGCGATGGAGTTTTTTCAAAGCAAACGTTTTACCGTCAGGCAGTTTCGCTTCGTAAACACTACCATAGGCGCCCGTTCCAATGCAGTATTTGAGATCAAAATCCTCTGTTGCAGCGATGAAGTCTTCGTATGCAATTGTTCCATCATAATTCAGTATTGAGCACACATTTCCATGTTTTCTTGTTTCTGGATGGATGTTTTTTGCTATTGCCTTGCGTTTTTTGTAACACATGTAAACAAAAAGCAAGAAACAGAGTCCCAAGATGAGGGGAAGAAAATGGCCAAACGATGAACCAACTTGTTTTTTTTAAAATGATCTTCACATATTTGTCCCCTTAAAGCATTGCATGACAAGCCAAATTCTTTATCCTGGATTGATGAACTGTTGGCCATTATTGCAGTCAAATTATTGAGAGATTGGTTCAAGAACTTCAAATACAGGAACGTCAAATTGTTAAGTTGTTCTCCAACAAAATGATTACTTCTAAGGTCCAGGTACTCTAAGTCATTGCAAATATAAAGACTTGTGATAGCTCCTGTCATCTGATTCATCGAGAGGTCAAGATGTTGTAGGTAACATGGATTTTGAAACGACACGTTTCCTGACAACTGGTTTGATGATAAATCAAGGTAAGAAAGGTTTCCAAATTAGGATGAACAGGACCCACAAGACTATTATTATTAAAGTCGACATGCATTAAGTAAGCCAAATTGGCTAAATCCGGAGGTATGTGGCCACTTATGGCATTCTTGCCAAGGTTTAAATATTCTAACCGGCTTAGGTTACCAAAATTTGAGGGGATTGGGCCGTCAAAATTGTTGTCACCCAGATCCAATTGTTTTATGTTTTGCAAATGACCAATTTCCGTTGGGATGTTTGCATTGAGATGATTTGTGCTTAAGGATAAGTATACGAGGTTGACCATGGAACCATACGATGATGGGAGTGGACCTGTAAGTTGGTTATGATAAAGAGAAAGGGCTGTTAAATTAGTGAGATTGGCGAGGGAAACCGGCAACTTACCGCTAAAATTGTTATAAGAAAGAACCAGATATTCCAACTAATGAGATTGTTGAAAGTGATAGGCAACTCACCACTAAAATTGTTACTAGCAAGAACAAGGTATTGTAAATGGGTGAGATTGGTGAGGGAAACAGGTAACTTACCACTGAAGTTGTTATATGAAAGAAAAAGTGTTTCCAAACGGATGAGATTGGTGAAAAAGTCAGGTAAGTTACCACTGAATTTGTTACCAGAAAGATCAAGGTCTTTCAATTTGTGAGATTGTCGAGCGAAACAGGTAATTCCTGAAGTTGTTACCAGAAAGATCTGAAGTGAGATGGTGAAAAGACTCAACTGATTGTTAATAAAAGATCAGTATTCCAAGGATGAGATGGGAAAGAGTCAGGAATATTCGAGAAAGTCGTAATGAGATTGGTGAGAACAGGAAATTGTTACTAGTAAGTATTCCAGGATGTGAAGGAACAGGTGGTAAGTTACCTGTGAGTCGATTCACAGAAAGTGAAAGATGGGTGAGATTTGACAGCAAACCAATCTGCTCTGGGATGCTTCCTTCAACACCACAATGCTCAATAGCAAGACGAACAAGGTTTGGAAACGAAGATAGGTGAAGACTTTCGAGTCGTCGACCCCAAGGTCTATTCCTGTGATGTTTATCTCAATCACACTTCCTGCTTCATTGCAGTCTATTCCTACCCATTTACAGTGATCTGAAGCATTTCTATATGGCCACCAAGCAGCCAAAGCTTTTGCCTCTAATGATTTGTTGAAACCATTAGCAGTGGTGGTTTCTGATAGGATGAAAAGAGCAGAACAACATGAAATAGATGACTGATGGAAGAAGTAATAATAGTATTCCACATCGTATAAACATAATATGTATTGTTTACCTTCAGCAATCTAAGTGAACAAGGTGATTTATTTAATTATTTTGATGCTTCCTCAACCGGTGATAATATATATATATATTCCCAAGGACGTGTGAAGGAGTTTGGAAGTCAATGGCAGAAAAGGAAACTTTAGTCAACCTGGATATGATTACTATTGAAAACTAGCAACACATTTTACACGTTTTAATACTTTAAGAATGGGTTTAAACTTTAACTAGGTTTGGGCCCCGCGCCTTGCCGCGGCTATTTGAGTTTTAACGTAACCCTAAATTAAAATCAAAATAAAGGTTTGAAACTATAAAATCAGCAAAATACCAGTGTTGCAAAAATCGCTAGGCGCTAGTCGGGCGGTGAGGTAGGGACTAGGGATTAATCGGGATTAATCGGGATTAATCGTATTGGAATTTTCATATATAATTTTTAGTTTTATATATAAATACACACATTTTAGTATGTAATTTTAATAAAAAAGTTAAGTTTTATATATAAATACACATATTTGGCCGGAATTTCTAAGTTTTTGCCGGATTTTCCAAGTTTTGGCCGGAATTTTTGAAAGTCGCCGGAAAAGTCGCCGAAATCCCGCCGGAACCCTACCGGAAATTCGCCGGAATCACCGATTTTTGGCCGATTAAGACCGATTTTTGGCCGATTAAGACCGCCTAGGTCCGATTTGACCGATTTCCGATTATTGTCTCCGATTTGGTGAAATCGCCAAGGTGGACTCCCGATTGGCGATTACTCGCCGGTTAATCGGCGCCTAGCGCCGATTTTTGTAACACTGCAAAATACACAAGGTAAAACACACCAAAACCCCAAATTCATAACACACAAGAACATTCAGAACCCAAAAGTAAATCAAAGTCCAACACCATAAACAAAATAGACGAAAATCAAAGCGCGACAAAGTCCTATATAAAAAAATTGACGAAAATCAAAGCCCCAAAAAAAGCAAACAAAAGGAAAACCCAAACCTTAACAGGATATCGATAACGAAAGAAAGAAAGTAGGAACCTGGAGAAAGACAACGCCAACGAATACTATAAATGAACGTAATCAAAACACCCATCAAAAAGATGTGTGAAGAAACAAAAAAACTCACAAGAAAAACCCCACCCCTAAACATCAAACCCACAAAACAAACCTATAAAAACACACAATGTTTTCAAAACCGGACCGGAAAGCGAACCGGATGGCCTAGAGGTTCACTGGTCGGACCGGTCGGACCGGTCGGACTGGATTACGAACCGGATGACGTCATAAATATTTTAAAAAATATAAAAAATTTCCAAATATTTATAAAACTACAAACACATACCATTCAAGTAAACATAGTCCAATTTAGCAAAATACAACAACCCAAGTTTAAACAACCATAAAGCAAAACAAAATAAAACATCCAAAGTTTAAATAACCATAAATCAAATAGTGGTTCGCCACTAATATTAATGAACCGGTGTTCCTTAATTCAAAACAACATCCAAAATACATACCATTCAAGTAAACATTGTCCAAATTAACGAACCGGTGTTCCTTAATCCATATCGAATAAAATTTTTCTATTAAAATTAAAAAAATTCAAAAAACCGGTTCAACCCGGTTCGCCGGTTCCGGTCGGCCCGATCGACCGCACGAACCGGCCGGTTCAACCGAAAACGGCCCAAAACCACCGAACCGAACCGCCATCCTCACCGGTTCCCAGTCGAACCGGTCGGACCCATTAAATAAAAAAAAATTAAAAAACCGGTTCAACCCGGTTCGCCGGTTCCGGTCGGGCCGGTCGACCGCACGAACCGCCCGGTTCAACCGAAAATGGCCCAAAACCACCGAACCGAACCGGCATCCTCACCGGTTCCCGGTCAAATAAAAAAAAATTCAAAAAACCGGTTCAACCCAGTTCGCCGTTTCCGGTGGGGCCGGTCGACCGCACGAACCGGCCGGTTCAACCGAAAACGACCCAAACCACCGAACCGAACCGGCATCCTCACCGGTTCCCGGTCGAACCGGTCGGACCAGCGAAAATTTTTTTTTTCAAAAAACCGGTTCAACCCGGTTCGCCGGTTCCGGTGGGGCCGATCGACCGCACGAACCGTTCGGTTCAACCGAAAACGGCCCAAAACCAACGAACCGAACCGGCATCCTCACCGGTTCCCGGTCGAACCGGTCGGACCCACCGGTCCACAAAACAAAACAAACCAAAAAAAAAACAAAAAAAAAAGCCACCGACATCACCGACATAAGGGATTAAACATAATAGAATATGTTCTATTAAATCTCCCTATTTTATTTATTTTTAACTGTTAAATTTTATTCACTTGACGACGACGGCGGTGGCGGCGGCGGCGGCGGCGGCGACGACGATGACGAATACTTTTTTATGAGTAATAATGTACGTTAAAATACTTTTTTTTACAAGCGTTCGTGAATAGTTTACAAGAAATTATTTTTTTAATGGATGAACACGAACAAGGCCATATTCATGAACAGCTTATGAATAGATTCATTTCCTTGATAAACAAACACGAACAAGACATTGTTCGTGTTCGTCGGTATATTACAAATCGATGGGACACTCGATCTAGCATAGGCCAACCATGCATGAAAAGTATTTTGAGAAAACTCTATCTTAAAGTTTTAAACAAACATTATTCTCAAATTCAAACCAAGGAAAACCACATGTATGCTCTCTAACTATATCACAAATCTTTCAATAATCCATTAAACCTTAAATCTTTTTAGAGAAAGTTTACGTTATAAAGTTAAAAAGTTATATAAAGTGTGCGAAGTAATTTCAATCATTGATTTAAAAGATGGACGGTTCAGATTTAAAGTAAAAAATCACGCATGAAATGATGGTTGGAGGGGTAAAATTGGAAATAGCCTACACTTATTGACTTTTTTAAAACTCCCCTATTTTTTTAAACGTGTATAACTTTTTTATAAAACGTTATTATTTTAAAAAAAAATTACACCATAAAATCGAGCATTTTATTTTTTTTTAACTTGAGTATAGCAACTTGAGTATAGTACTGCTATATATATTTTTTTAAAATAACAACTTTCTTAAAAACGTCTATTTGTTGTGCGTATAACTTGTGTGATTATTAAATGCGTAATTATGAACATAACTTGCGTAATTATCATATAAATTGCGTAATTATAGCTATAACTTACGTGAATATTTTTGTAACGTGAGTAATTTTTTTATGTAATAATAAATATAACTTGAGTAATAATATATATAATTTGCCTAATTATAAATATAATTTGAGTAATAATGTACATTTTATGCGTAATTGTAGCGCGTACGAAATACCCCTCCGCCAAAACACGTGTCACTCTTTGGTGACTTTGTACGCTTCGCATAAAAATTATAATTTGTATAGTAACCGGCCCCAATCTTTTTAATATTTATTTGTTGATTCTCATTGTTTCGACTATTTAAACTTGGGGTTTATTTAATTGTTACACTTTAAAACTTTGTTTTTATTTTACAAAGTTAACCCTTTTCTAAAATATAATTTTTCATTATCATTGCACTATTTTAATATTTTGACTTTTTAAAGTAAACCCATTTGTGTACGTGTTCATGTTTTTCGCTGATTTGTTTAAAGTTAAACAAACCAGAACACAAACAAAGCTTGGTTCTTGTTCGTTCGGTTTGTTTAAGGCTTTCGTCTCTCATTCTCCCAACCACCGTCTTTGACCTTCACAGACAAACTTTCTTACCGGTCGCTACCTAGAATATCGCCTAACGCCCTCACCCCGCACACTTTTTAAAACCAAAATTATAGTAATGATCTGATTAAAAATTATTCAATATAACATAATCTCTAATCTCTATCTCTAATACTATATAATGCATATTGGATGTCTATAATTGTAATTTCCCCACCAATCGTAAGACGCGCCCGTTGAGCAGCGCCCTTCTCCACCGCCGGCCGTTACACATGCATCAGTCTTTATTTCCTTCACCGGTAGGTCTACCGCCGGGATTTCAAAACTGAACAACATTCATTGTCGCCTCTTCAGTTGAAGGAATCTATATATACTTCCCCGATGCACCGTTCCCTTGCAACAGCAAATCGGAAGTCGAAGGGATCTTCGATCCGCCCTATTAGGAGTGGTTTCAGTTCAACAAGGTTCGATTCGCCATTTCGAATGTTATTGTGTTCGATTTAGCCCTAATTTGTAACGGCTAGGGTTTTGAGATTCGTCTTTGTTGATGATTTGCAGGAGTTTACGGAATATGAGAATTTTGTTTACATATACAGGCCTTTCGCAATTGCCATTAACTCTTGCTCAAGCAGTTCATCTTCCCTAATTCCAAACTCATCGGCCCTCCTTCCCTTTCAATCCCTTTATAGTCCGAATCGATTACGATGACCACGGTGCCCCCTTTTGTGCAGGGCAAGAAAAACGATACGGCGGCTGGTGCAAATTTCGCTTTATTGTCTGCGTATTTTAATGATCCCCTTCTAAACCCACATGGGTTTACAGATCTTCATCTTTTTCATTCTTAGCTTACCGGAACACATACACTTGCAATTGTAAGTCTTTAATCTTTTTTCTTTACATATTGTTTTTTTAATATATGATTGAGTGCCTAATCTCAATTGCTTTATGTTATTCTTGATGGGTTTTGATGAAATTTTGAGTATTCTTGATTGATTCTCAAGATGTTAATTGTGGACTCGTATGATTGACCTTGTTTTGATACTAATTTTGCACACCCTTTTAAGGATCCAGCTTAATTAGGCCATGATGATTTTAAGCTTTGTGTTTGTATTTTATAGTTATTACTTCTTGTTGTTTACATGATCCTATTTGTGCATATAGGTTTTAATAAGTGTGTTAGGTTTTATATTATGTTGGTATCCAATGCTTGAATCCAGTGCTTGATATATGAAAATCATCTTAAAGCACAATTTAGGTGCACTATATCAGTTCATATAAAACTATGTTTCCATATCTATGAAGAATATCCCAGCTGCTTCTAGAATTAGGTCAATATACTTTTTCTTTTTCATTTTTGATTGTTACTATAAATCTCTTATTTCTACATACGGGGCATGCATACATTTAGATTTATGTTTTCCTATGTGAGAAAACAAATTATTGTACATTCAAGTTCTTTAAATAAATTTGAAATGTCCATTAGTGCATACATAATTTAATGATTTGAGATGAAAAGTTGTTACTTTAGTGTTAATTTTGTAATTGGTCTCCTAATTGTTCATCTCTGGTTTGCATTTTTAGGTTGGTTGCTCAAAAAAGTCTTCATCTTACTAAACATGCAGTCAGTCATATTGACAATTTTATAAGATTTTGAAATGTTATGTTACTACTACTTCTTAACATATTCACCCTGAATAAATTATTCAAAACTTCTACATCCTTCTTTTCATATAGTGGGCAAATGATTGTGCTGTGAAAAGCCGAGATGGTTGGGTTAAAGGAGAATTTGAAGCTCTAACTAATCCGGTAACTATCTGTTACATGTTACAGCTACTTGGGTAAATGTCAAATCCAAATTAAAATAAAACCAAATGACAACTATGTGTAGAATATATCATAGCCAAAGCTTTGCCGTTTTGAAGTGGATACCTGGGGTGGGGTTGGGCTTTTTGACTTTGGTAATGCTAGGTTTCATTTGTTAATGTTTTGGATTCATTGGGTTCTTCAGTTTTATTATACTACATATTCAATAGAAATTTAGATGATTTGATAATTCAAAGCTTATGATTCTTTAGATTAAATAATGTAAGGTGAAGTAATAAGAATTGGTTTGCACATCATAGTTATGATCATTGTTTTACTTTATTATCTGAGTCAGTGTTAATGCTTTTATTTTTTGACAAGCCTCTGCTTTTTATTTTTTGTTCTTGCTAATATGTTGGTTTTTTGTGAGGTATTTAGATGTGTGTTTTGGCATAGATAACATCAAAATTTAGATTTTTTTAGCTTGGTTTCTGGACAGTTAGGCTTTTGATACAACATACATAATGATATAATGGTGTCCACCGGAGTCATCAAAGCTAAAGACAAGTCCGCTGGTCACTTAAAGGTATGCCCAAGTTTCTATGTTCTATATAGTTAGTTTCATATTTGTTATGTTTTTTCAGATAGGTAACGGGTCAAAATGGTCGGGTCATGCGTACATGTTTTCTTGACTCAAAACGTTTGTCCACATAGATTACTTTTTATCTATTACACATTGAATGTCATATGTGGGTAGAGTGTTTAACTCACAATTGACATGAAAAAACATTTCTCGCTCAAAAAATTAATTATTGAGTAATAATATAAGGTTTCATAAATACTGTCATATTAGGAAGTTTTTATCATATACAGTCAGCCAGTTGGACCTATTCAACATGCTACCTTTTATTTTATCAGTTGGAAAAAAGCAAACCTAAATTAGAATTTAATCGAGTAAATGGGTTAAAATTCATGTTGGCTATTTTAACAACTAAAAATTTCAGTTTAAGTGTTATATACATATACATTTTATAATCAGGTTGGTGCTAAAAGATCATTGTCATGTTTGTTGTGTATGTTACTGAGAACAAGCCCACACGTGAGTTTTCGTTGTTTCATAGGTAGCTGCAAAACAAACTGTCTTGCTTCTTTTTCCAAGGAATTATTAACCCATTTCAATAATACAAGCAAATGAACCCTTAAGTCATGAAGAATGGGTGTTATATCATTGTTAAATGAGTCTTTATCCTTTTGGTATATTTAGTTTGATATGCTTTTACTATGGATCTTCAAGTAAAATGGTGGAAATTGGACAATTATAATTGTGTGTTATGTCAAATAATACAAGTCTTTTAAATTACAAACTTTTTCTTAAAAAGTGAACATTTTAGCTTTATAAATCCATGAACTTACTTCTGTACATGGTTGATTGGTTTAGTAATTATTCTCACTACCTTATATGTCTTAGCATTTAGGAGCCATGTTTTTGTAGATTTAGGTGTTTTAATATGGATGTATTACTTTTGACTTGGACTTCTTTGTAATACTTCACAGTTATCATTACACATTAGACTTTTAGACCTTAACAATGTGTTTAGGACTTAAATGGTATTTATAGAGTTTTTAGGCTTTCATTTGTTTGTATAAATTAGATTATCAGTGTAGCATTATGACTTTGACACATGATGTACCATACACTTGACTTTGACTTGTCTGCAACTTTATGATTTATTAACTAGCACATCATACACTTGGAGATAGTGAATCCTAGCCTACTGATAAGCAACACATACATATCAACTTAATTATGTATTGCACTAACCTCGGCATGAATAATAGTTTCATATAGAAGTAAAGCATCCTAGGAACTAATTATAAAGTTTTAGAATTTGATTCGTTTGTTTATAAAACTAGATTGTTAGTTTACCCTTGCCAAGCACCACATGCCACACACTTGAATTTGATTTACCTGCAACTTTCTGATTCGTTAAACATTACATGTTGGTTTTAGTGATAATTTGGCTAAAAAATTTCATGGAAATATCACATGTGTGGCTAAACACCACATATTCGAATTTGATTTCGCTGCAATGTATGGAATTATGCATAAAAACATAATGTTGATCTTTGTTAGTTACAACTATGTACAATAAAGGTAATTACTTTTGTTTTATATTCGTGAATTATGGTCTTTGAAAGCCACTAAACGTGTGTTTTGTTCTTCACGTCTTAATGACAAGTATGTTGGTTTAATCGGGTCAAACGGTTCACAAGTTACGGATGAGTAGCACTTACGAATACATATTTGATCACATGTTATTTTCTGCTTATGCAAGGCCGGGTAAATGTTTGACCATGTAAATTGAAGCAAACGTGGTTGTTAAACAAAGCAATATTACGTGGAGATCATGGTGCACTGGGATTATTATTTTTTTTGTTTTTCATTCATATGCATGTTGAAAGTCTTTATTATTACTCCCTTTTGTAATCGTATTTTTATGTTCAAGAAGAATATCATAGAAATAGTTCCATAGTGTGAGTTTGTGTGTGTGATTTAGAAGGGGTCTGAACCAACAAAGTATGTAGATATCTTAAACCTACTTTGGTCTTGAACCGTTTGCACTATTAAGACTCCCTTTGTAATTGTATTTTTATGTTCGGACTTACCAGTCTCTACCAATGACTTCATTGGAAGATAGCCGGTCATAGTAAAAAAGTCGTCGCTAGCATACAAGATGGGGCAGACCGACATTGCGGCATATGAAATAACAGTTGTTCTAGCTGATGAAAGTTAAACCATGCATAGAGACTTCTTTCTTTAGAAAATTGAAATTTGAAATGTGGATATTAAGAGGTGAAATGAAATTTATGATGTGAATTTGATATTAGCAACAAGTAAGAGTTATTTGTAAAAAAGCTAAGATTGTATATAACCTAGCCAAATGTTATATTTGTTTTCATTTATATTTTAGTTTTAAGTTTTCGTTTTAGGATTTTATTAGAATAAGGAGTATTTGGATCATTATACACGATTTTAACGGTCACTTTAGCTACCATTCAAGTTGGGATTCAACATGTTACATTTGTGTATTTTTGTTGGACTAAACGTGTAGGTTGTCATACTAGATGTTTCAATTGAATGAGCAAAACCAAAACTAACTCTAAACTATATTATATTTACATACCAATATACATATGTTATGAATAGTAACCTATAAACTAAAACACTTGTTTTTAATTTAATTTTTTCCCCGTAACAAATATTAACATGCATAATGTTGAAATGGACTCTTATTTAATAAGCCCGCTGCAACGCGCGGGTAAGGCCTACTAGTCATTTATATAAACATATACAAACAACAGCCTAATTATGATGTTAAACTGAAAGTTCAGATACTCACCACTACATATTTCAAATAAAAAAATGCTTAATCATTATATAGAATCGCCACTATTCATCGCAAAGTATTATACTACTACTTATTTATAAAGGTCGATGGTGAACCCATCTTATTTTTTCTATTACACAATAAATAGAGTAAATTGTAATTTTCATACCTGTGTTTTAGGGGTGTTAACAGGATCAGCCCCATCTTAACAGTTTGCATACCTGAGTTTATAAAATCTAACGCTTTACATACATCCGTTAATTTTTCTTTAAACGTTCGTTAAAAGCCTCCCACGTGCTCCTCACGTGAGGGGTAAAAATGTCATTTGACCCATCAAAAACCTCATTTGCAGCAGCATCTATTATTAGAAAACCCACCCCCACACCCCTTCTTCTTCGATCCTCCTTCTTCTTCGATCCTCCGGCCGCCCCACACCCCCTCCCTCTTCATCTCTAATGGCCTCTGCTAATGCAATTTCCACCACCTCAATCATCTACTCCCCTAAACAGTCTGGTTTGAGAAATGGTAACGGAGGTGTTAGTCAGTTGCGGACTGGTCAGACGGTGAAGCGGTGGAACCGGCGGTTCGCGGTTCGAGCTGCGGCGAAGGAGATTGCGTTTGATCAGAGCTCACGAGCGGCGATGCAGGCTGGTATTGATAAGCTTGCGGATGCTGTTGGTCTTACTCTTGGCCCTAGAGGGAGGAATGTTGTATTGGATGAATATGGTGCCCCCAAGGTGGTTAACGATAGTGTTACGATTGCCAGAGCTATTGAGCTAGCTGATGCAATGGAAAATGCTGGTGCTGCACTTATCAGAGAGGTTGCAAGCAAAACCAATGACTCTGCTGGTGATGGCACAACAACTGCATCGGTTCTTGCTCGTGAGATTATTAGACTTGGTCTCTTGAGTGTTACTTCAGGTGCTAACCCAGTTTCAGTAAAGAAGGGTATCGATAAGACGGTTCATGCCTTGATTGAGGAGCTGGAAAAGAGAGCTAGACCGGTTAAAGGTCGTGATGATATCAAAGCCATTGCGTCGATTTCTGCTGGAAATGATGATATTATTGGATCCATGATTGCTGATGCTATCGATAAGGTTGGACCAGATGGTGTGTTATCTATTGAATCATCATCTTCCTTTGAGACCAGTGTTTGTGTTGAAGAAGGAATGGAGATTGACAGAGGATACATCTCCCCACAATTTGTTACCAACTCAGAGAAATTATTAGTTGAATTCGAGAATGCTAGAGTGTTGGTCAGTGACCAAAAGATATCTTCTATCAAAGACATAATTACTCTACTGGAAAAACCACTCAATTGAGAGCTCCGTTGCTTATTATTGCTGAAAAAACCACTCAAAAGATATCTGCTGAGATATCTTCTATCAAAGACAAAATGATTAAAAATGACATTTTTACTCCTCACGTGAGGAGCACGTGGGGGCTTTTAACGGACGTTTAAAGAAAAATTGACGGATGTATGTAAAGCGTTAGATTTCATAAACTCAGGTATGCAAACTGTTAAGATGGGGCTGATCCTGTTAACACCCCTAAAACACAGGTATGAAAATTGCAATTTACTCCAATAAATATTATTAAATCATAGCAATATTATCATTTGCTAAGTAGCTGTACGTGTTTCCACAACCAACTACGTGGTCATGTTTTCGAATCTGCTTCGTGTATATATTTGGATTGTCACTTTCACACACTTTACACTTATCTCAAGCACACACACGTAATATATATATATATATATATATATATATATATAGGGGGGAGATCCATTGAAAAGCTAATTATAATTGAAAACCTTGAAAAGTTAATCTTAACCATTAAATATATAGATCAATGGCTATTAACTCTTGTGTCAATTATGTAAATAAATATAATTTAATTATTCAATTTAATAGAAGAAAAGGGCAAGTTAGGGATTTCATAAAAGTTTAAAACAGTTAAGCGTATAATCAGTTTCCTAAAAATACTCCGAAAATCGCTATTCCTTTTCAAACCGCAAAGCTGTAAACTTGGAAGAATTGAACTTGCTATTCTATACAAAATCGTTGATTTCTTTGTCACAATTACATACATTTGGAAGAAATCGAAGGGTACTACACCGTCGTTGGTGATTCTGCAACGCGTGTGCTCGGAATCGTTGTTTTCCGAAAACCAGAAGGTATGTGTTCTTATTATTGATCGAAACTTGGAAATCAAAAAGAAATTGGGTTATACATAATCATAGAAATCGATTCAAAGGTGTTTGTAAGTTGGGGGTTTGGTTTTTGGTTGTTTAAATCAATTTCAATTCAATTAGGGCTTTTGATACGTATATGTACGAATGTATTATGCGATTTTATATCTCTTAAATTTTGACCTGGTTTTAAATTCTTGAATGTACATGTATGTATGTGTCATTTTAGTTTGGAAATACACAGTATGTATGGTGTTAATCACTTAATTTACGTTGGCAGTAATGATTTTAGGAATGCTTGGTACAATTTCTTTTGTATGTACCAAAACAATGGGATAAATGTATATGACCAATGGTAGATAATGTATATACAATTTTAGTTTGTAATGTATTTGAATTGTGTGTTGGTATAGGATCAGTGAGCAATTAGACAAGTATGCTGAAGTTTGGTACGTATATGTACCATTCATGTGTTGGTGTTTCTTTCTCGATGATGGTCCCTTAGCATCTAAAGTATCACGTATATGTACCAGTATGCTGTTTTGTCATACGTATATGTACCAAACTTGTATGTTCTTAGCATCTAAAGTATCATATAAGGTATCACATTGTGATTAGTTGTTTTAAAATTGACTATAGCATTCTGTTACGTATATGTACCAGTATACTGTATTGTGAGGGGTTAATTGGCTTTTATAGTGTTACTATAGCATTCTGTTAGTATAGCATATATGTACATATATGTACCAGTATGCTGTTACTATAGCATTCTGTTACTATAGCATTCTGTTACATATATGTACCAGTATGCTGTTACTATAGCATTCTGTTACTATAGCATTCTGTTACTATAGCATTCTGTTACTATAGCATTCTGTTACTATAGCATATATGTACATATATGCTGTACCAAAACAACTAATCAGGGGTTAAATTGTCGTTGAGGGGTTAATTGGCTTTTATAGTGTTCATGTGTTGGTGTTTCTTTCTCGATGATGGTCCCTTAGCATCTAAAGTATCACATATATGTAGCAGTATGCTGTATTGTCATACGTATATTTACCAAACTTGTATGTTCTTAGCATCTAAAGTATCACATAAAGTATCACATTGTGATTAGTTGTTTTAAAATTGACCATATCATTCTGTATGTTCTTAGCATGTAAAGTATGTATGCATATATGTACCAGTATGCTGTATTGTGATACATATATGTACCAAACTTCACAAATTTATCTTCGTGATTAGTTGTTTTAAACTTGTATGTTTAAAAAAAGATGTAGATATTGAATGGGATAAATTTAAATTAGCAATGGTAGATAATGTATACATAATTTAAATGCTTTAAAATGTATTTAAATTGTGTGTTGGTATAGAAATGGTGAGCAATGGTATAAGTATGATGTATTGTGATACGTATATGTACCAAACTTGTGTGTATGCATTATATGTAATTAGTTGAATTATCTCTTTGATTAGTTGATTTAAGCATTATATGTATGCATTTGTAGTATATTCTTAAAATCCCACATTATGCCACTTTGTAATAGCATATAATGTTAATATAATGACTGATATGTAATTAGTTGAATTATCTCTTTGATTAGTTTCATACGTACTTGATTTCATATAGCCATAGAATTATGTGAACATATGTAAGACTACCAATGTGTTACAATATATGTTCACAAACTGGTACATATATGTTTCAGAATTAAAACAATAAAATCAGTTGTGTTTTGTGTACATCTCATTATGTAATACAAGATACTATATGTGCTTCTAATTGTTTCATATATGTTTCACTATAAAACAGAATCTGGTACGTATACGTGCTTCTATGCAAACAACCATTTGTACGTTAATGTATGTAATTATATATGCACGCATCTAACTGAATATTCAAGAAAAGAATTGTTAGGTCTTATTAAACATAAGATGAAACAATTAAAGACTATAAAATAATGCAAGTTAAAAGTATTTGCATACAGATACATACATTAACGTATGAATGGCTGAGTTTATACAAGTACATATACGTACCAAAATTCTGAATTATGTTTCAACATAAATGTAACAGTAAGAAACTATTTTTTTTGTATCTATATATGCGTATATGCACCCCTCGAATGAAAAAGATATTTATCACTGTTACATATACGTACCAGAAATATAATGTTTTGAGTTTGCAACCTATATTATGTTTTGATGATGGTACATATATGTTTCAGAATTAAAACAAAATTATAATCAGTAGTGATTTATAAAACACCTAAGTATGTAATACAAGATACTATATGTACTTCTAAGTGTTACATATATGTTTCATTAAAAACAGAATCTGGTACGTATATGTACTTCTATGCAAACAACCATTTGTATGTTAATGTATGTAGGTATATATGCACGCAGCTAACTGAATATTCAATAACAGATTTGTTAGGTCTTATTAAACATAAGATGAAACATTTAAACACTATAAAATAATGCAATTTAAAATTATTTTGCATACAGATACATACATTAACGTATGAATGGCTGATTTTAAACAAGTACATATACGTACCAGTAAATGTTATTTATGTTTAAACGTATATGTAACAGTAAGAATGGAGTTCGTACCAACTAATGTGTATGTTTTATGGTTTAGTATTCATATATTTGCAACCAAAAATTGGGTCGGAACAAATTTCTATCAGTTGAATAGCTTAACCCCGGGACAACAAATTTATAATGACGTAATTGACTGTTGGGCTAAAGTGCTAAACCATGATGAAAAAGATAGATGTCCGAGCTCACCCTATCGTTTGTTCGTTGGCGTAACTCCATTTGTAAGTATATTTCATTCATGATTGATTTAAATTTCATATAATATAAATATATATATATATATATATATAGTGTTTAACTAATGACCTAATGTTAAATAAAAATACAGCTTGGGTGGATAATTGAAAGCGATAAGGAAACGGATGCAGAACGTATCAACCACTTTAAAACCAATCTGGAAAGTTTTGTTGAAGATTTTGAAGGAGTGTTTGACATAAAACAGTTTGACATTATATTCTTCCCCATATTGGAAAAAAAACCATTTTTATTTGGTTTGTTTTGAAATGAAGTATGCGAAGATCACAGTGATCGACAACATGAGTGATTCACAATGTATAATCAGTTTTGATGATGATGCCGAATTCATTAAGAAGGGAACACCGTTAAAAGTGGTAAGATGTATTCTTT
The DNA here is from genome assembly GCA_024085815.1 of Flaveria linearis. NCBI lineage: Eukaryota > Viridiplantae > Streptophyta > Magnoliopsida > Asterales > Asteraceae > Flaveria > Flaveria linearis. The sequence continues at coordinate 89,169,392 of CM044004.1, forward strand.
TAGGGTTTATGTTCGTTTATTTCTTTAAGTACTTATAGTTTTTGTATATGTGCATACCTACATAAATTTATTTTCAATATGCAGAAACATATTTTTGTGTCGTACTTGAAATCAGTGGAGCATCCAAAATGGAGAGAAATAGAATTGGCCTACCCTCAAAAGTTACGTATCGGTTGGTCTACGTCAAAGAACTCTACAGATTGTGGTATATTTGTTATGCGACACATGGAAATGTTTATGGGTAGTCGTTCAAAAAAATGGGATTGTGGGTTTCCATCGGAAGAGAGCAAGATGAAGACAAAAATTAGGAATATGAGGAAGAAGTACGCCGTGAAGATCCTTACTTCTGATGTGAATATATATAAGGAGAAGGTGTTGAAGGAAGCAGAGGAGTTGGATCAAAAAAAAAAGGATAGATGGTAGTTTGAATTAGGATTATGAATGTAATTTTTTGGATAGAGTCAGTTTAATTTTAGATGTTTTCAAGACGTGGATGATTATCAAAACTGTTTTTTGAATGGTTTTAATCAAATGAATTACATTCAGTTGGTTATGTGATGTATCGATTTTATATTATGGTACATATATTACTCGTTGACATACTAATTGTGAGGGGTTAATTGGCTTTTATAGTGTTACTATAGCATTCTGTTACTATAGCATATATGTACATATATGTACCAGTATGCTGTTACTATAGCATTCTGTTACTATAGCATTCTGTTACCTATATGTACCAGTATGCTGTACCAAAACAACTAATCAGGGGTTAAATTGTCGTTGAGGGGTTAATTGGCTTTTATAGTGTTACTATAGCATTCTGTTACTATAGTATATATGTACATATATGTACCAGTATGCTGTTACTATAGCATTCTGTTACTATAGCATTCTGTTACATATATGTACCAGTATGCTGTGCAAAAACAACTAATCAGGGGTTAAAATTGTCGTTGAGAGGTTAATTGGCTTTTATAGTGTTCATGTGTTGGTGTTTCTTTCTCGATGATGGTCCCTTAGCATCTAAAGTATCACATATATGTAGCAGTATGCTGTATTGTCATACGTATATGTATTGTCATACGTATATGTATCAACTGGACTATCATGACCTTACAAACTATTACGTGTGATACGTATATGTATCAAGCAGACTACCATGAAGTAAACAACCATAAAGTTATCGATAAATTTAATAACCTACAACACACAATGATTTATGAACCAAGGACTACCATGACCTTATAATATATGTTTTAGTACTGTTACATATATGTTTCAGTTTTAAAACTAATAATATCAGTAGTGTGGTACATATATGTAACAGTAATGTTTTATAAACATCAACATATTCAGATCAAGACTACCATGAAATTCTAATATCAGTAATGTTTTATAATATCAGTAGTGTGGTACATATATGTAACAGTAATGTTTTATAAACATCAACATATTCAGATCAAGACTAACAATTAAACACTATAAAATAATGCAAGTTAAAAATATTTGCATACACATTCATATAAGTACATATACGTACCAAATATGTGATTTATGTTTAAACATATATGAAACAGTAAGAAACTATTTTTTATGTATCTATATATGCATATATGCACCCCCCCAATGAAAATAACTTTATCACTGATAAATATATACGTATATATACGTATATGAAAACAACCACTCGTACGTATTGTATGTGTCTATAAATCCAAATTAGTAACAACCAATGTAAAAATGTACTAACATTATTAATTGTTTACTCTTAAAACAAGTAAATAAATATGCCAAATGAAAAAAAATCAACAAACTTATTCTTCAATTTCTTGCTCTGAACCTTCCTCGACATCTTCCTCCTCGCTTCGATCCTCACTCGAATTATAATCTGATGAATGACTTGATGAATCCTCAATTTCATCAAGTTTTTCAGGCCTTTTCCTGTTTTGTTGTTTTAATTTAACGGGACAATTACGAGTATCGTGTCCACGTACGTATTTCTTGCAAAAATTACATAACCTTTTAGGCTTCTTACTTTTAGACTTCGCCTTCTCACCAGGACCAATCAACCGCCTATTCTTTCCACAACCTTTGTTCCTTATACCACTTGGAGGTTTGAAAGTGACTTGGTGGGGTTCTGGTTGGTGTAACACCTCCTCAAATACTACACCTTTGTTATTATGTGAAGGGTCGCATGGAAATTCACTGAAAATTTGAGACCTTAGATTTTGCAGGTGGTCATCAAGCCATGTGAGACGTTCCGTATTCATCCTTAACCTATCAACACATTGTTGCATAGTATCCATCAAACGATGTCTTAGAGCTGCATTTTCAGAATTATCTGCACAATATCTATACTCCATACTAAACACCCTTTTGGGCAACGCATCTCTACGCCATCTTCCATGCACGTAATGATTAGGAACTTTTTCAATCTTGTGATGTCTGAATACGCAGAACACGTGACGGCAGAGATATCCAATACGGGTGAATGACATGCATGAACATGTAACAGAATTATCTGACAAATCAAAATTCACCTGCGAATAAAACATTTACCGAATAAAAAAACTAATCAGACTCACATAAATGACACCATATTGGTATAATCACATGTACATACATATACGTACCTTAAATTCATTTAGAATTTCAGCTTTGTTGTCTTGATGTGCAATGCAGTAGTTGTATATTCCGTTAGTTACCTCACGATTGATAATATAACATAACGTTTTGCCCTTATGTATCTCCTTTTGCACCTCTAAAAAAATGTTACGTGTGTATATCTCAGAAGCATGACGTTCAATTAATAAGTTTGTGAGGTACTTAGGAACTGTGGTGGTTGTGTTGAATTCAAGGACACGTTGGTTATATCGTTGACCATCGATAGCATTGTCGTAACTTAATAGAAATTGGACAAGTGTGTTAGACGGGCTAGAATTTATTTTGAAATACGAGTTTGAGCTCTCGCACCTTGAAGTGGTTTTCATCAAACAACACATTGAAATATCCATAAAATAACCAGGTACCCACTGATCTCTAATGGAAAACATATAAGATAGCCATTTATGATCTTGTAAACCATGCTTTTCCATTAAACTCTTCCAGCGTGACTCAAAATCGGATGGTTTTAGGTACACATTCCAAACAAGCTTATGAATGGATGCACGTAGATTTGTGTTATTCAAAATATGTCCAGACACCTAATTATGATAATAAAAGTTAGAGGTATCTGCACTAAAAACATGATATATAATACGGGAAATAAACAGAATACGTATACGTAAGTTAATCTATATTTCATTTTCACTAACAAAAATAAAAATATATAAAACACACAACAAGTTTTAATCTATATTATTTACACATACCTTGGACGGGAGCTTATTAGTGATATGCCACATACATAGCCTGTGGATTGAATTGTCCATCACCTTATGAATAGCCTGTTTCATTGCAGCGTCTTGGTCGGTTAGAACTAACATTGGCTGCTTGTGGTTATGTGCTTCCAAAAAACACTTTAGCAACCACGTGTATGATTCGATCGACTCATCGTACAACAACGCAGCCCCAAAAATAACACATTTTTTATGATGATCAACTCCAGTAAATGGAACAAAAATCATATTATACCTACATAAGAACACAAAAATGTAATATATATATATATATAAATATATATAAAAATAAAATTAACATTTATAATGTACATACTTGTTAGTCTGGTACGTTGCGTCAAACGCTAACACATCACCAAACGCCATATAATTCACCTTCGACACATCATCTACCCAAAATAAGTTCCTAATTTCATCGCCAACCGCTAGAAATTTAAATGTGAAATTGTTTTGGCATAACATCCGGTGTTCCATTCTATCCTTGAAGTATTGGCCATCACTATCACCAATATAATTAGTGATATCCCTACTAAAATTTTTGTAATCAGTCTTTGTTCCTCTAACCATGTGATGACCACCCTTCAATGCAACTTGCAATCTATGTGCTTTAGAAGGTCCGATATTTGCCAAACGACATTTAGCAATGTACTCCTTATCAACAAACTCAAGCTTACGCTTCTTCCTTGTCAAATCTAAATTATCCAAATTCACCAAACCATGATTATGTGCCTCAATAAAACCGTATACTTCAAACATTTCAGTTCCTTCTACAACTCTTAACTTTAAACGAGCACGACAATCACAAACTTTAAAATTTCTTCTTCGAACCCGGGACTTTGTGGATATATCCATAGTGTCAGTTACTTTCCCCGTAGGAATACCAGCCTTGTTACACAATATGTATCTATGAGTTACAACACCTTTCTTCTTATTTTTAATACCTAAACGGGTACTAAATCCGGCCTTCTCAGCATATGACTCGTACATCCTTACAGCGTGATCCCAACTTTCAAATCTTGTTCCTACAACCGGCTTATGCTCATCGGATACGTTAGGAGTCCAATACCTAGACCCATTGGGGGACTGATATAACGTGCTGCGCATGGAATCTGAAAAAACAAACATATATAAAGAAATTTCCAACAAAAATCAATCAAAAAAAACTAATATGACGAATCAATTTAATACCTTCATTCTCAACACCGGTTAGAAATAAGGAATCGTTTTGAGTACTTGTATGATCAAATTCCTTTTCAATCAGATCATGTGTTGTATCTAAATAAATTTCACAAAAAAAAATATTATCTACATAGTAATATATCAAATACAATACTAAAAAATTGACACGAATACATATGGTGAAAACAAATAAACCAACTGTACGTATACGTATGCAATATAACAACGAAGATCATAACATCATGATCGTTACCATCTTCATCTTCTCAACTAATTAAACACAAAACTAAAAAAACAAAACACATAGACAAATATCAAATAAACTACAAAACCATTGGCACGTATACATCAACTGTGAAACTATATCTATAAATATTATTCAAATTCATGGTACGTATACGTAAGCAGCTAAACAATGCAATTTCAAATATCATGGTCTTTACCATCATCATCTTCTCAACTAATTAAATACAAAACTATAAAAAACAAACCACATAAACAAATATCAAATAAAATACAAAACCATTGGCACACTATATTTATAAAATATTGTTCAAATTCTTGATACGTATACGTATGCAGCTAAGCATCGCAGGGCAATTTCGAATATGTATGCAGCTAACAATTCTTGATACGTATACGTATGCAGCTAACCATAACAACGATAAGTTACTTTCGTTAACCGCGGACACAGAAGGTGATTTCTTCATTAACCGCAAACCATAACAGGGCAAATGCGATTTTCATTGTCTTTACCATTTTCATCGTCTGCGACAATTGATTCTGCTTGCGTAATACCTACTGATATCACATCCCGCAACGTATCATCGACATCAACAAGATTTTCGAATACATTGACATCGACAATTGAATCAGTAATCGCATGGACTTCGACAATTGAATCAGTAACCTCATCGAGTTCGACAATTGAATCGGTCATCGTCTGTTCTTGAACAATTGAATCAATAATCTGATTCATTTGGTATATTTGAATTGCGAATCGTCTATTGAATGAGAAAACGAACACTGCTTTGAATCAATGAAAAATCGATGAGGAATGTTCTTCACGTAAATTATGGAAGATCTGTTTCAATTTACATCTAATATTGTTTAAAGTTAAAACATATAATAATTTCCTAAATTAAAAATGTTCAAAATTACTTAAATAACCCTTGTTAATAAATAAAAGTGATTAATTTAAAAAAATATGATTGGTGGATGGAGGTTTTTAAGGTTTTCATTTATAATCAAGGTTTTCATTTGATCCCTCCTCTCTCTCTATATATATATATATATATATATATATATATATATATATATGCATACTTTGATAAACATTTAATAAACTAGTTGTAGAAGACACGCTAGTCTTTGAGTTCCTAGCTACCAATAACTTTCGCCCGTGATTTGTTAAGTTGATCTTGAAGTTATTAGCCTAGCCTCTTGCTCGCGTCTTAGGGCGTTAAACATATATATATAAAGTTTTAAAAATTTTGAATTTAAACCAGGTAGCAATTCAAAGAAACATGAAAATATGGCGCCCCTTGCAAATTATTGAGTTTAAGAATTTTAGGATCTTCTTTCCTAATTCAATATGCATCTTTGAAGATCTTCTCAAAGACGATGTAAACTTTAATAATATCTCTTGCAAACCTTAACTCAATGAAGATTATCACAATAAAATTGGCTCTTGTATCAATCATTTTCGTCTTGCCCCTCAAGTGAAGTTGTTGTCCCTCAAGTGAACTCTTGTGTATAAATACTTCAATTAATTCATTATCGTGTGTGTAAATACTCATTTGCTACCTACACCCTCTTCTTCATGTGTTATGAAGTTCGGTACATGTTTATTCATTACCTAAACATCAATGGCGGAGCATAGTTAGGACCGGGCGGCCCCCCCTCTTTTTTTTCGTCGGTAGTGTTAAACTTTAGTCCGGTAGTGTAAATTTTTCGACCCGGTAGTGTAAATTTGTATATAAAACTCGAGTTCGCCCCCCTAATAAAAATTAATTTCGCCCCCCCCCCCCCCCCCCCCACGGGAGTGTTCAAGCTCCGCCACTGCTAAACATACTTGTTAGCTACTAGATTGAAATGCGAAGAAGGGGACACACCACACATGCAAAATCCATAAGATTTAAAATAAGATATTTCATTCGATTAGATAAAAGAAAGACAATGCATTACAAAACGCAGTCTTTTTTACCTTTTTACTATATGCATATCAAGATGATCGCAAGCTTGTAGTCGCAACATTACTTTCATTTGTTTTAAGGTAAAGAATTTAATCAAGTAAACCTCGTGAATTTTAATGTTGTGTCTAGTGTACAACATTAAAAACTTGTATTTTTTTCATTAATGAACGAAACTCCCTTTTCCATATAAATTGGTGAAAAAGCACCAAAAATTTAAAGAGAATCAAAATATCGCATGCTGATCCAAAGTAATGGTGGGCCTTGGACCCCTATTATTGGTGCCCATATCAATCATTATCGACTCACTTTTTTCTCTCATTTTTGTTTACTAGTCATTTTTTTCAAACAGAAGTCACTAAAGTATATTTCAAATATTAAACTATGTACATTTCTAAACATTAATTAACCCACTACTAATATAAAAACATTCATAATTGGGGCATAAGTTTAGCGTAACTAATAAGAATCTCGTATTGAAATCATATATTAATTACATGCTCTTAACAAATTGCATATTAAAGCCTAACTTGTATTTTTATGATTCTCAATATCCAATATTATATTGAAGATTCTATTCTGAGTCACACGCTCTGATTGAAGATTCTTTTGTGTTTGTCTATAAAAGTATAAATCTATGATCTTCCTTCTATATATAATTATAGACATCGCGGCTCTTAGCTCGACATCTCGTTCCTAGTAGCTCGAGCTATTTGACTCGTATGTAATTTTAAATCGAGTTTGAGCCAAAGGCAGTGTGCTACTATGTTTTCTAGACTTGTATAATCTTATACTATTTGTTAACTTATTATTTAAACTTGTAAAATAAACATATATTCATCGAAATAAATAAAAATATATATGAACAAGCTTATCAAGCCATAAGGTGACTTAAGTTTAAATAGTGGTTGAAGATGAGTACATTTTCGACCATCAAACTATAACTTCTAATACTAGTTGACACACTGATATTTTTCTTATGTAATATATTAGACCATGAGAATTTAACGTGTAAAAATAGAAAGGTATTACGATTATATTATTAATGGAATTTACGAAATTGGTAAATAAAATTATAAGTGTTTTGAATAGTTATGTATTTAATATTAACTTTATTAATTGGTTGTATACTTGTATAGATATAATAGCCTATTGTATAAGTTCTGAGAGACATATATAACTTTTTGAGTAAATTATTATTTAACAGTGATTACACAAACTCTAAATTGAAATTGGCACAATCAACAATCATCAACCATCATCCTTACATAGGTTTCAGCCACCACCATTTCAAGGTGCAATGGAGGTGGTGAGAATATGATCAAAGCTAGATTTATCCGGATAGAACCCCCAAATCAAAACTAAAAAACATTATATGTAAAAAACTTACACGACCATTAATCTATCCTTAAACGCATACCAAAAATATAAATAATAATAAGTAGTTTAAATAAGTTAATTTAAAAAAAAACTTACACGACCACTAATCTATCCTTAAACACATGACCTTGTAAACTAGTGACATTGATGATTGACTCTCGTAAATATGACGTGAGTTCAAATCATTGCAAGTGTAGAAATCATGTGATATTTTTCAGAAAACAATTTTTTTACTTGTAAACATTACACTTACAAGAATTTGCGTTCATAATACTTTTATGAGGCTACAAGGCTTTGAGCAATTAGATGATATTTTTGAGTGAAAAAATTTGTTCAAAAAAAACTAATTTATCTCTAAACTATATCGTATGTTCACAATGAGACTTGAACCCTCACAGTTTAAAGGGAACATCACTAACATCTTGGTGTCACCAGAAACATCCTGATGACAAGATGTATTCTGCATGATCTCTCTATTTACCAAGTTAAATGTTTAAATTATACAAAATCCATATATGAGTGATTATATAAATAGATTAGAGCATTCTGTATACATCTCTATCTTTATTATTTAGAGATTTCTTTTGGTTTGCATCTCTATTAGGATCTCCATCTCCATCTATAAAGTTTATAATTTTATGAATAGTGATTTTTTAAATATAAAGATCCATCATTCATCAACCTATATAATTTTGTTTGTGTTTAAAAGAGAGAAAAAATCATAAATTTATTTGTCAGTGAAATAGAGATATAGATAAAGAATAAGCTGCAGATTAAACATATTTAGAGATAAAATTAATAAAATATAATATTTTAATTAAATTATAGAGATAAAATAAGATACTATTCTGAATATTGTTTGTAAATCTTCTTGTGTAAAACTAACATCTTGATATTATAAATGCCTTTTGGTTTTAAATTTAATAATTTTTAATTAATTAAGTATATGTGAAAGCGTGTATAAAACTATAAATTGTACTTGGAGATCCAATTTGTACGGCAATAAAAGGCAAAATGAATCATATTTTATTGTAGTTATATGCTTTTGAGTTAAATTCGGTTTTTTTCTTTGAGGTAAACCAAAATAACTATTTTTTTTCAAAAAATCAGAAAAATTAATTTATTTTAAAAAGTTTCATAATTTGTTTCAATTTAAGTCCAAAAGTTTTATTACTTGTTTCAATTTAAATCCAAAATAATGATGCTTTTGGATTAAAATTGAAACAAGTTATAAAAATTTAGAAGTTAAATTGATATTTCTAATATTTTAAAAGAAAATAGTTACTTTTATTAAATCTTGGGGAGAAAAATTAAAATTAAGTCTATACTTTTTAATGAAATATAACCGACAATATTATTTGTAAATCCATATTTTATTTTCATGATTATATTTGATAACAATAACTCTTCATTTTAATGAACATGACAGTACAAAATTTGTCCTTTTTAATTAATTGTTAGCCCAATAAAACTCCTTTAAAATTTTGGATAAATTCTTTAGTTTACTATAAAATTGTTTTAAAGTGGATACTAAATAACTTTATCAATTAAATAAGAAAGAATAATAAGGATAAACATAGGTGTTTGGCGTTTGTTGTTGTTGGAGGTTTGTTTTGTGTTTTGTTATGTATGTTTGATCCTCAGTCGCTAGAGGCTGGTGACGTACTTAACTGCATCAGGGTTGGCCTCTAGAATCGTTGAAAAATTTTGAGCATTGGACGAGTTAAGAAAATGGACCCCTTATTATATAAAGCGAATAAGTCATATATAATTTTTGATCCTGTGCAAGTAGAAAAAACAAGATTATAGTTCAATCAATCGATCGTCTGCCTCCTGCTTTTCGGTCGTTCTTTTACATCTCTCATCCCAAATGGTAAGTTATTTTCTTTGAGTTTAAAAATGGGTTTAAAAGTCTAGTAAGGTAAAATGGTAGTGGGCTAAAATAATTAAAATATTAATGGGCTCTAGAGTTTGTTAGAACTAAATAATAATTCTAATGAGTTTAAATGTTTAACAAAGTATATAGGTGTTTTTTTTAAATACAATAGAATATAATTTTTTTTAAATTCGGGCCCCTGAGGAGATCGGGCTCTGGACGGTCGCTCACCCCGCCCCCCTCAGGGCCGGTCTTGAAGAGCATATACTTTTTTATAATCAAAATATTGAGAGCATGCTTAATACTAAAGTTAATATCTTAGCATAAAAACTTGAAATAAAATAAGATAGAAATGTAGAGGAAAGAAGAAATTTGTATCTAAATTATATTAATAAAATTTTCTAAAAAGAATAAACAAAAAAGCTTTGCAACGTGTGTAAAACAAATAATAAAAAAAAGAAAAAGAAAAAAAACCTTTAATAGTTCTTTTTAAAATAAATATATTTTGGAAAAAGAATTCACTCTAATATAGAGTTTTTAGAAATTAAAGTTTGTTTGAGGCATCACATATAAGTTTAGAATAATCACGAATGTTGTTTTTTAAAATTAAATAATAGGTTTTGTTCACGCGTTGCAACAACCCAGTTCTAAATAAAATTTATATCGAAAATCATGTAAAATTAATCATATCACAAAGATATAATCAAATTTAAAGAAAAAACATTACATTGTTATAAAAGAACTTAAAATATATATTTGATCCCGGCCCATTTTGAAGATTTTGCCCGCACGTTGCAACGTATTGGTTTTGAATTATATTGTTAACAATCGTTCCATGTTGTTCCATGTTGTTCCGAGTGTAATTACAGGTATAAGACTTTATGTATTTATTTACCTAATGACCGTATGTTATGCATAGTTTCACGTAAAGTTTACACAACATTAAAACCAAACTAATGACAAATATAAAGGTAACATTAGATCCCGTACCGAACCATTAAATAGTGGATCGGTCAGTTTAGGTTCACACTGATTCTTGTTAGGTAGTTCATTAATTAATTGGTTCAAACCAATTTGGATCGATTCTTGTTTTTGGAACTTCCTGTTACAATACCTATGCACTTCAATAGTATATATGACTTGAAATGTAATCTAAAGAATCTCCAAAACTAAAAGGAGAAAACATGCACTTGCTAGTTTCATTTGGTTGAAAGAAGCCAAAGAAAACTGCATTTATATGTCAGAATTGCTACTTGATGTTATTTGTGTTTATGTTAACTTTCAGGTGGACAATTAACTATTACACAAGTGATGTCTCCATGTGGACAACAAACATACGGGGTGTGTAACTAACCGTAGAGTGTCGTGACCCGTGAGAATAATATAACGCTACAGATACACATTATTAATGTTACCATATAATAGTTAATATTATCCAACAAGATTTTATAAATCACTAAATTGGAGTCCTATTATATAGACACCCCATATTGTAAATCGACACTCTCTGTACGTCTCGTATAGCACTATACGCGGCGCATAGGGTCGAAGATATTGAAAACGAGGAAAAAACAGAGGGGCTATCATAGGGCTCTATGCCCCATACAGTATTATACGAGACATATAGGGCTATATGACGTGTATCATAAATTTCGATATTGACTACGAGAACAAACTCAGAGAGCTGTACTAGAGGTGTTATACGCCTCATATAGAGTTATACGACGCATATGATGATGTTATAAGACCCATATAAAAATCTGGGTGTTGATTTATATTTGAGTGGGTGTCCCATTAACCAGACCCTTAAATTAAAAGAGGTGATATACACGTTTACACTACCAAACTGACTTAACTTACCCTGAACGGCGTTATAATCTTAGTAGCATACAAATTATTTTAATTATAATAACCACACATAATTAAAAACAAAAACAATTCCAATATATGTTGATTTTCTTTTCTTTTCTTTATATGAGTCGCAAAGATTTATTTCAAGACAAAATTTACCTACTCTAAATGTATAAGTGGCTAAGAGCTCTTGTAATCGTTGTGTTTGTAAGCTCACGAATACGAAGTTGGAAAGAGAGAAAAGAAAACGTAAGAAATATTAATTTGTCGCTGCGGACATTCACATGTGGGATTGTGGGAATGTAATAGGGGAGGAGGGAGTTGTAAAATAAGAAAAAGATTGTCCAAAATATCCAATTCCTACAGTACTACGTTTAAAAAAATCCATTTTTCTAAAAAAATGAATTGCAGGTCTAAAAAAGTTCGAACAGTTTAAAATGAATTTTTCAATCAAATTAATTAAATTTAAGCAGATAATAAAAATTAAAAAATCTCACATTAGCACTTAAACCTGTTAAACAGGTAAAATCTATACGATTAACATACTTCTAAGAAGTTGAGTGACTAAACATTTATTCGATTTATTTTTAAGTTTTATTTCATTTCTATAAATTTTTTTTACTTTTTCTCTATTTTAAGGTTTTATTTGTTTTTTTTTTTTTGTTGATTTTTTTAACTTTTTTTAATTTTTAGGTCCCTGCATTTTGATCATATTACATACTCAGTCCCCAGATTGTTAAAAACTAACAGAAACTAACGGTGGGGACTAAACTTGTAACCAACTCCCTGATGTTTGGATTAAATTTATAATTTATATAATATATGGACCTAACTTGCAATATCGTCAACCACAGGACTATTTTGAAATTTTCTCTATCTTTGACATTTCTCTATTCGAGTTAATAAATTTATTCAACACGAGTTTTTTTTCTAGTTGATATATATACATATATATACATATATATATATATGGTGTGTGTTATATATATATATATATATATATATATATATATATATATATATATTATATATACACACACATATATATATGTTATATATATATATATATATACATACACACATATGTATATATGTATATATATATTATAACACCATATGTATATATGTATATATATACATATGTATCTATATATATATATACATATGTGTGTATATATATACATATGTGTGTATATATATACATATGTATCTATATATATATATATACATATGTGTGTGTATATATACATATGTGTATATATATATATATAGGGGATGGATCAAATAAAAACCATGTTTATAATTGAAAATCGTGAAAACTACCACTTCCAATCACATAATTTATAATTGATTTAATTTTTTGATTGCTTAAAGTATATTTGAGTGAACTTTAACCTTATTTTTTGAGGTCATTGTTTATTTTTTAATTTAAACTCCAAGGTTAACGATGATAATGAATCGAGTTACGTATACGTAACTTGTATGAGTTAGATGTACGTAACTCTTAGTTGTACACTTGGTAACACATACTTATATATAAATAACCCTTACATATATGTATCTATTAGTTATACACTTTGTAATACGTACTTACATATATGTAACCCCTGGTTTTCACGGTTTTCAATTATAAACAAGGTTTTCATTTGATCCCTATATATATATATATATAAATAGAGAGAAAGAGAGGGATCCTAAGAAAACCAAAAAGTTATGTGAAAACTAAAGAAAATCAATGAAACTGGTCACATAACTTATAATTTTTTTATCACTACCCTTTTATATCTGTGTGTGTGTGTATATATATAAATAAGGGTATGGATCAAATGAAAAACCGTAGCATGCTTTTACATATAAGTCACATATAGGTTACATATACGTAACTATTTTTCATTCGACATAGTGTTACATATATGTAAGACTCCTCATTCTTGTACTAACATTCAACATATATGAAGTAACCTTTTAACCATTAAAAGAACATAAAATTTATGAATAATGTAATTGTTTTCCGTGATTTTCTTTGATTTTACATAACTATTGGTTTTCTCAGGAACCATCTCCTATATATATATATATATATATATATATAATATAAATTAATAGTATAAATGAACCTCTTAACCAAACCCGCTATATAATAAAAATAAAAAAAATTATTAGTATATTACTATTCACCACACACACATATTTTCTTACTATAATAAAATAGTAACTAAATAGTACACGTGTCATTACGACGTTTCTACTCACTAAAATTTTTCCGCTTCTCATTCCTATTAAATAATTACCAATAATATTATTTAATTATTTTTTAGATTAAAGGTAGTTTTTTAATAAGCTAAAAAAATCTTTTAATTGATGTTATTTCCAAAGTAACAAAATTTTATAAAATAAGATTTTTTTTCAATACATCAATTTTTTTTTAAAATATAAATTATTCTAAAATTGGTATTTTTAAAAAATAAAATTATAAAAACCAAAATAATTAAAATTGAGAGTTATAATAAAAAAGAATTTTAAAGAGATTGTTTTAAAATTGCTTATTTTGAAATAATATATTAATTAGTTTTTTTTTGCGAAAAACATAAAAAGTTTAAAAAAGTTGTAACGTTGTTATTACTTATAGTTTTTATTTATACGTAATGTTAATCATATATTATCATAATATTGTTTTATAACATATATTTTTATTTTATTTTAGTCAACCGTGTAATACACGAGTTTATTAAAGTTAGTATATGTATTTTTTTTATTTAAACCGTGACACTTTAAATAGATAGGAGACGACATACATACAAAATTAAAAACGTTCCTATTCATGACAAAAGAAAAAATTGTTCATTGAAATGCCGTACGCAGCTCACAACAAAGGTTTATTTGAAAACATTGAATGTGAGGGTCATAAAAGTCTGAATGATCTCCCATAACACAAGTTTTTCTACAACTTTGAATTGATAAGCCTGGTTGCCTACCCAAATTTGGTATTTACTGTTTGATATACATCCTATGGTCAGCAGGTTGATTATGATTGGGGTCGCAATCGATTTTATTTTTTAATACGTGTTTAAAATAGAGTTGATCTAGTTGCATTTTATCATAGGGAGACTACACGTGTCAAACTATACAACTTAATAAACAATGAGTTGAATGTTAAAAGTATATTATGTCATAATCACAATCTACAAAACTGTTTTCTAAGTTTTTTTTTTTTTTTGAACGGCTAAATTGGAATCACTCACGGATCACTGGAGTATCATCGTGCTACCAGTGTTACCACGCGATCATATTCCACCACCAAGTCACCAATTCAGAAAACTCAAGACAAATAAATTAAATTGTACGTATCCAAGGTGAGCCTTATTCTTTTTATTTTTTCTTTTGTAAAGCTTTTGAGAGGTTAGAGAATTCATAATGAAATTGATATCATTCATATCCTTATATTTTGAGGGGAAACAAATAAGGATTTGACTACAAAGGGTTTTCAATCTCATTTCTTAAATCATATTCTTAATTTTAAAATTATATGAAAATTAATAGTAAATCCTTAAATATACTAAATTATTACATCTCATATCTTTAAATAATAATTAAGAACGGGATGTGAAACATTCTTGTAAAATAATATATGAATTTAAAGAATGTGATTTTAAATCAAATTATTAGATGAAGAATCCATTGTAAATTCCTCTAAGAAGCTGTTAAGTTGTAGGGAATTCTTCTTTTTTTTTCTTTTTTTTTTTTTGTAGAGAATTTCAACTTATTGTGTAATTTCGTCATGTCATTGTATAATCTTCCGAGTTGAATTACACAATTATCTGATAAGTAATACATAATAAACTTGAAAATTAAAAAGTTTATATTTTTTATTATTGTGTTATTCAAAAATCATTATTTTAAAAAACACAATGCATAACACAATGGTTAGTGGTAGACACAATAAGTAACACAATGAACATCACTAGACTCGATGATTAGTAATAGATACAATGAGCTGATTGACGAAGATTACACAATGACAAGATCAGGATTACATAATCAACTGAAAAACGTATAAAAAATTACATTTTCAGTATTGTATTATTAATCATTAATTTATAAACATAATGCATAACAAAATAGTCAATATTATACACAATGGGGGTAACACAATGAACAACGCTAGACTCGATAATTAACAATAGATACAAGGAGTTACTTGCTTAGGATTACACACTGACTTGATCAGGATTACACAATAAACTGAAAAAACATAAAATAATTACACTTTCAGCATTTTGTTATTTGATAATCATCATTTTAAAAAACAGAATGATTAACATTAGACACAATGGGTAACACAATAACTAGCACTAGACTAGATAATTAGCCATAGACTAGATAATTAGCCATAGACTAGATAATTAGCCATAGACTAGATAATTAGCCATAGACAATAAACTTCTTGATGATGATTACACAATAACCTGATCAGATTACATAATGAAACTAAAAAATAAAAAAAATAATTATATTTTTAACAGTGTGTGATTTGAATTCATCATTTTTTAAAAATGCAATGCATAACACAATGGTCAAAATTAGCCACAATAATCCGATAAATGTTACACAATAACATGATATTACACAATCAACTGAAAAATATTACCCAATGAACTGAAACAAAGTGAAAAAAAATTCGTTTTTTATGTATCAATATTATAGGGGATTAAAAACGTTTGTTTTTAAGGCGTATTTTTTATTAAAAAATAATATTGTATGTAAAATTACGAGCATTTAAAGAAAAAGATGGAACTTGAAAATTTGGTTAATACTAAAATACTCTTTGCCTATCATTTAAAGTTTCAATTATTTACAATTATACCACCTGATTTTTTAGCCATTAGATATAAGATCTAATGAATAATAATTTTCTCATCCTTTTTTTTTCAATTTTTACAATAATCCCATGCATCTTTTATTGTATATCAGAGGATAATACACTAGAAACTTCTTAAACTCATTATACGTTAAAATATGATTTATAATCTCAAAATATTTTATGTACGAAGAATAATTTAAGTTTGATCCAGAAGGAGCTAATATTAAGACCTCGTGTTACGACATAAACGTAAAACCATGAAAAAACTAACGTTAAAATGTTGACGTAAACTCGCACATTGAGGGGGGGGGGGGCGTAAGACTGTGAAAAAAAGTAACGTTTCATGTACTCGTGAGTTGAAGGTGTGTGGGGCGTAAGACCATACAAAAAATTTAAATACCGTCAAAACGATATCGTGAACCCACAAGTTGAAAGGGAGTTGATAATATACATAACTTTATACATGAAAAACGATGTGGTGATGCATAAGAAGACCACATAGCGTGTGATCAGTTGAATGTTATCAAGATGACTAAATAAATGCAGTGATTGTGAGTAAAAAAAACTGATTTAACTAAAACATAACCGAATTAACCGACTTAATCAAACTGAATTAATTGAATCTAACAATTAACCAATGGTTTGGTTAAGCAGTAACCGATTAATCGAACATTACGCCTTAACCGAACCGCACCAAATGTAATCAATGTTAATTGAAAAAGATAATTAATTATCTCTTCACAATAATAATATAAACTCTTTCAACCTTAACATATATATTAAAAAAAGTTTATTAACTACAATATAAAAGAATACATATAAGTGTGTAGTTAATTACATCTAAAATGAAACATTTATATTATTGTAACCATGCACACCACTAATTAGATTTTAGTTTTGTAAGGAGCTTAAAATCAAGCCATATTAGACACATTCATATTTAAGTTGGTCTTTACTTGACCCAACAAAAAATCAGTAGTTAAAACATTGATTTAAAACTCATACTAAATACATTTGTTAAGTAACCATATTAACCGTAACCGGTCCATAACCGATGGTTAATCAAAGTGTGGTTAACCGCAGTGGTGGTGGTTTCGACATCAACTATAAGAACAGTCTTAACCACGCTATCAATTTCAGTTTTAAAAACATTAACCACACCAAATCACACCGTGTTTTGCCCTATAAACATGCATATATCGTGAGCAATTTTGGTTTTAAGGTTATAGTAACATGAATCACAAGTGACCAGAAATAGTTATATAAAACTAAAATATCATTCTTTAGTATATTTAAACATAATTTAATAATAATTAAGCAAATCATCCAACACATAATATGAATATATTTTCATGATAAGCACAAAACTCCAACTAAACATAACATCTCACCCAACCCCTCATAGTATATGAATATACACACACTCTCTCTCTCACTCCACACACACACACCTCCTTTATCCTCTTCCTCCATCTTCACTTTCACCTTCACCTTCACCTTCTTCCAACAATGGAGGACCCTGCAACTTCTGTAACATCATCTCTCTGGGCTTCCCTCAACAGCTGGTTCACATCCACCGTCTTCTTCGTCCTCCTCAACCTCATGATCGCCACCATTGTTTTCACCTCCAATCTACCCACAAACAATCAACAACAAGAAGAAGACGAACATCAACAACAACAAGATAAGCAAAATCAACCACCAATCGCCAGATCTCCCTCCATCCTCCACCGCCTCAAATCCCTCAACTTCTACCCCCAAATATCCCACCACCACCAATCACCGCCGGAGACCCATTACCACCAACACCCGATTGAACTAGCAGCCTCACAGTACGTCTTCAATCAACCCCTCGAATACCAACATTTCGATCTCAATAACTCCGATCAAATCGACGAGTCACAACCTCCGGCCACAGATCTTGACGATTCCGACCCGACCCACGAAGAGAACCACCGTGACACGGCGGAGGAGGAATATTCCGGCGAGTTTCAGAGCTTGGATGAGGTGTACAGCCGCCTGAATCGCGGCGGACACGACAGAACCAAGTCCGACGGCAGCATCGGAGCGAAACCTCCGGCGAAGATGAAGAAATCCGCCAGTTTGAAAGTGGGATTCACGCATCCCGAGGAGGAAGACGCCGTCGAGCGCCGCCGACCGGCGACGGTGAAGGACAACCGGCCCGCGGGTGCGGCGGTGGACGACGATGATGACGTGGAGGTCGACTCTAAAGCGGATGACTTCATCAACAAGTTCAAGAACGATCTGAAGTTGCAGAGGATAGAGTCGATTATCAGAACGAAGGGGACGATGAATAGAGGGGCTGGGAAGTGAAGTGTTTGATTCTACGGGGGGGTTTTTGTAACAGTTACGAAAGTCTGAGTATTGTTTTGGGAAAATGTATCTTAGGGCGAATTTTAACGTGGGGCATTTTGGTTAATTTGGTGAAAGTGGAGGGTATTTTGGGTAATGAGAAGTTAAATTTATTATAAAGGTATTGGTTGGTGTGGTGATGGGTGTGTGGATACACGTGCTGATGTTGATTCTATACTCTATCTTTGCCACTAGTACCACGAATGGTGATTTTGCCGACATGTTGGGGGTATAAGTGGAACAAGATTTATAAATAAGGTGAAATGAGATCTTTTATAGTTGCCAAATGGAAATTGTGTTGTTTGTCATTTAGTTTTAACAAAGCTTCTTTAGATGATGTTTGTTGTTATTTATTTGGCTAGATTGAATTGAATTGAATAAAAGTGAAAAACCTTCTTTACAATTATAGACTAGCTAGCGAGAAGCCGAACAAAAACACAATAATGTAATTTCACTAGAAACACGATTGCCAAATGATATTTGTGAGAATTTACATCAAGACCAAAGACGAGAAGGAAACATCCATGTAGCGGTGTGAGGTTAGGCATGTTATTGGATGACTAATCACCTAAAAAACATTATAATCTTGTATACATTACATGTGATATATGAATATATCATACCATTATAAAGATAAGCTATACCTTTAAAAGCATTTCTCTCTCTTTCAGTTGCATAATTATAACCTTTCATTAAAAGAGGCAATAAGTTTTCATGTCTCACCCTTAATTTAAACAATGTAAAATCCACCCCTCCACTTAACCTCGAACTTCACTTGTTCCTACCAACGTAGTTAAAAGATCAACCTCTAAAATGATAAAAATAATAATATATATTACCTGGTTCTATAAAGTCTACTTCAAAAGTGATTTACTGTGCATCAAGTTGGTTTTTATATAACCTTTATATTTAAAAGAAAAGCCTCATAAGTCATAATATACTTTTATTAAACACATATAAGCATATAGAATTCGATCTCTTGATTTTTTAATAGAATAAAGACACCTTACTATAAGATCTGGGCATTAGAAACATATAACCTCTATAAAACTGTATCATTAAAGTGTACTAATTATAAAATTACATACAAGTATAAGAAAATTTTATGTGTATAAAAAATGTAATGATAGAGATGTTATGGGGCAAACATATTATTTGTGGTGGGAGCTGCGAAATGGGCGGTTGAGGAGTCTCCCATTCATTGGTTCATGCTTTCTACAGCAAACGGCGGGATGGGACACCAAAAAGCCTATATTCATGTCTCATTTGCTTACTTTCAAAGGCTAAATACAATATATTATATATTAATATTCCCTATTTTAATTGTTACATAGACATTATATATACACTTTGATAGATCACCACGACATATCACACTTTTTCCTTCAATTAAATGATGATATTTTAGTTGTTTTATAGATAAAGGGAGTAAGTTGTACATTTTTTGATGCAATATTCAACCATTGATATTTCAAATAAAGTACAAAAATTGAAAAGCTATTAATCAAGACAAAAATGTAACATCTAAATTGTTCTATGTTACATTATGAGATGACACATTAACAATTCACTTCTGAATTGCCCTATGCTACATTTTCATGCAATATTCAACGATTGATATTTTCAATAAGTGATACTATTGGTAATCAATTTATGAAATTATTATCCTATTAAAGCAATCTCTCCATTTGTAAAATTCATTATTTTTTACCTATTCTACCCTTACTCATAAATTACTCCATCTTACATCGTTGTCTGGGTTTGAAGTTAAAACCAAACACATTCCCTCTAAGACACAAAACCTCCACCAAATGAGGTAGTCTCACATTGGAATTCTTATTTGATTAACTATTAAACTATTTGTAAAGTTAACATCCTATTAAAATAACCAATTGTCTCTAAACTTGATTACTATCCTTATTTGACTTTGGATTTGAATTTAGATTTAGATCTAGGTTTTGATTTTCTAATGCTTTAGTAGTTCTGATCTCGATTTTGACTTTCTACTTAACATTTAATCTTATCAAACCTTCGGCTTTATGGGCTTGAATCTTATATGTGGGGGCCCGCCTAAAAATTGGTTGGGTGCTTGGTCAAATTTTGGTAAAAATTATATGTCATCTAACACTAGGGGACCTGATTTCAGTCGGGGCATGCGCCTAGAGGTGCGTAAACTGGGTTTAATTTTGAAACCGGGTCGGGTGTAGTAAAAAAAATCCAAACCAGGTTTAAATGGGTTCTGGGTCGCTTCCAACGCGGTCTCAAGAGGGCACAATGGTTGTAAAACGGGTTTGGAACCAGGTTGGGTTCTGGTTGGGTTGGGGAGAACATAGGTTAAACCCGGGCTGGCGACTGGAAGGGGAAACCCAATTTGAAACCGGCGGGTTGTATCGGGTTGAACCCGGTTTGGGTCGGGGTGAGTTCTGAACCTGGGTTCAATGTGCAGCCGTACCTATGCCCCCTAATTTGCATATGGATCCGTCCATGCATGAATCTATGATAAAACTAGGGGTGTCGATCAAACCAAATTGGTAAATTGGCGGTTCGAATCGTAAAACCCATAGACAACCCATATACTTATTCATTTTAAAACATTCAACCGTCATCTTACACACTTAAATTGTATCAACCGGAACACGACTTGTTTAATATATATTTTATCATTTTTTTAGTCTCTCTAGTCTCCTCAAGTGTCATTCTGTTACATAAAACAAATGAATAATATAAGATCAACCATAATTATTTGTCAAGAATTTATTCCTCGTTTGTAAATTGAATGTTTTGGGCCAATTTCAGTATGCCACCCACTTAAATCTAAGCCCATTCACAATAACAGTTATTCAATTAATTACAACTAAATTAGATTATTTATATTGGTAACACCAAGTTAGCAGTTTTAGGACCATGTTGCGCATGATTGGTTGCGGTCACGCTGATATGGTTCATGAATATCCGGTAGCCGGTAGCGTATTTATATAATTTTCAAGTTTTCAAAGAGTAGAAAACCTTTCATACACTCAAAAACGTACATTAATTCAATGAAATCAAATGTTACCTAAAAGCAAGAAAATAATATATAGAAGTGAATGTATGTCATGTCAACTTACATATTGGACAGGAAGAAACTCAACACCTTCAAGAAAATACTCAATGCTTGAGGAAGTGATATCGAAGAGCGGCAAGAACTGAATCGAAAGATCATGTTCTCTTTTGTAGCTTGTGAATTGGTGTAGCTCTATCATTAGCCATCCATCATCCCTCACATGTGTCATGCATGAATTGGAGTAATATCTCTCCCCATCCAATTTAAACCTAAAGGGTATGTGTGTCCCATGATCTGTACCATTATGTTTGAAAATAAGGCCTACAGTGTATGTGACCTTTGGTGACAAAAATTGTGTTGTCACTTTTACTGAGAAACCGTTGTGCATTCCACCTTTTATGACGTTTGAAAACCTGCAATAACAACACGAATATCTTGACACTCGTTCGTTCATTCAAAAGTCTAAAGATGAAAAGGATCAGTAATAATCAGGAAGATTTAACATTAATCAACCTTGATTTTTGTTTGTCATCGTGGACAAGTGAGTCTGCTGAGATGCATTTTGCTGCTGATATTACTTCACAAACTTTTCCATTCTTAAGTATTGAAACCCACTGGCAAGTAACCATATCAAATAATAAATTAATTAAACTGAACATACATAACTTTCATGTTTTGTTTTACCTTCCAATGGTTTTTAACTATAAGTAATCAAATAAATGATATATAGTAGTTACTATTATTATTAAAAATACAATATTACCGTATTGCCATCGCAAACAAGAACTCCATTTGGAAATTGCAGCAAATTGTAATTTTGACGTGTGTTTGATACTGGAGATATCATAAGATTTTGAATCCTTCTCATTTCGTCAAAATCCTCCTGTAAAAATATTTCAGATAAACTCTTTTCTATGAGTTCAGTGACGTTTGGAGAAGTGAACTATAATTACATTTTCCCAAAATTAATAAAGCGATAAAATAAGAATTAAAACTTACCTGTTGTTCAAGCGCGATATGAAGTGTTCTCATGACCTCTGCCATTGATGGTCGTTTTTCTTCAGATCTGTCCAGACATCGATAAGCAAGTGATGAAAACGTATTTAAAGAAGACAAGTCCATTTGTTCCCTTAGATCAGAAAAAATAATCTGGTCTAATCTCTTCTCTTCGTAGCGTCTTCTCCATTTATTCACAAACATCCATTTATTCACAAACATATTGGCTAGCCTGCCTTCAGTGTATTCGTAACATAATCTACCACACATTAACTCAAACAACACAAATCCAAGAGAATACACATCAGATTTCGTTGTTAGGAGTCCTGTATCTATATAGGCCGGATCATAATATCCAAATGTACCAACTACATTCGAAATCAAAAAAGTGTGTTTTTGGTTATAAGCTGGGACAACTTGTGATAGACCAAAATCAGAAACTTTTGCCACCCAGTCTTCATCCAAAAGTATGTTGGAACTATTAATATCTCGGTGTAAAACGCGTTGGCGTGTACCCTGTGGATCATGAAGGTAGTTCATTGCACGAGCAACCCCAACACCTATCTTCAAGCGTTGGGTCCACGTGAGACTAGGTTCACCAAGATATCTATCGAGGCTCCCACGAGATGCATATGTATACACAACGATCATCTCATCCCTTTCATCACAAAAGTTCAAGAGAGAGACCAAATTTATATGTTTGTATTTAGAAAGTATCGTGATCTCTTTCCAAAACTCAGGAATCCCTTGCCCGAGTCTACGATCTAATCGCTTGAAACAAACCATTCTTCGTCCCCCTGGTAAAGAGAGTTCTCCTCTGTATACACTTCCAAAACCACCACGTCCAATTTGATATTCAGGAGAGAAGTTGTTTGTGGCCAGTTGTATATCTTCCAATGGAACTTTGAGGTGCTCAAATTCTGCGGATAATCCGTATGACGACGTTGGTGTCTTAGCCACTCTGGCTACGTGTTGTTTAGAATTCTGTAAACGATCAATACTTAATTTGTGTCAACTCCTATCTATTGAAATATTATATACAAGTGTAGAATAGATAACTTACTTGTTGATGATGAAGTGCGACCTCAAGTTCTTTGACAACCTCCTCCATTTTTGGTCTATCTTTATGATCTCTAGTTAAACACTTCATTGCGATGGCTGCAAACGTCGACAAAGATTCCTGATTCATTTGTTGCTTTAGATCAGGTAAAATAATATCATCTAGTCTACCTTCCTGGTAACGAATTTTCCATGTCTGCACTAAAATGAATACGAGCTTACCCTGATCATCACATTCATAGCATAATCTTCCACACATTACTTCGAACAACACAACTCCAAAGGAGTACACGTCACTCTCTTTTGACAGAAAACACGTATCATAATACGCGGGATCACAATATCCAGGTGTACCCACGACATTAGACACTATATATGTGCGTGGTTGGTTAGCTGGAGTGATTTTTGACAGGCCAAAGTCTGAAACTTTAGCGGTCCACTCATCATCGAGAAGGATATTTGAGCTTTTTATGTCACGGTGAACCACTCTTTGTTGCGTCTTCTTTGGATCATGAAGGTAGGCAATTGCCTTTGCAGCCCCAAGACATATGCTAAGGCGTTGGATCCATGTGAGGCTAGCTTTATCAAGATATCGATCGAGGCTCTGACGAGATGCATACTCGTATACAAGGATTCTCTCATTACCCTCCCTGCAAAAATGTAATAGGGATGCCAAATTTTCATGTTTCAGTTCAGAAAGCGACGTTATCTCCTTCCAAAACTCGACATCCCCTTGTCCGTGCTTACGATTTAAGCGCTTAACGGCAACGGTTCTCTGTCCCGTCGGGAGAAGTAATTCTCCTTTGTACACAGCTCCAAACCCACCGCTTCCTATAGGCCTGTCCCTAAAACTGTCGGTTGCTGCCATTACATCTTTAAGTTGGATTTCAAGGTGTCTAAAATCATCCTCATAAGACATGATTTTCGGCTAAAG
Source organism: Flaveria linearis (assembly GCA_024085815.1). Taxonomy (NCBI): domain Eukaryota; kingdom Viridiplantae; phylum Streptophyta; class Magnoliopsida; order Asterales; family Asteraceae; genus Flaveria; species Flaveria linearis. Next base: position 89,194,534 of record CM044004.1, read on the forward strand.
CAATCAAATTGACAAAAGAAAAAAAAATAGATGCGATAGTAGATAGAAAACTTGACCCTTTATAAACAAAGCTTCTACTGTATTTAGATGAATGATAAGGACACACCCAGTTTTGTTTCTACCATCTGCATCCACAAACATAATAAAGTATTTTAGTTTTGTAAAATCAGCACCCTTTAGCACTATCAAAAGACCATAGCAACGTAATCAAGCCAGGCGGTTCAACCATTTTGGGAGCTGTAGGCGAAGTAAAAGAAAATAGTCTTTTTTTACAAACTGATTAATATTTACGATGTTGATTGGACATACCTTAAAAAACTAACACATATACACCTTATGAGAATGAATAGCATCTAATACTAAGTACCAAATTATAAGAATTTAGCTTATCTATAGAACTAGTATTAGAGTAAAGTTAACAACTAACCCTGATTACACAATAGATATAAATGCCTATAATTATGCAATTCTGTTCGAGATCCCACAAATCCCAATAACCCGTTTTGTGCTGGGACAACTCAATCATTTTGGGTACCCAAATGAAATTCTAAAACCGGTTTCTTTACGTAAAGTATGTGTATTTTTACTTAAGATCTTAACACATGGAAATATGATAAAACACATATATTATAGACGATTTCTAAAACACACACAATCTGTCAATCACATATATTCGAGTTGAAGTTAGTTATAATGAGAGAAAATATCCTTAAATATACTGATTAAATGAAAACCTATTGAGGTATAACTTGTAAGATGTTAAAACATACAACAATAATTGAGAAAAAGTCCTTATCTTAACACGCTCATATATTGACAAGATAAAAAAGCTACATAATCATATTCAGATAATCGAAAATTGATATACGACTTAATTATAAAATTAGAGCCCCTTTACATACAGTCGACCCTGCCCTGAATCTAGCTAATTAACTTGTGTAGCGTACGTATAAGAATTTATTCCCAACAAAATTGTATCGATCATATAACAGTTCAATAAAGAGTAGCATCATATATAGCAATGAAGAAATAAATAACGGACGTATAGATCGAGGTCTATGTGAAACGATCAAATACAAATTAAATACAAGTAAAAGCCATGAGCAGCAATATATAGCTAGCGTCATGTGGAATATGTTACCTGTAATCGGCCACAGCCCACAAGGATGATGATGGACTAGCTAGCGGTACGCGGGTGATCGATCTTGTATCAGATCAAGGAATTATATTCACCTGGAGACAACGATAACGGGGCTATGATGTTTGAGAGATTTGCAGGTTTTTGGTAAAGTTTTTTAGTCAAAAAGACAACGAGTGGTTTTAACTACTAAAGCGCATTGGTCAAGATTGCCGTACGCGTTTTCTCTTTTACTTATAATAATGCATCTTAAAATCGTAATGATGACGCACGGCAAGAGTGGTTTAATCTAAAATATATGAGAGGTGATATGCATGTAATATAAGCTAGAGTAAATTATAGAAAAAGTATTTATGTGCACATTAATTTGTAGGTTGGTTTGTAATTTTTATACTTAAGTTAGACATCATTTATGTAAATCATCAGATCTTAAGTTTATGTAATTTATTTATTTTAGAGTAATTACAAAGATTGCCCTTTATAAATATATAAATTTACACGTTATGTTCTACACTTTAAAAAGTACATCCGGCGTCTCTTTTTAGGAAATCTTGTACATTCTCTGTCGTTTTCACTAACTAGTCTTAGATTTTCCAGTTAGCTTGGTGTAAAATTATCAAATTACACTTATGAGAAATCTTGTACATTCTCTGTCATTTTCACTAAAATTTTCCAGTGGTCTTGGTGTGGTGGTGGACGGACCTGATGGTGTCGTTCCACCTCGCAAACTCTTGATCCTGAAGTGCATCCACCAACCCCGCGGTTTCAGCCACCATCCATGCTCTGGTTGTTAGACTGATCATAGCTTTTGGGACTTATAATTTAAGTGGGTTGTGATTTGAATCAGAAGTGTATTGCAGGTGATTGATGAAGAAGTAGAAGATCAGAAGGGGTATAAATAGATGTAATGTAACCCGACAAGGAAGTAAAGGAACCTTGGTTGAAAGGTTGGTGGTGGTCTAGCTAGATCAATGGTTATGGTGTAAAAACGAGCATGAAAAATGTGAAACAACAACCCATCATTGAAACATTAGTGGTGGTCTAGCCGGATCAGATTCGAGTAGGTGATGCATGGGTGATTTACGGATGTTAATTATACTTAATTATACATTTTTAGGCTTTAATTTATGCATAGCGGACTAATATTTAGAGTTTGAAAGTTTTAAGAGACAGGTGATTTGAAGATACTAATTATACTTAACTATATGACCCAAAATGATTTATTATTAACTAATAAGAGATCTATGAGTTAAATGTTATTAATTTTATATGGTTTTCTCTATAATTGTTAAATAATCAAAGTTTCACTTGTATAAATATATTTTGTTTAGTACATAAAACATCAAATAACTATGTGTTTTAATTTGAATTTGAATTTGAATTTGAATTTGAATTTGAATTTGAATTTTTCTTTTTTAATGTTATGTGGATCAGAAAGATGAAAAGAAAGGCATCGCAAAATTGGAATTGGATGCTCACATGGAGAGCATCAAGTGAAACTAAATAAAAGCAGATGTGGACTTTTGGAAGTGTTGATTAAATCAGGAGCCCACAAAAAGGAATTATATATATTATATATATACATGGTTGTAACATCTCGTGTTTTTATTGAGTACAAGTTAACTTCGTTATTCTTATAAGGGGCATTATTTACAAAACTTACGGGTTAATTATGCTTATTATTTTGGTTGCCTTTAATTATTTTAGTTTAGGTGTGCATAATATTAATAATGAATAATGATACTAACTATGATACTAATACTAATATAATAATAATAATAATAATAATAATAATATAATAATAATAATAATAATAATAATAATAATAAAAAAAAAAAAAAAATAATAATAATAATAATAATAATAATAATAATAATAAAGTTATCAAACACAAAATAAAGAAAATAATAAAAAACTTAAAGTATATTTAACCCAAAGGATGGTTTTGTTAAAACTTCAAAAGAAAATTTTTTACATGAAATAACAAAAGACACAAACAACAGGATCATTTCTGTAATTTCCGAAAACAACCCCACCTTCTCCACTTCTTTCCCTTTTCCCTGCGTGAGAACCCCACAACCCATTTTCTTTCTTCCATGTTTTTGGTCACGATTTGGCCATTGTCGACCACTAAAACGTTATTATAATCGAATTAATCGAAGTGGAATGACCATTTAGCTGTTTCTAAGTTGTTAACATCCCCAATTTAATCTGAAATCACCCAAAACCACACCATCGACCTCCCTTTCTGTCGCGAACCTGCAACTCGATCAAAACCCCCCTTCCAAACGTTTTAAACCAAAAACAACTTAGGACTTTACATTAAGAACCTCATTCGAAGCTAACCTGAAGGTTAATTGCATTTTCATCGACGTTTGCATTGTAATCCGATTCCTACATAAGCCGCGACCTGTTCTTTGACTGTGCATCACCAAAACATCTTCAAAACAGGTAATTAAACATAGTGATACATTCGTTTAAGCCTGGGGAGTAAAAGCCCCATGTTTAATTCGATTTAAAACTACGAATTTGTGATCGATTTGGTTGGGTTAGGGTTAGGGTTCATACGATTTGGGGGGGGGGGTTCACTTTGATTGTGTTTAAAAGAAATAGAAACCAACAGCTAACACGACTGCGGCCCCGGTTCAGTTGGTTAGTCGCGTCCCCTTTAACATATTGAGGTCCCGGGTTCGAACCCGGGCTCCCTCATCCATTTTTTTTGGGCTTTTTAGCCTTTAAATTAAATCCAGAAATTTTTTTAAAAATTATAAAGAATCAATTTATGAACTTATAAATTTTTTTTAGATACTATATTATTTTTTGCAAATTTATTTTATAAAAATATCTTATTATTATTAAATACTTTAAACAGATAACACATGTAGTTTATTTTTCTTTTCATAAAATGGACTTTAAATAATGGTTTAAATCATTAAATAATTATTTGTTCAATATTTTTATATATATATATATATTTTAAATGATGATTATTTAATAAATCATTATAAAAGTTATTTCAAACTTATAAAATTACCAAAGATTTCTCTTGCGTTCTTTATTACTAAAATGTTTAATAATATGCTCCATTCTTATAATCAAGAACGCAATCAATTACTTTATTTAAATTGGTTAATAAAATCCCCAAATATCAAATTGAACCCTAGTACGCGTGATTCGTAAAACTTGTTATTAGTAAATTTAAACTTGTAAAATATATATTTAGGTACCTCGTGAAGGTTTACGTTGAGACGTTGCTTATTAATAATCGTCAATATTATACCTATTTGCCATGTGAGTTTTCCTTACCCCTTTTTACTTTATTTCACACTATTTTGGGGTGAAACATGATACTTATACATCATACACTTATAAACGTTTGAGACTTGTAAAGCACTTGCAATTCATCTTTATACTTTGTCATGGTTATTTGTGTGTTGTAAGTGATTATATGAGATACATAGTTTGTTACAATCATTAACTATTGCTAGCCTGGCGACGTCTTAGATCTTTGGGCCTGACAAGCCTATTTGGTGCTAAAGTCGATGAACTGCCGACTCCTAGGAGCCGTATGCTTGTGCACTAGGGAACCAAATACACTTAGCCAATCTTATATACTTGTAATCAAGTCGAGGTTTGATTGTAAAGATATGTGTTCTATAACCTTACTAGCTTATAACCTATGACGTGAATTGCTACTTATAAACTTTTCATATTATGTATGAAAACTTAGGAAACTCACCAACTATTTTTAGTTGACCTTTTATTTTTATCATGTTTCAGGTAACCCCCGAGTTTAGAGTGATCTTTTGAAGCTTGCAATAAAACTAGGACGTGGACCTAGTTAAATAAATAAAATGCTATGTTATGTTTGATTTATGTTTGAACTTGTTGCGTATTTGAGACTTGTGTTTGTAATTTCTTTTGAAACTATTAATTTGAATATTTACATTTAAACATAGCGTTATGTGGCTGTGAACAATCTTAGCAGAGCCCATAACTATAGGGAATTAGGTTATTAGGTTATTAGACATGGTAACCTAGACTATAGCATATGCATGAACCTTATAGTATTAAATTTCTATCTTTTAAAGTATATGCCATGCTACATAATGCTATGTCTTCTTATGTGCAATTTGGTGCCTTAGCATAGGATTGCTTACACATTTCTACATGTCTCCCAAAACTTATATTTGACTCTTTGACTCTCCCCGAACATGAAACCTCTTAATCTTATCTACGACGACACGTGGAATCGTATACTTATGCTTATGACTTGGATCTTTAGACGTTATGTCTAATCTATATAAATCTCATCAAGGTTTTGATTTCATGAACCTAAGAAATATTGTGTGACACATAGACACCTGTATTCTGGATTTCCTGGCAAAAAGCCTTCGGGCTAAGGCAAGCGTATTCGTATAAATCTCATTGTGAGACCCGTTACGCTACCTGGGGATTTCTGGATGAGTGATAAACTATGGTCAAAATACACAAATCTCTAAGGCAAATGAGTCAATTTACCTTGACGTGTCAACGTTTCCAAATGGTGATGCGTTACCGACCGCAAACATTCCGTACAATTCATAATCCTTACTTAAACTGTCTATCCTTATTGTCCTTTTACCCGTTCCTAATCCAATTCGTATTTTTCAGCATGTCTCGCCAACTCGGAAACCGAAGAAGATCCGATCGTAAGCTTGCTGCCATGATTACCCGGCAAATGGCTGCGGTCATCCCAAATATGATGGCTGAACTCAGCAGCACCATGATTGCCAACGTCGCAAACCACAACAACGGCCAAGGGGAAAACAGTGCAACCCAAGGCCGTAACAACCAAACTTGCACCTTCAAGCACTTTAGTTCATACAAGCCTCCCAGTTATAGTGGCAAGGAAGGTGCCACCGGTCTATTAGAATGGTTCGAGGGGATGGAGAACACCTTCGTCAACTGTGAGTGCCCCGAAGCACTCAAAGTAAGGTATGCCACCAGTATGCTGCAGCAACGGGCCTTAACGTGGTGGAACAGCGAAAAGAGAAACCGAGGCCCCGATGCAATCTTGGCCTTAACTTGGGAGGAATTCAAAAACATAGCCATCGCCAAGTTTTGCCCGAGAAGTGAAATCCAGAAACTAGAGGAGGAATTCTGGAACCTGAAACAGGATGGCGGGAACCATCTGGCGTATTCTACCCGTCATCATGAGCTGAGTATACTGCTGCCACACATGGTGGATACTGTTTCCCGTAATGTGGAAAAATTTATTAAGGGTGTGTCGCCTCAGATTCAGGATGCCGTGGTGGGTAGCCGACCCGCAACTCTGGAAGAAGCCATCACCATCACTGCACAGTTGACGGAGAACCACATCCGAGCGGGCACTATGTCTGCAAAGGGTGCCAAGAAAACTGAGAAGACGACCCCCGAGGAGGTCAAGGAGGTTAAATCTGATAACAAGAAGAGGAAGTTTGTACCGGCACGGAACTACGCCGTGGCCGCATCTAAGCCACCCCATAGACAGTGTGTTCCCGGGACTGCGCCGGCCGCACAAGTACCTGTGGCACAAGTACCTGTGGCACAAGTGCCTGGGGCTAGGGCCTATGCTGGTCCTCAACCTATGTGCAAAACGTGTAGGTATCATCATCCGGGGAATCAACCGTGTCGTATCTGCACTTTATGCGGTAAATACGGTCATTGGGTGGCAACTTGCCACCGTGCACTTAACAACACCGCAATGGGCACGAACCGTGTTTGCTACAACTGTGGGGAACCAGGTCACTTCCGACCCCAGTGCCCTCGTCTTGTGGGCAATGTTCCACAAGCTCGTGGACGTACCTTTAACATCAACGCGAACCAAGCTCAGGCGAACAATGATGTGGTGAACGGTACGTAAATTTCAACCCTATCACTTAGAATTTCCCTTAGATTCGTTGCTTATGTCATTAAGTGCCTATAAAACCTGAACAGGTATGTTTCTTATTAATAAGATGTATGCTTATGTTCTGTTTGATACTGGAGCCGAAAAGAGTTTGTTTCATTAGAATTTGAACCTATACTTGCTAAGTCACCTACGAAACTAGAAAGACCTCTCATCGTTGAAGTTGCCGATGGAGAGCCGATCACCGTGAATGTCGTTATCCGTGATTGCATCCTAAGTCTTAACGCGCATGATTTTCTTATCGATCTTGTACCAATAAAACTTGGTAGTTTTGACGTCATCATTGGTATGGATTGGTTAGCCAAACACCATGCCGAAATCGTTTGTTTCGAGAAGTGCATTCGTATACCGTTGCCCTCTGGGGATACTTTGAAGGTGTTTGGTGAAAAATCTTCCAAAGGACTTAAACTCATGTCTTGCACTCAAGCCCGAAAGTGCTTAAGTAAGAAGTATATGGCCTTCTTAGCTTACGTGGTCAACACAAAAGTCAAAGGGAAAGAACTTAAGGATGTCCCTATTGTACGAGACTTTCCTGAAGTATTTCCCGATGACCTTAGTGGTTTACCTCCCGTACGTGAAGTCGAGTTTAAAATTTATTTGATACCGGGAGCAAACCCCGTGGCTAAGTCACCATATCGGCTAGCACCATCGGAAGTGCAAGAACTCTCCAGTCAACTTCAAGAATTGACTGATAAAGGTTTCATTCGCCCTAGTTCTTCTCCTTGGGGTGCACCTGTCTTATTTGTAAAGAAGAAAGATGGGTCATTCCGTATGTGTATCGACTACCGGGAGCTCAACAAGTTGACCATCAAGAACCGGTATCCTCTTCCTCGTATCGACGATCTGTTTGATCAACTTCAAGGAGCTGCTATATTCTCGAAAATTGATCTACGTTCTGGATATCATCAATTACGGGTCCATGATGATGACATCCCAAAGACCGCGTTCCGTACTCGTTATGGGCACTATGAGTTTACGGTGATGCCTTTTGGCTTAACTAATGCTCCTGCTGTTTTCATGGATCTCATGAATCGAGTATGCAAGCCTTATCTAGATAAGTTTGTGATCGTCTTCATTGATGACATACTTATCTACTCCAAAACCAACGCCGAGCATGAACTGCACTTGCGACAAGTTCTTGAATTGTTGAAGAAAGAACAATTGTACGTGAAGTTCTCAAAGTGTGATTTCTGGCTCGAGGAAGTTCAATTTCTAGGACACGTGGTGAATAGCCAAGGAATTCACGTTGACCCTACAAAGGTGGAAGCTGTGAAGAATTGGTGTGTTCCCACGACTCCAACCGAGATTCGTTCTTTCCTTGGTCTTGCTGGTTACTACCGGCGATTCATTGCCAACTTTTCAAGAATCGCTAAGCCGCTCACTTCCTTAACACAAAAGAATAAACCATTCTAGTGGGGGCCCGAGCAAGAAGAAGCTTTTGAAGCATTAAAGCACAAACTGTGCAATGCTCCCATCTTGACCCTACCCGACGGAAACGATGATTTCACCGTATATTGTGATGCTTCAAAACAAGGCCTTTGTTGCGTTCTTATGCAACGAGGAAAGGTCATAGCTTATGCATCAAGATAATTGAAGGTTCACGAGGTGAATTACACAACACACGATCTAGAGCTTGGTGCTGTTGTTTTTGCCTTGAAGATTTGGAGGCATTACCTTTATGGTACGAAATGTATAGTTTACACCGATCACAAAAGCCTTCAACACGTTTTTAATCAAAAAGATCTCAATATGAGACAACGTCGTTGGATTGAGTTGATTAATGATTATGACTGTGACATTCGTTACCACCCTAGGAAGGCAAATGTCGTAGCCGATGCACTAAGTCGTAAATTCCATAACAAGATGACCTTAGTCCAAGAAATTCACGATCGACGACAACGGTTTGATACTTTGATAGGATTCGATACTGAAATTCGATTAGATGTCAACACGGCTACCGTACTGCTACAAAATTTGAGAATAGATAGTGACATTGAGTCTAGTATCATGGAGGCTCAGCAAATGATTCAACAAGAAGGAAGAATGAAGGATGAACTGGAGTATAACCTTCTAACTCAACTGGAGACGAAACCTAATGGGTTGATGTATTTTGCAAATCGAATTTGGGTTCCAAATTGTGATAATCTTCGTACCATCGTCATGAACGAAGCTCATCAAACTCGTTATTCTATTCATCCTGGCTCCAATAAGATGTACATGGACCTGCGTGGTCAATATTGGTGGCCTGGAATGAAGAAAGACATGGCGACTTATGTAGCTAAGTGCCTCACGTGTACGAAGGTTAAAGCTGAACATCAACGTCCAAGTGGGTTACTTGAACAACCCGAGATTCCTATGTGGAAGTGGGAACACATATCCATGGATTTCATAACTAAATTACCCCGAACCTCTCGAGGACATGGTAGCATATGGGTGATCGTTGACCGATTGACCAAATCGGCACATTTTATACCCATACGTGACACTTACAAGACATCAAAGTTGGCTCGGATATACATTGATGAGATTGTAAGTCGTCATGGGGTGCCTCTTCACATCATATCCGATCGTGACGCCCGTTTCACTTCACATTTTTGGATGTCTATGCAAGAACTCTTGGGTACACAACTAGATCTAAGCACAGCTTACCATCCTCAAACTGATGGTCAAACCGAGCGGACGATCCAAACCCTGGAGGATTTGCTACGCCTGTGTGTCCTTGACTTTGGTGGTGATTGGGATACGCATCTATCGCTTGCAGAGTTTTCGTATAACAATAGTTATCACTCGAGTATCAAGATGGCACCATTCGAAGCACTTTATGGTCGAAAATGTCGTTCACCGATCTGCTGGACCGACATTGATGAAAACTTCATCACTGGTCCTGAACTCATACAAGAGACGACCGATAAAGTTTCTATCGTCCGAAAGAACCTTGAAGTGGCAATGTGAATCCAAGGATCGCAATTCAGGAATTACCAGTATTAAAATAAATCAATTTAATGATCGCGGAATTATCACTAATTGACGTTTAATTGGTTTAATGATTAATGATTAATGATGAACACAACCACAGAAACACAATAAATGTGAAATCAATAATTATTCAAATGTATTTCATTAACTATAAAGTAATGATTACGAAAGAATAATAATGAATAACTATGAACAACGAATTCAGTGAATCGAATAATGTTGATGTGACGGCGGTTAGGGTTGCACAATGATGTAACTCGACAGCCGTAATATTGATTGATTGTGTTCTCCGAGATGTGAAACCTAGGACTCATATTTATAGATGGTTTGAGTCGGTTAAGGAAACACCGGATCTCTCGGGATTTGTTATTGATTGTGTTGACTTGTTTGACTTCTTGGTATTAGCAATCGCACAAGTATAATGTTCTTCCGCAGGAGTCTTGTCGTCCGCAGAACTTTTGTTCTTCCGTAGATGAACTGGTCTTCCGTAGAAATGTTGTTCTTCCGTAGGAAATCCTTCTTCCGTAGGAGTCTTCACTTCATGGTACTTGATCATCCGCTGGAACATTCACTTGGTCATTTGATCTTGTAAGAAACATATCTACGGATTAACAAAAATGTTTATCCGTAGATGTTTCTTACACTTGGTCAATTTCAGGAATTCGTCCAAGTATATTGTTTTTCCCTGTCAAGTCACAAATCAACACACATATATATGGGGTTAACCTATAGATTCAAAGCACATATATATATATATATATTTTGACTGTTACAAATATTAATTACAAGACTTGATTCAAGTACTAAGCCTATACAAAAATGATATAGCCCTATACAATCTAGATCCAACAATACTCCCCCTTAGGCTTAGCTCATTAGTCCTTCAAAACAGCAAGCTCCTTGACTCTTGATATGATTTTGTTGTAGAAGTAAGATACAGCTGCCTTTTGATCATCATACTTGTATTTGATCTCCATTTTGCTGATCTTCTTCAGAGTCTCGAAGCCAAGTCCCAGAACATCCTCCTCTATAGTGAGAGTCTCCAAGACTCTGTCATTCTTCACTACTTCAAGTTCATCTTGTTCGGAGAGGCAAAGTTCTGTGACTTCAGCATACTCTGTTCCCTTCAGCAAGCTTGCATTGTGTCTGCGTCGTTTGTAGGCCTTTGCATGAAGTTTGTCAATCACTTGTATCATGTGAACATGCAGGAACAGATCATTTTGAGCTGCTTCATCACTCAGCTTCGGAAAGAATTTGTCATGAAGGTAGGAAGTGTAGCTTGGATGAAGCAACTTGATTTCCGCAGGATCAAAAATCCTGATCTTTTCAGCTCATTTGTTCTCTGCATTCCTCATCAGCACCAGTTCTTTTGTCCTCTCTACATATCCCCATTCAGTGATAGGGAGTGTGTATTGAGTCCCTTCAATGTGCTTGATGGCTGCTGATGTTCTGTTGTTATAGCCAACCCTCTTTAGAAATTCATCATCTACTGATTCAGAGGCATTGGACTTGTATCTTTTCAGCCCTTGAATTCTTCTTCTGTGCTCATCATCATCTCTCTTAGCTCCTATTATCACATCATCTTTGAATTTTGTTTTCAGTTGACCCACTCTGCTTGAGAAGTCCCTGCCCCTTGGATGTATTGGATAATTTGTCATGGTAAGGCTTTGCAGGTCCTTTAGATCATTCTCAGGAAGGCAGAGAACTGAAAACACATCATGGAAGTATTCAACTCTTCCTGATGTTCGTTTGATCACAACACAATCCCACTCTTGATCATATTTCCATGCCATGATCTTATTTTCTTCAGCTGAGTTGGGAGTTGTGAGATGATCAAACAACTGAATCAGAGTGGACTTCTAATCAGTGATTTCTCTGACAGTGGTACCAAGGGGCCATACTTTGCCTGGGATGACTTCCCTTGGTTCCCTGATGAGCTTATCCTTTGCTTTATGCTGATCCTTGGGTTCCACAGTTATTAGATCAGCTGATAGTTTGCTTTGTTTGTCATCAGTTGGATGAGGAGCTGTGGTTCTGAATTTGACACCTGTTTCCAATTCCACCTTCATTACATGCTCCATCATCCTCCGCAATTCTCCAGTGGTTCTGCCTTTAAGCTCATGCGGTTTGTAGTTGTGGCCCTGTAACCAGCAAGTCATATTGTACTTGGTAAGTTTGGCTGTGTCACAGTGGCCCAGAGTTTATTGAAGAAACAATCATCAGTCATGTGATTGTTCATATTGCAAATGGAACAATAGCTGCTGAAATAGCATTCATCAGTGTTGTGATTCTTCATATCACACTATTTGCAATATTTTTCTGAAGTTTCTTCATATTCAGCCTTCTTTTTGTTCTTTTTCTCACTTGCTGAAGCATCAGTTGATTTCTTCTTGTTTTTGTTGGGAGCATCATCAGCTGTTGCTTGTTTGCTTTGGCTTCCTTTTGTTGCTTGATATTCAGCTTTTTCTGTGCATGTTTGTTGGTCTCTCTTTTTACCTCGCCCGCAGCATCAGTTTCTCTCTTTCGTTGCTTTTCTGCGGATTCAGTAGTTTTTGCCTTCCGCAGATGATCTATGGACTTGGCAACTTTTGCTTTCCGCAGATGTTCTACGGATTCTTCAGAATTCTTTTTCCGCAGATGTTCTACGGATTCTTCTGATTTCTTTTTCCGCAGATGTTCTACGGATTCCTCAGTTAGTGCTTTCCGAGGATTCTTGTTTGTTGTTTGTTTCTTACCTTTATCTGAAGATGACAAAGGTGCTTCAGTGCTTGATCCGCAGCTATCAATCTTGTGAAGATTCAGTTCTTGTAGTCCTTCATTCAGTTCAGCAATCCTTTTACTAATAGTCTTCAGCATGTTTCGTTGCTTTGGAGGGTACTGCAACTTTGATTCTTCAAGAACTCGCGGAAGACCGGTTTCAACTTGAACATTCTTACCAATGTTCAGTTGATCAGTATCATGTTCATCAGAATCATCCAAGTCATCATATTTATCAAAATCTGATTCATTATGTTTAAGTGATTCTGATTTAGTAGATTCAGTTTCACTCATCTCAGTTTCATTATTGTTGGTATGACTGTTTTTGATATCAATTTTGGTGCTTTGCATAAAATGATTTGACAAACTGTTAGTCATTGTTTCAGGTAAAGGTGTGTAGTTATCATTAATAGGTGGTGCAACAGCATTATAACCCAACCCGGACCTGTTCTTTGATTCAATATGAGAGTTTAGCAACTTCTCATATTGTTGAGATGATAATTGAAACTTCTTAAGTTTCACTTCAGTGGATGCATGATCAGCCATGGATTTTGTTAAGGAAGTGGTCAGATGCTCAACTTAGGCTTTTAGGCTGTAGTTTTCAGAAACATATTTTTCTAAATCTTTTTGTAAAGAACTGATTTTGATTTGATATAATTTTTGTTCTCTTAAGTGAGATTCATTTAAAACCATAGTTTCCTTTACTTTATCAGCCAATTGTTGAGCATGGACTCCATATCGTTCAACTTCCTCAACACATGATGATGAACATAACCTGTCTCTTACCTCTCTGGCCATAGGAGGAACTTTGTTTTCCATATGCGCCATTAATGCTTGATTCTCCTCTATCACTTCCTTCTCATACAAACTCCAGTCACATGTTCCATCCTGAAGTATGATCAGCCCGGACTCCTTAGAGTTGCTTGGTCCTGCTGATGTATTTGTGGCTGGTGGGGATGTTAGCTGAGGTTGTCTATGCAGAGATCTTTGAGAGGTTGATTGCTGATTCTGATATTGTTGTTGTTGCTGATTTTGTTGTTGCTGCTGCTGATACTGCGGAGATGATTGTTGGTTGCATTCTCTAGAGAAGTGACCATAGAGATTGCACTTGAAACATCTGACTTTTGACTTATCAACACCAATCTTCGAGGATTTGCTTGCTGCTGCCAGATTTTTATTTCTCCGCAGATATTGCTTAGCTCTGTAAGCAATCATTGCCATCTGCCATTGTAGATCCATCTCTTCTACTACATCAGGAGGGAGTTCCTCCAAGTCTTGCTGACAGATGTTTGCTGATGTAAGTGAACTTCCAAGATATGCTTGAAAGCTAGAACTAAAAGCTGCAAAAGCTGCTTTTTGTTCTTCAGAATCCAATATCACAGTTATTGGTTCTGACTATTTGTTCTGTTGAGAAGAGTTTGCAGTTGCTGATGTCTTTTTTCTCTGCAGATCTTCCCTTTTCCTTTTGAGTTTTACTTTGAGAAGATTTCTTAGAGGGTTTAGATGTATAAAAACTTACTTCTTCTTCATCATCACTCAAAGTACAAGAGTTATCACCTTCATTGTTAGAGATAAATGCACTTCCAGCATTTTTGGTTTCCTTGAAGTGATAAGGTGAGACATGAGTTCTCACACTCTTGTTTCTTGACTGTTCATCCAGTTCAAGTGCTTCAACCTTAGCAACCAATGTATCTAGACCAGTTGTCTTGAGATCTATGGTGTTCTTGAACATGGAGACTGTTTGCTTCCAACTTTCAGGCAAAGTGTGAAGCATCTTCTTATTTAATTCCTCAGTGGTATACTTTAACTCCAAGATGTTCATCTCAGTAACAAGTTGCATAAATCCATAGAGTTGCTGAGGAATTGATTCACCCTCAATATGATGAAAAGTTTCATATTAGGATCTAAGGGTGTCTTTCCTTATGCTTCGGATCTCATCACTCCCTTCACAGAGAGTGTGAAGTATCTTCCACAGGGAATTTGCTGTCTTGTAATTCTCACACCTGATCAAGATTTCTTCTGGCAAAGCCATACTAAGCAAGCTGTATGCTTTAATATCGACTTTGACCTTCTTGATATCATCAGGTGGCAAGTCCTTAGTGCTGATTGGTTGATTCTTGTCATTATAATCCGGCCCAAGAGTGGGTGGAATATAAGGACCTTGAGTGATGGACTCCCACAAGTCAGAATCTGTGTAGTTCACATGATTCCTGAACTTGATCTTCCAGGATTTAAAATCAGCTTTGGTTTCCAACTTTGGCGGTTGATAGGATCCTCCACCAAAAGTACTCATGTTTAATGCAAACGGATGAATCAAAACTTAAATGCTAAAATTGACAAATCTATCAAAGACGCAGATCTAGTATTCAATTGATTTGAATATAGATCTAAATCAAACAAGCAATGAGAGAGTGCTTGTTGAATGACAAGTCGTTGATTTAATTATTTGAAAATCAATTAAACAATTTTAATACTGATAGATCAATTGATCTAAATCAATGAGCACCAATCGCTCTGATACCACCTGTGAATCCAAGGATCGCAATTCAGGAATTACCAGTATTAAAATAAATCAATTTAATGATCGCGGAATTATCACTAATTGATGTTTAATTGGTTTAATGATTAATGATTAATGATGAACACAACCACAGAAACACAATAAATGCGAAATTAATAATTATTCAAACGTATTTCATTAACTATAAAGTAATGATTACAAAAGAATAATAATGAATAACTATGAACAACGAATTCAGTGAATCGAATAATGTTGATGTGACGGCGGTTAGGGTTGCACAATGATGTAACTCGACAGCCGTAATATTGATTGATTGTGTTCTCTGAGATGTGAAACCTAGGACTCATATTTATAGATGGTTTGAGTCGGTTAAGGAAACACCGGATCTCTCGGGATTTGTTATTGATTGTGTTGACTTGTTTGACTTCTTGGTATTAGCAATCGCACAAGTATAATGTTCTTCCGCAGGAGTCTTGTCATCCGCAAAACTTTTGTTCTTCCGTAGATGAACTGGTCTTCCGTAGAAATGTTGTTCTTCCATAGGAAATCCTTCTTCCGTAGGAGTCTTCACTTCATGGTACTTGATCATCCGCTGGAACATTCACTTGGTCATTTGATCTTGTAAGAAACATATCTACGGATTAACAAAAATGTTCATCCGTAGATGTTTCTTACACTTGGTCAATTTCAGGAATTCGTCCAAGTATATTGTTTTTCCCTGTCAAGTCACAAATCAACACACATATATATGGGGTTAACCTATAGATTCAAAGCACATATATATATATATTGACTGTTACAAATATTAATTACAAGACTTGATTCAAGTACTAAGCCTATACAAAAATGATCTAGCCCTATACAATCTAGATCCAACAGGCAAGAAGTCGACAAAAGAGCTATGATGATAAGCGACGTAAGCCATTGGAATTCCAAGTTGGGGAGATGGTTCTTCTTAAGGTTTCGCCATGGAAGGGTGTTGTTCGCTTTGGAAAGAAGGGAAAATTGACTCCAAGATTTGTAGGACCTTTCAAAATTCTGAAAAGGATTGGGAAAGTGGCTTACAAACTGGAATTACCTTCCGACCTTAGTGGAGTTCATCCTATGTTTCATGTCTCGAATTTGAGGAAGTGTTTGGCTGACGAAAGTCTGCATGTTCCGTTGGATGACATCCAGATCGACGAGTCATTACACTTTGTCGAGAAACCCGTTGAAATCATGGATCGCATTATGAAGAAGACTCGAACCACCACTACCCCAATCGTCAAGGTTCGTTGGGAGAATAAACGTGGCGCTGAATTTACTTGGGAACGTGAGGAGCACATGAAGAAGAAATACCCGTATTTATTTGTATAGTTTTATTCTTAATTTCGGGACGAAATTCTCTTAAGTTGGGGAGACTGTAACATCTCGTATTTTTATTAAGTACAAGTTAACTTAGTTATTCTTATAAGGGGCATTATTTACAAAACTTACGGGTTAATTATGCTTATTATTTTGGTTGCCTTTAATTATTTTAGTTTAGGTGTGCATAATATTAATAATGAATAATGATACTAACTATGATACTAATAATAATAATAATAATAATAATAATAATAATAATAATAATAATAATAATAATAATAATAATAATAATAATAATAATAATAATAATAATAATAATAATAATAATAATAATAATAATAATAATAATAATAATAATAATAATAATAATAATAATAATAAAGTTATCAAACACAAAATAAAGAAAAAATAAAAAACTTAAAGTATATTTAACCCAAAGGGTGGTTTTGTTAAAACTTCAAAAGAAAATTTTTTACATGAAATAACAAAAGACACAAACAACAGGGATCATTTTTGTAATCTCCGAAAACAACCCCACCTTCTCCACTTCTTTCCCTTTTCCTTGCGTGAGAACCCCACAACCCATTTTCTTTCTTCCATGTTTTTGGTCACGATTTGGCCATTGTCGACCACTAAAACGTTATTATAATCGAATTAATCGAAGTGGAACGACCATTTAGCTGTTTCTAAGTTGTTAACATCCCCAATTTAATCTGAAATCACCCAAAACCACACCATCAACCTCCCTCTCTGTCGCGAACCTGCAACTCGATCAAAACCCCCCTTCCAAACGTTTTAAACCAAAAACAACTTAGGGCTTTACATTAAGAACCTCATTCGAAGCTAACCTGAAGGTTAATTGCATTTTCATCGACGTTTGCATTGTAAACCGATTCCTACATAAGCCGCGACCTGTTCTTTGACTGTGCATCACCAAAACATCTTCAAAACAGGTAATTAAACATAGTGATACATTCGTTTAAGCCTGGGGAGTAAAAGCCCCATGTTTAATTCGATTTAAAACTACGAATTTGTGATCGATTTGGTTGGGTTAGGGTTAGGGTTCATACGATTTTTTTTGGGGGGGGTTCACTTTGATTGTGTTTAAAAGAAATAGAAACCAACAGCTAACATTGAGGTCCCGGGTTCGAACCCGGGCTCCCTCATCCATTTTTTTGGGTTTTTTAGCCTTTAAATTAAATCCAGAATTTTTTTAAAAATTATAAAGAATCAATTTATGAACTTATAAATTTTCTTTAGATACTATATTATTTTCTGCAAATTTATTTTATAAAAATATCTTATTATTATTAAATACTTTAAACAGATAACACATGTAGTTTATTTTTCTTTTCATAAAATGGACTTTAAATAATGGTTTAAATCACTAAATAATTATTTGTTCAATATTTATATATATATATATATATTTTAAATGATGATTATTTAATAATCATTATAAAAGTTATTTCAAACTTATAAAATTACCAAAGATTTCTCTTGCGTTCTTTATACTAAAATGTTTAATAATATGCTACATTCTTATAATCAAGAACGCAATCAATTACTTTATTTAAATTGGTTAATAAAATCCCCAAATATCAAATTGAACCCTAGTACGCGTGATTTGTAAAACTTGTTATTAATAAATTTAAACTTGTAAAATATATATTTAGGTACCTCGTGAAGTTTACGTTGAGACGTTGCTTATTAATAATCGTCAATATTATACCTATTTGCCATGTGAGTTTTCCTTACCCCTTTTTACTTTATTTCACACTATTTTAGGGTGAAACATGATACTTATACATCATACACTTATAAACGTTTGAGGCTTGTAAAGCACTTGCAATTCATCTTTATACTTTGTCATGGTTATTTGTGTGTTGTAAGTGATTATATGAGATACATAGTTTGTTACAATCATTAACTATTGCTAGCCTGGCGACGTCTTAGATCTTTGGGCCTGACAAGCCTATTTGGTGCTAAAGTCGATGAACTACCGACTCCTAGGAGCCGTATGCTTGTGCACTAGGGAACCAAATACACTTAGCCAATCTTATATACTTGTAATCAAGTCGAGGTTTGATTGTAAAGATATGTGTTCTATAACCTTACTAGCTTATAACCTATGACGTGAATTGCTACTTATAAACTTTTCATATTATGTATGAAAACTTGGGAAACTCACCAACTATTTTTAGTTGACCTTTTATTTTTATCATGTTTCAGGTAACCCCCGAGTTTAGAGTGATCTTTTGAAGCTTGCAATAAAACTAGGACGTGGACCTAGTTAAATAAATAAAATGCTATGTTATGTTTGATTTATGTTTGAACTTGTTGCGTATTTGAGACTTGTGTTTGTAATTTCTTTTGAAACTATTAATTTGAATATTTTCATTTAAACATAGCGTTATGTGGCTGTGAACAATCTTATCCCTCACACCTCGACGATTCTGTCGTCTAGGTTGGGGTGTGACAATGGTTGCTGGATAACGGTTACTAGCTTTCGGATGATCTTGGCCGTCGAAAACCCTCTACTTTTAATCCTGGCCCTGTTAATTAGGAGGTTGAGATTTGCTGTGGCAGTTAGCTGAGAGGTTCCGCCTCTTCCTTTGCACGTTCCGACGGTTGTTGCTTTTTGTGGCAGTTACCGGGGTTCCTCCTATATTGGCTACGTAGACAACAACGGTTCCTTCCTCCTTTTTTCTCTCCCCACGTTCGCCAGTAACCTCCTTCTACTACCTACGCAGCTTTAGTATGACAAACATCATAATCCTTCTTTTTGTTTATGTAAATTGGAAGAGGAAGACGAAGATCGTCTAGGGTGATCCACCGGCTACTCTGTCGCACAAGTTTCTCAAGGTGGAACAGAGGCACAAATTCATACATCTGCAATGTCTTCGGGAGATCCACCAGGTACCCTCACTTCCATGAACACACCCCCTGGTTTCTTTTTGTTTACCAAATCCACCGTTGACCTTCTTATCTTCTTCACATTCGTCTTCTCTATGCATTAGACATCAATTGGATGTATCATGTTCAGAAACCCTCATATAGAACACATTTTTTGCAGGCAACGAAGAAGGATAAGGCTTCTTCATCGTCGTCCAAACCGGGCACGTCCGGTGGTAGCAATCAAAAGAATATACGTCATGATACCTTCATATTGATTTTAGATGGTGACGAAATCTAGTTGAGGAAAATACGGAAGTGGAGGAAGAGCAAGCAAAAGGAGATGGTACTTTAGTTGAGGGGCACTATGAATATGAAATTAAGGTTTGAATGCTTGATCTTGTGTACTGTAGTTATTTCCTTTAACAAGTTATCTTTAACCTCTTGCTCTATTATGTTTTTAGATGCTAAAAATTGATGTTTAGTGATCTATGTTTTATTCCTGATATGGTTAGAAGATAAATTCTTCATTTTTACCCATGATTTTGGTCGTAAGTAATGGAACTCATGGTTTTCTTTATTGCAATTTAAGATTTGGGGGTGGATTCTATATACGAAATGCAAGCACTGTCTTCTAATCAAAGTGTAGGGGAATTGCTGGAAGAAGCACATATAGCTGATGTGGGTCGGTTGGATTCTGATGACGAGGTAGCTAATATTCGAGAAAAGTTTGATTTGGGCCATTTCGCTAAAATGAGGTTTCTTAAAGTTCCTCATGCTTCAATAGTTGCTTGGAGAGAATGCCTCATGTGAACCACAAAGGTTCCTCATACTTTAATAGTTGCTTGGTTGTTTAAATATGATTAGAGTTTTCTGATTAGAGGTTTGTATTATATAAGGTTAGAAGGGTGTCTTTTAACGCTACATATATTTGGATCAATCGAACCAGATGGATGCTTCTTTGGGGGACACAAACTATAGTGATGCATTGCTATGAGATAATTCAAGGTTCCATAAATTTTTTTCTAATTCAGTGAATGTTTTTCTTAATCGATCTTGCAGTCAGGTTATCCTCTTTATCCCTTTCTTCCTTCTTGACATATTTCTACATTCTATAATTCTTCATCTCAGCCCTAATTTTTTTGGTACTACAAGTCAAATTAGGGTGAATTATTTGGCACCACCCTTGCAGAGTTTGATGTGCATTTGTATTCTGTTGTTTTTAGTACAATATGTGGATCAGTTGCTTTTAATGCTTGGATGTTTTTTGATCAAGTTCCAGAGGGTTAAGCCAATTGTCGAATTTGAGGATTCTTTGAGCTCTGATCTAGAAGATTATATCGGGTGGAGCTTTATTACAAAAATGGATTGAATGGAGAAAAGTAATGCCTATTTTATTACACTTTTATGGGTTTGCTTGCAATTTAGTCTCATTTTCTTTTATTTTTTTGTTTGATCTTTAGGAAGTGTGAGCAAAATCTAACATGGATATGCATCTTTGAGGAGATACCCGTATGTTATGTTCCGATACAAAATTGCTTAATTCGGACAAGTTTTTATAATAAGGTTAATAATTCATACATTGAACAACACATTACCTAATGCCATTTCTCCAAAAATGATTTTGAAATGTAACAAAACAAGGTTTATATTCAGCCCTTAGTCAGTGCATTTATGACTGAACAAGAAGCTTAGTTACACATGACCCATGTTTTTATTATAACCACTTTTCGAGAGTTTGTTGTTTTCATTGTCTTCACATTAGATAAGGTGTAAACATTCTGTTTAATTGTATTTTTTGTTAATCAGCAACAAATCCGTCATGGAAAGGATCATGTGGTTTTTAATTGAAAATATGGTTGATCTATCAGTGAAACCACTAAATGTTGGTTTGGTTTCTTTCTCATCTGGTTTCTTTTTCAGCACATTAATGCCACCATTAAATATTATTTTTGGTTCCAAATCTATAATCACAATCTGTCACACAAGCCAGTCCAATGGTCAAACATGGCTTCAAACAAGAATGTACATGCATTTCATGTTTTGGTAATGTTACTACGGATACTTATAACTAAGATATAGACCTTAAAGCATATCTTGAATGAGTTTTTATTCATGTGTCGGTATGGGATTGACTATTTTTTAAATCATGGTGTGATTTCTTAAAGGGTTGAAAAAATGATACGTAAGACGACAAGTAAAATTGTTGGTTTTTGTTACTTGAAACATTTTCTACGAGGTCCGTCTTCCCCTGTCGAAGAAGCAGAATAGAAAATTCTGTTTTATTATTTCGTCAAAGCTTAATCCGACTCATCTTTCAAACTCCTTGTGCTTTGGTTAGATGTAGGTAATATCATTGTTCACTACCCTTATTCACCCATAACTCTATATGATTTTCGATTTGCATGTGAAAGTTGAATAATTTGATTTCAACTTTTGCAGGTATGGTTTGTTCATCTGTTCGATCTTTTGTTAAGCATGGCCCTTTCAAACCTAAAGGGTGTTTTGCTAAAAAATAATTACAAATCTTTTGATTTCAACTTTGCATGCATGGTTTGTTCACTATCAGTGCTTTTGTTGAGCATGGCCCTTTTAAACCTATAGGGTGATGTTTTGTTGATTAATAATTTGTTTATCCATGGTGTTGAGGTTATTAATAAATGTTATAGAAGAACTCACATTCTTGCCATCATCATTGACTTATATTAGTTTGGATATGTTGTTTGATAATGAAATCATAATATTGTACAGCTGCCATTCAAACCCCGTCCATTTGATTTGATGATTTTATAAAGCTTGCATGGAATGTTGCGTGTTACCTTAAAGATTACCTGTGAAATGTTGATTTGGAATCCTCTAACCGATGCTCATAAAAAGTTATCCACCCAAAAAAAAATTGGGTTCTAAAATGAAGAGTCAGATGTTATCGGGTTTTATATGGGTCATTAATGGTGTATGTTTATTCGATAACATTAGATTATTGGAGAAAAGTTAACTTTAAAAAGTGGCATCTATACAGGTAATGGATGCTAAAGGAAAGAAGACAATGGCCTCTTACCATTTAACCAGAGTTTGTAACCGAGCTTCTAAAGGTACGGTTTATATTATGGGTTTGAGCCTCTATTATGAACCAATGAGGTTCTTATGGCTTTCATCTGTTTGTGTTTTAAATCTAGCTGAAACAATGGCTTTACATGGAGAAAGAAAACCTTCAAGTAGGAATTTTGAAACCAAACGCATTTCGCTATGTAACAATTAAAAATAGAAGTGTCAAAGATATGGAACGGTAAGTTTCATAGTTTTGTTCGAGCATTAGTAACGAGTCTGATTCATTTTCTTTTACAAAGTTATAATGAAGCTTAATTTTAGTTCTTTGCTATGCATTTGATTTAAGTATCTTCTTTTGCTTTTTTACTTTGGTTTATTGTTAGCTACATGAAAATACTTAATGTATTATCAGAAAATTTGGAATTAATGTTTATTATATATATTTCATAGAGTAATAGATATTTATTTTAAACAAGTTTGGGTCAGTTCAGGGTCGAACACGTGAACCCTTAGCTAATTTGGTTGTGTCTATGTAGATCTGGTGGGTTTACCGAACAGTAATATAATGTTTTTGACTAAAATTTTGCATAGCATAAATGTTTGGTGGGAATTTGATTTCATGAATGTGGGAGAGAGCTTCTTGATTGGGCTATGGTTAAACTTGCACATGAAGGTGTTCGTGTATCCTGTTAATGTTTGTCGTCATCCAGGAAGTACTACTTGAATTTGACGTGAAACCTATTAATCGAGAGGTTTTAAATTTCATGAAAATAAAAATTCAAAACTTGAATACTTGATTTTTTAAATGTTTTACAAATTATACATTATACATACTTAAGACTCTTGCTAATGTTTTGTTTCAAGTGATCATTTGATACTATTTGGTATATCTGCTTACTCATTTGAGCTGAGCTGTTCTTATTGTGCTCAAGTTTTACCAGGGAGATTATTATTAGCAAATCAAGGATTCTGTCCTGCTCCATATCATAGGCTTTGAAGAGGCACATCATGTACTTTTTGAATATTAAGGGTATTGTAAACTGTTTTTTAATAATTAAGACAATGTATGATCTTGAAACTTTATATAAGTAGACAAAAAATCATTAAAATTAGATGATTTTAGATTAACTCTCATGTGTTATTGATTTTAGTTGAAACTAAACATATTCAGTTAAGATACCCATGACAATGATCTACTTTAAAAAAATTCATATAAGTTACCATAATATGTTTAGTTTTGCTAACCTGTTCTCAAGTTAAAACACAGGATGTGAGAGAAAAAAAAATAAATCAATACAATTGTTTACACTGTAAATAATTTGTTGGATTTATAAATTTCATATCGCCTTTTATATATCAGTATTTGCAACAAGAAACATTATCAATAATTTCTGGTCAATTTGCTTTATAAAAGTTGATTGAAACTCTCTCACAAATTGCCCCATATGACCCATGAAGTACTAATTTAACTATTTATAAAAGTTATGCGATCGGTCAATTTATAAAAGATAAAATATTCTTTGAATAAGTTAGAAAATATTGCAACACTTCCAACTTAGAATAAGGCTACAACATATTTTATTTGTTATGCTCTCGTGATGATATTGATCAAAACAATACAAAGGCAATATGCAATTATGTAGAAAAGGCAAGCTTCATATAGGTCAACTTGCTTATGCATTTGTGAGACGGTTGATGCATCTGACACTTGACAAATGAGACATATGTCTTTGTGAGAGTATAAAGCCATATGTATTTGACACTCGACCCATATATAATACTACTATATTGTTTCATACGCAAGTTATAACAACATATGTTTCATATGGTATGTTACGGTTTCAAAAGCTAAATTCCTTTCGATAAGTAATAATCCAAAAATTTTTTCATAGTTATTTGAAGTCAAGTATATCCTACCAATAAATTTAGCCAGCGTATTACCCAAATCACACCCAACACATCTTCCTTCATATTTTATGATTTCTGAAAAAAGTTGGATTCTTAAAATATTCAAGCTTGAGTTCAATGTTACATTCAATATGAAAAGATCAGTCTGGACAATAAGTTATTTATTTGTGGTTCGAATGGTTGCATGATTATGCAATATAATAAAAAATAATAATTTTTGGCCTGTATAGATGTATTGGGTATTTGTCAATTGCCATAACAACATAATTAATACAAGATTTAATCTCTACTTAATGGTTAATATTATGTTTTGTTCCACTCTCATGTTGTTTGTTTAAATTTACGTGTTTGTTTTTTTGTAAATTCATACCGACAATTATATGAGTGAGATTTTGGATCTGCAATTTTTCGTCTATATTTTGGAAGTCGGCATGATTCGCACTCACATTCAGTCATTCAATAGTTATTGATTTTTATTGTTTAATGATTCTTTTAATGTAGTCAAGTTGTGTCTACAAGTTACATTAGTTTCAAACAGATGGTGTTTTTGCTTAGAATACAAAACAGATAGCTATGACATTATGACATGAAACCATTCGGCCACCGGACGGGTATAAAACTAGTTATGGATTGTTATTTAATATTGCATGCACTTTACATGGATTGACTGTTGGCTAAACGCATGAATTGGGCCAATAGAGAATTTAAGGAGCACCATCAGCTTGAGTGGTAGTCTTATAACTTTCTCTATGAGAGGTTGTAACAGCAAAATGCAGTTGGTGGGTCGGGTTTTACCGCAGTGGTCCTTCATGTGACGGGTTTTTTCTAGAATTGGTGGTTGGTGGACTTGAGCTACCCAGTGCTGTTTGTGCTCGAGTTCATATGGGGTGCCTTTTCGCCATTGGAATACCTACCCGGGCTTTAATTAATTAGCCGTTAGAAAAAAAGAGAATTTAAAGGAGCGCGTCAAATTATTGGGGATTCGCGCGGAAACATTGACGGTAGGAAGCATAATCGCAAGAAGAGAAGAGGCAGCAGCCTTTTGTCTGCGTGAAAATCAAGACACCCTTGATGTTTTTAAAGGCACAATCGCTATCGATCATGGAGACGGACATAGAAAGTTTTTCTAGTTAATTTTTATGAGAGTTTTTGTAACGACAAAACTTGAACTCTCTATCATTTTGATTGGTTAAACTATGATCTAATCCGGGTGACGGGTTTGTGTACGTAGTTGTTATTTTTAGTTTTGACCTAGATTTTGGGATTGAATTTGAAACGTATTAAGTTTCGTCTGATTTATTTGTGCTTTGGTTATTTAAAAGATTTGATTGTGTTTAAATCAGATTTAATTATCATATGACTTTGGTTTCTTTTTATCATTGTATATTTGCTTCTTAGAATTAGGTTTGCATTATTGGATTGAAGATTGTATGAATATGGTCCGTCCGATCTACAATTATCACTTGGATATTATTACATATAGGGTCATTATTAATGACTTCTTGTTAGGTCAAGCTAAGTAATTACTATTTGCCAAACTGAAATTTCGAAGTGGATTAGCTTTCTCTTATATTTGTTAAAACTAATTTAATGTACATTCATATGAGTATTTTATATTTTAAAGCTTAATCATGTACATATTGCATATCAGTGGCCACTGATTAACACAGAACTATCAATCATCTAAAAAGTGCCCCATTTTTCTTGATATAGTGTATACTGTTTGTTTGTTTTTCTTTTTTCTTTTTTTTGTGTGTGTTTAATCATTATTTTTTAAAATGGTTTCTTTTTGTGTGTTTAATTGTCATTTTTAAAATGGCTTGCTTGGACCCATATTCATTGTGGTCCAAAACAGTTTCACACATCCTAACCCAAACTTAACCCGACACATATTCGTTGTGGTCCAAAAGTGTTTCACACATCCAGACCCGAACTTAGCCTGACCTATATCCGTTGTTCAAGATCTATATTTTTTACTACCTACTAACATTCATCATTGGTCTCATATGTTATTTCTTTATGATTTCAGCTTTATGGTTATAAAGATCATTGACTTGGTTAATACTTTATATGGTGTTTGTTAATCTATATGCACTACAAGGAAAACAATTTTTTGCGACTAACTTTTTTGCGGCGATAAGGATTTCGTCGCAAAAGAGTCACAAAACGACAAAAAAAATTAACTTTTTTGACTTTTAAAGTCAAGGACTTTTTTGCGGCGATTTATCGTCGCAATAAAATAAATATTAATTATTTTTGTTTTTTTTAATATCATGAAAAACCTTTTTAAGGGCGGGAAAAATCCCGCTTATTCATTTGCGGCGACTTTTCGTCGCAATATACATTAATTAAATATTAAATCGTTTAATATTTAAATGATTAAAATTTATCGTCGCAATTGAATTATTGCGGCGATATGTCGCCGCAAAAAATCATCCCAAAATTTAAAGTCGGGAAACATAATCAGTGTCGCACATTTACACCATCCACACCACACACCCCACTGCCGCTGCGCACCCCAACCCACAGCCCACTGCAAGACCGCCCCCTCCACTGTCGCACTAGCATAACCGCCGGCTCCACCGTCGGCCGGCCCCACGCACGCCCCCTCCGCCGTCGCAAGTCCAAGCACCGCCGGCTCCACCACCATATCTGGCCCCAAGCTCCACCGTCGGCTGCCACACCTCCGTCGCCGGCTCGTTTGCATCATAGCCACCACCACCACTTCTGATTTCAAGTAAATAACCTCAATTTTGCCTAGTTTTGTGTTAATTTGTAGAAAATATTTTAAAATTAGGGATTTTGTGTACATGGATGTTTAAGTTAGTTGAGTTGAAGTTTTATGGTTTGAATTAGGTTTAGCAAGTTGAAATAACATGTGTGTATGTATGAATATAAGAATGTATGTATTTGGAATGTTAATTATGTGTTAATATGCATGTATTTGTTTGAATTAGGTTTAGCAAGTTTTATGGTTATGAAAAAATGGATATTTAAGATGTATATTTGTAGGTATGTTGAGATGAAGTATTATGTATATGTATATGTGTGTGTAATTTAAAAATCTGTTTTAGGTTTAAGAATGTTTGTAGTTCTTCTAGATTTGTAACATTGTGTATTTGAATCGGGAATGTTGATTTAAATATGGTTTGGGGAGATTTTGCTTAAAAAATGTTACAAATTTAGTGTGTTAATAGATGTTTAGTGTTATGAAAAATAGATGTTTAACCCGAATACACTTTTGACTTTGAAAACGAAAATATTATTGTGTTGACCCGACAAATACACATTTTATTTAATGGATATGCTGCTTCATATTTTTTAGATCCGCCACTGAATTCATATATCACTAGTTAGCGTGAACAGGGATCTTATATTCTGAGAGCCATCCTTCGATGATTTTGATCTCGGTATTTCTTTGTGCCTTTAACCAGTCAGGGTCCGTATCCATTGGGTAGCTCAAGTCCAAGCAATCACTACAAGAAGAGTAGCCACCACCATCACTCTTGATTTCAGGTAATAAACATAATTTTACATAATTTTATGTTAAGTTTTAGTTAATATTTTAAAATTAGATGTTTAATAGATGTTTATTGTTATGAAAAATAGATGTTTAACATGTGTGTATGTATGTATATAAGAAAGAATGTATGTATTTATTGTGTTAAGTTGTAGTTGTTTGGGTTTTTGAGATTTATTTTGTATGTATGGATATAAGAATGTATGTATTTAGATTGTTAAATTTGTGTTAATTTAAAATGAGATGAATGTATGTATTTTGCCTAATTTTGTTTTTATATGGTTATGAACATGGGTGTTTAAGTTATTTGAGATAACATGTGTGTATGTATGAATATAAGAATGTATGTATTTGGAATGTTAATTATGTGTTAATATGTATGTATTTGTTTGAATTAGGTTTAGCAAGTTTTATGGCTATGAAAAAATGGATATTTAAGATGTATATGTGTATTTGTGTATGGATGTATATGTGTATGCGTATATGTGGGTGTTTGTGTTTGTATATGTGTATTTGTGTATGGATATCCATATATGTGTATGTGTGTATGTATGTTAAATTGAGATTAAAATGAATGTTAAATTGTGATTAAAATGGATGTATATGTGTATTTGTGTATGGATGTATATGTGTATTTGTGTTTGTATTTCTCTAGTTTTAAATGTGTTAAGATAATTAATATTTGTTTGTAGACGCAGTTATGACGATTGATAAGACTTGGACTACTTTAGAAAATAAATTTTCTAAAGAATATCTGATTGGTCTTAAAGCATTCATGGAAAGGTGTAAGAATTATATGAATGGCCAAAATAAAGCTCGATGTCCGTGTAATAATTGCAATAACAGTTATTGGTTTCCTCTTCCAACAATAGAGCGCCATATACATAATAATGGTTTTTGTCGATTTTACAAAACGTGGAGGTATCATGGTGAATCATATGTTCCGTCACCGGTAGTTCCAGTCATACCTCAAACGACAGACCCAATACATGATTTTATTAACGATGTTCGTCAGGAGAATGTCCCACAAGAGGACAACACATACGACGACGACGAACCAATGAACACAACAGATACACCGATTGATACAAATGATGAACTTGCTGAATTACTGAAACTTGCCGACACCGAACTATACCCTGGTTGTGACTGGATGTCTTCATTGGATTTCTTGGCAAAACTGAGTCACATGAAGGCCATCAATAAATGGACCGATACATCGTTTGACCAATTGTTAGAATTTCTGAAAACTGCATTTCCGCTTGCTAAAATCCCACCGTCAAACTATGAAGCCAAGAAGATAATGAAGAAAGTTGGGTTAGGATATGAATCGATCCACGTTTGTAAGAACGACTGTTGTTTATTTTGGGGGAAGGATAACCAAGATTTGCAAAAATGTCCAATATGTGATGAAAGTAGATGGAAGGACGCAAACACTAAGGGGAAGAAAGTTGCCAACAAGGTTATGCGTTACTTTCCATTAATTCCTAGATTAAAGCGTATTTATAGCTCAAGACACACTGCAAAGCATATGACATGGCATGCTTCTGGACGTTGCACGGAAGATGGTAAGTTACGTCACCCGGTGGATGGTACATCATGGAAAGAATTCGATTCAATGTATCCTGATTTTGCCAAAGAACCTAGAAATGTTAGATTAGGGTTGGCTGCTGATGGCTTCAATCCATTTGGGAACATGAGTACGTCGTATAGCATGTGGCCGGTAATACTGACAACATACAATACGCCACCATGGTTATGTATGAAAGAGTCTTCATTCATGCTGACGTTATTAATCCCTGGCCCTAAATCACCTGGGAAGGACATTGATGTTTTTTTAAGACCATTGGTTGATGAATTGAAAAGTCTTTGGTCGGACGGAGTCGTGACAAAAGATGCAGTTACAAACACTTTCTTCACATTACGTGCAATGCTTTTATGGACTATCAATGATTTCCCTGCTCGTAGTAGCTTGTCTGGTTGGAGTGGGCAAGGTTACTTTGCATGCCCAACATGTAAGGAAGACACTCCATCTGTTCATGTATTGGGAAAAACTGCTTATGTTGGACATAGAAGATGGTTACCAACAAATCATAAATGGAGGAAGGACAAGTCATTCAATGGTCAGAACGAGACTAGACATCCTCCTAACAGGAAAACTAATGATCAGATTTTGGAACAACTTAATAAATTGCCGCCCCGTATTTCTGGGAAACATGTTCAGTTTGGTGGTAAGAAGAGAAAACGTGATTCCGATGTTGAATTGAATTGGACCAAGCGTTCTATTTTCTTCGAGCTTGAATATTGGTCTTCAATTCAACTAAAACATAATTTGGATGTCATGCATATCGAAAAGAATGTGTGCGAGAGTTTGTTGAATACGTTGATGATGAACAAGGAAAAATCCAAAGACACTAATAAGGCAAGAATGGTGTTAGAACAATGGAACATTCGACGTGACTTGTGGCTTGTAGATAACGGTCGCGGTAAGCTCTCAAAGCCTCATCCCAAGTTCTCTTTCTCAAACGCCGAAAGGAGTCTTTTTTGTCAATTCATTAAGGAAGTAAAACTACCTGATGGTTTTGGCTCTAACTTTAAACATAAGGTAACCGATAATGATACCCAAATAACGGGGATGAAATCACATGATCATCATATAATGATGCAACGGTTGCTTCCGATTGGTGCTCAAGCGTACTTGGATAAAAACATTTCAACACCAATAATTGAGATGTGCTTATTCTTTAAGCAACTTTGTGCTCGGAACTTGATGTCATCTGACATGCAAGATGCTGAGGAGAAGTTGATTAAAATTTTGTGTTCTTTCGAGCAAATATTTCCTCCGTCATTTTTTGACATAATGATTCATTTGGTTATGCATTTACCTGAGGAGGCCATTCAAGGTGGGCCAGTTTATATGAGGTGGATGTATCCATTTGAAAGATACATGAAAAAGCTGAAAAATTATGTTAGAAATAAGGCTAGGCCCGAAGGTTCCATTGCGGAGGGGTATGTCGCAGATGAAGCCTTAACTTTCTGTTCAAGGTATCTTGACGGTGTACCGACGAGATTTAATCGGCCGGACAGAAACGAAGATGCCCCAGTTCCCACACGTGAGTTTTATGTCTTCCAATCGCTATGCACACCTATCAGCAAGGGGGTTGATAAAAAAATGGATGGTGTGCTTTGGGCAAATCTAAATTGGTTTGTTTTTAACAACAGCTCTGAGATCGAAGAATACAAAGAGTAAGTATTTTCTATTTCGGGTTGTGTTTTCGTAAGTTATCTTTATAGTGATTATTATTAACGCAAGTAACATTATTTATAGTGAATTTATTACTCAAATGCCGCATGGAACTGACTTGGAAGCAAATTTTCCTAACTGGTTTAAACAGAAGGTAAACTCATTTGTGTATAAAACCGATTATACAAACCGATCATACAAATTTTTCTAATTTTCTCTTATTTCAAATAGATCAACCGTCGGCGAGTAAATGATGAATCTAGTGTTAGTCCTCAGTTATTTGCTTTAGCAAATGGACCACGACATGCAAACTCTTACACCGCTTGTATAGTTAACGGTGTGAGATTTGTAGTTCATAGCCGAGACGTACGCCGTACAACTCAAAATAGCGGCATCTCAACAACTGGTCAAGATGGAACAAAGTATTACGGTTTGTTGGAAGAGATTCTGGAGCTAGGCTATCTAGACCGTTGTAAGGTTGTGTTGTTTCGATGTAAATGGTTTAAAACTAATAACAACAAACTTTGTGTCATTAAGAATAACATAACCAGTATTTCTACCCAAACTGAATGGTTTACAAATGATCAATACATTCTTGCAACACAAGCAGAGCAAGTTTTTTATCTTGACGAACCGTCTAAAGCCAGTCAAAGAGTTCAATCAATCAGACATTGGAAGGTCGTCCAAGAGGTGAATCATCGGAAGATTTGGGACCGAGATATTATAATGGAAAATAATGAAGCAGATTTAATTCATGGCAGCACTTCATCTGAGCTTTTGTTGTCTGCTGACTTAGATAATTTAACATATGATGGTATGAGTAGAGATGGAGCTACAGAAGTCGATGTTTCCCTTGAGCATGTCAATGTAGAGGACGAGACATATGAAGATACGGATGAGGGTGAAGACGACGATGCAGACCAAGTTGTTGACGTTTCTGATAATTCAGATGATGAATCAGACGAATTTAATAATGATTGTGGAGAAGATTCTTATCACACCGATGAATCCGATTGATTGTAATTTTTAATTTTTCTATTATGTTTGATCTATTATGTTTATTGAATTGTTTTTTTCAATTATGTGTTTAGCTAATGATTCAATTACGGTATATTTGTATACTTATATAATCTTTTTTTACAGATGGCAGACGTAGCCCGGGGTCACGGTGGGGATACCTATGGTCGTGGTCCACCTGGTGGTGGTCCTCCCGATGATGATCGATCGTGGCAGCCGCCACGACAGTGCGAGGTCAGTGATGACTCCGGCAGCGGCAGCGGACGAGGTATGACCAATTTTTATACTATTATCTTTTAAAATGAAAATATATAATTTACATAGAATTTTTATACTATTATCAATTTGCAGGACAAGGCAAGCGTGGAAAGACCACACTTCAAGGTATACGAAAGAGAAATCCACAAGGAAATTTGCTCACAATTGAATTTGAGCAAGGTACGCATGACACCTACAAACCTGTGGGTGTCAATCAGGCGACCTTTGCTTCACTGGTTGGCACAATCGTTGACAGATTTCCTCAAAACTACAAGAGCTGGAGAAAGATACCTGCGGATTTGAAGGCGACTATCTGGGATGACTTACAGGTTAAGTTTTTGATAATTAAATTCAGTGATTAAATATATATACACTAAGCTATTTGTTTTCATAATTTGCAGATGTATTTTGATATGACTCCCCACGAAGGCCTGAGGGCAGGCATTGAGAAATATGCTGCAAACCGGTATAAAGATCACAAATACCGGTTCAAGCAAAAGCATTTTAGCAAAATAGGCGGGGAGGACAGGGTTGATATTTCTGATGTTGTGCCACCTGATATGCAAGAATCTGAATGGAAAGGCTATGTGGATTACTACACTTCTCCTGAAGTCAAGGCTCGGTCTGCAACCAACAAGTCCAACAAAGGGAAGCAGACGATCAAGGGACATGGCGGTCGGACATCTTTAGCCCAATGTCGTTATATGTTTGTAAGTTATTTTAATCTAATGTGTTTATAACTTGTTTTATGTGTTTGTAAGTTACTTTTATATTATTATATAACTATAAAATGTGTTTACAGCGGGAAGATGGTTCTGATCAATCTGGGAGTGCCATATTAGCATATCGTCGCTTCTATACCGATTCAAGCGGTAATTTTTACCAACCTGAACCCGCTGCATACTATGTAAGTAATGTACACGTCTTACAATTTTATAAAAATAAACTAATATATAAAATCACCATATATATAACATTGTGTATTTTTTTTGTAAACTATAAAGGAGCAAATGGTCGCGCTTCAACAACAACATCCAGAAATGTCAGAGAAACAGATCATGCGTCAGGTGTGTATGGATTTGTGTATGTATATTAGAATGTATGTATATTTGTGTATGGATGTATCTGTTCCCAATTCTTATTTGTTATACAAATATATTTCTGGTTATATAAAATGGATTTATATGTATATTTGTGTATGAATGTATATGAGTATTTGTGTATGAATGTGTATGTGTATATATTAGAATGTATGTATATGTGTGTATGGATGTATATATGTATTTATGTATGGATATATATGTGCATATGTATGGATGTATATATGTATTTATGTATGGATGTATATGTATATGTGTATGAATGTATATGTGTATTTATGTATGGATGTATATGTGTATGTGTATATGTATGTTGAATTGTGATTAAAATAGATGTATATGCGTATTTGTGTATGGATGTATATGTGTATTTGTGTATGGATGTATATGTGTATTTGTGTATGGATGTATATGTGTATTTGTGTATGGATGTATGGATGTAAAATTGATGTACATGCGTATTTGTGTACAGGTGTTGGGGGAGCGGCCCGGGTGGGAACGTGGCATCGGTCCAATACCGAGCGTGCCTTCACAACCCCCACCGCCACCTCATAGAACAGATCAGCGGATGTTCTCACAATCTGAGGTTGAGGAGATAGTAGCAGCGAGACTGGCCAGAGAGCAAGAACAGATGATGGCTAATATGATGGCACAAATGCAAAGTCAAATCCAAAGCCAAGTCCAGAGCGCGTTGAGGAGAAGTGGTCATTCTCAAGAAGATGAAGAAGATGAAGATGATGAAGGTGGGTCGTCATAGGATGGTTTGATGGTTTTTAGTGATTGTAATGACTATTTTAAAACATTTGTTTGTGTAACTTTTAACTTGTTAAATTGGGACAATTTTTTGTTTATATGCTATGTTTTGCGATTGGTTTGATAGTTTTGATAGTGTGTAATGATTTGGAACAGCAGGTTTGGTCTGGTACTCAGAAAAATCTGGGTGGATTGCTGCAAATGCAGCCAAATTATTAAAAAAAAAAATTCTTTTTTGCGGCGATATGTCGTCGCAAAAAAGAATAAAATACATTGGCAAAAATCGTCGCAAAAAAGATTTCGGTCAAAAAATTTGCGGCGATATATCGCCGCAAAAAAGAATAATTCGTCGCAAAAAATATCGTCGCAAAAGATTTATCTCATAATTTCATTTTTTTTAAAATAAGTGGGGTCCACATATGAAATCGTCGCAAATTTCGTCGCAAATAACATTTTGCGACAACTTTATTACGGCGACTAATTTGCGACGATATTTTCGTCGCAAATAAGATATTGCGACGAAATAGCAGTTTTTTGCGACGATAATTATCGCCGCAAAAAAGTCTTTTTCTTGTAGTGATGGAGTTTTTCAATCTTAGATGTTTAGTATGCATGTTGTCAAGCGATAGGCATTTGCTAAAACTAGCAAATGTTAATTTTTAGTTTATATGAGCTTCATTTAATGAAGTTCAAATATTTCAGCAGATTGTTTCTCACACTCATATTTGCTACTAAGATAAACGTTAAGATATTGAAAAGCTATTCTATATCATGATTAAACTGTTTAATTATCCTTTGTCATCTTAATTTTGCATTGTCAATGAATTGCTTGAAAATGGAAGATATGTTTATGCTTCTCTTATTCAAATTGGAGGATCAATAAACAATACCCATCATTTCTTGCTTAAATAGTTACCTATTCTACATATTATCATACTCACCATTCATGCTCATTTCACTGTTAACAGAGGCGATCCACGCATTATATCTCAACCCAAGAGACGTCTCGCAGACCATGGTGCACAAAAAATTGCACTAGCTCCAGCTAAACAATCAAACTATGGACCATTGAGAGACGAGAAAGCTTTCAAATGTGATGTAGTAGTACATTCAATGGCTATTTTGTTAGTGTCTGTAGCTTTTTTAATTAATAATGAAGCTCTATTATATTAACAGGAAAATAGCATAACTTTATTCATCCAAGTAAACTTTTCTTGAATGATGATTTTTTTATCTAATTGCTGCAAGTGTACTGATGCTCACTCAAAAGCAATTGTGATTCCTTGTTATGCAGAAGTAAATTTGTTTGTGCAGAAATAAGTAGATGGTGATTCTTTGGATCCATTTAGTGCTGATATCATTCTATACTCTCAAATCAATTATATATCTTGGTGGTCACAATGATGTTAGCAATTATCTTTTAGCCGATCTGTTTATTACCAGCATTAAGAATAATCTAGCATGCATTTTTGTTTTTTCTAGGTTCTTGTTGGTTGTGTTTGCGGTTCTACTTAAGTAACTTTGCAAATTTCTAATGTGCATCATGTTTTAGGTACAATTTATTTAGTTTGCATCATGTTGAGGGCGGGCCTTGGCGCAGCGGTAAAAGCTGTTCCTAAGGGACCGAAGGTCTCAGGTTCGATTCGTGAAAACGGCCTCCCCACAAAATGTGGGGGAAAGACCGCGTACATCTTCCCTTAAATGGGACGGACCCTCCCTGGACCCTGCGAAAACGCGTGAGCTCTTTGCAGCACCAGGTACGTCCATGTGTGTAGAAAAAACTTTTGAATCACTTTGAAGGAAACATTTTGTTACCCTGCATCCTGGTGCAAGTTGATATAGCGAACAGAACGAAATCGAAGTTCAAACTCATTGATTCTGTGAATACCCGTGATGATCTTCACCCAAACCCTCAAATTTGACTCAAGAGTCACGAATTTGAAAAGACTAACTTTTAATTTCAATAATGTTCCAGTGTCCTTCCACATTACATCCACATAACTTAAATAAACAAACAAAATCTGAACGGGCCTAAAACAAACAACCATGCGCCAAACAAAAACCCAAAACAAACCCAAAAAACTAGAAAAAAACATAAAAATGGTCAAAAAACCATTTAGAGGCCTTATTTCGTAAAAATAACGAGATAACCCGCCTACAGCTGGTTACCATAATATAGCCCTCGTTTCCACGGTCGTTTTGACTGGTAGCACGTTAGAAACGGAGGCTCATAGACCAGGTTAGGCCTATTTTCGTATAGCTCGGTCTTGAGCCTCCAAAAACAGTAAGACCTGGTATTCAACACTTGGGCTCGCATCACAAACTCTATCTGTTACGTCTGGAAACACTACTAGTTACATCAATTGACAAACATATATGACGAAAATGCAGTATGTTACTCGCACTTTTGGTATGCTTAAAAAATTGAATATTTACTATTGATCCCGCTTTTTTTAGTAGTAACTAGTAAATAGTCTTTGTGCTTGACGGTTTCTTTTGGGTTAAACATCAAGCAACTCTACTGGAATTAGAATGGTTGATTTAGTGTAATTTTAATTTTGTTAACATAATTTTTGGTGTTTAAATATACTCTATTGTATCCTAACTTCTTGCTACTTTCTTTCGGTTAATAAAAATCCTCGCCGTTCAAAAAAAATACTTAGTATAATATATGGGTAAAGCTATTCTGCAAAGTGTATTTTTGCTATAAAGTATGAGAAGACATAATGAGTCTAAAAAATCATAAAAAATTATATCTCACAATATAAATCGAATTTCAAAAAAGTATTTCAGAGTCTCTGTTCCACTCGTCGTCCTCTTTCAGAAATAAAATAAAATAAAAAATAAAATAAAATTTTATTGTGTCTTTTTATGAGACAATGACGTAATTGTGTCTTTTATAATGACACAATGACGTCATTGTATCTTTCATAAGGACGTCATTGTGTCTTTCATAAATGTCACAATAAAAAAATGTTAATTTTTTTACTTTTTTGTTTATTTTTTCTTAGTGAGGACGGCTAGGGGAACAAAAGCTTGGAATTACTTTTTTGAAATTCGATTTATATTGTGAGATATAATTTTTTGTGATTTTTTTTACTTATTGTGTCTTCTCATACTTTGCAGCAAAAATACATTTTATATTTGAATCTCTTTCATAATATATAATCTTTCATAATATATAATCATCAATAAACTACCAAAATTCTTTATTTTCTACTCACTATTTGTAGTTACATATTCACACAATTTGTAGTTACATATTCAGATGGATTAGTACTTCAAAATTCTTATAAAGAAAATGATGTTGTGATTAGTTTCAACTTTGATATCGGTCCCTAACAGGCATTAAATATGGTTTGTATTGATTTACAACATTTTATTTTCAGAATGTTTACATAGGAATTGAGAGGTAAAAATTGTTACTCTTGATCTATAAGTTTGGTTTCTTTTCGGTTAATAATTGTGTTAGATATTGTACCAAAAGAAAACAACAAACTTGTTAATTTCTATGGCATAGGAAGTAGACGAGTTATATATATATATATATATATATATATATATATATATATATATATATATATATATATATATATATATATATATTTTAAAAAAGACTTACGACAATACCCTTACGTAAGTTGTAACTATAAATTGTTATTAGAAAAATATAACGTTACACAAATGTATCATTCATATTATTAAATTTAAATGTGCTACTAACGTACATTATCTATTCTAATTAATCCACTATGTCGGTGGATTGTTTTGATTTTTTTTTTATTTTTTTTGATTTTTTGATTTTTTTGTTATATATTATATAGGTGTGGATTTTTTTATTTTTATTATATATAGCAAAACTAAGACATGTAAGGGTATCTAGCTTGCTGACTTGTGAGCTCTTTCACTATACATAAGACCCGGGTTTGAGTCTAACATTTACTATACTTTGTATGCTTTCTTAATTAATTCATATTTTAGTTTCTCTTATAATAGTAGTAGTAGTTCAAATTATATCTACCTTAAAAAACTTTATTATATAATATTACGTGTATATTTTTATGTGTAAATTTTTATTTTTATTTTTTTATATTATATATAGTAAAACTGAGACATGCAATGGTATCTAGCTTGCTGACTTGTGAGTTCTTTCACTATACATAAGACCCGGGTTCGAGTCTAACATTCACTATACTTTGTATGCTTTCTTAATTAATTCATATTTTAGTTTCTTTTATAATAGTAGTAGTAGTTCAAATTATATCTATCTTAAAAAACTTTATTATATAATATTACGTGTATATTTTTATGTGTAAATTTTGTTTGGAACGAGTTAGGTCAAATATTATAATTTTATTTCGTTGGTATAAACTCGAGTTACTCTATGTTTTGATGTAAATTTTGCTAGAAAATGTGTTAGAGCGAATGTAATCTATGCTTTATCATGTCGCCTATGTCTTTCCCGCACTTGCTTATTTTGATGTACATTTTGAGTTGTTATACGTTTTAACGTAAATTGTGTTTGAAATATAGTCGATTTAAATAAAATATGTTTTCATTTGATGGTACAAATTCGTGTTACTCCATGTTTTACGTAAATTTTGTTCGGAAACAAATTAAGTCGATTATATTTTATACTTGATCATAACACGTACGTTCGCCGCCGCAGCAACGCGCGGTGAGTAAATTACTAGTTTATACTTATGAATCTAATCTTTATAGCTTTATAGAAACTATGATAACTTTAGAAAAAAAATCATGATTAAAAGAGTTCCGCACTCTTAAATTGTGCCCCGTATTTTCTTCTAAGTGAAGTTTAATTGCGAAATCTAAAGAGAGATCTCCATTTTACG
Organism: Flaveria linearis; assembly: GCA_024085815.1. NCBI lineage: Eukaryota > Viridiplantae > Streptophyta > Magnoliopsida > Asterales > Asteraceae > Flaveria > Flaveria linearis. The sequence continues at coordinate 89,233,798 of CM044004.1, forward strand.
TTAAGTCTCTCTTTATTTCCCTTAATTAAATAACTAATCTTGAAATTATTATGTGAGGAAGATGTCCTATTGGATAATGCTTATGCCATGTTTCATGGTATGATCTCACGCTTTTGAGTGAGATCTAACGTAGAGGCGTGAAGGACGTGGCACACCACTCTGTCTAGGCATCAAGAGGCTTTGAATTGGGTGCGCGTGAAAAATTCAACGGGCATGAAAAGGTTAAGGGGTTGTTTGATGTGGTCAGCAGTGAAGATTGGGTCAGAGGGCTCAAAAAAACTGACTGGGTTAGAGGGTAAAACAAGGGTGAGTCAGAATGGCTGACTCGGTCAGAACCTATTTTTTACAAATCAAACGCGCTGACTGGTTGACCGAGTCAGCAGTCAGCATCAGTCAGATGTAATAAAACAACCCCTAAGGTAGGTCCCTTACACACAATCAATATATTTAATTATATTAAATTGAAAAAAAAAAGAGATGAAAGAAAGAGAGTGACACCGTTTCTTTGATAATTGGTATAGTGAGTGACTCAAAGGGTGAGATGGAGTAAAGGAAAGTGAGATGGGTGATGTGACGTCTACTTGAAGTGAATAGATATCAGAGTATACATATGGCTTTAGTGTCGATAGTGAGATGAAAAGTGTGACTCGTTAAAAAGAGTCTGAATTTTAACTTGTTAAAGACAAGTCACATGTTTAACTATTTAAAAATTGTCCTTAATAAATGAATCAACTTTAGCACATCTTACTTGGAAGACATTGAGTTGAAAATAACGTGAAAATCAATGGGTTAACATGTATGTAAATGTTATTAGATTCTAGATCCTTTCATATTGAAGTTTATACAATATTTATTTATTATTCTAAAAAATTGTATTTAGTATATTAGCCATGTAAATCTTTAACAAGTGTATAAAGTAAGATTAAAGGTTAAGTTAAGTTCGAAACTATTTCAAACTTATATTGTAATTTTTAACGAATAATATTTCTTTCTAAACTTTAAACCTAAACATCATCATAAGTAATACTTGTAAGGAATTCATTTGTGTTTTTATTACTAATGTTTCTGTTAAATTAGAAGATCATTTTTCAATCTTGGGTTGATTAAACAAGAGTCAAGTTTATGTATTGATGCTAAAATGGTATGTTGTATACTTGTATGTGTGAATAGCAATTAGCTTGTGTGAATGGGCTGCTAAAGGATTGGGCTAATTTGGAGTCTCGAAGAGTAGTAAAGGGATTGTTGTTTTAATTTGGTTTTCAACCTAAATAAAAACTATAAAAGACTCGTTTTATAGTAGAGCCTTCATAATCGCATGATTACTCCCTCTAGCTTTCACCCGTCTGATCTTGTTCATGTTAATTGATGGCGTCATTCACCATCATCAAATCGTACTCTAGTAAGATCTATATGATTTTTCGTATGTATATAGATTAGTAGTGACGTAGATTCATAGTTATATGTTTAGAGAGTTTGAAACTGTTTGTAATCGTTTGTACATTCGTATTTTGAGTTGATAAATGAATATGAAGTTATATTGTTTTAATTTAAACTTTTGATACCTTTTATGAGGATATTAGAGTTCTTTGCTTTTGTTTTCCCTACTATTCACTAGAGAACTTATGGTAGATGCTTTAGTGTAATATTTCTGCACTTGTATTTGTCTTTTAATTTGAATCGAGTTGAGATCATAAGAAAGAGAAACTTACAAATTTATTTTCCTCTATCACATCAAGAAGTGGTGAGATATGGTCTTCATATATCACGATGAATGGTGTATAAGTTCATAAGTGATATGTACTATGCAAGATAAAAGATTGTGAAGATGATAATCATGTAGACTTGTAAGTACAACAACATGACAATGACTATGTAATGGTTCACAAAAAAATGAAAAGAAATATAAAATGATGTAAAACAGAATTAGAAGGATGATCGAATCTGACCTCAAAAATCTGACTGCTATGCGGTGACTGTTAGTAGGTTTTAAGAAAACTAAAACCCTTAATGACAATATATGTAATATGTGTACAAGTCAATACAATATACCGTAGTCTAAACTATTACTATGATATAATAAGTGTTAAAACTTTACTTTTTCCTTGACGGGTTAAACGTTACCTATTTTAGATTTAGACACTTAGATTTTGATAATCCAAATTCTGATCTATTAACCGATAATAATTCAAACTATGAAATTGACCGATAATAATCTCAACTTTTAGTTATGTTACTAACAATTCTAGTATCATATATTTTTATTAATTTACATTTGATTTTCACGCGTTTTTCATTTAATTTAATTGTGCGTCTCCCTATTTTATTCACACTTATTATCATGAGTAAAATCAAGTAGAAATCAATTGTAAATGAATGAATAATTATATTACTAGGATTGTTTTTTACAACCAAAATGAAAGTTAGAATTACTGATCGATAAATGATAGTTTGAGTTATTAAAATTTAAATTTGCCTAAGATTCAAGTTACCATTTTTCAAAAAAAAAATAATAAATTAAATTAGTGAAACGATCCTTGATTAAAATATTAACATCTACACAAATCATACTTAAATAAAAAATAAAAAAAATACTCTTATCATACAAATTCCACCTGTCACCTTTAGATTTGCACTTTTATCACTTTTTCAAAAACAGGTCCCCATCTTTAATCCTACTTAACCCCCTCTACTCCCTTGATTTCACCACCACCACCACCACCACCACTATGGCTGACACCCCATCAAAACCCACCACCACCACCACCGTAAAACCACCACCACCACCCACCACCGTAAAACCCCAGCCCCTCAACCGCCACCCCTACCGCCCCAACCCCAACATCTACCGCCGGAACCCTCGCCGGAACCACCTCTGCCTATGCTGCTTCTGGTCCATCCTCACCATCATCCTCCTCCTCCTCATCGCCACCATCGCCGGCTGCATCCTGTACCTCCTCTACCGCCCCCACCGCCCCTCATTCACCGTCACTTCCCTCAAAGTCTCCCGCTTTAACCTCTCCACCACCGCCGACGGCACCACCCACCTCACATCCCACCTCAATCTCACCCTCTCCACCAAAAACCCCAACAAGAAAGTCGTCTTCTTCTACGATCCCATTGCAATTTCGTTGCTTACAGATGATACCCAAATCGCCAACGGGTCGTTTGCGGAATCTTTCGTTAGTGAGCCCAATAACATCACGGTGATTCGATCGGAGCTGTATAGCTCCTCTCTGTTGCTCGAATCGACTACTGTCAATCGGATCAGATCAGATCTGAAGAAGAAATCTGGGATTCCGTTGAAGATATTTCTTGATACGAAAACCCAAGTGAAGATCGAATCGATTCGGAGTAAGAAAGTGGGGATTCGGATCGAATGTGAGGGGATTCATAGTCTTATTCCGAAGGGTGGTGGTGGTGGTGGTAAGGGTGGTAATTCGTCGGAGACGGCGGCGGCGACGGTGGCTGCGGCGGTTTCCGATGCGAAATGCAATGTGGATCTTCGAATCAAAATCTGGAAGTGGACGTTTTCAAGTTAGGGTTTGATTTGGGGTTTTGATTTTAGTTTTTGATGATTAACTTGATGATGAATTGATGATAGAAGAAGAGAAGTGTAATTTTTGGTTAATCTTTGGTGATGATACTGAAATTATTATTGTAATTGTTTGGATACTTTATTTTATGGTTTTGAGTTTTGATCAAGTGTGTTTCTTGACCCGAGAAATATTCATTGTAAATTGTTATTATTATTATTAATGATTATTTCTTTTTGTTTGCTTTTCAATCACACCTTCTCAAGTGAATTGTATTATTTTTATTTTGGTTAATATAAAGAGTATGTGATGTTATTTTCTTGTTAAGGAAAAAAAGAGGTTGCAATTCATAGTGACAAAAATATGTGGTTCTTAATTTTTGTGAATCAAGGAGTGTTATATCAAAACAAATCTTGTGACATCTTTATTCTTATGCATCTATGATTATTATATTAAAACAATTAAAATCATATGAGAATAAGATACATAAATCTTTGGTTGTATGTCTATTTTTTATGTGTATTCAAGTATAACTATAATAGTACATATACATATGTTGGCCGAATTTGGTTCGGGTACATGGCTTTGTATAAGTATATACATAAAAAATGTCATTTTGATCTCTTATGAGAATTGATATGCAGATAAGATTCTCATATCTATTTTGTATTGATGTAAATATAGTTGCTTTCGAACTAAAAAGATACACGTATAATGATAAGATACACGGCTATAAAGTTGTGTATCAAATGGTTACAAACGTGAATTCGTTATAACTCTGGACTATACATAGAGATATACATATCACTTTCGTATTTCCTCTTTGATTATTATAGGAAAACATTTAGAAAAAATTGTGTAGCATGATCATAAAACTTGCTCGTAGAAGAATATAATATTTTATTTGATATCTTAATACAATAAGTAGTAAGTTAGATAATTAATAACAGCATGTTTCATACTATCAACTACTTTCATTATTAGTCACCTTTCGTTACAATACCGAATAACATAACTACTTAATTAACGTAGCCACCACACAATACATTTTAGAGTAAATTACCATTTGCATTTCTGACGTTTGTTCATTTTAACCATTTGCATCCCTGTGGTTTCAAAATTGTCATTCGGCCCCTAACGTTTCATGTTATCTTCATTTGAGTCTATATTGTTTTATTTTTATTTCCATTTGAGTACTGAATACTAACACCGTTAGTTTTCCTGTTAAAATTATTATTAAAAAGACTAAACTACCCTTCATCACCACCATGACAACTAACCATCACCAGTTTCACAACCATCATCACCACCTCCACAACCCCCATCACCACCACCGCAACCCCATCACCACCACCGCAACCCCATCACCACCACCGCAACCCCATCACCACCATGTTTGTTTATTTTAATTAAAATCAATCAACAATCAAAGAACCCTAATTCGAATCACAACACATTCGATCGATCCGAAACACTACTTACGTTCATCAACAAAGTAATCCTTGAACAGCTGAATCCGCTTATCCTTAACATCCTTGCACAATTTCAAATAATTCCTCAAAAAGGGCCTCAAAATGGGGATGAAATCGCCATAGTTGTACTCGAAGCTTTGTGCTAACCGACTCCTTTCTCCGTTCAACGCTTTGAGCTTCAAGAACAACGGATCATCCTCACTATCAAACCTCCGATCGAACATGATTCTGAACATGTTGTTGTACATCATGAGCTGGAACCGTCGCCGGATGACGATACCTTCCGTCGCGGCGGCCGGATTGTTCTTAACATCGTCGACGACCGCGGCGGCCTCCGCCTCCCAGCCGTAGCGGTACTGCTGGACGACCTTGTTGGTGATGAACGGAACAGTCATGATCCGTCGCATCTTCCACGAGTTTTCACCGTAGACTGTGAACACCATGTCCTGACCTTTTCCGGTGAAGATGTCGAAGACGACGTTACGTGTTCGTGAGCCGAATTCGACTCCTTGCGTGTGAAGCACTTCTTTTGCTAGCTCCGATGAGGATACGACGATGAGGTTGCGTTGGCCCAGGCGGAGGAGAAGAGAGATAGAGGAGAAGAACACACGGGGAAAAGAGCTTTTTGGGGGAAAGGGGGGTGAACAAGGGTATTAAATAAGGGTATTTTTGTCATTTTATTAAATTTAACTGAAAAATCTAACGCCGTTAGTGTGTTAGACTCAAATGAAAATAAAAATGAGACGTCAGGGGCCGGATGACACTTTTGAAACTGCAGGGATGCAAGTGGTTAAAATGAACAAATGTCAGGGATACAAATGGTAATTTACTCTGCATTTTATTATAAAAAGGTGAAGAACATCTTTGTTCTTTGCTTGTTCCTTTTATCGTGTATCTTTTTGATGTTGGCTTGAGTTCCGTTTAGGAAAAAGACTTCTCTCTCTTAGTCCTTAAAATTCAAGGTCCCTTAAAAAATAATAATACCGGAGTTCTCGTAATAATAATGTTTGACTTTCACTTTTTCAAGATAGTTTTATTAAATTTGATAGGTATATATTCTTTGTTAACTAAGAGCTTACAAAGCATATATACTTATAATCTACTAGTTTTAGTAAAACCGTGTATTACACGGTTTGAAAAAATAAAATATTAATATAATAAAATTTTATTAATTATAATATGATATTTATGATAAGACTGAAATTACGTATAAATAAGAACTATAAGTAATAAAACAATGATATCACCTTTTTTAAAATATTATTTAAAAAAAAAAAATTTAAAATAAACATTTTGTTCTAAAACAAGCCGTATAAAAATATCACTTTTTAAAAATTTTCTTATTATAACTCCCAAATTTAATAACTTTTGATTTTTAAAAAGTTTACTTTTTAAAAGCACAAATTTTATGTTTAAAAAGGTTTGATGTTTTAGAAAGTTTTATTATTTTATAAAAATTTATTATCTTAGAAATAACATTAATAAAAAAACCTATTTCTTAATTTATTAAAAACTATTTTAATCTAAAAAAGTATAAAATAATATTATTAGTTTTAAAGTAATTATTTAACTATAGAGATAAGCGAGAAAATTTTGATGAGGAGAATAATGATGCTGACACGTATCATCCTAAGTTAATATTTTATTAGAATAGCAAGATACGTTTGGTCAATAACTTTAAATTTTACAAATATCTAGATGATGTTTTTTTTATTTCATTTGTGTTTATCAATAACTTTCCAATACAAATATTATCTGGTGACAAATGATGATGATTTCTCAATAACTTTCCAATACAAATATTATCGAGTGACGTTGATGATGATTTCAATGCTACAAGTTTGTTTCTTGATTATGTTTATGTAAATATGTAAGAAAATTTCTCTTATAAGAACTCAATTGTTTTGTTATTTATGGAGAGGGGTTGGGATAGGGACAAAGTCACTCGAGTTAGAGTGGTAAAGTTATTCTGATCAAGGATTTGAGTCCTGCCTAATACTGTTTTGTGTAAACTAATTATGACATAGATTAGGAGTAGATTAGATAAATGCCAAAGTTGTCGTATTTTTTTTTTCTTTTTGTAATTTTATTGTTTGATGTAACTTACAATGTTTTTATTTCGGTTAGATGTGTGGTTGCTCAAAGTAGAAAAGAGAATAACATGTATCAAATTGTTGTTTTTTATTGTTATTATATGATACATGTGAGTTATTTTTCTTGTAAGCATGGTAATTAAAAGTTAAGTTGATATTAACAACAAAAGTCAAAACATTGAGGCGAATCCGCATGTTGAATGGGGCGGGGGGAGTATGACCGTGAAAAAACTAACGCCAAAACGTTGTTGCGAACCCGCCAAGTGAAGGGGCGAGGGGCGTAAAACCATGCAAGAACTAGCGTTGCCATGTTGACGGGAATCCGCGAGTTAAAGTGGCATCGATAATATATGTAACTTTATATAAGAAACAAAATTTCTATGTGATGTATGATTTCATAGTATACGTGGAACTAGATTTAAACTAAATTTTAGCATTAACTTCATAGAAAAACATTATATTTTAAGATTTATTTCACTTGTAGGACATGTGGAAGGTTTTGGACAGTCATGAAGCTAACTACATCAAACCCCAAGTCATAAACTCAAGGAAATTAGACCAAGAAAAAAAAAATTAAGCAGACCAGTCAAAATCTCACCACTTGTCAGTTTGACATATGATAAATTATAAGTGGCATACGACTGGATATAGGCCTTATTTTTGGTATGTGGTACATCACAATGATGATTTGGAGTAGTTTGAAGAGGATATTCGGCCCAATTTGACTAATAATTAAACCTTGGAGACCTAGAGACGAAGGAATGAACGATTATTTAAGTTCAAATTGAAAGATTATCAACATTACTTGCATATCAATCAACTAAGTTCAATGAAAATAATATTTGGTTGAACTAAAAGTTGTCACAACTAGGGTAGGGGTTTTATCACAATTTTGTAAGACTTGATTTCTCTTTGTTGTATGATTGTTAACGCAAATTAAGATATTTACTTGTGAATGTTCATGATATGTTTGCAATTACATATTCTGTAACACCCTATGCAAATCTCATATCGGTCGTGAACATGAGAGATTCCTGGTTCATAACGAATGTCCTGCCTCTAATATCACCAATGTGTTTTGGGCACATTCACAGTTAAGCGTGCTCAAATGGCAGCAATCCAGGGATGGGTGACCTCATTGGGAAGTTTTCACCCGAACAACTAAAAGCAAATTCAGTGAGCTACTCATAGGCAAAGCAACCAATATTAGTGGTATGAGGGGCTAGATGTTATAAATGATATAAGAGTCACTCCTGCGTCGTTTGTGATGGTGGGGCAAACCTCATCAAGAATGGTGAGTCCCCAGGAGTGTTCAAAGGAACATCTTAGGCAAATCCCATAATGATGGATGTGATGAAGGGGCAAACCTTATCGCGGACGATGAGTCCAAATGGGAGGGGGTGATTGTAACACCCTAGGAAAGTCCCATGTGGGTTGTGGGCAGCAGAGATTACTTGTTCATAAGGAATGTATTGCATCTAATATTACCAACGCGCTTTGTACATTGGCTATGGAACCGAAAAGAAATCCACAGTTAAGCGTGCTCAGGTGATATCAATCCAGGGATGGGTGACTTCCCTAAGAAGTTTTTACTCAAGCAACCAAAAACAAATTTCATGAGCTCCTTATGGGCAAAGCGAACAATATTGGTGGCATGAGAAACCGGATGTTACATTTTCTATGCCAATTTGACTACAATTCATGTATATAAATCTCCATTATTGTTATTTTAACAAAGAGATACTCTAGGTTTGTTATATATGTTCTAATTGATTGGGATTTTTCATGCCTTGTGATGAAAAATGTCTTGAGGTTACAGAATTGTGTCATTCCACTTTAGATAAAGTCTAAATGTAAAAGGTGATTTAGGTTATGTCTATGTAATCTTTCAGGCAATAAACAACATAATATGTTTTTGCTAGTTAAAGATAGAGCTTTGTAACCAGAATTAGCTGTATTTTCATTTACAATATCTTTCTAGATTTAAGTTTCTCATGCAATTTAAATTCATGAATTAATCAATCAATCAACCAATCATAAGGTTTAAATATGCCAGGTTTAATCACATTTGCAATTCAACTTGATTTAATCATCAAGCACTCTTTGTAGTTCAACGTCTTACTTAATCTATCTAATTAAGATAATTAGACTTGCATTCTCTCTATATTTGATTGATCTTTTACAACGATCATTATATGTTAATAAATAACATCTAAAACTTTACATAGGACACAAACAATGCCACAAACCATTTATTGCTGAGAGGTCATTCTAGTAAGTTTGTATAAAAGATGAGACTACTAAAAATATTCACGTTCAAATGTCGTCAAAAAATAAACACGACATAACCGAAAAAAGGGTAGGATTAAACGTTGATAAAGAAAATCAACCCACACATATATATAAGTGTGTTTAATTTCAAAATTTTCTAAATCAACTCAGGAGGATGAGAAGATCTGCTTGTCTTTGCAATTGTTCCCAAGGCATGATACAATTATATGAAGCACATGTGGGAGAATTATTTATATTATTGTGAGATCTAAGTAAAATTTATTTTGTCGGTGTGTGCATATAATATAGAGTAATTCCATATCTCTATATTTAAATATTAAATTTATATATTAAATAAACAAAAATATGAGGATAAGATACCTGCTTTACCTGCTAGCAACATGTTAGTCATATGACGTTATATGAAATAAACAAATCTTCATTTAGTATTACTTTTTCTCCATTCACATTGTCATTCATGCTTTTTTAAGTAAGAACAATTCACAAAATAATAATCATTAAAATCTCTTAAAAGCTTTTATATAATAGAGACACCGCTAATTTCATTAGGTGTTCAAACCTCGCGAAATGTTTTTATGAATATTATTATTTTTTAAGTTAAGTGACATATATATAAAATATATATGAAAGTTGGTTACTAATTAGTTTGTTACTAGAATTAAACTACCCGTGTTGTGGCGGGGGCGTAAAATTGTACCAAATAACATCAATGTCACACTACCGCTAACGATCACCAACACTGAAGTTGCAGTGTGTTAATACGAAAAACTTAGACCAAAACGTAAAACAAAGAAAAATATAATTAAGTCGGACTAAGATCTGCGTGTTGTGACGAACCCGTTAAAAGGGAAAAGTAGTCGTAAAAATGCTGAACAACACACGAACATTGTGTCATGTTAACTTATCAAATTTGGAACGAAACGTAAAGCAGAACATAAAAAATTTAAACCACACATGCATGTTGTGTCGTGTAAACTTGCAAAACTTAGAACGAAACGTAAAATAAAAATTTGTAAAATATAAAAAGTATAGAGGAACAAAGTTGAAAATATAAAAGTCGTGAGATTAAATTGCTAAAGATGAAAAGTTTTGGGTTAAAAGTAAAAAAAACCAAATTTGAGAAGTTACATTATAAAAAATTAAAACTTTGAGTTAAAAGTGAAAAATCAATTTTTTTTTAAAAAACTCTATATGCATATAAGGTAACACCATTATACATAGAATAATTGCTAATTAGTATAATATTAATTTTTTTCTAAAGTTACTTGATTTGAATAATCGTAACAGTTGATTATTATTTAATGTGTCCGGTTCAAATACAAAGTCAATATTATGTAAAAAGTGTGAGAAGCAATCAGGGAATGACATGTGGCATATTTTTTAAAATAGAAGGAGGGGTATTTTAGGAAGTGTAATTTATTAACAGAATTTTCAATACTTCAGCGATGTCGACGATTACACTGTACGATTGAGGTTTTCAACAGATTTTTCAATTTATCGTTGAAGATTCAAACAATCGAATCGTTGAAATTTTCAATTGATCAATCGTTGAAGATTCAAACAATCGAATTTTCAATTTCAATCGTTGAAGATTGCTTTACATCAATTACTTCAGCGAAGCCGACGAGAGATGATCAGTTTGGTACGTATGAGGACGATTATATACTGTAATTGAAATAGTATGTTAATTTTTGCACCGTAATTTTGTCGTTTTGATCATCGTTCTGTCTATACTGTATGATTTTCTGTGAATTTTGTTATTGATTGACATCATCATTATGTCATAGGTATCATCATTGTGTCATAGGTATCATCATTATGTCTTTTGTATCGTCATTGTGTCTATACTGTTAGATTACTCTGGACATTATCAATTTGTTGTTGAACATATTTTATAAATATTAGGTGAGTTATATGATACTATTTATACTGATTGTGTCAGGTTTAGAGGTTCATTGTGTCAACCAAGCATGATTGTGTCAAAATCTATCTTTGTGTCATCTCTTTGTGAATGGGGATTCATTGTGTCATGAAAGCTGCTTATAATGTGTCTTTTGTGAAGGTTCATTGTGTCATGAAAGCTGCTTATAATGTGTCTTTTGTAAAGGTTCATTGTGTCATGATTGGGGATTCATTGTGTCTTTTATGCTGTTGTGTCTTTTTATGACATGTTGTTTTTATTCATATAGATGCTGAAAATTACAAAGATGTTGGCCAACAATATGTATCATCAGGTTCTGGAAGAGTATCTTATATACCTTTTACAAAGAGTTCAATTAAACCTGTTGTAGGAATGGAGTTTGTATCTTATATACCTGTTGTAAAGAGTATCATTGTGTCATAGGTATCATCATTGTGTCAAAGGTATCATCATTGTGTCTTTTTGTTCGTCATTGTGTCTTTTTGTTCGTCATTGTGTCTTCTGTATTGTCATTATGTCTGAATAAAACAGTTATTGTGTCTATACTGTTAGATTACTCTGGACATTATCAATATGTTGTTGAACATATTTTATAAATATAAGGTGAGTCTCTATATGTTATGTCTTTTATGTTGTTGTGTTTGTTATATTAATTTTGTTATTGATTGACATCAGCATTGTGTCTTAGATATCATCATTGTGTCTTTTTGTTCGTCATTGTGTCTTTTTGTTCGTCATTGTGTCTTTTATATTGTCATTGTGTCTGAATGAAACAAATATTAGTTAATCAATTGGTTACGAACAAAGACGAGTTGTGTTTTTATCTTGATTATTTGAATAGTTACAAGTCTAAGGCTGATGAAGTTCAAATGGTCGCCCCACCTCCAAGCAGGAGAGATAGGTTTGCAGAGTTAACTGGAGGGAGCGAACGAAATGAAGTAAAATTCCGTGTACCTGTTAAGCAAAAGACAAAAGGTAGGCCGAAAAGAATGAAGTCAGCTCATGAGTTAGCTATCGAACAAGCAAGAAAAAAATTGAGAAATTGTGGGTTTGGCAAACAACCTGGTCACATTATACGCAATTGCAGTTTATATCTTCAAAGCATTAAGAATAAACAAGCTTCAAGCACCTCAACAGTTGATTCTATTCCTATTTAAGAATAGGATTCATTATGTCATAAGATTAATTGTGTCATTATATTCATTGTGTCATTAATTCATTGTGTCATAAGACTCATTGTGTCATTTTTGAAGAGTTTTGTTTACGTTTGATTTTGACGATAAAAACAAGTTACCAAAATACTATTGTGTAATGTAAAGCAAAATATAGCAACAAATATTAACATGCCAACACATAGCAAAATATAACAACATGCCAACATACCAAATTACTATTGTTTCAAATTAACATTATGTCAAACTACCATTGTGTCAAACTAGCATTGTGTCAAACTACCATTGTGTCAAACTAGCATTGTGTCAAACTACCATTGTGTCAAACTACCATTGTTTCAAACAATCATTGTGTCAAACAACCATTGTGTCAAACAACCATTGTGTCAAACAACCATTGTGTCAAACAACCATTGTGTCAAATTACTTTTTTGCCCCTCCGCCTGTTAACAGTTTTCCACTTATTTACAAGTTTGTCACCGCATTTTTTTGAACCATTGATCTATTTTAATGAGTTGATCTAATGGTCAGAATTACTTCTCACACTTTTTAGGAAATATAAGCTTTGTAGCATATCCTCTCCCTTATTTAATAACCTTATTTTCTTTATGTTATCTCTACTTCAAGTTAAATTATAAAAATATTTAGTAGCTAGTAACCATAACCATATAAGTTTCATCCAGTCACTTAACTTTAAATTTTTAAACATATATAATAGATATGAAAAAGTTGAAATAAAAAATGTAATAAATATAATAAATATAAAAAAAAATCTCAATCATCAATCTTATTAAATAATAATTAAGATCAAACTATAAAAAAGAACATTTTTTTTTGAACGGTAAAGAAAAGATATATAGATAAAAAATGGGGGATAGAAGACTAGCAAGAATTCAATGGTATTGGATAGAATTGGAATCTAAATTGAGCCATTATGTTTGGTTAGTATAAATTTATTGAAACTAGGCGAGTCCACAACGCGTGTTGCGCGTTTAATAGATCGGGCTCAGAACAGGTGTTTGGTAGTGGCTACCGAACATAAACGATGGTCACGCCAAAGCAACTTACAACGTTGTGGTGGAGCATCAGAGCCTTATTATCAACAAAGTATACACGTACACAACATGAATCCCTAACAAACTCACCAAATGAACATCAGCATGAAACATCTAAGGAAAACCCAAAACTACTTACCGCGCACCACGCTATTTCAACACAAAAAAGAAAGAAAGAGAAGGCTCAGAAATGGTGACTCGCTGTGGCTGCAAACTTTCATTCGCCACGCCAAAACAACGAACACAACATGTGTTTGGTTATTGTCACAGCCTTCAAAGTTAACTGTCTCGTATGATTTAACAGAAGTTGATCTACGCTCAAATGACAACCTTATAATGACAACTTGCAAATACAAAGTATATTCTGTGAATAACAATTCTAACCATCAGCAAATAAAGAGTACAGCCGAACTAAAACAATGAAACATAAACGTTGGTGAACCCAGAATCATGAGTTCTAACAACAAAAAAACAAACCAAAGTTAACACCGACCATAATCACGCTGTGAAAGCGACAAATCATGTTACCGGAGGCTCAGGTCTCTGTCATGGCTGCAACATAAGTTACCACGCCAAATGGAAGAGATACATCATAGCCTGGATTGTAGAGAAGAGACAACAACAGTGCCGGAAAAACAAGCAAGGGGGAAACCAGCAACAACAGGTCTCAGGTGTGCAAAATCAACCATCATCGACCTCGACCACAAAAACCTTTGAATACATCGTCAAAAATCAACGATTCGGGCGACACCAACGGGCGAGTTTAGGGCTTCCCTAGGGAAGAAGGAAGGCATGCAAACCAAAGCCATATCGGAGAAGCCATCGCCACCGCCACGCCTAAAAACCGACATCGTCCACAGGATGCTGCGGAGCCACCACCACCAGCGCCTGCGATTTCCTCAAACATCGATGGAACCAACCCTACCTAAAAGGGGAGCAAAACAAACACAGCATAGCCGACCGACACACCGGCGGTTTTACTCCATGAATGTCGCCGGCGGTTACCACCAACACAACTTACCCACCACCGGTGACAATCATTCAGTACCACCGGCAGACCAAACGACGGCCGACCACCAGCACCACGGTCCATGGTGGGCAGACGACGGCCTCCTCCACCCCACGAAGAGGCGGCGGTGACACAGAAGCCACCCATAACGGTCGTAGAGACCATCAGCGCCTCTTACGATGTTGAAGAGGTGGAGGCATATGAAGAAAAGAAGATGGAGAACAACCCATTTGCCCTATTTTCTGCGTTAAATACATAAGGGGAGTTATGCCTGTGGCCAAAATGGAATGATGAAAACTTTCCTATTCATGGCGTTGCTTTTTTCATGCCTGTGGCCAAAATGGAATGATGAAAACTTTCTTATTCATGGCATTGCTTTTTTCATTATAGAGTAATTGAAATTTAAATTTCATTCTTGACGTGTTTGGTTGCGAAAGGAATCGGATTTGAAATTGTAATTAGAAAAAGGATTAAATACAAAATGTATTTTTGCTATAAAGTGTGAAAAAATACAATGAGTAAAAAAATCATAAAAAATTATATCTCACAACCTAAATCTAATTTCAAAAAAGTAATTCTGAGCTTTTGTTCCCCTAGTTGTCCTCACTAAGAAAAAAATAAACAAAAAAATAAAAAAATTAAAGTTTTATTAATTGTGTCATTTATGAAAGAAACAATGACGTTATTGTGTCATAAAAAGACACAATGAATTTTTTTTAATTTTTTTCTGAAAAAGGAAGACGAGAGAGACTCCGAATTACTTTTTTGAAATTTGATTTATATTGTGAGATATAATTTTTTTATGATTTTTTAGCCTCATTGTGTGTTCTTACACTTTATAGCAAAAATACACCTTGTACAATAATCTCACCCTTGTAGTTAATTCTCTCAAATTTCTTCAAATGAAGGATTTTAAAATCCTTCCAAATTTTTAATTATTTCAAATTCCACTGACCCCCTCCTCTTCGCCACCTACAACTCCCGCCCTCCCCAACCGACACTACGACGACCCTTGCCAACCTCGCTGGTGGCGGCGCCCGCCGCCAACGCCGACAGTTGGTGCCCAGACCGCCGCCGCCCAACTACCCCTGACTGCCGCCAAACGCCACCTATGGCGATCCGCCGCCTTTGTCAACAAATCTACGTTAATCACTTAAGACCATTTGACGTCCCACTCACTGCTCGCTTGTCGCCCTGCCCCTGACAACCCAAACCGCTGACAACCTATCATACTGTAATCGTTGTCAATAATCGGCAGTCGTCGCTAACACACTTATCGCCAAGATACACCCGTCTCCACTAACCGCGTCCGCGACCGATTACTGACTGTTTTCACCAACCCGCATCAGTTTTAGATGCACTCGAGGCGACTATTGGTTCTCGGCTTCGGCATGATCGATTGGTTACGGCGGTGGGGTACGGTTGGTCGTTCGACAATGTGCACGGTTGGTGGTTGCGGTTGATTGTCGGCGGTGACAGTGGTGGCGGTCTGTAATGGGTGATACATTCAAATTCCTTTATAAGTGTGTTGTCATTAAAAATGCATTTAAAATTTAAATTCCAAATCCCTGGGAAAATATTGAATTCAAATACAATTTCTTCTAATTCCAATTTCAACTCCAACAAAGTCCAGGAACCAAACGGCCCCTTATCCTCAAAAATCAATGTAAGAAAATCATAATTTGAAGCCTTTAAGATACCAGTGTTGCTTCTGTCATCGGACGTCCACGCCAATGAACTAGTATCTTAATTTGTAGACTTATTACCATGTCGGACACGTTGTCTATCAATGCTTGCTATGTATTGCAAACAAAAAAGGGAAGCCGTTGGCACTGTATAACATTTACGAGTGAGATTTGTGCCTCTAGGGGGTAAGTCCAAACGCTAAGCTAGCTTATCAATTGTTTCTAGTATCAAAAGAGGTTCATAATAATGAGGAGTTATTCTTATTTGCTTTAAGCGAAGTTTAATCATAATGTTAAAGGTTCACATAAGCTCAAGCATCCACGTTATACGATCTTTTTGATCTCTTTATAATATGAGCACATTGACTCACATAAACTCAAGCACCCATGTTAAATGTTCTTTCTGATCTATTAATATGAGCATATTGTTTCACTCTATGCCTTTGCCATTTTGAGAGTTTGTTTAAGCCCTTGGATCAATGCCTGATCTCTATCAAGAAATGTTTCTTCTTGTCACACCCCCAAACCATGGCGGTTTACCGCGGGGCGCGACCGTCATGGTTTCATAGTCACTGATCGACCACTATATGGTTTTGTAAAACATACGTCTCAAAATAAGTTTAAGGTACATCATTGTTCAGAGTTAAGTTTGCGGAAGCAATAGTAATAAGGTACATTGTTTTCAAAACATGACATATATGAAAATGAATGTCTCAAACAGCATGAATGGCCCTAGATATGAAATGATCCATGCTAGCTTAACTTGTTGCATCTTTCAATTACCTGAGAAAACATGCATGAAAAATGTCAACATAATGTTGGTGAGTTCACAGGTTTTAGGTAATAGTAAATAGCGTAAAGGACCACAATACTTTCTATGATTTGATTATTGTACACACAATGCTACAAATTATATAAGCACTGCAACCGAAGCTAGACTGTAACTGTAATACATTGCCCCTACCCATGCCTACCATGATCATGGGTGTGAACAGGCTAATAATGCACCCGTTTAGACCTCCAGTCAAGGTTAGGGTAATTAACCCGGGCGGGGGTAGTCAAACCCAATAGTACTATCCATGATTACCTCGCTTTGGGAAATAAACTAACGGTTCGATAACAGGGGACTTCATATGGTAAGTAAACAACTTATATAACATGTGAAATCATTGACAAGTAAATGTGTCCAAGAAAATTAGTAATTTGCATGTAATTTCCCCCAAAAGGAAAATAAGTAAAAATGGGGCCGTGAAACTCACCTCAATTGCACGTGTGAATACTAGCAATAGTCTGTATGTATGATTGGTCTAGGAATCTCCTAAACAAAATCACAATATATTCATGAGGTTATGATTACTAACCTTAGATGGTCATGCATAACTCATCCACAAAGTTAGTTTTGAAAATGTCACTTGACTAATTAGCCACGTCGAGTCGTAAATGTTTTATTTAGATTCTTGTCTTCATCTTTATTTTCCTAAAGATAAATAATGTATTGAAGGTGTTTTATATTAAATATATTGGTATTATACTTTCCATGTGTATGGGTTTCCCTTTTTTACCAAATATCTCTAAAAGTTTACTTTTGTCTAATATAAGTATTTGACAGCATTAAGGGAATTTCTTGGGTCTGGTTGTCATCTCCTTTTCATGATACAAAGAATTTTTATAAAATCTGATACTTTTATCATATCTAGGTCTATGTCTTAGTATTCCAAAAAGGTATAGCTTGTATCCTACAACTAAGTTTAAGTGCCTCTAAATGATTCATGAAGCAACAGATGTCAGTGCAGCACTTTTCTGTATATGTCTATGGAATTTACCTTTTTGAGGGGTCAAAACTTACATTCACAAGTAGAGCCTATATTACTTTTAAACCTAACACCTTAATATAAGTTACCACAGAAAGAAAATCTACATTTTATTACTTTAAGCATAACTTATGCCTCATTCTTTCTGCCCTATTTATTCTGTCAAAAATTCAGGTTCAGCACTTTAATTTGTTTGTACGTTTTGGAAGGGTTATACTCATCTATAAATTTCAAGGTTGGATGGGTTAAAAACTAGACATCCTAAAGTTAATGTTAGGCTCAAGAAACGGTTCATTTGACCATGTTTAGGTCGAGTTATGGTCTTGAAAACACAGAACATAAATCTGCCAGAAAGTGTTTTACATGTTTTGTTACTTTTTAAACTTTGTTAGAGCACTTTTGGGATGAGTTAGTGAACATGAACACATCATGGTGATGTATGGAAGATTAGAAACAAGGTGCTAACTTTAAACAAGCAAGGAGAAGAGATGGTAGTCTTGCCATGCAAGGAAAGGAAGGCTTGATCCTTTGAACCAAGAAAACCCAACAAGAAAAGTGAAGAAGATGTTGTAGGATGCTTGGGAGCTTCAAAACTCACTTGATCTTCAACCAAAAGCACTTGAACACCCAAGATTTCTAGAAAATAAGTTGAAAATCAAATGAAGTGGTGGTAGGGAAGCCTTGGACGAAATTTAGAGAGGGAGAGGAGGAGAAGAGGTGTTGGGGTGGTGGTGGTGGTGTATTATACACCTTTATTTATAAGGAGGAAATCATGTTTTGGGTCCACCTTGCTTGGTGTATTGCTAGAAACCTATGGTCAAGTGAATGAAGATGGAGGTGGCTATTCTTGGAAGGGAAACATGGTGCTTTAAACAAGTGCAAAACTTGTCACCCAAAAACGGCATGACTACACCCCTTTAAGTCAAACAAGAAATGTTCACCTCTTTTGAGGTTGCTTGGGGAAGACAAGAAGAGGGGGGGGGGTAAGGGGATGGTTTTAGGGTGGGGGTTGGGTTGATTTTTATTTTAATGTTGTATAATATGGGGTAATTGGGTGGTATTTGTGTCACTAGGATAATTTTTATATATTTTTATATTTTTACCTTTTACTTTTTTTTAAAATACATACAATTCATTATAATAAATCACATAAGATCATATATTTTAATATTGATAATATGTAAGTAATAACTTGTATATGCAGTAGTGTGTTATACGCGTTTTATCCGGTTAAATATTAGCTTACGCGTTAAGGTTTATTTATAAATTTGAGTTTTTCCCAATGTATTTGATTTGGTATCTAACATACTTTGGATCAATGGGACATAAAATACTTTGAAACACCTAAATGAATTTATTAGTACATGTATATGAATTATGGCCAATGTTCGAGTGTGCAGGTTGTATCTCGTGTAAAAATGGTAATTACGCCGAATCACCGATGCATGAAATGTAATGCGTGAACTTTTGCAATGCATAGAACGACTTCAATAAATGTAATTTAAATTGAAAAATCAAGTATTATAGGTGTAATTATAACCAAATCAAGGTCGGGTATTGACCTGAAATTGCCGGTTGTTACATACTCCTCATGTTAGAAAGAATTTCGTCCCGAAATTCAATTAGGGTTGTCTGTAGATGCCAAGGTCTCAAACAAGTAAGGGTAGTTGAGCTTTATTTGATTTTCACGTTCCCATGTAAATTCGGGCCCTCTTCTGGAATTCCACCGGACCTTCACTATGGGAATACGGCTTCGTTTCATCTTCTTTACTTCTCGATCTAGAATCTCCACGGGCTTTTCAATAAAATGAAGTTTTTCATCAATCTGAACCTCATCGAGTGGTATAACCAGGGTTTCATCTGACAGACACTTCTTCAGATTTGACACATGGAAAGTGTCATGAACACTACTAAGTTCTTGAGGAAGTTTTAGCTTGTAAGCTACAGGACCAATCCTGGCTAGGATTTCAAATGGTCCAATGTATCTAGGGTTTAGCTTACCACGTTTGCCAAAACAAATGACTTCTTTCCATGGTGAGACTTTAAGTAGAACCTTGTCTCCCACTTGGAATTCCAACGGTTTACGTCTCACGTCAGCATAGCTTTTCTGACGGTCACGCGCGGCTTTGAGTCAGTTCTGAATTTGAGCTATCTTTTCCGTGGTCTCGCGTATGATCTCGGGACCAGTGAGTTGACTATCGCCAACCTCTGTCCAACACAGTGGCGATCGACACTTCCTTCCGTATAATGCTTCAAACGGTGCGGCTTTGATACTGGTGTGATAGCTATTATTGTAAGAAAACTCAGCTAAGGGTAGATGAGTATCCCAGTGGCTTCCAAAGTCTATCACACAAGCCCTAAGCATGTCTTCTAACGTCTGAATGGTCCGTTCGCTCTGACCATCTGTCTGAGGGTGGTATGCGGTACTCATATCCAACCGGGTACCCAAGGCCTTTTGTAATGATTGCCAAAATCTCGAGGTAAATCGACTGTCTCGATCAGAGATAATGGAGATCGGTACTCCATGTCTCGAAACAACCTCCTTGAGATAAACCCTCATCAACCTTTCTATTTTATCAGTTTCTTTAATTGGTAGGAAGTGAGCAGACTTTGTCAGTCGATCAACAATTACCCAAATTGTATCACAACCGGAGGATGTCTTGGGTAGTTTTGTGATGAAATCCATGGAAATCTGCTCCCATTTCCATTGTGGAATCTCCGGTTGGTGCAGTAGTCCGGATGGCTTCTGATATTCTGCCTTAACTTTTGAACACGTGAGGCACCTGCTAACATAGGTGGCAATGTCCGCTTTCATGTTAGGCCACCAGTATAACTCCTTCAGGTCCTGATACATCTTATCAGAGCCCGGATGGATGGAGTATCTGGATTTGTGTGCCTCGTTCATCACAAGATCCCTCAAGTTTCCAAAATTTGGCACCCAAATTCGATTCATGAAGTAGCGAGTTCCATCAGACTTGATCTCAAATTGTTTATCCATGCCACGAAGGGATTCTTCCTTCAAATTTTGTTCCTTTAGTGCTTCAGACTGAGCATCACGAATTTGAGTAGTTAAACTCGTATGAATCGTCATTCCCAACGCTCGCACCCGTAAAGTCTTGGTTCGTTCTTTCCTGCTTAGAGCGTCTGCTACAACATTCGCTTTTCCGGGATGATAACGAATCTCACAGTCATAATCGTTTAGTAACTCAACCCACCTGCGTTGCCTCATGTTTAGTTCCTTCTGATCGAATATGTGCTGGAGGCTTTTGTGATCGGTGAATATAGTACATTTAGTACCATACAGGTAGTGTCGCCAAATCTTTAGTGCAAAAACAACAGCTCCTAATTCGAGGTCGTGAGTGGTGTAGTTTTTCTCATGCACTTTCAATTGTCGTGATGCGTAAGCAATAACTTTGTCACGTTGAATTAGGACACAGCCAAGTCCTTGTCGTGATGCGTCGCAGTACACCACAAAACCATCGTTTCCCTCTGGTAGGGACAGAATTGGCGCGCAACACAGTTTCTGCTTCAACAATTAAAACGCTGCTTCCTGCTTATCACCCCAATCAAACTTCTTGTCTTTCTGAGTCAGGGTTGTCAGTGGTTGGGCTATTTTGGAGAAATTTTCAATAAAGCGTCGGTAATAGCCTGCCAAACCTAGGAATTGTCGTACCTCGGTAGGGGTCTTAGGTGCTTCCCAGTTTTTAATGGCCTCTATCTTGGATGGGTCAACATGTATTCCCTTCTCGTTAACCACATGCCCGAGAAATTGCACTTCTCGGATCCAGAAGTCGCATTTCGAGAATTTTGCGTATAATTTCTCGTTCTTAAGTAGCTCCAAGATTAACCTTAAATGTTGTTCGTGCTCGTCCTTGGTTCGTGAATATATCAAGATGTTATCGATGAAGACGATCACGAATTTATCCAAGTAGGGTTTGCACACTCTATTCATGAGATAAATGAATACAGCTGGTGCATTGGTTAGTCCAAATGGCATAACCATGAACTCGTAGTGACCATAACGAGTTCGAAATGCGGTCTTGGGAATGTCTTCCTCTTGGATTCGTAATTGGTGATATCCAGAACGTAAGTCAATCTTCGAGTAGTAACTAGATCCTTGAAGTTGGTCAAATAAGTCGTCAATTCGAGGGAGAGGGTACCGGTTCTTAATGGTGAGTTTGTTTAACTCCCGGTAATCGATGCACATTCGAAGAGATCCATCTTTCTTCTTAACAAATAAAATTGGGGATCCCCAGGGTGAGAAACTTGGTCTTATGAATCCTTTATCTAACAACTCTTGTAATTGATTAGACAACTCTTGCATCTCTGACGGTGCTAGTCGGTATGGGGATCGTGCTACCGGAGCAGCTCCAGGTACTAGGTCAATTCGAAATTTGACCTGTCTTTGCGGTGGAAGTCCCGGCAAGTCCTCGGGAAAGACTTCCGGATAGTCTCGCACGATGGGTATATCCTCAATTCTTTTCTCTTCGGTTCTCTTCTCCACTACGTGCGCCAAGATTGCATGATAGCCCTTTCGTAAGTACTTCCGAGCCTTCATACATGAAATGATCCGTAACACTGTACCATATTTTTCTCCTTGAATTGATATGGTCTCCCCACTTGGAAGTGGAATGCGAACGATCTTCTCACGACAAACGATTTCCGCTCGGTTTTCCGATAACCAATCCATGCCAATAACAATGTCGAAACTCCCTAGGGTTACAGATAGCAAATCTATATTGAACGTGTGATCCGCCAAACTGAGAGTGCATCCTTGTATGATTTTGCCGGTTTCGATCAACTTAACATCAGCTAACTCTATTGTATATTTAGAAGTCAATTGGGTAGGAGTAATTTCAAGCAATGGACTAAATTCGCTAGACCCAAAACTCCTATCAGCACCCGTATCGAATAGGACTGATGCGTAGAGATTATTTACAAGGAACGTACTCGTAACAATGTTCGGGTCCTGTCGAGCTTCTCCAGCTCCAATCACGAAAGCTCGACCACGTGCGTTATTTCCACCAGTTTGCTTCAAGTTCGGGCAATCCTTGCGAAAATGCCCGGTAACACCACATTCGAAGCACACACGATTGTTTCCTGTTTTAGGAGTAGTGTCGGGCTTTCGACAATCCTTAGTTGCATGACCAAAACGTTTGCACTTCTGGCATATTGAGTCTCCACATGCACCTTGGTGATGAAAGTTACACTTGTTGCACTTAGGTAGGTTTCCAGCATACCCACCTTTTGCCTTCTTTTCAAATGGGCCAGCAGTGAAAGCCCTAACAACCACTTGTTTGTTTTGGTTTTGATGCGGAGCATTTCGACCATGATTGTTGTCCAATTTCCTCTTGTTGTCATAGTTCTTCTCCACGACCGTCTTTTTCACAAACACCCCCTAACGTACAGCTTGATCAGTCAGGTCGTGGGCAATTCTGACAGCCTCTTGGATGGTGGCTAGCTTGGATGAGGTGACCATGCTCTGGATTTGGGGTGCAAGGCCCCAAATGTATCTTTCCACACGCTTGAACTCTGGGTTAACCATGTGAGGGCATAGACGAGCAAGATCATGGAATCGGGTGGTGTAGCTTGTAACTTCTGCACCCTTCATGGTATGGTTCCAGAATTCAACCTCAAGTTTTTACAACTCATTTCGGGGGCAATATTCATCAGTCAGCATTTGTCTCAACTCATTCCAAGTGATTTGGTAGGCAGCGTAAATACCCAAAGTTTGGGCAAGAGTATTCCACCAAGTGAGTGCTTGACCTTCAAAGGTACAAGTGGAGAATTTCGTCTTATTCTCCTCAGCACAGTTACTGATTCGCTGAACGGACTCCATCTTCTCTATCCAGCAGACCAAACCAACAGCTCCTTCATTACCGCGGAAGTTAAACGGCTTACAGTTCAGAAACGTCTTGTAGGAGCAACCTCTGTGGTTGGTATCAGCTCCTGTGTTGTAGGTTTAATTATATTAGTAATAATTAAACATTAGTAATGACCTGTGTATTGCAGGTCTTTAGTTATGCCAGTCATTATAATACCTCCTGCTCCACTGGCATTGCCTCCATTCACTTCAGATCCTCCGGCGCTACGATTCGCCTCATGATGTGCAATTGCATCCGCCACTCGTTGCGCCACAAGCTGCTATATAGCCTCTGCTGTCATAGGAGTACCGCTTCCCACATTGGTTCTGGCGTTTCTCCTTCATGGTGGCATGTTTCTTCAAATCATAATGATAAGCAAGATAAGACAATATGTAATAATGTCAAACACATGTGCACCAAAAGTAAACAATCATATCAACCAAGCAACCACGCAATATTTAAAAGATAACATAACTTGATAATAAATTGTACGAATTACAAAGTATTTCCGGAGTACATACTCCTACAATAAGTTAATATCCAATATTACGTGAGCACAGCCCGCTCACGATAGGCAATCAATGGAATAAGCGGGTGAACGCGCCTGTCTGTACTGCCGCCATGGCCATGAGCATGCATACGGCCGCCAATGCAGTAGTGGACTCCAGGCGCTCTTCCATTCCCAAAACTCTTTCTTCAGCCATGATCGCGCGCTGCTCTGCCTGGGTAGCTCTCTGCTCTGCCTGGGTAGCTCTCTACTCTGCCTGGGTAGCTCTCTGCTCTGCCGTCTCCACTCTTTGTGCCATGAATGACATGTCCTCCTGCACCCTGGTAAGTCGGCTATGCATCATGTGCAATGCCTGATCATCGAGGTATCTGCCATCCTCGATCGCCAGTAATCGGCTCTCCACGTCCTCCCTGTCAAAGGTCTCCTGAACCTCGGTGAGTTCAGTGCGTAGCTCATGGAGCTGTTGATCGTGCCTCTCGGATCGTGCCACGAGAAGAGGCACGGTGAGCTCCATAGGCTCCTGAGTGAGAGGAATCTGGTGCGAGGTACGCGATGACTCGCCTATCTCGAAAGTGGAGGGAATACCCTCGATGTCTCTCCACTCGTCCAGTCGGCTGGGCATCCACCCCCACCGGTGGATGTCGAGTCTGCGCCTTTTGGGCGCAGGCTCGGGCTCAGCAATACAGTCTCGAATGGGTGTGGCAGGACGGTTCGGAACATGAACCCGCTTCCTAGGAGTATGTGCAAGAAGCGCACCCCCAGGGCGAGTCCGATAGCGACGGTAAGAGGGCGGTGGTACACCCGGACCACGGATACGGTGAGTGCCTGTAGTCACCGGCTTGGGGCCAGCAGCTACCGGGGAGGGGTCAGCAGGCTCAGGGGCGAGGTGGAGGGGATCGAGGTCTGCTAGCGGAGTCGGATCAGAGGGCTGAGGAATTGGGTCACTAGACTGGGTAATCGGATCAGCAGGGTGAGAGGTGGGGTAACTAGGTGAGGGAATGGCCTCGGAGGGCTCTAGGTAGATCGGGTCGATGTCGCCCGAATCAGAGTCGGCCGGGTCGGAGTCGGTCGTGTCGGAGTCGACCGGGTCAGAGTAGACCGGGTCGGAGTCGGCCGGGTTGGAGTTGACCGGGTCTGTATCGGCTGGCTGGGAAGCTGGGTTAGTGGACTCCGAGTCTAGGTCAACTACCTCGGTGTCAGCGGGCTGGGGGGTGGGATCTGTGGTCTCGGGAGTGGGGTCGGCTGGTCGGGGATCAGTAGTCACAGGGGCAGACCCCCGGGATGGCTCAACAAAGATACAGGACATGGTGAGTGGGACGACCATCGGTAGTTGTGGGCCGATGATACGTACGATCCCCGGGATGAGCTCCTCTGGGAGCTCGGCATGAATCTTGGGGGTAGTCGCCCACCAATACGTGCCCGAAAGAGGAGGTGGTAGCTCGGAGAACCGGGTCGAAGGTAATGCCTCTGAGGTGTCATGTGTAGGGTCGGGAATGGGTTTGGTGACCGGGATAGCAGGTGGTGTGGGGATCTCGGTCGTAGCGGCATCACTCGACTGAATCAAGGCATGAGGAGTCAGAGTTGGGAGGACAGACGTGGATCCTGCAGAAGAGGTCGGAGACGTGGGCTCGTACTCCTCATCCGAATCGGAAACGTAGATCGGCATCGATGCTGAAGACATATCTATGACAAGGCAATGCACAAGTACAATTGATATAGGTTAAGTTAGTATGTAAATCGTTAAAAACATGTGATGAACTGTAGTTATAGTCTAGGTCCACTAAATGCAACCTAATTCCCTATAACCAATGACTCTGATACCAATCTGTCACACCCCCAAACCACGGCGGTTTCCCGCGGGGCGCGAACGTCATGGTTTCATAGTCACTGATCGACCACTACATGGTTTTGTAAAACATACGTCTCAAAATAAGTTTAAGGTACATCATTGTTCAGAGTTAAGTTTGCGGAAGCAATAGTAATAAGGTACATTGTTTTCAAAACATGACATATATGAAAATGAATGTCTCAAACAGCATGAATGGCCCTAGATATGAAATGATCCATGCTAGCTTAACTTGTTGCATCTTTCAATTATCTGAGAAAACATGAATGAAAAATGTCAACATAATGTTGGTGAGTTCACAGGTTTTAGGTAATAGTAAATAGCGTAAAGGACCACAATACTTTCTATGATTTGATTGTTGTACACACAATGCTACAAATTATATAAGCACCGCAACCGAAGCTAGACTGTAACTGTAATACATTGCCCCTACCCATGCCTACCATGAGCATGGGTGTGAACAGGCTAATAATGCACCCGTTTAGACCTCCAGTCAAGGTTAGGGTAATTAACCCGGGCGGGGATAGTCAAACCCAATAGTACTATCCATGATTACCTCGCTTTGGGAAATAAACTAACGGTTTGATAACAGGGGACTTCATATGGTAAGTAAACAACTTATATAACATGTGAAATCATTGACAAGTAAATGTGTCCAAGAAAATTAGTAATTTGCCTGTAATCTCCCCCAAAAGGAAAATAAGTAAAAATGGGGCCGTGAAACTCACCTCAATTGCACGCGTGAATACTAGCAATAGTCTGTATGTATGATTGGTCTAGGAATCTCCTAAACAAAATCACAATATTTTCATGAGGTCATGATTACTAACCCTAGATGGTCATGCATAACTCATCCACAAAGTTAGTTTTGAAAATGTCACTTGACTAATTAGCCACGTCGAGTCGTAAATGTTTTATTTAGATTCTTGTCTTCATCTTTATTTTCTTAAAGATACATAATGTATTGAAGGTGTTTTATATTAAGTATAATGGTATTATACTTTCCATGTGTATGGGTTTCCCTTTTTTACCAAATATCTCTAAAAGTTTACTTTTGTCTAATATAGGTATTTGACAGCATTAAGGGAATTTCTTGGGTCTGGTTGTCATCTCCTTTTCATGATACAAAGAATTTTTATAAAATCTGATACTTTTATCATATCTAGGTCTATGTCTTAGGATTCTAAAAAGGTATAGCTTGTATCCTACAACTAAGTTTAAGTGCCTCTAAATGATTCATGAAGCAACAGATGTCAGTGCAGCACTTTTCTGTGTATGTCTATGGAATTTACCTTTTTGAGGGGTCAAAACTTACATTCACAAGTAGAGCCTATATTACTTTTAAACCTAACACATTAAGATAAGTTACCACAGAAAGTAAATCTTCATTTTATTACTTTAAGCATAACTTATGCCTCATTCTTTCTGCCCTATTTATTCTGTCAAAAATTCAGGTTCAGCACTTTAATTTGTTTGTACGTTTTGGAAGGGTTATACTCATCTATAAATTTCAAGGTTGGATGGGTTAGAAACTAGACATCCTAAAGTTAATGTTAGGCTCAAGAAACGGTTCATTTGACCATGTTTAGGTCGAGTTATGGTCTTGAAAACACAGAACATGAATCTGCCAGAAAGTGTTTTAGATGTTTTGTTACTTTTTAAACTTTGTTAGAGCACTTTTGGGATGAGTTAGTGAACATGAACACATCATGGTGATGTATGGAAGATTAGAAACAAGGTGCTAACCTTAAACAAGCAAGGAGAAGAGATGGTAGTCTTGAAATGCAAGGAAAGGAAGGCTTGATCCTTTGAACCAAGAAAACCCAACAAGAAAAGTGAAGAAGATGTTGTAGGATGCTTGGGAGCTTCAAAACTCACTTGATCTTCAACCAAAAGCACTTGAACACCCAAGATTTCTAGAAAATAAGTTGAAAATCAAATGAAGTGGTGGTAGGGAAGCCTTGGACGAAATTTAGAGAGGGAGAGGAGGAGAAGAGGTGTTGGGGTGGTGGTGGTGGTGTATTATACACCTTTATTTATAAGGAGGAAATCATGTTTTGGGTCCACCTTGCTTGGTGTATTGCTAGAAACCTATGGTCAAGTGAATGAAGATGGAGGTGGCTATTCTTGGAAGGGAAACATGGTGCTTTAAACAAGTGCAAAACTTGTCACCCAAAAATGGCATGACTACACCCCTTTAAGTCAAACAAGAAATGTTCACCTCTTTTGAGGTTGCTTGGGGAAGACAAGAAGAGGGGGGGGGGGGGTAAGGGGACGGTTTTGGGGTGGGGGTTGGGTTGATTTTTTTTATTGTTGTATAATATGGGATAATTGGGTGGTATTTGTGTCACTAGGATAATTTTTATATATTTTTATATTTTTACCTTTTACTTTTTTTTAAAATACATACAATTCATTATAATAAATCACATAAGATCACATATTTTAATATTGATAATATGTAAGAAATAACTTGTATATGCAGTAGTGCGTTATACGCGTTTTATCCGGTTAAATATTAGCTTACGCGTTAAGGTTTATTTATAAATTTGAGTTTTTCCCAATGTATTTGATTTGGTATCTAACATACTTTGGATCAATGGGACATAAAATACTTTCAAACACCTAAATGAATTTATTAGTACATGTATATGAATTATGGCCAATGTTCGAGTGTGTCGGTTGTATCGCGTGTAAAAATGGTAATTACGCCGAATCACCGATGCATGAAATGTAATGCGTGAACTTTTGCAATGCATAAAACGACTTCAATAGATGTAATTTAAATTGAAAAATCAAGTGTTATAGGTGTAATTATAACCAGATCAAGGTCGGGTATTGACCTGAAATTGCCGGTTGTCACACTTCTGATTCCACCTTAATTTAAAGCAGTAGTAATGTAAGGCAAATGAATTAGTACCACTACTTTATAAAGTGCTTGGAAAGAAGGCCTTTAATTTTAATGAACAAAGTTTCAATCATATTTATCCCAAAAAGCTTTAATCTTGTCACATACTTAAAAATATTTAGTGAACACAGCCCCGTAGTAAATAAAGCAATATCATGTACTTTAGAAAGAGCATCGGCTGCAATGTGTCAACTCCCTTTTAGTATGTCATAACCAAATTCCGCGAGCTTCAAAAGCCAAGTTTGTTGAGTTGTGAATAGAAGACAATGTAAAAAGATTTTGGGTCTGTTTTAATGATAAGATGATTAATAATAAGTTAGTCGTGCTATTGTTTACTGACATTAAAGTCACCAACAATTCTATATATCTCATTTAGAAGTGTCGGTGGAATTCCCATTGACTTAGTCATATGGCAACAGGTGATTGGTCATAACATTTAATTTTTTTATTTTCTTTTATTGATATTCTTAGGAAAATAACTATTGTTAAAAAATTATAAAACAAGTCTGGCCGGTTTGGCAAGTTGGTTAAATTGTTTCATGGTAACGTGTGGCATGCTAGTTCAAACCCCATTACAAACATTATTGTTTTATACTCTCTTGTTTTTTTTTTCCGTTTCCTGCTAACTTTTTAGTTTTACTTTTTTTCAAAATTTTCGTAATATTTTTTTTTAAATTACTTTTCTAATATTATATCACAATGTGAAAGTCACAACACGTTTTTATATCTATGTTTAATCTAAAAAACAAAGCGTAATAATTTCATACGTTTTCTAGCACGTTATTGTCATCGCGCCAACGCGTGTAACAAAATTCGTAGAAACTCCACAACACATCGTTAACCATGTTAGTGTAATCACACGGTTGGCCGCGAGGTACGCGGGATAATCAAGTTAATATACATGCTACAACGGGTGACAAATTCCTTAAACATGGTATGTGGGCACGTTAATGCCACTGTAACAAAGTTTGCAAACGTGTCATTAATCACGTAACTGTCATTGTAACGCCCCACCATGAAGTGCGGGTAACTTGTTCTTTCTCATCAACTGAAAGAGATTGTTTTGTTTTATAACATCCAGCATCTCATATCAATCTTATATTGTTTGGCACCCAAGAGAAGTTTACAAAGTTGATTTTGTTTACTTGAGTAAAAAGTTATAACAAGGTCACCAATTCCTGAATCGCTCTCATCCGAGTAAACTTAATTTGTAGAGTTATTTTATCATCGCTAATCACCAAAATACGTTGATGATATTCAAGTAATTCCTAATTGCCTAATATCTCTCTTATATATAGAAGATAATAAAACAGAACATATGAGATTTGCGCCTAAGATGTCACACACGTTCACTATGAACATCAACAATATGGTCATATGGAAGATTAGAACATATGAACCTATCAATACGCTAGATCGCCAACAGCAACAACGAGATTCAAATCATGAATAAAACTGTGATTAAAGTCAACAACAACAAATCCTCAAACCCACATACAGAATCTCGTACATACACATGGTGGCAGTGGGCGTAGGTTGTCGATGGCGATGATGATAGCTAGACGATGGTCGGCAAGTGGGTTGACTGCTTGAGATAAGATTTGTATATATATTTTTTTTCAATTTATTGTTATATTAATAGTTAAATAGTATTAATTTTGGATGAAAGAATGCGTGCTACGTGATAGCTACATACTAACATTGAACAATAAGCGTACATAATTGAAAATAATAATAAAATACGTCACCCAAATCAAAATTTTGAACGTGATATGTTAATCAAACTTAGCTAACCTAATATATCAAGCTCTTACTTTTATTTCACAACTTGGCTCTCATTCTCACATGATAATACCTTTCAGATATCATTTGAGTTATCTATGTTTTGACCGATAAAATACTAAGGAAATTTGTCATATAGAAATATAGAATGGTATTACATTTTTGAATTTGTTCACACTTCACAATAAATTAATATGCTTTCTTAAAATGAAAAAATAATGCCGATTTCAAGCGTGCTTCAAGGTTCTATGTATTTGAAAAGCCCTACTTGCAACTTATAATATACATGGTGTTTAAAAAAAATCTTATCTAAATATTCAAAAGAAAACTCCTAAAATCCAAATGCGAATCATCTAAGAATTCAGACATCGGATGTCTACTTTCGGATTTAGATTCGGATATCAGTTTTAGAAAAATCTAGATATATCAGATGTCCAAATGAATTGTTTGTTTATTTATGAATAATCTTTAATACTAATCACTTAATAGTATTTTTATTGTATTTTTAAATTAAAATTTTGTGGAGTTTTAAACTTCTTGCTAGCCTTCTTTTAATATTTTCCGTTCCTAAAAAAATTACTTAATAGATTTTTAGAATCCACTTCAATTTCATACTTTCACACCATTTGCTTGCAATCGCTAAGTCGCTATCCCTAGTTTGTTGTTGCTAGAATTTAATCTGATTCTTAAATGTTCACAGATTGCAACCTTTGTGAGAATTTCGTTTGTTGATTAACAAACATATAGTGGCGTATCCATTTTTTTTTATAGGGGGCGAAAATTTTTAAGGATCATTTGGCTATGATAATATAATATATTTTTTGGTCCGGTTCGGATCAAATCGGGTTGAATCCGATTCATCATTGAAGAACATCGTTAAAACGGTCATTAAAATCTTGTATTTGCATATATATCAAAAAAACATATTAAAGGAATTATACTCATAAAAATACTTGTTTGAAGTTTAAAGCAATTATACTCATAAAATTTATGATATGTAATATGTTTAAAACAACTATACTTATCATTGAAACGGTTCCCAAACTCTTTAATGCCTATGATGTTCAACATATTTGAGAATAATGTCAGCCGGTAAATATAACATTTAATCTCTTAAATATCTTGATACCAAGATAAATTTAGATTGTTAGATGTAAATACATTTATCTTGAAATAATTTTTTCTTTTTATTGTGTAGTTGATTATTTGAGGGTAAAAGTGCTAATATTTACTAGGTTACAAGCCTCGGTTAGTGAGAAAATATAGTTCACCGGACTGTAATCTTATTGTAGTTCCACCCCCGACAATGTGTTTACGATATTATTGCTTTCTTTCCAATTTTAAAATTTAAGGGGTGTGATTACATAATTTTACGGGGGACGATCGGGATTTTCACATAAACATAACACTGAAAAAAAAATTAGAGTGGGCGGCTGCCCCTTTCACCTCAATGTAGATACGCCCCTACAACATAACATTTTGTTTTCCCCCTTTTAGAATACATCGATTCTTAAATAAAACTATAGATCTTAAAGTATCGGTTTATCAACTCCTCAAAAAATATAATTACTTATAGGATTTTAACTCATTTTAATTGGTATATGAGAAGTTAAACATCCCTTCAACCAATGTTTTCAAAACCGGATCGAAAGCGAACCGGACGGCCTAGAGGTTCACTGGTCGGACCGGTCGGATCGGTCGGACCGGATTACGAACCGGATGACGTCATAAATATTTAAAAAAATATAAAAAAATTCTAAATATTTATAAAACTACAAACACATATCATTCAAGTAAATATAGTCCAAATTAACACAATATATCATATACATACCAAAATTAACAATTTTAAACAATATATCATGTTTAAACGGTGTTCCTTAATCCAAAACAGCATCCAAAATACATACCATTCAAGTAAATATAGTCCAAATTAATGAACCGGTGTTTCTTAATTCATATCCAATAATATTTTTCTATTAAAATTAAAAAAAAAAATACCAAAAACCGGTTCAACCCGGTTCACCGGTTCCGGTCGGACCGGTCGACCGCGCGAACCGGCCGGTTAACCGGAAAACGGTCCAAAAGCACCGAACCGAACCGGCTCCGGCACCGGTTCCCGGTCGAACCGGTCGGACCGGCCGGTCCGGTCCGGTTTCGAAATCATTGCCTTCAACTATTCAAATCCGCGTCCGATATCTCGTATGCAAACTAGTACGATGAAATCAAGTACCTTTAAATTTTGAAAAATCTAATAATATTGCAACTTATTGTTTGCTTTTATCCTAATAAGAATAATAATAATAATAATAATAATAATAATAATAATAATAATAATAATAATAATAATAATAATAATATCCAAAACCAAAAGAGGGGCGAGAAGCCAATAAAACGAAAGAGCCAGGTGAGATCGAGCGGTTAATTTAATTCCCCATCCCACAGGGTAGCTTGATGAACAAGTGTAACACAGGCTAACGATTCCCCCTTTTCCCTTCATCTTCCCCATCTTCATCACACAGATTTCTGTAAATTCCCATGCGAATCGATCCACAATATGCCAAAGATGAAGCATCTCCTCCGAAAGCTTCACATCGGCGGTGCTTTCACCGACCACAACAACCGATTGTCCGCCACCGACACGCCACCGCAGCCTCCGCCCGCCGTTCAGTTCCTCCCGTCGCAGTCCCCCTCTCCGCTACCCGCAATCGGAGACGTTGATTCGTTGTCAGTCGAGAACGTCAACAGCAGCTCGAACTCTTCACAGGTGGATTTCAATTTCTTCGAGGAGGAGTTTCAGATGCAGCTTGCGCTCGCGATTAGCGTGTCCTCGGGATCGGCTGATGCGCGTGATCCTGACGCTGAATCGGCTCAGATTAAAGCCGCGAAGCAGAGGAGCTTGGGGTGCTCTCCGTCGGAATCTCTCGTTGAGTTTCTCTCGCTTCGGTATTGGGTAAAACATTCTAATTTGTAGGTCTTGGTTGTTAATAGCTTCGTGTGATAAGTAATAGTTTTGTAATTGTGTTTTGCTAAATTAGTTCTTTCTATCTATGTTTGACCTAAATGTTTCGTTTGGTGTAACTAAGATTAGTCGTTAGTGTGTTCGATATTTATTGAGCTTATGGCAGTGGTAAGCTACTAAGCTTGGTGTTGTGTTATAAAGTTGCCTAAATTGGGGGTTGCTTTTGTTTTCCTTTTTGGGCTGAGTTACA
Source organism: Flaveria linearis (assembly GCA_024085815.1). Taxonomy (NCBI): domain Eukaryota; kingdom Viridiplantae; phylum Streptophyta; class Magnoliopsida; order Asterales; family Asteraceae; genus Flaveria; species Flaveria linearis. Next base: position 89,267,961 of record CM044004.1, read on the forward strand.
CAGATTGGGATTTGGGAACCGCACAAAGCGTTGGAAGATTGATCATTTAGCATGGAATTGTGACATTAGTAGGATTGGCTTATTATAGTATGAATGTAGGGTACAACTATACGTCTATGGTTAACTTTTTACGTTTTAGGGGGTTTGGATGTAATCTTTGATGAGAAAGTGACGGAGGGGTTTACTGTATTTGGCATGACAGAGTAATGATGTTTTTGAGCTGGGATGTTGTTATTAATGATAGGTTTTGGTATGTGCAGAGTAATAATGTTGTGAACTACGATGAGAAAGTGATGGATGGGTTTTATGATGTGTATGGGATTGCTTCTAATTCAGTGACACAAGGGAAGATGCCGTCATTAGCGGATCTTAAAGCAAGAACTGTTTGTGATGATGTTGATTATGAAGTGATTTTGGTGGACAGAAGAGCTGATAATGAACTACAGCACCTTGAGGAAAGAGTTTCAAGTATTTCACTGGAATGCAAGGCTTCAGGGATGGACCAGATTATTAGTAGGTTGATCCAGAGAATTGCTAACATTGTTGTTGCACAAATGGGTGGTCCTGTTAGTGATGCCGATGAAATGTTGAAAAGGTGGACTACTAGAAGTTATGAACTAAGGAACACTCTAAAAACCATTGTGCTTCCCCTTGGTTCTATTGACTGTGGTCTTTCCCGTCACAGGGCCTTGCTCTTTAAGGTATTAAATGTACTTGTCTCATATCAGTATATTGTTTTACTATTTGATTACATGTGCATAGTTACGTATTTATGTGCATGTCTCATATCTGTTATTATGTATGGTGTAATATTGATGTATGCTTACCATATGCGATTAAGGACTTTAGCTTGTTCCATCTAAGTATTTAACTTATTTTTTAATTTTTTCCCCTCCTTTTCTTTTCCTTTATTGAAATTCTATTTGATTATGTAGTTCATAGAAACGAACTTTCTTTCCTAGCACAATTATAACCTGGTTCCTTTTCCTTTTATCATTGGAGTCCATGGGCATTGTGAGCACTTAAAAGTATGAGCATGCATTTCATTAGTTCTTCAGTAAGCTGGTAGCATAGATTGTAGCAGCAAGTTAAGAGTTCTGGTTTGTATTTTTTTAGCAAAAGTCCTTTTTTGTTTATATATTATATGTTGGCTCATGGCCCCTTGTATGTATGCTGTGGTGCCTTAAATAAAAAAAATGCCTTATAAGTGATAGGTGCAGTTTATGTGGCACCTGGATTTCTTCTAGAAATCTAGTGTATTTAAACAAAGTTAAGTAACTGATTTTAGGACATTAAACCACTTTCAATTTCAAGCCATCTTTCTTCAGACAATGTATTCCTTTTGTAAATAAAATCCTCAAGATCTTACCATGGAAATCTATAAGATTAAGAGGCCATAAGACTGAACCATTTATTTTACAATCAACACATTGTTCAATCTAAGTGTTTGACTATTGGTCATGTGTGTAAATAATATCTTTAAATGATGACAAAAATAACATTACCAATTTACCATCAATATTTTGTGATGTTTACAATGGACAATGGGTGATATTATTCAAAGTTTTTACAAACAGAAATGTTAAATCCATGTAAAGACATCCCAAAATGGACATTGGTGAATTATTTGGACATGGAGAGTACTTTTGACGTATATATAATTAGCCATGTTTTGATGTGCAATAGACAAACGTGTACGCAATTGTGCTTATAGAACTGTCTATTTGATGCTAGGTACTCGCTGATAAGATCAACCTTGCATGTAGTCTGGTCAAAGGGAGCTACTATACTGGCACTGATGATGGGGCTGTGAACTTTATTAAGATTGATAATGGGAGGTATGCTTTTCCATGTATTTTCTTTAAATCAAGTAGGGATTCTGTTGTATAAGACATGAAAATGTGTGTGCGCACATGCAGATATGTCTCGTCTTTTGAATCTTTTTGGGAGCTTGTAAATTTATTTGAGCATTCATCTCTTTTTGCATCTTTGTGTTGAGAACAGGCGTGCAGTGTTATATGCACATGTGTACTAATGGTTTGTATTTTTGTTTTATGTATGCAGCGAATACATTATTGATCTAATGGGTGCTCCAGGAACCCTAATCCCTGTCGAGGTGCCATGTTGTAATCTTCAAAGTATTGATTTAGATATAAGGAGTGAAGCAGGAGGTGCTAATTTTGGGTATACATTGCCACTGCTTGATATAAGCAGTGATCCCTTGATAGTTACAGCTGAGCTTGATAGTTTGACCAAAGTTGACTCTTCAGATTTGGCTGTGGCTTCTATTATAAGCTCACAGTTGAGCAGTAAAGGTGGAAATGCTGTAGAGAGAAATCAAACAGAGAGGTTTGAGAATGATTTTGGCAAATTGCTTCCGGCTCTCGTTAGGCCACTTGAAGGCTTGCCAGGTGGCGGTAGTGGTGGAAGAACATCACCTGCACAGAAGTCGCAGCTTAATGACGTATCCAAATGTGTCATAAATGCTGCAAAAAATCCAGAATTTGCACAAAAACTTCACGCAGTGTTGTTGAATAGTGGTGAAACATCTTCTGAATTACCTATCAATGTAAATAACAACAAAGTGGGAGAAACAGAATCACGTGAGATAGTTCATTTATTAGATGCTGACATGCTGACTTTTGGTGGTCAACATGGCCCATCCTTGGGCATTCCTAGCAACGAGCCGTATCTTATATCTTTTACAGAAGCTGAAAATAGCAATGTTAACGACAATTCTCAGCTTGTAGTTAGTGGATTACCTAAAAATAATTTTGGATACAATTTACCTTCTCAATCTATTAGTGAAGACGTCTCGAATAATTATGCAGCTGGTAAAGAGATTTGCTGATTTTTTGTGATGGCTTCAAAGATATTAGACGTGAAGAAACTTTATTAATATTTTGTATTCTCTGCAGTTAAACCTATTGAAAGGCAATATGGAGATGGTGTTGCTGGTGTTGGGCCATGCCTGATAAACGAGGCAAGAGCCGATAATATTGAAAAAAACAAAAAATTAGATCCTTCTTGCAGCAATCGCAGAGAAGGAATCAGCCTTGATGAGGTTGAGTGGGAAATTCCTTGGGAAGATCTTCATATTGGATCACGCATTGGTATTGGTAAGATTTTTTTTTTCATTTTATGTAATAACATATAATAAGTGTTCTTTTTTCTCACAATAATCTCATGCTTTTCTTTTCCTTCTAGGTTCTTATGGCGAGGTTTACCGTTCAGAATGGAATGGAACCGTAAGATAGATCCAACTTTTTTATTATTCTTGTATGTCAGTAGTAGCGTGTGTTTTGTTTAAGCTGCAATGCTTGTAATATTTTTAAACAAGGTGTTGCTGAAAGATGTTCTGTATTTGATTAATTTGATGAATATGCTTTAGTTAACATAATCTAGTGATCAATGTTTGCTTATAGGAGGTTGCTGTGAAGAAATTCATGAACCAAGATATCTCAGGGGATGCACTGACTCAATTTAAAGGTGAAGTAAGTACCTGATGTTTTTTTCTTTGTCTTTTAGTTGTCACAATTCTTTTTTTTTCTCTATACAAGGATTTGATTCAGTGCATGGTGATTTATGATTTAGATCGAGATCATGTTGAGATTGAGACATCCCAATGTTGTTCTTTTCATGGGAGCAGTTACTCGTCCTCCAAATCTTTCCATACTCACAGAATTTCTACCAAGGTCGTGTTCTTGTTTCAATTTTGACCATTTATGACTTTTATATATCTATTTATTTTTCTGGAGTAATATATTGTCTCTTGTCAGTAATTTCTAATGCTCATGTTTCTTGATCTTGCTTGCTAGTTTAAGTCCAATTATGTTGTGTGAATCTCAAGTTTCTCAAATGTCTTGTTGGTTGAATGCCTGTTACATTTCTCATACTGTCTGGTTTTTCTATTTATATTTATGCAGGGGTAGCTTATTTAAGTTGTTACATCGTTCTAATGTTCAACTTGATGAACGGAGGCGAATGCGTATGGCCTTTGACGTGGTAGGACTTTTATCCAGTAGTATGCTTCAATCTTTATCTCTCTGTAGTTTTCTAATAACTATAAGAATTTTTTGTAGGCCAAAGGAATGAACTATCTGCACACTAGCAATCCAATTATTGTGCATCGGGATTTGAAGACACCCAATCTTCTTGTTGATAAAAATTGGGTTGTTAAGGTTAGTGCTTGCCTTATAGTATAATATTTCTACTTGTTAAGGACTTTAGGTTACATTTCCTTTTTCTGTGTGATGTTTGACTTGTTACTTCTGTACCTAGTTCCAAACATAGAAATATATGATCTTCATGCAGCCATTGGCCACATACATTTAGTGATCTTGTTTATTAATGTATGCAGGTATGTGATTTTGGGATGTCACGAATGAAACACCATACCTTTCTGTCTTCAAAATCCACCGCTGGAACTGTAAGTTCTCCTTAAAGATTCATCATATTATAACCACCCCTCCAAAGAGAGCTTCAATAAATAAATAAAAATTAATCAGCACTCTTTTCTCGAGGAAACTACTGATGGCATAATGTTATATTGCAGCCTGAATGGATGGCACCAGAGGTGTTGAGGAATGAACCATCCAATGAGAAGTAAGAGACATAAGTTTAATATCTTTAGATAGACCTAAAAATAAAGGTGACTGTTTTGAATTATTAACTTAAGGATAGGTTGACTTGGGTAATCAGATTATCTTTCATCTCTAAGGAGTCAAAAAGGGGCCCATAGTGTATTCTCAATACATGGAACTCCTAAATCATTTTCTTCATATAGATGAGAATATTTTATAAAAAATATAATTTTTGTAAGCACACTTGACAAGCTTCTTATATATAAAAAGAGCTTTTTGTAGGAAAAAAATTGTTTCCAGTTAACCCGAAGCTGCATTAAAGGTTATTCATGTTGACTTGTCACCCTATATGTTGCTGAAAACTGTTTGTGGCGGTCTGCAGGTGTGATGTATATAGCTTTGGTGTGATATTATGGGAGCTAGCAACTTTGCGCGTACCTTGGACGGAGATGAACTCAATGCAGGTTGTTGGAGCTGTTGGTTTTCAGTTCAGACACCTTGACATTCCAGATTACGTTGATCCTGTGGCTGCACGCATAATAACTGATTGCTGGCACCTGTAAGCAGATTTTTCTCACAACCAATCTTTTTATCATCATCTACTTTCCTCTCAACTGACGTATTGAATTTTTGTTTATTACGTAGGGAGCCACAATCTCGACCATCATTTAAAGAGATCATATCCCGGCTTAGAAGCCTGAGGCGTCTATCAACGGACAGAACAAAAAACCAAACAAGTCAATAACACAATTCTTGTATGTGTCTATACATTGGGGCTCAAAAGGAGAGCAAAGATTGTTGTAGATTGAATACAAAAATTGAAAAAAATGAAAAAGAAGCAAAAAGGTGTGGTTTGGGAAGTGTGGGTTTGGTTCGATCAAAACGACCAAGCACAGCACAGCCAGACCAGAACCACCGACTCCATTGTTGTGGCAAAGTGCAGTTACAAGGGAGGCAAAAGTGTCTTTTCCTGGTTCTATGTTCTTGTGAAGCACATACGATAACGTTATTTATTTGTGATTGAAATGTCTTAGGGTTAACCAAGGGATCATGAATACAAATTTCGTCATATTTTCATGTTCGAATGAATGATAAATATGATATCAAATTGTTCCTGTGCAAAGTCAAACGGTGAGGCAAGCAATATTTAATGTAATATGAAAATTTATGTGAAGAAAATCATGCTTTGAAAATATCAAAAGCAATTTTCGAAGTGTTCAAAAATTATTGCATAGCTGAATTTTTTGGTGTTATATTTTTTTTAACGGCGGGTTAAAAGTTAATAACATTTTAGTAATAATTTGTCTATGTTAAGGTTTAAACCCTGAATTTTTAAGAGATGCAAATTGAAATTATATCTAGCTGGTATTGATTTTTATAATTGTTAGGTGAAAATTTAATTTGATTTGGCTTCTACTTTTTTAATAGATATTTTTATCTTTTAGAAGGTGTAGGTTAAATTGAGATGTTTTGACGGTTGTAGATCAAGCTATGAGTCAAATCAATAGTAACAGTTTTACTTATTAGAAACCGCAACCGAATTGTTGAAATTTAAAGGGTCCTAATAAAGGGACATCCAACCTTTTAAATCGAAACCCATCTATATGTCGCGTATGGGTCTATACGCGGCCTATGCATGACGTATAGGTATCGACCATTAATGCGTTATTAATGCGTGACATTCACGTCACATCAGTCGACCTATATGGAGCGTATAGGTCCATTTTCGTTGTGTATATAAAGGGAGGCAACGCATTCGCTCGTCTAAAAAAAACGTAAAGGTTCGAAATCTCAAATTCATTCGTTTGTGATTGATGGTTCGGCTTTAGATCCCAAGAAATTTGGGTTATGTGGTTCAACATTTTCTTCTCGCAAATAATTTACTCAGTAATATTATATATTCTTACTTCAATAAGTATTTACATACATATATACATATATCTGAATTGGATACTTAAGAATCGTTTCAACTGACTCGCGTTCCATCGGTGTTAGTCGGTTACAGTTAAACTGAATAATATTCAAGATTTTTATCATAACCGACTAATACCGTGGAACCCGAGTTATTTGAAATGATTATTAAGTAATCAAGACATTTATGTGTATGTAAGTATGTATATAAATGAAGTAAAAGTTATAGTTTACCTAAAAATTATTTTGAAGAAATAGTTGATCTACGTAACCCTATTTTTTTCCAAGTCATGCGCGTAAACAGTGTTCATTCGTCTGAACAAAGGTCGTGCGCCTGAACAAAGGTCGTGCGCCTGAACAAAGGTCGTGCGCCTGAACAAAGGTCTTGCGCCTAAGTCATGCGCCTAAGTTTTGGGCGCATGAGCACTATACATGGCGTATGGGCACATACGCCACGTATAGTGCTCATGCGTCCAAGACTTAGGCGCATGAGCACTATATGTGGGCGTATGGACCCATACGCAACATATAGTGCTCATGCGTCTAAGTCTTGGGCGCATGAGCACTACACGTGGCGTATGGGACCATACGCCATGTATAGTTGTCATGGCCCGAGACTTGGGCGTCCCAACTATACGTGGTGTATGGACCCATACGCTACGTATAGTTGTCAGACGTACTTTTAAAGTGTTTTGTACCATGTACGAATATACGCAGCGAATCGAGAAAGTAAGTTTTTCATTACATACATACATACAATACTGTTAAATATATAATTTAATTATGTTTTATTATATTTTCAGAAGTATTGTCATATATAAACAAAAATTGGTTAGAGAGTTACAAACAAATGTTTGTATCAGCCTGATGAGATAGAGGAGGACGATCAGCGTTCTGAGATTTCGTTTATGCTATGTGGACATTCACATCAGATGTCCATTGAGTAGTTTGCCGTTATCTCGGGACTTTATTTTGAGCCGGAGACTGTTACCCTTCTATTCATCGAGGGTATTACTGAGATGGAGGAGACTCGATTGAGAGATTGGTGGCCTCAGATTGCCGGAGGTCCGTTTCAGAGGACTAAGGACAGGGTCACTGGCATTAGAGATCCTCTCATTCGTTACTTGCATCGCATGATCGTCACATCCATCACGGGACGTGGCAAGAGTCGGGAGTGGCATACCATTCCCGACTTATTTTACTTATATTGTTTGCTTATGGGGACCAGGTGCAACCTGGCGAGATGTTTGGCGGAGTATTTTGCTTCGATTATCATCGCCAAGAGTGAGGAGCGGTGTACGACGGCGCGTACATCATGGTGATTGTCCGGGCTTTAGGTTATCTTCCTCGGCATCTTGCTGAGGTATCTCCCCCGATCGAGCCGGTCAGATTAGATCGTCGTATGTTATTTGGCATGCGTATTATACGCCAGTTTCCTGGTGGCATACGATTCTCTCTTCGACCCGGGGAGATCTGGCAGCCAACACCTGTTAAGCAGCTTGGCGTTGACGATCCACAACAGCAGCAAGAACGTATTCCGCATGATCAGCCACCACCCGACGAGCAGCCACATGATCAGCCGCCAGTACATCAGCCGCCATCCCAGTCACAGTTCCTTACTACATATTTATAGAGATGTGAGGCTGCCTGCACGTATGGAGACATTTATGCATGTCACACCCCAACCTTGACGGCGGAAACGTCAAGATGTGAGAGTTAAGATCGTTCACAGCCATATAACGCTATTATTAAATCCAAATATATTATACATAAGTTTCAAAGGTAACATTACAAACATAAGTCTCAAACAAAGATAACATCATGATATAAAAATTAAATGTGACAAGTTCATCCTTTTATTTCTCTAGGTCCAATCCTAGATGTGATAAGCTTCAAAGTAGTAATCATACTTGAGTATTTCCTGAAACATGTTAGAAATAAAAGGTCAACAATAATGTTGGTGAGATTTCCATAGTTTTCAATACATAAGTATATAAAAGATGACAATTCATGTTGTAAGTTAGAGAACAACGTAACTAGGGATGTAAGACAGAATGCATAATCAAACCTTGATAGATTTTTACAAGTCTCAAACGTTTACAAGTATATACGATTAGCTAAGTGTACTTGGATTAACCAAGCAGGCTTGTCAGGCCCATAGATCTATGACGTCGTCAGGCTAGCAATAGTTAATGACTGTACATATATTCGATATTACATGGTAGCTACAAAGGTCAACTAACCACAATATACAGGTGAAATGCCATAAGTTTACAAGAATCAAACGTGTTTACAAGTGTAATGTTTATAAAGTAACATGTTTCACCCCAAAGTGTAAAAATAAAAAAAACGGGTATAGAAATACTCACATGACGTATATGTATATAAGGTAATAATAAGAATTAAACGATGTTCCAACGAATTCCTTCACGATCCAACCTAAGGTTTGATGTCTTAGAACTAGAATAGAGGTATGATTAACGACTAAACATGAATTAGGGTTTCGATTGAATTGTGGGGGTTTTGACAAGTAAATAAATTATTTAACGAAGTTATTTATATTTTAATTTAACGAAAAGAATTATACCATTTAAGTGTTTTTATTATAAAGAAGTAATTAGGTATAATAATTTATAAGGTTTAAATGTAAAATGTAAATAAAATTTTATAATCTTTTGTAATAAACATAATTTAACAATGATTAAAATAGCGTATTGATCAATAATAATTTATTAGTCTAAACCATTAGTTAAAGTATATTTTATAAGAAATAACCTAAAATAACATTTATAAATAATTTGTGAAATTATAAAATATAGACAATTTCTACAATTTTCATGGTTAATCCATAATTAATATAATATAGTTTTCATTAATAATTTAATGAATTTAAATTATTATTTCAAGTCCATTTGTATAAAAATAACTATTTATAACATTTGTAATAATGTTTTATATAAAAAATGTTAAGATTTTTTATTAATAATTTTTACAGAAAATCTTTAGGTAGCTTTTAAAATAAAGAAAGTTTATAAAATTTATTTTTATAATTTTTAGGAATTTTTATATATTTTAAAGGCTGAAAAATGCCTTAAAAAATAATTGAGGGTGCCCGGGTTCGAACCCGGGACCTCAAGGTGGAATTGCAAGTGTCTTAACCAGTGAACCAGGGTCGTGGCCGTGGTTTAGATTGGTTTCGAAATATTATAAACCCAGTTTAAAGAAGTTCCCCCCAAATCACATAAACCCTAATTCGAATTCAATCCAATTGAAGCATAAAACGATAACGATTACTGTAATAAACATGGGGCTTTTGCTCCCCATGTAGAATCGAGTGTTTAGGTATGATAAATTATCCGATTAATGACGAGTTGAGAACGGACAAAATGAAGAACAGGAGCGGCTTTGTCGAAGTTGATTCGAGATGCAAATGTGGATAATAATCCAATTCGTTTTGTAGGAATCTTCCAAGGATCATAGTGATCAAAAACCCTCTATTAATTTCTGTTTAGTTTGTTCAAAAGATGGACTTCGATTAAGATGCAATTGCGGCAAAGGGGAAGGATCGAGGATGATGTTCTTGATTGTTTCAGGTGAAATTGAAATCATTAGTCGCTCGGGAATAGTTAGATGATTGTGTAGGTGCGTTTAATTAGATTATAATTACAGTTTAATGCTCGAACGACTCGTTTGATGAAGCCGACGACGTGTTCGAGTTCATAACAGTTGTTTAATCCAAATTGATGGCTATAATTGAGTTCGAAACACGTTGGGGAACCGGTTAGGGACTTTTGAGGTTCGGTTATGAAGGGAAAAAGCGGGTTTCGAAGTGGCCGGAGGGCCGCCGGAGACTGGCTGGCGAACTAGTCGGGAAAACGGGGGTGGAAGGGGTAAAACAAGTTTGATTTTATTAATTTGGCAGCTTTAGTCCATGTGGTTTAATAATCTTCATTTTATGTTAAAAACCTTATTTTAAAGTTTTAAAGTTAACAAAAACCACCCCTTGACTTAAATAAACTTTTATAAATCATTATTATTATTATTATTATTATTATTATTATTATTATTACCAACATTATTACTATTATTATTAAAGTTATTATCATTGTTATTATTAAGATTATTATTTATGGGAAAAGTTCAAATACAATGGAAACATTATGTAAAAAGTGTAAGAAGCAATCGGTGAGTGACATGTGACATATTTTTAAAAATAGAAGGAGGGGTATTTTAGGAAATCTAATTTATTAAGATGAAGGTGTGGGATATATTTACTTTTTCTGTACGATTGAGGTTTTCAAACGATCAAACGATCGAATTCATCTTACATCAATTTCAATCGTTGAAGATTTAAACGTACGAAGTTTTAGCTTACATCAATTTCAATCGTTGAAGATTCAAACGATCGAATTCATCTGTTGAAGATTGCTTTACATCAATTACTTCACGGATATCGACGATTGATCATCAGTTTGGTACGTATGAAGACGATTATATACTGTAATTGAAATAGTATGTTAATTCTCGCATCGTAATTTTGTCGTTTGGATCATCATTGTGTCTATACTGTCTGATTTCTGTGAATTTTGTTATTGATTGACATAATCATTGTGTCATAGGTATTATCATTGTGTCATAGGTATCATCATTGTGTCATAGGTATCATCATTGTGTCTTTTTGTTCGTCATTGTGTCTTTTGTATTGTCATTGTGTCTGAATAAAACAGTTATTGTGTCTATACTCTTAGATTACTCTGGACATTATCAATATGTTGTTGAACATATTTTATAAATATCAGGTAAGTCTCTATATGTTGTGTCTTTTATGCTGTTGTGTTTGTTATATGAATTTTGTTATTGATTGACATCATCATTGTGTCTTAGATATCATCATTGTGTCGTTTTGTTCGTCATTGTGTCTTTTGTATTGTCATTGTGTCTGAATAAAACAAATATTGTTAATCAATTGGTTACGAATAAAGACGAGTTGTGTTTTTATCTTGATTATTTGAATAGTTACAAGTTTAAGGCTGATGAAGCTCAAATGGTTGCCCCACCTCCAAGCAGGAGAGATAGGTTTGCAGAGTTAACTGGAGGGAGCGAACGAAATGAAGCAAAATTCCGTGTACCTTGTTAAGCAAAATACAAAAGGTAGGGCGAAAAGAATTAAGTCAGCTCATAGTCATAGGTTTTTCCTGATTCATTCTTCCATCTCACTCAAAAGGTGCTGAGTTGGAATCCCATTCTAATTCCGGATAATTCAAATCGAAGCAATTGGATGTCCAATTCGGGCACAGGGCGCTTATCTAGCCTTAGCTATCGAACAAGCAGGAAAAAAGTTGAGAAATTATGGGTTTTGCAAACAACCAGGTCACATTATACGCAATTGCAGTTTATATCTTCAAAGCATTAAAGATAAACAAGTTTCAAATACCTCAACAGTTAATTCTATACCTATTCAAGAATAGGATTCATTGTCATAAGATTCATTGTGTCAAATACTCATTGTGTCATCATATTCATTGTGTCATTATATTTATTGTGTCATTATATTCATTGTGTCATTAGACTCGTTGTGTTATTATACTTATTGTGTCATATTTGAAGAGTTTTGTTTATGTTTAATTTTGACGATAAAAACATGTTACCAAAATAATATTGTGTAATGTAAACCAACATATAGCAACAAATATTAACATGCCAACACAAAGCAAAATATACAACATGCCAACATACCAAATTACTATTGTTTCAAATTAACATTGTGTCAAACTACTATTGTGTCAAACTAGCATTGTGTCAAACTACAATTGTGTCAAACTATCATTGTTTCAAACAATCATTATGTCAAACAACTATTGTGTCAAACAACCATTGTGTCAAACAACCATTGTGTCAAACAACCATTGTATCAAATTACTTTTTTGCCCCTCCACCTGTTAGCAGTTTTCCACTTATTTACATGTTTGCCACCGTGTTTTTTTGAACCATTGATCTATTTTAATGAGTTGATCCAATGGCCAGAATTACTTCTCACCCTTTTTAGAATATATAGCCTTTGTAGCATATCCTCTCCCATTATTTATTTATTATGTAATAATTAACATTATAACTTCCAAATTAAAGTATTAAAGACAAATTAAAGAAAGATAGACATAAATAACACAAGAGTTTCATGTTGGCAACAAAGGTCCTTACAAGTATTTAACGAAATTAACTTCTGTTAAACAAAATACCTGATGTTACAATGCAGGACGTTTCTATGAGTTTACGGTAGCAGAGCCGTCGGCTCGATCGAGTTGAAGATCTTATGGATTGGCACGTTCAGCTAGAAATTGCGCGAGCACGTGCTGCTAGTATTGATTCTCCGGAGTTACCACCGCCTCGACATTATCCAGACTCGCCGTAGTTTTTATATTATTACTAGCATTGTAACTTTTATTTTGTTATGAATTTTAAAAACTGTTATTTATATTATCAGTTTATGTTTATCTTATATGTTTATTATCAGTTTATGTTTATCTTATATGTTTTATTAGTTAATTGGTATTTAAAATTGTCGGTTAATAAGTTATAAAATAACTTATACGCAAAATTTATACGTAAAGATCTTTAAAAAATATATGTAAAAATAACACAAAAAACTAAACACCATAATCTATACGCCGCGTATGGGTCCATACGCGGCGTATAGGTTCATTATGCTCTTCAGCCAAGACAAGAAAAAAAATTGTAGCCTATACGCGGCGTATGGTCCCATACGTATACGCGGCGTATGGTCCCGTACGTGACGTATAGCCCTGCGTCTGACAGACGTGTCTGACATGAACTGTCAGGGAATGTTTGTATTCCCTATACGTGGCGTATGGACCCATACGTCGTGTATAGAGAATAAAAACATAACCCGATAACCCACCATATACGCGGCGTATGGACCTATACGCGGCGTATATGGTACCGGGGTGTTGATTTAAAATTTGAGGGTGTCTAAATAACCGGATCCAAGTTAAATTCAAATCAAAGTGATCCATTACTAATGATGTGCTTTCACGGCTTGGGTTTTATTAGGTTATTTTTTTAATTTATAAAATGCTAGAAAATAAAATAAAAAAGGTTCAAAATTATACTCTATATTAAAAAGAAACGGGAATGAATAGTAAAATATAAAATCTAGGACATTCATTTCTGATCTATGGTTGTCATTTTACCACCTAAACTTTTGGATGCTATGTGTTAACCTTCGCTGGCATTGAATGCAACGTGTTAACCTTCTTTGCTATCCACCAGTAAGTAGAAAGAGACAAATCTCAGAAGTTTATCGGTAGAGAAGTTTATCGGTAGAAGAAGGAGAGAGACACGGAGGGAAGCCTTCGATGCGGATGAGGGCCTTCGATGCGGATGAGGGCCTTCAATGCGACCTGTTGTGATGATGAGCAATGGCTGTTATTTATGCCAGTGGTGGTGGGATCTGCCCGCTCGGCCTCTCCCCGTTGCGGTCGAGGTGGAGGTTCTGCCGGTGGTGGCACGGTGGTGGTGGGCTCCGTTGTCGGTCTACCGTCGCTCTGTCTCCCCTTTTTGATCGAGGTGGTGGTGGGATCCACCGTTTGGTCTGCCAACGGTTTGCCTTGGAGTCGGTGATGGTGTTACAACCAGAGGGAGTTGAACAGTCGTCGCCTGCCATGGGTGGCGTCTGTAGTGGTTATATTGCCACGTTTTGTGACGGTGTTGATGATGGCGGGGTCGATTGCCCGTCCGCGATGGGTCTCTTGGTCTGAGCTGTGGCGGCCATGGTGGTGCAACCAGTATTGTTGCCCCCTTTCTTTCGTCTTCCTCAGAAACTCGTTTGGGGTTTAGGGTGGACTGTTATGCGGTGGAAGGATCTGGTTTTCCTTTTCTCCTGCATCATCATCACCCTCCATCTTTGCCATTTCTTTCCCAGTGAGGTTGTTTTGCCTATGTGTATTGATTAATGTCGTTTTTCTGCCATTTGTTTATAGAAGTCGTAGATCGCGCGGGGGGCGACTTTGATAGAAAACAGATCCAATGATTGAGGTAATAAAAATCATCTCTTTTAAAAAATTGGAAGCCTTTAAGATGTGTTGAAGATGAGAACAGTGAAATAGACGAAGGAAGAAGCTAAACGGTGGAATAGTCGGTGAGTGGCGCTGGTCATTAGCATCACTCCTGTAAGGTAAATCACAAGGTTTGATCCCACACTTTCACTGTCAAACAAACAAACAAACCCAAATCTGAAAGACTGATTGTTTAATTTACAAATTGTTGATAGGAATTGATACCTTTTAGCAGAACACAGGTCTTTTTGGGTGCTCGAAATCTTTTATCTCTCGGCATTGTTGATTTGAGGTGATGGAGAGCGTGTATAATGAGAGGTGTCTGGAAAAACAACGAAGGAAAGATGGTTAGCTATAACAATCCTAACGATAGTTAGTATGTGATTGAGTTTATTTTAATTTGATGTTAATTACTTATCATAACTTGTAACTTAATTTCTTTAGTTTTTTTGTTTGGATTTTGAAAAAATATTAGTTTTTATGTATATGTTCCTTAGATTCAATCGGAAAGGGAGTGGTTATTTGTGAGGTTAGTTAGCCTGATCTATGCTAATATGGTTGTTATCATTGATTTCTTTTGGGTTAATTGATTTTTAAGGTTTCCTAATTCAGGCTTCAGATCAATCTTTTCAATATGCAAGTTGAAATCGGACATTGTTCCATTTACATAACATGATGTTTTGTTAGTTGCATAAAGTTGTTCATGTACATTTTAAATTTGTTGTGTGAATTTAGCTACATATTTAGGATTCTTGGGCAAAGATTTGTGGTTGGCCATGAATACCTTGGGATGAGAGAAATTGATGGATTAAACTAGAAGTTGGCTACATAAGTTTCATCTAGGATATCGGTTATGATTTATAGTGAATATTCAACCGACCCGACCAAAGCAGAAGGCTCTTCTAGGTAAGAAGTATATCTAAAACTATTATTTTGAGAAGACTTTAGTTTATACGGTTAACAGAAATTCAATGCAATAATTTTAACAAACGGAACCAATTATGTCATGTTTGAATGCGCAACATCATCTGGTTTTATATTATTAAATTCTTTTTATGTCTGAAAAGAATAATGTTATGTAGTTATAAACAATGTTGTCAAATTGCTATTTATTGTTTTAGATCAATCCCATAGTAATATAGTATAATGTCAACCGACATGTGCATCCGTTTATGACATCTTTTTCTATTGGTTTCTTTAATTTCATTTGCTTTCTTGCGTTATGGCTTGATAGCGGAGTGACATCCATTGCAACATGGTTTTATACCTTTCATAATGTCATATGATATTATGTTGGAATGATATTTGATACGACGTATTTGATACTCGCGTTTTAGTTGGTGTTATCCTCGCGCAACGCGCGAGTAGGGTAACACCTAGTTACATAAAAGAATGTTCAAGACACTTGACACAAGTATTAACTGGATACCATTATACCAATTAAAAAATCAATTCACTTAGAACATCACATCCTATTTTTTATTTTCATCCTTATAATTACATTAAAAATCATCACTTCTTCTCTCTTCTTTCAATTAAATAATATATTTTTATACATTTTTCATTACTTTTTCTCTCTCCTCCACTCACAACTACTTTTAAAAATATTAAAAAACTTATAAGGGTTGAACAGTAAATCTTTAAATTTACAGATAACAGTAACATTTTATCTCTCATCCACTCACAACCATTTAAATCATTCCATATAATTTAAGAATTCCCACTCACATAATTTTAAGAAATAAATTGTGAATGCTCTTAGACGAAGTTGACTGTAACATACATATATGATATTTCCTAATCCAACAAAGACTCAATTCGTTAATGGTAGCATACATACATTCATAATCCATCTAAAACATGTATGCATTATAACAAATATATATACACATACTAATATATACATACATAAACTATCAGAAAAAAATAATATATATTTTTATCTTTATGGTCCGGTCCAGTTTTATAAGACCGATTTTTGATATAAAATGCAAAATGGTTCATTACCGTTTATAACTTCCGAAACCAATTGACTGAAAGTTAAATAAAAAACCGACTATGAAACCAATCCAATGACCGGGTTGGAGGTTTCGCGATTTTAAATCGAACTTCGGACACCCCTATGGTTAATCCTTATTATATATTAAATTCTCACATCAAATTTTAAGAATTTAAAACTTTCAACCAAATTTATTGTGATATGGTAAAGATTTAGATTCACTTATATATTATATTTTAAGCAGTGTTTTCACGGCCGGATCGGACCGGCCGGTCCGACCGGTCGAACCGGGGATCGGCTAGGTGGCCGGTCCGGTCGTGTGCGATTCGTTTTGTGGGGGTCGAACCGGCCGGTTCTACCCGAGTCGGTGGTCGGACCGGGGAACCGGACCGGTTCGGACCGGTTTTGCAATTTTTTTTATTTTTTTTTAATTTTTTTGAGTAAAAACGGGGTGTTGAACTACAAATTAGTGTGCTAGATCAAAAAGTAAAACCGAATTCAAAAAACGGGCTCGCACGGGCCTGGGTTTTTGAAGTTGCATTCGTATCCGCGACACGTGCGGGCACACACGAGTTCGCTGGAAATCCAACCTTTTTCCCCATTTTTGCAAACCCCTCTGCGCGCGGGTAGTACTTGTGACAAAATATGTCATAAGAATACACTAGAGTGATAAAAAAATTACTTATAAACCAAACATCACTTTGTCCCCACACCAATGTGGGACAAAGTGTTCAATATAATCTTAAACATACATTCACACACACCCAAATATACTTAAATTTTATATATAACTATAAAATACATATATAAAGCATATATAAATTACTTATATTTAATTACATATATAAATATAATTAAAATATAGTTAAATCCGGTCCGACCGGTCCGACCGGTCCGACCGGTCCGACCACCAAACCAGTAGGGCGTCCGGTTCGACGTCCGATCCGGTTCTGAAAACATTGATTTTAAGTAGATTTAAGCTATCTATCATCTTATTAACTCTAACTCCAATTTTAGATAGATCTTTCACCATTTGACTTTGGTTTAACTAAAAAACTTATAACCAAATTTACTTGAGAGAATCTTATATCGTTCTCTTGAATCTTGAGATATCAATTTGTGATCGAGGTTTGTCACTCAACCACTAAAATATAAAAAATCATAATCACTTTCGCAAGAACAATAAAAAATTGATTGGTTACCAAATCTTGCAACAACATTAAAAATTGATTGATTGTGAAGTTCACCTTCAACGGGACCGCTATCAAAATCTAAACCCACAGTCAAAGATAAACATCCCATGGTTTTTAGGTTCATGCACCTTCCCAGTCTCAATCCCAATTAACACTAATTTTCTATTTCAATTTCACCCATTATATAAACCTCATAAATCATTCATCTTTGATCATTTTTCCCTTAAATTCACATGTTTCTTGCTCCTTCTTCTCAACTTCTTATGATCTTCGTCTTGCATATGTTACAATTCATTGCAATAACTTGCTGTTCATCGCCGATTTCGTTTGCTATCGGAAGGTATGTGTGTTTGAAGTCATTTTGCTTGGATCTTACTTCTGATTCGTTCTTGCTTTCTGGGTTTTTGTGGGATTCTGTTTAAGTGTGTAATTTAGGGGTTGAAGTTGTGTGAATTTGTTAGTTGGATTGATGGAGAATTTGGAGTTTATTTTGTTCGGTTGATTCTGATAAAAAGGATAAGTTTAGGTGTTGAATTTGTTACACCCTCTGTTATGTTAATGTCTGCAGATTGATTTTGATGTGGATTCTTGTGATCTCGAAATGCAATATTGCCTTTGTTCTTATTAGGGCAAAATTTTCACAGCAGTTGTTGAGATTCAATGTAGTCAGCTAGTTATTGCTTATTAGTTCAGTAATCCAAATGATAATCTCCCTTGATCTCAAATTCTAAAATCAAATTGAAGTAGTTATCTTTTGTTTTATGTGTACATATTTTGTATGATTGAGCTTATAAGTCATGACCTCCAACATTGTTCCATAGCTTGATAGATGATAATTTAGCTCATACGAAGTACTTAAGAACTGAATTCATCATAGTTTGTTCCAATAGGCAATGCATTAGGGTTGGATGCATGAATGAATGTCTCATCTATCGAGTTATGATCTACATTTAATGCATATTGTTGGTTTTTTGTACCAATTTTTTGGATAAATATCCAAGCCCTTTGGAAGTAAGAACACTTTTACATAACTTGTACTATATAATTAAAAGATACTTATGCTTGTACTTTATAAGTGTTAACTTTAAAGATAAAACAGAGTGCTATCTAGAATCACTTGTTCTATTAAAGAACGTCTATAGAGGTGGACAATGTGCAGGTCGGTTGGGGGATGGGTAAGTTTTAGCATGGGTAGTTAAGGGTTAGAATGGGTTGTGTCGGATTGGGTTGATCCGCAAGCTCTATTTTGGATTGCTTTTAACAAAAATATAAATCCTTAGTTTGTTAAATATGGCCTCACTAGTTATCTTATAACAATAATAATCTGTTTTTTAATTAAGAGGTATATAAGGTTGTATGCATTAAAAGTGTGTGTCTTGGGAGTTTCGACCCATTTGACATTTATCTTTTACAGCCAACACTTTTTGGTTATACTTATTAAAAATAAAACATAACCCAAGTTGAAGTATTGAATCACTCATAAGTAAATCAGTTGAAATAAACACCTCTAATATTTTACATGACATTGGAATTAAAGATGCAATATTGTTATCTTTATCGACTAAATTTTACTTTTCTCTTGATTTGCATGATTGGTATTAATTTTTTTTTTCTTTGCCTTTTTGTTTCCAGATGATTAGTTAGACTAGAACAATGTTTTAGAATATGTTATAACTTTCATAGACAAATCAAAGTTTTCTCAATCATTTTCCTTTACTTGAATTTTAACTTTACTATGTTTTTTTTTTTTTTTTTTTTTTTTTTTTTTTTTTTTTTTTGCAGGTCCTATTATCTTAAAGAACATTTACTTTTATGGAGATAACAGCTACTTCTGAGGTTGAAGATAACATCTTTATTGTGAGAGACCCTGCAAAAGTTCTATGAAAAGATTGCAGATTGTGTGACTGATTTTCGTTTATAATCTTTTCCACAAAATAGTCATTTTGTTATTGCAGAAGCTATTTTTATCAGTTTTGTTGCCACTGGTATGAGACTAATACTCCAAAACTGATAAATAATCAATACATGGAAGGCGATTCTGTTTATCCAAACAAAAATAACTGATTACTACATCTTAAAATATCAAATAAATCAATTTTAAAATGCATATCCACACACACTCTTATTCTAGATTCCACTACACAAGATTGATTGCAGAATAGTTTATTAATGTTAATTTACATTCCTTAACAAGAAACAAGTATTCTAGTGGCTAACATAATTGGAAAGGTCGAGTTTTTGTAGATACCTTTGCCATGAAGTTAGTAACACTAGCACAAACATGTGACATTGAAGATTCATTAAATACAAAAGGTGACAAGAATGATTTATGGCCTCTCGATGCAATCGACCCAACAAAATCAAGGTTTCCTTGTTGTCTGGTGTGGACCCCGCTTCCAGTTGTCTCGTGGTTGGCACCTTTTATTGGGCATGTTGGTTTATGCATGGAGGATGGAACAGTTGTAGATTTTTCTGGTTCCAATTTTGTCAATGTTGATGATTTTGCTTATGGTGCTGTGGCTAGATACATTCAACTTGATCGAGAACAGGTACATCATCAGAACTTTGTAATAATATCTACTGATATTTTGATTATGACTGCTACAAAAGCTGTGCTGGCCGTTTTAGTTGGTATGATACAGATTGATTATTTAGAACTGATATTATCATAACGAGTGTTTAGCCAAACTTTTTCGAACTCCATATTTAGGCTTGGATGTGTGGTTTTCTTGTGCCTGTAAGTTGACTTAACCATACATATTATATCTTGTTCACAGTGTTGTTTCCCATCAAACCTCACGAGCCACACATGCAAGCACCGTTACAAGCATGCAGAAACAGGCACTGCCATTAGCTGGGATGACGCCATCCACACAAGCAGGCGCCACTTTGAGCACAAATCCTACAACCTTTTCACATGTAACTGCCACTCTTTTGTTGCTACTTGTTTAAACCGGATGTCTTATGGTGGCTTAATGGATTGGAACATGATCAATGTGGCGGCTCTTGTACTGTTTAAGGGGCAATGGGTTAATGTCATGGCGGTTGCTAGATCATTTCTGCCATTCACCGTGATGCTTTGTTTTGGTATAAGCTTTGTTGGGTGGCCTTTCTTGTTTGGTCTTTTGATGTTTTCTCTACTTCTCATTGCTTGGTTTTTCGTTGGTACCTATTGTCTGAAAAATCTGTTGGAATGTTAGTTTTTCGGTGCTCTTCACACTGAACTCTGAATGCAAAATCATTAAAAATGGTTGTGATGTAATGGTCTAGAACATCTTAAGATCTTATGAAAGTACATGTATACATACATGGATGTGAGTTTCTTGATGGAGGTTAACTCATGTTTGTTGATTTTGTGTACATTTTTTTGGATTAAACCCATCTTTTTGTTAAAGTTGGAATAACTTCACCCTTAAACCGGCTGAGCTACGTGATAAGGGGGCAAAGTAAACCAATTTTTAGCTCTTTGTAAGTGGGATTTCATTAAATACTAGGTATATCTAGCTTATCATCATATTGTTTGTCCCATGCCAATTTTGATTGTGTTATTAGGCATATAAAGCTAATTAGGTTCATTAGGTTTATGATTGGTTAGGAGTGTTTAAGCTCTTTAATGTGAGTTTAGAATTGAGGGGCGGGTTACTAATCGATTCTAACTGGTGGTTACAAACCGGTTTTTAGTTTTGACATCTCCAACTGGTGGACATGACAACTTTCTTTTAACCAATTTTTTTGACCTCTTGTAACCTAGTTAATTAGTTAACCGAGTAGCTACCGACATATTTTACTGTTAACTAGCCGTTAATATGTAGTAATTTATAAGTTAAAAAAATCTAAAAAATAATAAAGTTTAATGACTTTACAATATATGTTTAGTGTTAAATGAATTATATAATAAATTAAATTTTTTTTTCTTAATTAGGTTAACCAGTTCAGTTAAAAACCTAGCCTGTTAGACATGTGAGGTTTTTCAGTACCTCAAAACCAGTTATTAACCTCATCATTATTTTGAAAACCCTTTTTTCCCTCAAATTAACTGGTTTGGCAATTAACCAAAAGCAGCCTTTCAATTAACCAATTTGTGCACCGTCATTTAGAGGTGGTGATGTTTCATTGATGGGCTGAACTTAACGAACTTGAACATGATCCATGCTTTTTCATGTCATACATATTGATCTGAACCTATGCATAATCTTGTAATTTGGATACACTTATAATCCTGTAAGCCAAATACGCCTCATGTAATCTAAATATGTTGGTGGGTTGTAATCAAGTTATATGCGGGTTGTAAACATGTTGATGAGTTGTAAAAGGGTAGACAAGTTAAATTTGTAAAATATTTCTTATTATAACTTTAGGAGGGTTGACATACTAAACATACATGATGTGACTTTCTTTTTCTGGTTTAAATCTTTAATAAAACTGGAATACGACATGTTAACAGATTAAACACGTCAAGCTAAATGACAACTATCTAATTAAACGGTTTAAACAAGACATCTACAACCTAATTATTTCCATAGCTTGTTAGCAATTGTCACTCTAGTTTGATTTAAAGTAACTGCTAGACCAAGACCATGCCCAAAATCCCACCTGGAGTGGAGTTGGTTGGGTGCAAGATTCAAACAAACACTAGTCCAGTACGAACAAACAATTTAAACATCTTCTTCAACTTAACTAATAATAACAGTAACCATAATAATAACAATAATAATACATCAGTTTAATGAAAAGCAACTATAACAATATTCTTCAACTTAACTAATAATAACCGTATGCACCTCAACGACAAGAAAGGATGGTGCCACGAAACGAATGTGCATAGAACCACAAAGGCACTGTAGAGTTGTTTTTAACAGAATACATCTCCTTCCAACTTCTAGTTTTCCTTTGATAAACCAAAACCTGCTTATGTCCAGCAAGAAAGACGTAATCGCTCCCTTGACTTATCGGGAAAATCCCAGGAACCATTCCACGAATACAACGCAGACTCACGCGATCAATCATATCCCAGTGCCCCTTGTCATAATCCTGCAATACCCATATGTTCATCCACACACTAGAAATCTGAATCACAGACAATTTCCCATCAAATTCCAGCAAGTAAACCCTATTCCCACTACCATTCCCACATCCCATTTCATCAGGCAACACTATCCTCCTCCATAAATCCAAATTCAGATCAAGAACAAGAATATACATAAAACTTTGAGTCATCCAATGAAGGGAACCATTCACAAACACCACTTGATTCCGATTCATATGAGTAAAACCATGATCATCTTGATCTGAAACATACTTTCGCCACTTATTCGACTCCGAATCAAACACTGAACATATCAGTTTACCCTCAGGTCTATGCCCAAACATCCTATGATAACCAGCCAAAACAATGTTATATCTGTTACTCAACAGATCACATGAAACGCCTACGAGGGTTGCTTCACCATCAGGATAAAAACGCGTAACGGGTCTTTCGCGACTCCTAGGGAGCAATCTAAACTGTCTAGTCATGGGATTGCAGACATAATACACACCCTTATCAGGAACACTAGAACAGCACAACAACCCATTGCAAGAAGCCCTAATTTTAACCCTATCTTTGATAAAACCTAAAGAGAATTCAGATGCACCCCTTCTGTTGTCAACAAGAATCAAACTTGATGTTGATTCTGTGGATGAATCTGTAACTTCTACAAGAACCATAGCATTTCTGACAGATAATTCGTTGTAAACTTGGGTGAATGATTTGTGTGAGGCTAATATGTACCATTGTTTGCATACGCACTTGGTTCTAAAGAGGGATTTGATGGGTAATCTTGCTAATATTTCAAGAATAATCTCATCTACAAAATACCCATAATTTGTTTCGATTGGATCCATAGTTTAATTTCAAAGAAGAAATCAAGAAAATTGCTTACCAATGAAATTAATTTGTAGGAGAACGAACACGCATATAGAAGGTGTTTGTGATCCTTTTCTATCAGCGAGGGTCGATCGGGTCGGGTCGGGTCGGGTTGGGTCGGGTTGGGTCAATGGCTTAAAAGGGCTGAAAACAACCGGTGATCGGAAAATTTTTTCCGGTGGAATCCGGCGACTTAATATTGAGAGAGAGGAAGCTTCGATTATCCGGTGAATGTGTTACCAAGTACCAACTCTCTTTCTTGCATATATTAATTAGGCTAAACAATGTTTTATATATAACCCTCGTGAATAATAGGCTTAAGAATATGTTGTTTTCTATTATCAAATTTGTGGTCGGTTATTATACAAAGTGTAATTTTCGTAAAAAAGTATACGAAGTCACAAGGACACGACACATGTTTTTGATGGATGGGTAGTTTCGTACGTGTCACAACTACGTACATAATTACGTAAGTTATATTTATAATTACATAAATTATATGTATTATTACATAATATATATTTGATATTACGCAAAGTAAATTATTCACGTTATAAAAATAATTATACAAGTAATATTTATAATTACACAAGTATGCTAGTTATATTTATAATTACACAATGAATAATCACGCAAGTCATACGCACAACACATCAACGTTTTTTATAAAAAAGTATTGTTCTTTTTAAATAATAAGTATAGAAATACTATATTCATATTAAATAGGATAAAATACTCGTTTTTATTGTGTATTTTTGTTAAAAAAATAATGTCATATGAAAAAGTTATATGTGTTTAAAAAATAGAGAAATTAAAAAAAAAACAAGCCAACAAATGTATGTTATTTCTAATTATACCCATCCAGACACATTTCCCTTATGTGCTTATTCCGTCTTAAATCTGAACCATTCATCGATTAGATCAACAATCCTCGTTACTATCCTTCGCACGAATTATAGGATTTGTACCGTAAATTTTACCTATCTAACTTATATAATATATAATATACATTTTTAATATGTACATTTTTAATAAATCTATAGCATATTATTTGTTAATTTTTATAGTTTTAAGTGTTAAACTATATATAATTAGGGGTGTCATTTTTACCGGAACTCGTATACCAAACCCGACTCGAGTCAACCCAAACCTGATTAAAATAGTACCCAACAAACCCGAACCCGATTAAAAAGTAAACCCGAACCCTATAAACTCTTTAGCGTCGGTAATTGAATACGTTTTTTTTGGTAAACCGGCGATTAACCCGAATAAGAGAATACAATCATAATTTTTTATATTTAGTTTCCATATATTCATATTATGATTACATCTTTATCAAATTTGAATTCTGTGTTTTTAGATTCTATTTATTATCATTATTAATTTTCAATTGAGATATAGGATTGACAATCGGAAATTTATTTATTTGGAAATCGGCAAAAGTCTACTCTAATTAATAAAATTTTGGTTTAGTTTGGCTATATGTTTTTGCTATTCTATACATAAACATTTTTCATCCCAAATTTAAATTATGAAACTTTTATGAAAATTTATTTATTTGGATTCATTGCCAATTAGTTTGATGATTATTTACGTAAAATTTAATTAGGACTTTTAATTTTTACCTTAAAACTTGAGTTTGTTGTTTAGAATTTTTTTGTATGGGATAAATTAAACGTTACAAACCTAGAAGTATAATTTGATTAACAACCTAACTAATAGCCAAATTAGGAACCCGATTATCGAATAGAACGACCCGAATAAACCCGATTACCGAAATCTGATTACTGATAAACCCGAGCTTTATTCGGGTCGGTATTCAGGTAGGATTCTAGCATAAAAAAACCCGATGAACCCAACTCGACGAACCCAAAACCCGATTCAACACCCCTATATATAATATCATCGGGTTCAATTGTTCCGTATGTTCCAACTAATGAACCAGTAAATGTTCGATTGGTTGTTTGGTTCGATTTTTGAAACGCTAATAAACGTTACTTTTTGATGGTTGCGACGAGCAAGAGTGTTTGTAAAAGGAAGGAACATAGAATAGGATCTCACTCTTTCAAGAATGGATTGACTCGACTTTTGTGATCCTAGGTTGTGTGGTATTGTTGCTAGGTTTTTTATGAATAGAATAAAAAAAGATTTAGACTATATCCCTCCAAGGGCCTGGGATGGATTTTTTTACAGGAAACCCATGGTTACTCTTTGCATTACCATGTAAAGCTTTTTTTATATATTGTCTTGACCCATAATGATTGTTGCTACGTTTTGAATCTCCTTAGCCATTTTGTTAGTAAAGCTATATTCATTGATTTCATACTAACAATGCCTCACCCGCCTTGTTCCTTTGTTCCTCATACTAACAATTCGTTTCTGGTTTCCCATTAGATAAACTAACCCCGTAGAAAGTTTCTTCTAACTCTTTCAATTTGCTCAATTACTTTTTCTGGAGCTGATCCTAAGCTCGTTTAGCTCGAACTCGACTTGTTTAGAGAACTCCTAAACCATATGTTTTTCTTTAAAAAAAGCAAAATGAAAAGAGAAAAATCAGTAGGGTTGACAATTGCCGACATGTTTATGACACGACTAAACCTGTTTAATAATTTCTTTTAATTTTTATATTTTTAAAAATAATTAAAATCAAGAGGCTAGATTATATTATTTCACATTCTTAGTTCATAAAACGTATAAAAAAGAGTAAATTAGAAATTATGTCCTTTATTAATACATGAAATTACACCGTATGTCCTTTAGTTTCAATAATTACACCGTATGTCCTTTAGTTTTAATAATTACACCGTATGTCCTTTTTATATAAAGTTTGCACACATATTGTCCTTTACACTAACGGTCGTTAAAATTTACAGTTAAGTCATACATGTGCCCTCACATGGGGGCATTTAAGTATTTACATGCCTACAATGAGTCAGAAATATTTTTACGTCGTTTTATTTCCGTCGTCTTCATGTTAGGTATTCAAAGTTTGATGTTTGAAATTTTCGGATAATAGAAATCACTATCAGTATTTGGATATCCAAAATTCAGGTTTTCAAAATTTCAGATATGGACACAGATAGCAATTTGAATATTTGAACTTCTTTTTTCTTTTTTCTTTTTGCAATAGTTTTATAATAATGGAAAAAAACAACACGCATAGTTACAATATATGTTTAACAATTTTTTTTAAAAAAAAATAGCAACAAAAAATGGAAAAATAACACGCAAGTCCCAACAAAAAATGTTTAACTTCTAAAAAAATAGCAAAAAGAATTTTAAGTTTTTGAATAAGTTTAAAAATATCTGTTGTTATAGTTTTTGAAGTGTTAAAAGAATTTTTATTTTGGTTGGGACTTGTTGGTGTATATTGGAACTTTTGTTAAAATGTGTTGTTTTACATTACTTTTATAGTTACAATTATCTAATTACAAATTATGTCCTTTATTAATATATAAATTGCATGGTATATCCTTTGGTTTTAATAATTACATACCATGTCATTTTATTAAAATATTTTGCACACATATTATCCTTTACACTAACTATCATCTAAATGTACAGTTAACTCAGTTCTGTGCCCCTCATATGAGGCTATTTTTATTATTTTTTACGTGTAATATATAAAAAAATTATAAAATACAAAAATTTTAAATGAAAAAAGAAAATAAAAAAATATCAGATCGTTAGGTAAGTCGGTAAAACCAATCACTCTTAGTGTGTGTTCATTCAACCAATCATGAAAACTTTTAATGACAACAACATCCAATAGCATTTACTAAGGTAAGAAGTCTAAGTCATAAATCATTTGGAAGGTCGGGAAATCAACAATAAACACAAAAAAGTACACGTAAATACTTTTTAAACTACTCACACAAACAAATAATGAAAAATCAATAAGGAACAAAAACTTGGATAGTACCTCTGATTCTTTGAAATGCTTATATAATTGCAAAAGCAAGAAATGAACTATTAGTCGCTCGTTAATCACAAAACAACATAACCTAGAAATTTAAAGAGCAATGAAATACAAAACGTGAATTATGAATTTTAATCTTACCATTATTGTTTATTTGAGCTCAAGGGATTTTAACAGTGTGTGAGATGTTGTAGGTGGTGAAGATGACCGGTATTGGGCTATCAAATAGGGAGGATGATGGATTTAACGGTATTGAACGTAAGAGGAACGCGTGTTCACTGACTTACCCAACGGTTCGATATCTTTTAATTATATATTTTATATAAAGTAATTAATTTTTTATTTGTTTAGTTGTGAAAAGAAAATGGCAAAAATGCACCTCATATGAGAGATACGTAACTGAGTTAACTGTATATTTAACTGAAAGTTAGTGTAAAGGACAATAGACGTTTATATATTTTAAAAAAAGATATTGAATGTAATTATTAAAACTAAAGAACATACCATGTAATTTCTTGTATTAGTAAAGGACACAATTTGTAATTTACTCTATAAAAAATTATAAACATCTTCTTACTCTAATAAAAGAGTAACTTGAGATGCCACGTGGCAGCACCATAATCATCGAGATGCCACGTGGCAGCACCACAATCATCATCACCAAAATTTTCCCGCCTCTCTCTCCTCTTAAATAATTACCTTAATTACTAATAATATTATTTAACATTCTTTTACATTTAATAAATTGAAAAAAAGATATCTATTTATTAATATTATTTCTAAATAAATAAATTTTTTATAAAATAATTAATTTTTCTAAAGGATAAAACATTTTTAAAAATATTAAATATTTTAAAATTGGTATTTTCAAAAATTCAAATTTTTAAAACAAAAAATAATTACATTTGGGAGTTATAATAAGGAAATTTTTAAAAATGACATTTTTATATGGTTTATTTTAGAACAAAATATTTATTTTTTGAAAAAAATTTAAAATTAAAATTTAAAAATGTTGATATCACTGTTTTATTAATTATAGTCAGTCATATCATATCTTATAATATCATTTATAAATAATAAATTTTATTATATTAATATGTTATTTATTAAATCCGTGTAATACAAGGGTTTAATAAAGCTAGTAATATATAAATAGTTAAAGAAATCCATGCATGATTGATACGCGACATCTTTAACCACTGTAAAGTTTTACGGTCCCTTGAAAATTGCATCAACTTCCGTAGTGAAACAAATGACGTGTCGTGACTCGTGTGTCACCATCTTACGTTTTCAAATGATAGACGATATACACAGCTTATCCTGAAGAAAACCCACCCCCGTCCTTTCATTTCATCTCATATATACAAATCTTCAATTTCATCATTTTGCCTCAATGATTTTCCAATTTTTAACAGCAACGACCTCAATTCACATTGCACTAGAACATGATGAGTGCATCCAATGATTCATCGGTACAAATTCCTCAATTAACCACATATATATATATATCATCTCATTTTCTGTTTCTAACTTTCGGTTTGTTTGGATGAATGCTTGTTTTGAGCAGAGATGGTGTTCATCAGCCATTGGAGAGAGGCTTTGTGCTGCATTTTTGCCATTTATGGCATTGGCTGAAATAATATTGCTCGCTGTTTCTAGATGCTTCGATTTCGGGTTTGTGGGTCGTTCTACTAGTAAGAAGCTTTGTTTTGATCGTGATCAGCTTTATCGCCTTGCTTCCGAAACTAATTGTACGTTTATTTGATTTGCTATTGTTGTTTAATTCGTCTTCGTTGCTTAAAGATGTGGAAATCAACATACTAATAAATTTTCTGCATCTGACTCACAAAAATGCACGAAGAGAAATTAAGGGTTTAGAATTGGGCTCCTGTTGATTATCACAGTTTAAATCCTCTGGAGCTGGCTTCTTATCTACTGCAATTAGTAGTAACTAATCCATATGTGTTAACTGATCTGTTGGCAGTTATTGAGCGATTAACAGTAACTCAATCACCAGAGTATCTGGTGTGTGTATATAGGATGACAATTGACAAGCTCTATATATTCTAACATGTGCCTTCTATTCTAGAAAAATATGTGGACATGCTATTAAGTGTAAAGTTGTGTGCATGATCAGCTAAGAAGGTTCCAAGAAGACAAGAACTACCATTTACCCAATCATCTATGACCTTTTGCAGTTAGTGTCAATGAAGTAGAGGCGCTTTTGGAACTGTTTAAGAGCTTGAGTTCCTCCATTATTGATGATGGATTGATACACAAGGTATACACTTTTTAATTATCATTTAAATTTAAGAGTAATATCCTTGCCTTGAGAAAAGAAAAAAGTTGGCTTATCTTTTGACAATAACATTTGACCTTATGCTTATGCTTGTTGATTGCACCATTGTTTAGAAAGAAACTACAAACAATTTGATGCTTACTTTTGTGTAGGAAGAGCTCATATTTGCACTATTCAATACCCCTCAGGCCGAGAATTTATTTTTGGATCGGGTAAAAGCTCCATTAAAACTTGACTTTGTCTGTCCTGATTTGGTTAATCTAATTTTGGATCGTTTAAATCTCACATTTTACCATGCATTTTACGGTTACCAAAATGTTATTTTGTTTGACAGGTTTTTGATCTTTTTGATGAGAAGAGAAATGGTGTAATTGAATTTGAAGAATTTGTCCATTCTCTCAGTGTCTTTCATCCCTATGCACCTGTAGAAGATAAAATAATCTGTAAGATGTTAAAGTGACTCTTGTATACCCTATAAAATAATGTTTCTTGTAATACTAACAAAGATTTACTGTTTTCCTCCAGTTGCTTTTAAGCTCTATGATTTGAGACAGACGGGGTATATTGAGCGAGAAGAAGTGAGTATGCTGTAAAACCAGTAATACATATGTGATATAACCTCCTAAGATGTTTATATTCAGTTTTATAGTATTGTAATAATATTGTTTTGTTATAATATCAAATGGGCACAAAAGTGTTTGTGGGTCAGCTCGATCTTTATTAACACATTGCACAGCCTGCTAATGCAGCCACCTCAAATTACTACTAGAGAACCAGGTTTGAGTATGTGACACTTATCGTGTTGATTAGGTGAAGCAGATGCTGATAGCAATATTAACAGAATCGGAGATGAACTTATCAGATGATCTTCTTGAGGTTATTATTGACAAAGTAAGAGCTCCCTTAACTTATTAAAACTCTTCTGTATTTTACATTGGTAATTAAAATAATGATGATGATGATGTCGTGACAATGATGGCGGTTATTGCAGACATTTATTGAAGCAGATGCTGATGGAGATGGTAAAATCTGCAAAGAGGAATGGAAAGAGTTTGTCCTTCGTTACCCTAACCTTCTGAAGAACATGACTCTTCCTTACCTTGTGTATGTCAGTCTGCTTCTTCTGAAAAAAGTCAAATTATTTATTCTTATTTATGCTCAAAGGTGGCAATCTGGACTCGTTTACTTATGAATTAGTTGATTTTGGTTATTTTTTATCTTAAACGGGTCAAATCATTAGAAAACATTGAAAGTCGTTCAAAGTACTCATAATATTGCATATAGCTGCGTATATCATTTTTTTACGTACTTTTATAGTGTAGTGATATTGTATTTTAGTCACAGTTAACAATTTTATCATTTATAAACATGCTTAAAGTCTGGACAAAAAGTGTTCCCATCCATCTTGCCACATATATAACATAACAGTATAACACCACTCTAGCTACAAATCAAATTGACTCGAGTCCAGAACTCAATTGTCACAGTGATCTGATTATGGTTAAAATTTCGATGTTTATAACAGGGATATCACCACTGCATTTCCGAGTTTTGTTTTCTACACGTTGGTTGAGGATCCAAGTTGAAAACTTTTCACTTCTTTCCTCATTGTGGAAAAATCGGCTGTGTGGAAAGTCAGGTGATGGTGATCCCAGTGAGACCGCGGTAGATATGATGAAAATTCCAACAGGCAAGTTTAGAAGCTTCTTGGCACGTCTACTTGAAACCTTTGGTGCTTGCATGAAAATATTTAAGTGTTCTTATATTTGAATTGCCCTAAATAGCTCCCCAAATCCTTGTAAATAGTAAATTTTGTACAGGGGTGATTTTGGCGCAGAAGTCGTGTGCGTCAGTGTGTACTGCTTTTTCATTGTAACATGTACATGTAAGTTGCTTAGAATGTTATATGAACTCAACTCCTGAATAAATGTTGAGACACAAGAGCTTAATATATATGTTCATGTTCAATATGAATACCATAGCAAATTAACTCCTAAATATCTTTTACCAAGACGAGAAACTCACATAAAAAACAAGCAACTTCTCAGACGCACCTATATTTCCCTTCACCCCGCCAACCCTTATAGAGCTTATATGTCGTCGCTATAAAAATCTGGAAAACCTTATAGCAATGACTTGACGTTGCCACAAGGTTATCCGTCCTGAGTAACAATGTCGTTGCTATAGCCGTAGGAAAACCCTGTAGCCACGACTTATCATTGCTACAGGGCTATCTATCCCGCGAATAGTTCATCGCTACATGATGAAATGCTTGTAATGAGGTTGAATTTAGACAACCTAACCAACCAGTTCAGACCGTCTCTACATTATGTGAAATGTAAATCAATTAAGCTCATCAAGCGATAACTCAAATTATGATCCAACCAAAAACTAAATAAGAAATTAACTAATATACCTAGTGAAATCCTACTTATTTACCTCTATCTCATGGGGTCGAAACTCGAAACTCGGAAGACTGCACCTAAAAAGACCTTAACTCAGTAAAACCAATAGGGTGAAGGAGAGGAAATAATAATAATATTAAATAAAAAACTAAATATTGCTTCAAAAACTTATAATAAAAAAAAGACTATATATCTTTTTCATTGCTCACAAGTAGGGGTGTAAACGAGCCGAGCCGAGCCCGAGCTCGCTAAGGCTCGAGCTCGGCTCGTTTTGGTTTTAGGAAGCTCGAGCTCGAGCTCGGCTCGTTTATAGTTTTATTTATAAAGCTCGAGCTCGACTCGTTAGAAAATTTTCAAGCTCGAGCTCGGCTCGAGCTCGACTAGTTTATTGTTAAATTATTAAATTTATATTTTTTATAATTATTTTTATAATTATTTATAAGTATACTTTTTATATATAACACAATATATATTATTTAACTATTTTTTATCACAATAATATATTTAATAATATAATTTATTTAAATATGTATTTATATATATTTAATATGTAAGTAAAAAATACATATATACAAAAAGCTCGTTTAGGCTCGCGAGCCAGCTCGAGCTCGATATCCTGAAGCTCGAGCTCGAGCTCGTTTAGTAAACGAGCAATAATTTGAGCTCGAGCTCGGGCTCGAGGTCGTTTAAGCCCAACTCGATTCGAGCTTTTTTCGAGCCGATCCCGAGTAGCTTGCGAGCCGGCTTGGCTCGTTTACACCCCTACTCACAAGAACCTCATTACAAACCCTTTTTCTACCCACACGACCATTTCCACGTGATCTCCATTCAACTTCACATCTTTCTCCACTCCTTCATGATCACTCAACAACTCCCATTGACATATAACCCTTCTTCAATCCCTCATCTCCACTCTTCAAATGGAACGAAATTCATTAATCCCACAAGGCCTCACACCCGACGAATACTCCAAGCTCCAACTTACAATCAACACATACCACATGTTCGACAAACTCCCCAACACATGCACCTCCCTCATAACCCAACGCATCGACGCCCCGACCCACGTTGTATGGCCCCTCGTACGCCGCTTCGACAACCCACAGCGATACAAACACTTCATCAAGAGCTGCAACATGTTTGGTGATGGTGGTGTGGGAAGCATACGCGAGGTGTCTGTCATATCGGGGCTCCCGGCCTCCACGAGCACCGAAAGGCTGGAGCTTTTGGACGATGAGAAGCATATCTTGAGCTTTAGAGTGGTGGGTGGGGAGCACAGGTTGAATAACTACCTTTCGGTTACTTCGGTTAATGAGTTTAAGAAAGATGGTAAGGTGTATACTGTTGTGTTGGAGTCTTACATTGTTGATATACCTGCGGGGAACACGGTTGAGGATACTAAGATGTTTACGGATACTGTTGTGAAGTTGAATCTGCAGAAGTTGGGTCTGGTGGCGATGTCTTCTATGCATGGGACTGAATGAGTGGTGGTGGTGGTGGTGACGGTGGTGGTGGTGACGGTGGTGGTGGTGGTGGTAGTTGTGGTGGTGGTGGTGGTAGTCGTTGTGGTGGTGGTGGTGGGTTGGGTGGCATTAACATCTAATCTAAACAATAATATGTGAAGATTTGATGGGGTGTATGATCTTTAATTGGTAGTGTTTCTTGTCTTTTGTTGTTGAAGATATGTGATTTCTAATAAATTATATGCATTTGGGGTCCATATATCATGGAATTGGCAAATTGTGCTTTGTTTAGATGTTATATAAATAGAAAAAAAAGTTAACTAACTTGTTTTAAAGTTTTAAAAGTAAAAGCATAAATTTATAAGATTATTTACATCAAATTACCTTATATCAGATTACCTACTACAGAATCCTATATTACTCAATGTTATCATTATTTCTTAAATTCATATCTCATCTTACAAAAATGTTATACATCTTATTTCTTATATTTATTCTTATTTCAATTCAATAATAATTTTTATTATTACTATTTTAATATTTTTTTGTTTTTCTAGTGGTTAGAGATGAAGACTAAGATAGAAAAACTAATGTAAATGTTCTAATTAATTGGGCAATCCGGTTTGGTCCCCAAAACATATAATTTGGGCTCCTTGAAATTTGTACGAAGAAACTCAAACTAAAAAAAGTTATTATTATTATTATTAAAATATTAATCGTTTAAAATTTGTTCTTGTAATATTTTAAAGTTTTAAAATCACCTCACCTTTCCCTATTTCACTGGAATGTCATTTT
This sequence comes from Flaveria linearis, assembly GCA_024085815.1. Taxonomy (NCBI): domain Eukaryota; kingdom Viridiplantae; phylum Streptophyta; class Magnoliopsida; order Asterales; family Asteraceae; genus Flaveria; species Flaveria linearis. Next base: position 89,302,505 of record CM044004.1, read on the forward strand.
CCTTATAAATGAAATCAATATGTATGATTACAAATTTAAAGGTTGAATAAACATACCGATAATGTGCTTTAGAATAATTCTTATGAAGACAATGTTTTTTGTGAAAATATTTATATACTTCAACTATCATCCATTTTTATGATTCAATTTCATGAGTAGAGCTATAGGAAGGTTGATAACATGTAAACCGTACCGGGCCTTTTATGGGTCAAATTTCCTGTTAATTAGTTTATCTAATATTGATGTCATAATCTTATGAACCCTTAATTCATCACCAACATAGCAGTTGAGGATATGTCATCATTTTGTATAAGACGTATATAAAAATTGTCGCTCTAATAAACAGAATAAAAAATCAACAATATACACGCTACTATTTGATATCCATGAATTTACATAAAATTTAATTTCTATAAATTTAAAATATTTTTTTGTTTCAATGTTTAAAACGAAAAGGCTGATCTCATCTTGAGGAGCTTGTGAACAAGTACACTACCCCAAGAGACATGTGAGTATGGAGTTGTTTTCACTTCCAAAGATGAAGCTTAAATACCCTCCACATATTTTTATACATGATTTTGCATTTAGTTTATAAAGTAGCTAAATATATATCAAATATCAAAAATATTTTTTAGAGTTTTGATTTGATACATGGTATCACTATGAGTATGATTATACGGTAGAATGAGAATGAAAATTATTCTGTAAACCCATCCCTCTTAATGGGTTTAGATTTTAGATCATACCTAGATTTTGAGCTTGACACCCAAATTTTAAACTCAATGACATTAACCAAACAATTAATACATGAATCAAACTTATGCATTCATTCCATACCACCAACAAACACCACCAAACTAAATAAACAAGACATATAAAACATTTTCTCTTTAAATATGAATATTTATGAAATACACTTGCTTTTCACAAATGATCACATCAACCACAACATTAGAAAGTTAATAACAACATTTAGTTGGGCCGCATCTAAAATATAATATAATGTATTGAACATTTGAACAACCTTTCATCAAGGAACTTGCAATAGATGAAGGGTATTGGAGTCTCTTAGCTGCATTCAATTCAATTCATTTCTATCATCTATCATTTCATCTTTAGGAGGGCACATTGGAGCTCATTGTAGTAAAAGTCAAGCATTAATTAGAGACTTAAAAAAAGGAGCCACATATGACACGTTGCATTCGAGATATATTTGGGAGCCACATACTAAAAGTCAAGCACATTGGAGATATATTTCTTCTTCTCACCACTAACTCCACTTTGTTCAAATACACGCACAAGATCGTTAACAAAGAACGCAAAGACTGGAGGAATACTACACCACTTGGATATACCATTCCAAACCCCCGCCGCAACGCCACACCCAGTTAGAATATGTTCCGTTGTCTCGATGCCGTCGTCACACAAAACACAAATGTCATCTTGAGTCATGATATTCCTCATTTGCAAAGCTATTTTGGTAGGAATACAATCAAGAAAGGCGCGCCACATAAAGATGTTACATTTTGCCGGAACCCATTTACACCACTTAAAGCCGAACCTCTCATCATTACCTTTACCCCGTAACCATCTCTTGGCCGAAGCTACATTAAAGTGATCGTTTTTACTATCGTTCCAACACCAATCGTCCTCCCGATCTGAAAAAGAATTCGCGGCCAAACGATGCTCCAGATCTTCACGCTGAGAAGTCTCATCCAACGAAACAAGACCCCTTTTCCATTGCCATCTAATCACCAAACCTTGATCAGTAGGATCACATCGATCCCTCACATGACATTTCTTATCTGACTCCAAAGCAAACAAGATCGGATAACACTCTTTTAACGGAACTTGACATAGCCATGGATCAATCCAAAACCGAAGATCTTTCCCATCACCAACCCGACCCCTTATCATATTTAGAGCTCCCACCCCATCTACTTTAATCTTACTACAAAGCGTAACAATATTCTTCCAAACCCCGGATATACTAATATTAATAGGAAGAACACCCCACTTACGATCAGAGCCATGAATAGATTCCACCACCTTGTGCCATAACGCGTTTGTTTCCGTAACATACCGCCAACACTACTTCAATAATAACGCTTTGTTACATTCATCAAGTCTAGCTAAGCCCAACCCTCCTTCTTCTCTATGAAGCGTCACTTTATCCCAAGCAACCCAAGCCATCTTTCTCACCTCAGCGGACCCGCCCCACAAAAAACACCTCATGAATTGTTCGAGCCTATTAATAACTTTAACCGGGGCTTTAAACAAAGATAAGTAATAAGTGGGGAGACTATCTAAAACCGACCTTATTAGCGTAGCCCGTCCGCCAATAGAAATGCAATTCGCCTTCCACTTGGATAACCGCTTCCTGAAAGAATTCACCACTGGATCCCAATGATTTATTCTGTTCATGTTAGCACCCACCATAATACCCAAGTACGAAAACGGGAGCAAACCATATTTACACCCCAACCTGATTGCGATGAACTCAACATCTTGATGACTCCTCCCCACTCCATATAAAACTGACTTATGAATATTTATTTTTACACCAGAACACAAATAAAATATCCGCAAAATCCTTTTCATATTAGAAAAATTGAAAAGAGACCACTCACCCATCAACATAGCGTCATCTGCATATAATAGATGTGATATAACCGGACCATCCCTCGGAAGACGAATACCATAAAAAAACCACCCGAGCATGCTTTTTAACCATTTTCGAAAAAGCTTCCATGACAAGAATAAATAAAAATGGGGACAAAGGATCACCTTGGCGAATACCCTTCTCACAAGAAAACTGAAAAGTAGGCGAACCATTAACCAGGATAGAAGCCTTAGAAGCGGATAATACCCCTTTTATCCATTTGCACCACAAAGGCGAAAACCCCATCTGCTCGAACACTGACAATAAAAAATCCCAGTTCACATTATCGTAGGCCTTTTCGAAATCTACTTTAAACAAAAACAGCTCACGACCTGTTTTCTTCGCCCAAGAAATTATTTCATTCGTAATCAGAGGACCATCCAGAATATACCTGCCAGAGAGAAACGCAGACTGGGACTCTGAAACCACCAAGTCCATAACCCCTTTAATACGATTAGCTAATACTTTAGAAACAACCTTAGTGATACAACCAATTAAAATGATCGGTCGGAAGTCACCTAACTCAGTCGGTTCCACCTTCTTCGGTATCAAAGGAATGAATGAAGACCCAGTTCCTGGGCTGAACTTACCGGAATCATAAAAACATCTCAAAATGTCAACAAAATCGGCCTCTAGAAAACTCCAAAACTTTTTAATAAAACGGAAATTAAAACCATCTGGCCCTGAAGCTTTATCATCTCCACATTCCCACACCACCCCTTTTATCTCCTCAACAGAGAATAATTAGTAGATTCCTAAAACTACTCGGCGAAAAAAATGAGCACAACATGAAAATAATAAGATTTTTGGTTAGTTAAGATATTGATTGTTAAACGAGTCAACGTGAAAACGATTGTTTAATAAACGAGTTAATCTGATTATGACACGTTAACATGTCACATCCCATGCATTGGTATAAGCGTGACTAATTGATAACACCATAGCAGTATGAACTTTATTTTTTTGTTGATCTACATAACACATGTAGAATATTATAACTTCCTTTTATACATCTTAGATCCTTATTCGTAATGTGATTCTTTACTATGACATGAGAGGCTAAGAAACTCATTTTAAAATAACTAGAATTTTACCCCCGCGCGATGATGCGGGTTTGTAAATTTCATTGCATGCGTTGCAGAAGAAAAACCATATTTGAATATAATCTCGTTACCATTAGTCGATTTACGATACCAACAAAGACCATATTTTAAATACAACCTTATTTTTAACAAAAATGTCGGAACATCAAGAAAAAAACTAAAAAGAACCATACAAAAGGTTTTAAAAAAAGTTAACAAATGAAATATATTGAAGAAAAAATCAAATTAGTAAAAAAATAACCGGGTTAAAAGCTTATATTACTCATACTTAAAACCTTAAAATTTTAAGAAGATAAAGTTAAAACTTTAAAACCGGAGAGCTAAATTTTGAATTTTAAAGTCAAGGCCAAACTCGGTTGTTATAAATGTTTAAAATGGAACTAGGTTTGGGACCCGCGCGTTGCCGCGGCTATGCGAGTTTTAACGTAACCCTAAATCAAAATCAAAATGAAGGTTTGAAACCATAAAATCAGCAAAATACACAAAGTAAAACACACCAAAACCCTAAATTCATAACACACAAGAACATTCAGAACCCAAAACTAAATCAAAGCCCAACACCATAAACAAAATAGACGAAAATCAAAGCGCGACACAGTCCTATTTAGAAAAACTGATGAAAATCAAAGCCCCAAAAAAAGCAAACAAAAGGAAAACCCAAACCTTAACAGCGTATCAATAACGAAAGAAAGAAAGTAGGAACCCGGAGAAAGACAACGCCAACGAATGCTATAAATGAACGTAATCGAAACACCCATCAAAGAGACGTGTCAAGAAACCAAAAAACTCACAAGAAAAATGCCACCCTCAAACCTCAAACCCGGTTATGTTTTATCTATGAATGGGCCAAATGGGTATAACAGGTCAAACGGGATGAAAGGTTATGCGATGCATAAAACCCCGTAATCAAATTATGAAAAAGAATTGAGATATTATTATACTTGTCAAATTTGGTATTCGTGTTTGATACACTGATGATTATAAGATCTTTAAGTGTTTAGGACAAAAAGTCTTGAAGGTCACCTATCTAAGTGTTCTCACCTGTAGAAGAATTTATTCAGTTTGATCCTATCCATTTTTACCCGTAACTAAAAATGCCCATTTTGCCACCTCAACTCCATTACAAAGCTCAGATTTACCTTATATACCATCCTACTGGACTTGAAGATGCTTTGTCATAAGATCGGGCTTGTTCTAAGAAGGCGTCCACATTTAATTGATCAGCCAAAGATGGGCATCCTCCAGCAAGTTTCATTAGAACAGAAACGACCACCTCTTGTACTACATACATAAAAGATTAAAAAGGGAAAAACTATAAAAGTAAGTTATATACTTGTTGATTGTATACCTTGGGATCTTGAACTACAAGAAGTGCAGCCCGATCATAAGTAAGCTCTGCAGCTCGAAGCCAATTCACTAATTTTTTTAACTTTAGGCAACAAATGGAGCAACAAACCTTCTACACCAGAATGAAAGATGCCAAATCCAGCCCAATAAGCATAGCCATTCATCGTTGTCAAGTCATAAACATTGAGATAAACTGGTGTGTTTCCCGGCTCGTATTCAGCTTTTATTTTTGGGAAAAAACAAAATCGTGTGGCTGATTTTCCTTTTAAACGGAGTGGCACTATAGACTTGAGTCCTTTCTTTGTTACAAATTTCATGGTGCTTGTAGTTGTTGCTATCAAAAGTCACTCAAAACCTAAATACCATTCTGCATAACATCCATTTTTAGCAATTTAAAATTAATCCAGCTACTTATATTCCATCAAGATGTTAAAGTCAAGAAAGAACAACCACCAAGAAAGGGACATCAATAACAATATTACTTTGGGTTATAAATACTATAACTTTTTTGTTAAGAAAGAATCCATCCATACTACCTGTTTGTATTTTTATTCTTCATAATCAGCAACAATCACTCTACTGAAACTTAAAAACAATAAGAAATGCAATTGGTATTAATTTTCTATTTTCCACCAACCACAGAATCAGTTGACAATCTGACATAATAAATATTTTTAATCCAGCTACTTACATTCCATTATGTTGCTGGAAACAATTTGTTCATAACCTCTTTGTGCTGACTTTAATAGCTTGATGGAACACAGACATTCACACACATAGGTTCGTTATGATATTAAAATACATATCATAAACTTTCACCAGCAAATGCATTAGAATGGAACTAATGTCAAAAGGCATGGGTGGGAGCCTATGAAAAGAATCAATAATACAACTGAGTTAATCAACTACACCTTACACTTTCCGCAGAATAAGCTGATGTCAGAAACACTCAACTCGTCCAGTTTGATTTCTTATTTCAGAGAATTTCAACTTATGTTCAAACATAGTTAAGCTAGTAGATAACATAAAATTTCCCATGTGCAATAACACCATAAAGTACAGCAACTCTAACATCAAAGACTAAGGCTGTATTGAATATTGATATCCATATTTGATTATTTTAATTCAAGGATGTATCCATTGGTTGTTATGAGTCAGTGAAGAAGACTGTATTGAATAGATTCTTTGTTGATGGTTACAGGAGAGACAAAAATACATAAATGCAGATGTACTTTTCTACAATTGTACCAAGTGAAAACAACTTGTAAAGGTTCTCCCAGATGGAGAGAACCACAATGATATAACTAATTGCACTTCTTAAAGGTTTATTTGCATCTCTTAATCACAAATGTAACTAAGTTTTATTTGTTTCCCAAACTCCTTTCTCATCTCCCTGCACAAGCATTAACATATTCAAATCCAAAACCCAGATCATAACTACATAACTCTAATCTACAATGCATACAATATTTACTCAGCAAACCATTTATAAAATCTGGCAGCATTATCAGTTGGCTCACCATCCCCATATATACACAACAAAGTATCATACAAATTGTCAAATTCAGTTAAAAGGGAATTAACCAATAAAACTTTCAAAAATTCTGTTTAGATATAAAACTCACAACAGATATGAAATTAAAATTGTCAAATGAAAATTCTTACCAATAGAAGTAAGAGTGAAAACGGTACTTACTCTACGAAAATCAGCTAGTTTGATAGGTACCCATCCCTCCTCATCCATATGAGACCTCAAATAGTTGTCTTTCGCCAAATTATCACCACTGTGTTTAACAAAAGAATCCCATGAGACACAAATAAGAACAAAGCCCAACTTTTTAATCAGTAAAACTCACCTGAAATAATATTCAATCTGTTTAAGTATCTCATCATTCAAAGAAGAAACCGGAGCTCCATCAGAAGGAGCGGTCGCAACACCCATGTAAGGCGGTTGAGCTAGTGTAGGGTAATATACATATGATGCACCCATTTCTGCAAAAGATTCAAATATTCAGACCCAAATTCACCCATATTTATCAAAGCCGATCCATACCGAAAGTACAACCCATCAAAGCACAAACCCTTCAATCATACATTCATACCACAATCACTAATACCCAAACATATTATCAGCAGAAGCCATGATAGGTTGCTGATAGAAACTCATCAGATTCCATTGATTCTCCATGAAATCAACATCAAACAAACCATATCCACCACCAACGCATTGATCGGTTGTACAATTCGCATTACTCGTGATACCGTTCAAAATCTCATTGAGGGATTCAAGACTCTGAGTAAGCTCACTCACCTGAGGTCGAAGAACAGAGTTCTCCGCTTCGGTTTCAACCAATCGTCGAGCGAAAACATCGATCGTGCTCCGAATCGCATCGTTGTCGCTCTTGATCTTGTTCGATTGTCGCTCTTGATCTTGCTCGATTTCGCTGTTAGATCATCAGCAAGCTTCTTCTTCCTCATCCGTGATCTCCGTGCAGATTCACGGTTCGATTCCATCCTCTTCCTCTTCTTCTCATCCACCACACCTCTGTTCCTGATTTCGTCAGAGCGCTAGAAGAAGACATGGGTATTGAGGACTAGTAGTAAACCCGCGCAATGCCGCGGCGACAGTTTACATTGTGTTACTTATTTTTGGTTAGTTTATCAATTCTCTCATGATATATTATATAGTTATTAGATGTTAATAATTATAAATTTAATTTATTGGTCGAGAGTAATCTCAACTCATGAAATGTTTGTAGATGCTCTCAACCTTGAACTTATTTTTCTCTACTGATCCGTTACTAACTAAGAGTTAACCCCGTTAGTAAAAATCTAATGATGAAGACACTATTTATAACTTACATTTTAACTTATTTTTCGACCGGAAGTTCGCTTCCAACCGGCCGATCTTGTTAAGCCTAAATGAACTATGATAAACTGGACCGCTCAGATTGCCGAATCTCGGTCAGACCGGCCAGTCTGATCCGGTTATGAAAACCATGCTGCAAATTAAAACTTTAATCGATTGTTTGTTTTTTATTTTAGTTTGATTAAATTACAATTTTAGTCCCTGTGATTTGATTATTATCATTTTCATTCAATAATTTTAACAACGCGCGACTTAACCATTATGGTTTGAGATTTGTCACAATAGTTTAAAAATACCCGACTTAACCACAATTCCAAACGGGTCAAATAGCAAACTAAGAAATTTTAACTTAAAAAGAAAACAGGTCGAAGTGATCAAAGTATTGAGTATCCTCATGAGTCGACCTAATGTGACCCAACCTCTTTTGACCCATTACTGTACACACCTGCGATTCAAATCTATAATATTTTTAATATAGATAACATATAATAAATTAAAAGTCTAATAAAAGAAATAAGGTCAAAATGCATACCATTCCAATTATTTTTATTTTTTTATGAGCTCATTTACAATTTGCATATTCAAATTTCAAGTTTGACTTGAAAGGTAATAAACACATATCAACCTAATAAAGTTAAAAACAATAAAATTACTTGAGCTTGTATTCTTATCAAACATTTACTTATGAAGGGTTGATTACGCTTATGTTTTATCTCAAACAGGTCAAATCAAATTTTAATCTGAAAGGGAAACAATGTGAAGCTGACCACAGTGTATTATAATTGCATGCAACCTTCTAAATAGTTATATTAATAGTTAGGTCATTACTGTAGAAATCATTGTCAAGCATTAATTAATATAGCAAAATAAAAAGGCCAAATTAAGGTTGTGGGCCAACCTGACCCATTTGGCTTGTACCAAAAAGGTTTCAGTTATGTTATTAGCATACTTAGATTCTTATAAGTTAAAAAAAGGGCTGGAGAAAAAGGTAAGCAACTTAGGGGCTGTTTGGTATGATCTGAATGATTAAGTGCTGAATGGTTAAGAGGTCTGAATGGTTAAGAGGCTCTGAACCAGTAACTGCTGAACCAAAATGTGCTGTTTGGTTGAATCTCTGAATGACTGTACAAAATGACAAATTTACCCCTCTGAATTATTTTAGGCTGAATAAAATGTATCTGTTTGGTTAGATGTCTGAATGACTGTACGTGAATGATCAATAGGTTAACAAAATACAACATATTAAAATTCAAAATCAAAATATTTCAAATACAAAATACTAATATCCAAATACACTTTCAAATACAACATACTAATATCCAATTACAAAGTAATTCAAATATTAATCAATTGAAACTAATTGACTAGCTATCTCATCACGTAAATTATTCATATAATTAATGCCTTGTGAACCCCATTCTATATCATGAATAAACTGATCATCATTGTTACCACCTTGTGCTTCTGCAAACAATGTGTTCTCGTCGTATGCCATAAACAACTGATCATGAATGTTGCATTATACAGCTCCGCAGCCCTTCTGTAAAAGTCAGCAACTTCACTCCATATGCTTAATTCAACAGCTAAAGCAGCAGCAGACTCCATATGCTTAGCAGCATCCCATGGTTTGACTTTTTGTTAAGTCTAAACAACTGTAAACACATATAATTCTCTAACAGAAAGACATGACTACTTTAAGAAGGATATGAAGAGAGCATTTCTTGTCCTTTTGAAGCTTTCTCAAATGCTACTTTTGCTTTCTCCTGTTTTTTAGCAAACCAAACGAATTAAACCAAACGATTATAAACAATAAGATAATATAACAAACTAAGGAACACTTTTTTCTTATGTAATATTCACTAGAAGATACAGATAAAGCCTATAATGCAATCGGAAATTCCTCATTAAGATATTGACTTAAATACTTATCACCTGCAGTATATATCACATACTATCTACACCATCCTACAATAAAACTTCTATCCAAGAACTAATATCAATTCTGAGTTCATGAAGAAAGAGGAAAAGCAAATGCATGCGTCTTCTGCCATGTAACAGACCTTGTTATCTCATTATCTGGATTAGAACAGCCTTGTCCCACATTTCCTGGAAAAAGTTGTTGCAAAGATTAAATTTAGATATGTTTTTAAACCAAATTCTTATAATTAACCTTTTTACAAATTGAACTATCTTTGACATAGACTTCTAAATGTGTCTATGAAAGCAGTTTGTATATCAGTTTCTAAATGCTTGTTCTAGATAAGGTCTCCATATCTCACTATCACTGCAATCTTTCACTATATATGCAATTCAATGGAACTACTTAATAAATTACTTAATGTTAAAAATCCTTAAAGCATCTCTACAAGTCTACAGTCCAAAACTAAAGTGAATCTTCTGATCTAAAACGAATCGACTTTTCTCAGGGGGTCCAAATCTCCCACGGAAGCATGATGCCAGGTTCATTATTGTAAATCATATATTCATATCATTCATACGTGATCAGCGTATCCAACACTTCACATCAATATGTCCCAATCAAATACTGCAATGTGATGAGAAGCGTTTGTACTCTTAACTAGCTTAATTAAATCCCTGAACCAAACAAATCACTATGATCATACTTCACTGAGAAACAAATCAACAATAGAAACAAGAAAGATCCAGGAATCAATATTCAAATCAATTTACAACCTAAACTATTACAACCTAAACCAATTTACAACCTACCATTGATAATAAACTAGCATCCATCAATATTCAAACCAATTTACAACCTAAACCATTACAACTGTCACACAAATCAATCCATCAATATTCAAACCAATTTACAACCTAAACCATTACAACTGCCACACAAATCAGTCCTCATTATAGTCTATGGTAAAACATAGATAACAGAGATTACAGGTTGCTAAAAGAACAAGAATGAACAATAATGCACAAGAATCAAAGGGCTGTGGAACAATAATGAACAATAATGCACAAGAATTGAAGAAATAAAAACTTTTTCCTCACCAATTGAAGAAATCAAACTGGTCTTGAATCGGTAGGTCTTGAACAGAGGGTGATCGCAGGCGTGGAACCGAGGGAACCGAGGCTGTGGAACCGAGGGTGATCGCAGGCTGTGGAACCGAGGGTGATCGCAGGCGTGGTCGGAGGTCTTGAATCGAAAGGAAACCGAGGGTGACCGCAGTGGATCAAAGGTGAATCGGTGGTGAATCGAAGGGTCGTCGACTGTGGTCGGAGGTCTTGAATCGAAGGGGATCGAAGGGGATCGAAGGTGATCGAAGGGGAAGATGAAGATCGAAGGTGGAAGATAGAACAGGCTGTTGTCGGAGGTCTTGAATCGAAGGGGATCGAAGGGGATCGAAGGTGATCGAAGGGGAAGATGAAGATCGAAGGGGAAGATGAAGATCGAAGGTGGAACTTGGAACAGGCTGTGGTCGGAGGTGGAAGATGAAGATCGAGGCTGAGGATGAAGATCGAAGGTGAGAGTGAAGATGGAAGATGAGGTTTTGTGAGCTCTGAATGGAAGATGAAGATCGAGGGTATTTGAGTCTGAAAGTTCATTCAGCGTGATTTTAGAGCTGAACCATTCAGCACTGAATGGTTCAGTTAAGAGGCGCCTTTTTTTCAAAACAAACACTCCTGCCTCTTAACGGTTAAGAGGTAGCCTCTTAATGGAACCATTAAGAGGCTACCAAACAGCCCCTTAGTCAAAATTGTATTTTGGGTTTCGGGTAGCCAGCTTATTTACCCTACAAAAACAGAAAATTTGGCTAAATTTGGTTACATTTTTATGCAATTTATCCTTTTGAGAAGTATTTTTTTGAAAATAAATGTTCTTTTTGTGTATCCCTTTGGTTTAAAATACTGGATCCAATACATAGTAGAGCATGTTACCTACCATAGAAGAACTCCATCTCTAGCAAGTTCAAACAACGCATTAGTAGCAGGATCTATAGGAAGAAACTGCTTCATGAATGGATCATCTCTAAGATAACTATTAATGTGAGCAACATAAGATTTTTTTCTGATTCATCAATGGTGTGAAGTAGTGTTGTTATTGTTGCATTTAGAAATATAGTTGGGCTCTTCAAATCACCGGATTTTGTTGCAGCATGTGATTCTAGAGTTACATAAGCCTGCCAATGCAATGAAATTAACGGTTAACAAAAACTCTACTTAATAAATTTAAGACAATATTATTCGAGTAAGTACCAAAACCAGATGCACATATTATCTCCGTTACTTCATCCTCCTTAAACATCTCACTGAAAGGCTTTAGTTTCACAAGCAAGGCTGGTAAGTCCCCAACAAGAACTTGCCCATTTTGATTCTTTAATGCTATAAACTACAAAACCATAAACAAAAGGGTCATCAAAGAACACAACAATCATTTAATTGGTTGATGGGGCATTTGGATGTGCTTTTAAGCCACATCTTGATGGTTGAAGTTTGACTTTTCTTATGAAAGTGGTTACCAATCTTATAGAGAAATTCTAAACAATTCAATACAAGCATCACTAACATGCTATACAAACACCAGTGACAAATTAGATGTTAACCAGATGTATAAAAGAGAACTCCAAGAGTTAAAGGTCCATTTAACATGGATAGCCAAAGATGATATGCCTGTTTACATTTCTATATGCTTGTTTAACTAGAAATTTAAAAACTAAACGTATGTCTAAAAGTTGAAACGACTAATGTGACAGGTATCAGGGGTATGCAGCAGGACTCGTATGATATCCTGATTGAACCAATGAAGTCACGATAATCAGTTCTAAGCGCGCATCCAAACACCCCTTAAATCTTGCAGAAACTTCACAATAGCTCCTCTAAATCTTATTACTTTGACTATAAACAATCACCATAACCATAATCACTTTGACCATAAACAATCACTGTAACCATAATCACTTTGACCGTACATTCAGAGCTGACTATTTGGTTTTTTAGCCTTTAGGTCCTAACTCTCCATTTCAAACACGCATCCAAACACTCCTAAATTCAGAATAATGATATTTCAATTCAATTATATCACCCATAGTTTCCTAACACCAACCTCATACAACTTTTCCAAATATTATTGTCAACAATTATCATTATTTTAAGTGTCAATAAATCAATTCAAAAGCTCATCCAAACACCCCTTTATCATCAATCACCGGTTCAAACAACACCAATGTGATTATCAACAAATTAACATCAACCCAAAGGAGATAATAAGAATTTAAGATTAATCACCTTCGATTTGAGGCTACGAAGTTGAACTTGAGTGAACTGCCTTTGAAGCCAATAATCAGAAACAACAACTCCTTCAAATCTCGACATCACTTTCTTCCCCAAATTACACAAACACGCAGAATCCAATAAAATTCAATTTCCCACTTAACCTCTTTCCCCAATAAACTAATCAATCAAATCTTCAACACCCACAATCCCTACAAAAGAAAACCATCATCTATCATCATCAACAAACTCAAAGTAACACGTCAAATCGATAAAATAATAATCCAAACGCAAAATCAAACAGTAGTGCATAAATTATCGAAAGGAGCAAACGTGCAGATATAAATACATTATCACCGACCACAGTCGGTGGGTAGTCAAAACCCATTAATACACACAAATTTGATCAACAGTTCAACACCCATTAATGTCGATACCAAATTGAAGCATAATTCAACAAAACCCCGATGATAACGGTCAATTAACTGAATTCAACAGTCAATTGAACACAATTACAGGTCAATATGAATCGATTTATACATATAATTCTGTGATTTTGCTTCAGAATATTGAACAGCTTAAAGGGGTAGAATATCGAACACCCATTAATGTCGACACCAAATTGAAGCAGAAAACAATACAAACCCGATGATAACTCTTCAATTAACCGATTTTAACAGCCAATCGACCATTACAGGTCAATATGAACCGATTTTTACATAGAATTATGTGCTTTTGCTGTAAAATATTGAAAAAATTAAAGGGGTAAGGCTGTTGTGAGGTGAATTCTACCATTTTAGCATGAAGAAAGCATGGAGGTGACAAGAGAACGCCAGTTGAGAAACGATTGTGTGGGCGCCCCATTTTTCTATTTTAACTTTTTTTCTTGATTTTTGTTATTGATATATTTACTTGTTCATTTAAGCAGTTTATTACACAAATAACCCCCAAATCTCACATTAATTTCTCCATCTTCTTCATCAATCCACAAAAATGGCCGGAATGCTAACGTACACCATCGGCGGCGGCGGATTGTTCCTCATCGGTGCTTCAGAATCCCTCATCTCAACCTCCGAAACCCTAACACAAATATCCGACACATCATCGATTCCATCATCAGCAACTCGATCAAAGTCGACATCTTTCATTACGTCTGTAATTTTCTTCGCGATCTATCTTATCTCCTTCTTGTTCATCTTAAAATCGTTCATTTCCATAATTGATGCTCTAAGATCCCACGATCAAACGGATGTTGTGAGTTTATCTAGGGTTTTGAGGAATTTGAATTTGAATCGGTGATGGTGATGTTACCTTTGAGATGAAAGCAACTCTACGAAAGCAACTCTGATGGTGATGGTACCTTGTTAAGCCGAAAGCAACTATGCCGAAAGAGCGCAAGTCTGAGTCTCTGATCTCCGAAAGCAACTCTGATGGTACCTTCCGAAAGCAACTACGCCGAAAGAAAGCAAGTCTGAGTCTGAGTCTCCGAAAGCAACACTAATTGTTGCCAAAAGCGTGGGATCTCTAATCTCTCCTCTGTTCTCCGAAAGAGAAGCAACTCTGATCTATCCTCTTTTCTTCGAGAGTTGCTTTGATAAGTAGTAACTTATGCTTTAAGAGATGTACATCTCTTAAAATTAAGAGATTTGGGTGAAAAGACTTTTTTACCCTTGTCATTTCCTTATTAAGAGAGTAAAGATAAGGAAGCTGTGAAATACCCAAAATAACCCTGGCCGGTGGTACTGTACCCACCGACCAAAGGTTTTAATAAGAATGATAACGATAATGTGTGGGAGCAAAGAATCAAACATGGGTTTGGAATTGTTTCATATACATACAAAAAAATGAAAAATATATGAAAGCTTAGAAAAAAACTTAAAAAAATATAACAAAAGCCAGAGTGAAAAAGTCAAGGCGAAACATGGGTTTTGAAAGTAGAGGGCGCTAACCAGCAAACTAGGGTATCAAGTTTGTTTAGAATTGTTTCATAGTGATATATACATACAAAAGCTAGAGTGAAAAACTTAATAAAATATAACAATCAGCTGCCTTAGCAGCTTGTTCTCAGTGCTGCCTGGGTTGTACCCCAGTACTATAGAAACCGACATTATATTTTAGTATAGTATATAATATGTCGGCTAAATTGTCACACCTATATCTAAAGGTGTACAAACCGGTTTTTTTCTCCAAATCGGTTCAGGTTTTAAACCGAACTAGTTTTTTTGTCATGTGGTCAAACTGGGCATTTCCAAACCGGTTCAGGTTACAAATCGGTTTGGCTCACTGAATATTTGACGCTTTCTCCTCTCTGGCGCCCTACTCTCGCCCGGTTCCATCGTCGACGAATCCTCCCCATCTATCCAACACAGCGGAGTTTGTGATCTTGAAGGTCGACGATCTAATGAATTGGGCCCGTCGTGGGTCCATCTGGCCCATGACCTTTGGCCTCGCTTGTTGTGCAATCGGGATGATGCAAACTGGTCCTGCTAGGTATGATTTGGATAGATTTGGGATTATTTTCACGCCTAGCCCTAGGCAATCTGATTGTATGATTGTTGCTGGTACTCTCACCAACAAGATGGCCCCTGCTCTTTGAAGATATGTGTTAGGATTTTTAGCTATATGAAAATGTTCCCATCCCACATTGGTGCAAGGATGAAAGCTTGGGAGGACTTCAAGCTTATAAAAGAAGTCCAAGGCATTGGTTTCAAAGTCCCCCAACCAAAAATACACTTGAAGTGTTTGGTTCTTTCTTTCTTTTCTAGTACTCTTGTCTTAGAGTGTAGAAAGTTTTTAGTTAAACACTTTGGAGAGTGTGGGTGTAATTGGGCGGGGGGAGGCTTGAGAGATTAGTCTATGTGATTGTAACAATTTGTCGCATAGTGGATCTTTCTCTCTGGAGGCCCGTGGTTTTTCTCCGGTTTTGGATTTTCCACGTATATTCTTGTGTTCAGTTATATTTCTCTATTGTTAGCATTGGGAGGGTTGTTGGGGATCCTTGAGACCGCTTGTTTCCCAACAAGTGGTATCAAAGCTCCAGGTTTTGGGGGAGGTCTCGGTTTAGAAGGTTCGTAGTATGCTCTGTGGTTGCAGCTTAGTCTGATCTTCCACATCAGAAACGGGTTTTCGGTTGACTGTTTTGTATACGATAGAATTATACAGGAGCCGGATATACGCATTTGTCCTGAGAAGTTTCTGGCTAGGAAAGACTTGGTACTTAAGTGTGTCCATTGTGACCCACCTCTCTTTCCTGGGAATCCTTTGTTGGGTAACTGCTTATAGGCTTGGTGTATATTTTCTAGTATACAATATTGTCTTTGAAGAAACGGATACGATGTCAAAATACAGTCCCATGAGGTTCGACGTAGAGAAATATGATGGAAGAATCAACTTTGGTTTGTGGCAAGTTCAAGTCAAGGATGTGTTGATTCAATCTGGGTTACACAAGGCATTGAAGGGGAAACCGACCCCTGTTTCAAGCAAGGATTCAAGCGGAACCAGTAAAGACGATGATGAAGAATGGGAAGATTTGGATTTGAGAGCAGCAAGTGCGATTCGTTTGTGTCTAGCAAAGAATGTTCTTGCAAATGTGCATGGGATATCAACTGCAAAGGATTTGTGGGAGAAGCTTGAGCAGTTGTATCAAGGCAAAGGCATCTCAAATCGGTTGTATCTCAAGGAACAATTTCATACCCTTCGTATGGATGGAGATACAAAAATTTCAGATCATCTAAGTGTTCTTAATAATATCGTGTCAGAACTGGAGGCTATTGGAGTGAAGGTTGAAGATGAGGATAAAGCACTAAGGCTCATATTATCTTTGACATCTTCCTATGAGCATATGAAGCCCATTCTGATGTATGGGAAAGAAACCCTGAAGTATGCGGATGTTACTGAGAAGCTATTGTCTGAAGAGAAAAGACTAGGAAGTAGCAGTCATACTTCATCAGAAGGAACAGTTTTAATATGCGGGAACGGGAAGAAGAAGCACTCACAGAAGATTCCTGTATGCTGGAAGTGTGGACAGTCTGGGCATGTCAAGAGAAATTGTCCAGGTGGAGCAGATTCGGCTAGCAGCTCCAAGTCAGCTAACAATGTCTTCGTCGTTGTTGACGATGATGATTGCCTTTGAGGTTATGTCATCCCTATGGTATGCCCGCGCTACCATGAAAGGGGATGCAATTTTGTTAGCGGGTTCACGGATTTACACATGGGCATTGGGTTGGCATAGATGCAAGATGTGTGGTGAAAAATTGATGTTGATGGCTGATGAACTTCCAGGTATGCCAAGGGGGAAGTTGCACCATAAATTTTCAGCAGGTTTTTCAACATGTGCCGAGAAGAAATTCTTAGAATGGTCTATTCTAAGTGGCGATACTCCTTTATGGTGGAGTATGATCGTCGGTTAAAGACGGTGTTGCTTTAATGTGGTTGTTTTTCATATATCCAAGGTGGAGATTGTTAGGATTTTTGGCTATATGAAAATGTTCCCATCCCACATTGGTGCAAGGATGAAAGCTTGGGAGGACTTCAAGCTTATAAAAGAAGTCCAAGGCATTGGTTTCAAAGTCCCCCAACCAAAAATACACTTGAAGTGTTTGGTTCTTTCTTTCTTTTCTAGTACTCTTGTCTTAGAGTGTAGAAAGTTTTTAGTTAAACACTTTGGAGAGTGTGGGTGTAATTGGGCGGGGGGAGGCTTGAGAGATTAGTCTATGTGATTGTAACAATTTGTCGCATAGTGGATCTTTCTCTCTGGAGGCCCGTGGTTTTTCTCCGGTTTTGGATTTTCCACGTATATTCTTGTGTTCAGTTATATTTCTCTATTGTTAGCATTGGGAGGGTTATTGGGGATCCTTGAGACCGCTTGTTTCCCAACAATATGCACTTCATTCACTCCCTTGCATATATGTTAGTAGGTTGTAGAAGTTAGAGATTTTGTAGGTTATCATGGTTATAGATTGTATATTGTTTATGCTAGATCTGTATTTCAAAGATGGAAACTATGAACATTTGGACATACAATGCAACCTTGGTGTAGAGCCAGATAGGAATTAGTTGGGCCGCAGGAAATTGGTAGCAACCTAGGTTTAAAAAGCGCGTTTGAGCCCCAGGGACGAGGCGCAAAGGTGTGGGCTTGTGAATCAGGAATTCAACTACTTATGCATATAACTGTTTAGGCTATACATATTGGTTAGAGTAAATTACAATTTTTATCCTTTATAACACGCTAGATTATGGAATGAGTCTTTTTTTAAAAAACAAGTTACATCATTTACCCTGTTTGTGAAATGTTCTTACGAACTTCGTCTGTATCACTAACAAACCACAAAATGCTTCTTCACTCTTTCAAAAAACCCCAAATCCAAAACCTAAAACCAATGAATTTGTCATTTGAGGCGGCTCTGGTGGTGGTTCAATACAGCAAAATGCAATGGCTCAAGGAAGGAACATGGAGAAGATTCAGATTTAGGGTTCTACCTTTGTCTACATGCATTTTTACTACAAGTTTTAAGGTGAAAGAGGTATTTTACCCGCCCCGCGTTGCCGCGCCATCAGAGCGCGCCAACTCGTTTCTAAACTAAATTTATGTCATTACGTAGAGTGACTCAAATTTAAACCGCTGAATAAAAACATATTATATTTGATCCGACTTTTTTTTAAAACAAAAATAATTCTAACTTGTTTATGAATTAAATTTACGTCGAAATGTAGAGTCAATAAAACGTATTATATATGACCCAACTCGTTTTCAAACAAAACTTACGTCAAAACATAGGACTTTTAAAAAACACGAAAGCCAAAATTTAAATATATAGAGAACCTCGATTAATTGTTATATATATATATATATATATATATATATATATATATATATATATATATATGGGTTAGGATCATTACAGAACCACTTTTTATTTTCAGAACTACAGAACCATTGATTTACATAAATGTATATTAAGTCTGGTAATAGTTGACCTGTTTTACATATGTGTATATCAGACATGAACAATAAACTATAAAAACAACTAAATATCACCAGGTTTAACTTACATCTATGTAAATCAATGGTTTATAATTTACATTTATGTAAGTCAATGGTTCTTTTGGTTCTGAAAATAAAAAATGGTTCTGTAATGATCCTGATCCTATATATATATATATATATATATATATATATATATATATATATATCTTAACTACTATATAATACATATTGAATGGGCAAGAAGGTAATTTCACCGTGCTTTGTAAGACGCGCCTCTTCCTTTCTCCCCAGCACCGTTACCCTACAATCAACACCGGTCACCCAATCGCCCTTCCGTTACCCTCTCCAACAACCGGAATCATCGATTGAATGAAGGCAGTGAAACCGGCATTGATGTGCTATATACCGTCACATGGAACACTCGATTTCAAATAGCTTGGAATACGGTTTTGATTCTGTGCTCGGTTTCAAATGCCCCGATTTCAACTGCATTGTTCTCCTTCTCACCACATAGAATGGTCGATTGTGTTGTTCCGTATTTGTAAGGTGTTGCTCCGGTGATTACGATAGTTGGTAAGATGTTGCTTACAAATCTCACGTTTTAGTATAATCGTAAGTTCTAACCTTTAGGTAGATTAGGGGTTTTCAGTTTGGTTTATGTGTTTGGTTCCGGTTTCATGTTATTAGGGCTGTAATGCATCATTGATTCACCAAAAATAGAATGATTTTCCTTATTTCAGATGTGTGTAACTTCGTTTGTCATGTTTTTTGTTTTCTTACATGTGATGGTGTTCCATGGTTTATCTTGGATTCTCATTTAGGGAAGATGGAAATGATGAAGGTTCATGTGGCAAATCTCAGCAAAAGCTTTCTATAAGAAATTAAGAATTGAAGCCATCTATAAAACTATAAGTGGGTGGTTATTTCAAATCATAATATTTAACTTTTTTGATTTCATTTGTAATAATTAAGAATTAAAGACAAGGAAATTTGATGAATTTGTTGGGTGAATATTGACATTACATAAGGAAGGAAATTCAACGTTGCAAGTTTCCTAATATTTAAATTTATCATCATGATTTTTTTGGAATAACTTTTATAAGTGTGCCACTCTAGTCGTTGCAGAATGCAGGTTTACTTCACTTGAATGTATGTTGCTTCATCATTCTTTCATTCTTCCTACACATGGTTTTTCTTTATCATAAGTTTAAAAGACAGTTGATTACTAAGGTAAAATATTTATGATTGATATTATTTAACAGAAAAATTTATAATATTATTTTGTTTGTTGCAGGTTAATGCTCTTAGAATGACACTTGAAACAAAGAAAGTGACTGCTAATGTGTGTGTTAGGAGACTCTTCTTGACTATAGGCCATAATTACAACCGGAAAGGGTTTGGGCATAAAAATAAGACTTTTGAGCTCATAATTCACGAGTATTCTGGTAAGTAATATACGATCAGTTTAAATATTGTTAACATGTACCTGAAGTTATGAATGTATGATGGATTTGTATGGATTTTATCAATCTACACTGAGATTTAAATTTATTCGTATGGTCTATCGACTTATTTACTAAGCCTTAGAAATAAGAGTATTCCGTTGATTGTGTTTCTATAAACATGATATATTTATGCTGAGTAGATGTTCGTTATAAGTTTTATTGATCTTATCATTTCCATATATGAGTAACTGGGTATAAAGTTTGTGTAAACCAACGGATATGCAGTTAATTTGATTGAAGTTTTATTGTCTGGGATTAATAAAATTGATAATGAATTGATTTACTGATATGTTTATTTACTAAAAGGTGACATAGTAATGATGCCGAAGGAGAATAAAGATGAATACACAACAAGGTTGAAGACGTGTGCGACCATTTAAGCTCAAATTGATTGTTGTGCGTATTTTATTCGAGCCTTCAAACCTAAACTGAAATACAAATCAAGTTAAGCAACTTATGAAAGCCGTGGTTCTTTTTTGTGTTCGTATAGATAACCTAAGTTCTTTATGATTATATATCTTCCTTAATTGAGTATAATTTATAGTTATTCTATATTTCAGGAGAGGTGGATAGAATGGAACAATTAACTCTATTAAACTTAAAACCACTACTATGCATACGCACTAACTTGAAGGAGATGGATATCTATACAAAGCATTCTATCATCTTGATAATGACAGTAGCAGGTTAGTTTCATTTTAGTATGTCATTTTTACTTTTTCATTTTATTTCATAAATATTTGTGAATCTAACCCATTTCATCGAAACTTTTCCATAGAACTAACCATAAACAATAGTGTTATTATCTTTATACTAGATATTATGTAATTAAGACAATCTCTATTGTGTGTCGTCTCAGGTAAATCTGTTATGTTTTATCATTACAAAGACTCTATGAAATTTATTTGGTGTCACTGTTAAAGGATATGCATACCTTACTGTTAAGGATATGCAGGATATGCATACCTTAGCTTAGAAGTCAAAAGAGATATTTATTTTTTAATCATTTAAGTTATCACTGGATTGGTAAAAAATTGCAGTTTTACTTGCGAAAACAAATACTATATCTTTTAAGTCAAAGGTTGATGGGATTTCTATTACTCTGGAGCCATATTCAATCACTAATTTCAAATTTTTAACAAACTATTTTGCTTGATGTTCATAAAAGTGTTAAATTTGGCCTCAATCATATGTCTTAGAATTATAATTTATATCTAACTTTCTATGGTAATGTTATATGTATCATCATGCATGGAGGAATTCTATTTTACAAAGTTTTAAATAAATATAATATGATCAGGAGAAACCGATTGATGATCTTTGTGTGTTTTCAATTTTATTTAGGTTTACTTGATGATTTATTGCTTAGTGCAACTAAGGATGTTGATGGAGCAACATCTATTCTTAATCCTGCAATATTTGCTACTTACTGAATCATGAGGCTGTCATGTTTCTGACTTTCTGTAGGCTGTCTTATTTACAGAGGGAATAGATGTTGGGGCTTATCATCTTAAATGGCATTCATAAGCCGTAATATATGATGTTTTACTGCGAGCAGTCTTTATGAAAGCATCTCAAAAGCTCCAAGGTTCATACTTTAGAATTTTAAGTTTGATTATTAGAACAAAAAAAACTACAATCAAGGTCTAACTTTTACAAGAATTCTGGAAACACTGGTTACAATAGCGTTAATCATAATTAGTTTCAACACTATTTAGTTTGATTATTTAGATGTCATTAGAAATTACTCATAGATGACGGTGTGACCAAAGATTATTATTAATGTTGCTCCAAATCAGTTTTGGGTTATAAGAACAAAGTTGTTAGCAGAAATATTCCTATTATGTTTTTCTAGAAATTATCTTTTACTCTTTCCATAGAAACTGAGTACGACCCATTTGCAAAAAAAAAAAAAACATCCAAAGCTCTACAACTTTTTCTACACTCACTGAAACATTGATAGTTTGATCTAGCCAGGTAATATTGCATCCATTTTGCAAAAGGCTTCTACCAGGGATCATATTGCCACTCATTATGTAAGTTCACAAATTGTACAATCATCTAAGGTCACTTCTTCACGTCGCAATTTGCAAGGTAAACACTGTGTGTGTGCATTTATATATACCCAAGCTGATGTCTTTAAGATGTATGATACTTAAAAGAATCAAAGGAAACACATTTTAGAAATAAATAAGACCCGCCGCGAAGCGCGGGCATAAATTACTATATATAGTTTAAGTGTAAATAGTTTACACTTCTTAATGTCATTATCTTGTTTACATTTCTCAATACATATATCTTTACTACTATATAAAACAAAACACATGGGCAAGATTGAAATTTCACGGTTGATTGTAAGACGCGCCTCTTCTCCTCCACTCTCTGCCGTTTCCCGTCCGCCTGTCTATCTTCACGATCTCAGGTTTAAACGCTGCTCAATTCATTCATCTCAGTTCATATAAATCCCTTCCCCTTCACGGCTTCACCTGACTGATGGTTTCAATTCCATTCAGCCGGTGGCTCCATTCCGGTGCTGGTCAAGCAAGAGGTTAGCCTTGTATGTTCATTTTCAGCCCAAATCAACATCTTCCCAGGTACGATTTTTGCTTCTCCCTATAGATTGCCTCTTCATCTTCTGCCAAAATATTATCGATCGATATTCCTGGTGATGTGTTATTCAGAAGCTTGGATTCATTGAACAAAAAGGTTCTCGGCATTTCCTTCTGTCTTCATAAATGATTAGTCTTTGTCTATGAATTAGCTATATTTACCACTAGAATTTCAAAAAAAAAAAAAATCAACAGAAATTGTGTCTGCAGTGGCATTTAAGTTTAAAACGCAAATGTGTATGATTTTGTTGGACTAAAATCCTTTTTGTGTCAACTAAATTTTACGCATAATCATCTTAGATTACTTTGCAAGAGAAAAAAATTAGTCATGAATTCGATACTAACCTAACACAAACATGTTTTGATTTGAGTAATGATATTCTGTAGAAGACATAAGAAATCGGGGAATTTTTTACTTGGGATGTCAGGTTTCTTGAGTTCTTAAATTTGAAAGCCATAAAGGTTTTACCAAAACCAGATGGCCATAATATTTCCACCTGCATTTTTATTTTGACTTCAATTTGAGTTAGGAAGCAAACTATTTCACCTTATAACTACTTCCTATGTTTTTTCTGGTTAGTAAATTACTTGTGATGCTTCATCTATATGAATTTTTTTTGACAAAGCTGCAAATATGCTTTTTCTCTCATCGAGAATAAGTAGTAACTTTTGTGATTTGCTTTGATTTCTGCTTATTGTGCACAATTTCTTTTGATTATGTTTGAGTGTGTTGTAAGAAAAAGTTTGTTTTTGTAAGGTATAACTACTATCATCATCATACATAGTCCACATATAATATTTGTTTTTGAGTGTGTTGAAAGAAAAAGTCGATTTTTCTTGTATTATTTTTACCTTAGCCGTTCTCTTTATGGCGTTTTTGGATGGGTTGGGTTTGCCTATTGACAACTTTCTGTCCATTTAACTTATCTCTACTACTATATAATACAAAATTCATGGGTAGGTTGGTAAATTCACCTCGCTTGTAAGACGTGACCTTTCAAGTGTTGCCCTCACCCTCTGGAACTTTTCATTTGCTTGAGGAGGGAGCTCACACGCTGACATCTGACATCTATACCTTTTTCTAAACCTATTACATCTTAGGTTATACTGGAGTTCTGGATTTGCTCTATGTATTCATACATATTTCAGTTGTTAAGAAATTTACAAATCTTTAATGGTTATTTGGAACCCCAAGTAGGTTTTCTTACTTTCACTTTCATGTTTCAATTTGTGAAATTGATTTATTAGTTTTGTGATTACTTTACATGAATGTTACTTAATTTTAAGGTATAATTGATTTACTGAACTCTGTTTAACCCGTGAAAACTCATTCATTTGGTACTATAGTTCAAACGTGGATCCAAAAAGCATTCCATGTGTTTGATGAAAGTATTAGGAGAACTTTAAGGTCTAGCCATATGCGTTTTTAGTTAGTAAAGAAAGTAAAACAACAAAACATGAATTTTCTTGATGATCATTGCTGATTGCTACTCTAATACGAAAGAAGTAAAATAATTTTTTTAATTTAGTCTTTTAATGGGTTTTAGGCAAATGATTGTGAAAACCAATAGTGTAGCAAAAGGTATACACATTCCTACTTCTATATTCATCATTAGATTATCATGTGATGATGTTTGATTTCAAATAATGATGATGTTCTTCCTGCCAACCAGGGATAAAGTTAAGGGACTTTGTATTATTTGATTGCCCTTTTTGAGATTCCGGTTAAGTTGTTTTGAGTAATTAACATAGAAACTAATTATCTTTCCAGATTTTACTATTTGTAAGTCTATTTATCTTCTCATGTACTAATGTGTTTCTCATGTGTGAAATTAAAATTAACTTTGTTTATGATCCAGATTGATCAGGACGAGAACGATAACAAGAGTGGATTAATAGGGCATTATTAGAAAAAAATTTTTGGTAGTTGGTGTATATATCGATATTGGGATTAGGCAAATGGATTGCTTGAAGACTTTGAAACTCACATGCTTACTATTCTCATAATGCATCAAAATTGATTGTTCAAGATTATTATCCTAATTACATGATGAGGGTACAATTATTTGGAAGTTTTTTTACGTACTGTCACTTAAGTTTTTTACTATTCTCAATTTGTGTTTTCCAAATGTTAACAATATGGGTTTTTTAATATCGTATTTCACATATTCCCTATTGACATGTTGATTTTCTAATTACACTACATAAACGTTAGTTGGTTTGAAATTATAATTAGTATTTGTATTTCTGTTATAGGATGTAATGGAAGAGAATTTTGGTTCAGCAGCCATCAGCTTTGTCCCCTTCCTCCCTAACATTTGGGACTCCAAGGTAGAGGGAAGGAACAAGTATCTAGAGACACTACTATCAATAGCAAAAAAGCTTAAAAGAAATCCATACTGGTAAATTATCTTTAAACCATTTCTATTCTGTTAAAGAGTTTTTCTGGTAGTTGTCATGGGAAGATATAAATTTAGGTTGGGTAAATTTTGATGCAGCTATGTGTGGGCTGCTGCACATAAACAACCAGAACTTGGGAAGAATGTTGGTGTTGGTGGTTACGAGTGTCCAATCATGGTACCTATAAATCATTATTCACTATGTGCGTGATGTCTCCAGAAAATGGTTAATTAGTCTCGATAATGGCACAAGGTTGCTCAAAGGTATTGCATTCTAATATCTTTCTGGTTTATATTGGAACCTAAATTAAAATGTATAGATGTGAGGGTCGTTCTTATTTGCTTTCATAGCGATAAACATTTAGTAAATGTTCATTGTTCATTATTGATGTAGGCATTCATCCTGTTTTAATTTTGTTGGTTATTATTGTAATCTTTGTGTTTTTTTGTTTTGTGTTTATATAGTTTATGACAAAAAACTTGGAGCAAGTTGTCTCCATGGTCTTAAACTCATTTCATGATCCTCACCTTTAGGCTAGATGGGCGGTTAAAAATATGAGCGGTCAGCTATGTATAGGCTTGGGACCAAAGTTGCAAAATAAATATCATCATCTTGTGTTATGGGCATTAACTTCAGTAATGAATGATTTCCAGAATCCATGGGTGCATGTGAGTATATTACTGATAGGACTTTTATGATTCACTGTGTTTATGTTAATTATCATAATGTCACATGAATCATGTAAGTATTCTACCACACTTCTGTATAAAACACAAGAATTAGTTGACTGGTTAGCAATGCCATTCGTTTTCTATCTGTTCAATGTTTAGATAAAGTATTTATGTTTATTTACACTAGAGAATGACTTGGTGTATGTACTTTCATTTATATATTCCTGTTAACATTCTTGATCCTTGACCAATTCCACTAGGAATCTGTATCATCTGAGTTGTATTCTTGTATCTTTGGGTAGTTCAAAATTCATGGCCAAGTCATATTTATCATTAATAAGCTTTACTCTTTTGATCTCCTAAATATGTGTAATTTGTTGGTGCATATCTTGAAATTTTGTATTAACATCATTTACTTCAATATGAAAATTCTTGACCGTCATTTATGTTGGGTTGTTCGAGTTTGTTTACGGGTCAAAATGGGTCACGGGGATATGTGTCATCACCCTTTATCAGTTTGGACGTGAGATATGTAAAGTCTTGGTATAGTAGTCTTTGTTTTTCTTAGAATTATGACTTTGCTTTGATATTGGTTTTTGAGCATTTCAAATAGATAACAATTACTGAAGAATATTTTGTCAATTTGATTTAGTTTGAAGGTTTTCTAAGTGAGTTGCAAAAGATATTGTGGCAAAACGGGAGTTTTGTACTGGGTAACGCATTCACCAACTATACCCTTTGTACTCAAAACATTGTTTTGTCACTTGACTGTCTATTACTAATAAGCTGGTTTGTTTTTTTTAAGATTTTTGGCTTTAATTCCTTACCGTGGCTAAGAATATATATAAAAAACAGTATTATTGTTTGGGCAGCTAGCTTACAAAGATGAATATTCAAACTGATTTTATATATTATTTATGCTTACTACACATCATCACTTGTAAATAAATATGAATATCTGATGGGAGGTTAACAAACAATTTCTATAGAAGATTCCTATGGAGTGGACTGAATGTGTTTTTGTTATAAACTGAAATTGTAGTTTGATGTCTATACATTATACTCGGCAAACTTGACCCAATGCATAATTTTGGGCTGTTTGGGCTCTAAATCTGAAAAAAATGAGCTGGTTTGGGTTCAGCTGTATTATTAAGTCAGCAAGATGGGCAAGTCCAAATGTTAAAAAATAGATCAATAGGCCATGATGAATTTAGTCAAAAATTTTACTATTAACACTAAAGCATCTGACATCATATATGTAAGATGTCGAGTTAATCTTGCTATCTTTAAATTCATTATGGGTTTGAATGATCATTTTTAGCAGCTTGTAACCAGAAAAGGAGTTAAGAATCCACTAGGTGGTGCGCAGTTGAATTTTGTTGTTGAGTTGAATTTCTCCCTTAAAAGTCAACATTTCCTTCTAAACTATGAATATATAATTTTGTTGTTACTATTGGTCATAGGTTGCCCCAAGTATAAATATTGTTAATTCGCTTTACATATTTACAGTGAGTTTGGGTTTTTCCCTTTTTAGAATTGTTATAATATGTAATTATTTATTCTTTATGTACTGGTGATATCACCACAAACATTGTTAATATCATAAATTGTGTACATTTCATCATAAACACATACTCCAACTATGTAGGAGCCTCTTGGCAAAGTTTTAAAATTAGTTGTTTCGACCCGCACCTACTTTTGTCAAAACTCATTTTGACTCATACCCATCCTAATTTTTCTTTTAATTGGCTCATTCTGATCTAAACCCATCTTGACCCAACTACCAACCTAATTCAACCCATCTATTTTGCCACCTCTACTATACATGTAATATTGTATGCATGTATGTTAATTACTTGAGCTGTTGTGTAGGTGGTTGAACTAAACTTAAGTTCTCAATGTTCTTCAATCAACCACATAAGTTTTATTTTAGTATTTTAGTAATGTTAGAAACGTAAAAACTTAAGCCATCAACTAAGTACTATGTTGCCTTGAGTATGCCTATGAACTATTGCCATTCGAGGATCTTTTTTGTAATCTTGCAGAAGCTATAGAAACATTGAAATGAGAGTAAGCAGAATTTGTTTGAATTAGATGCAGATAAGAATCTTGATCTTTGACCATATTCTCAATGATTGTGCATTGAACTCCTTAGATTGCTAATAAAAATGTAAATCAAGATATCAACTAATGTTCCTCAAGAGAAAATATCACAGAATAGTAATTAAGTTTTAAAAGTGTTTTAATTTAGTCACTCATGCATATTTTCTCAAATTGAACAAACAAACGATCAAATCGAGTTATCGTTAAATTTTCTTATGTCACGTAAGTAACAGCAGAGAAGACGTGGGGTTAGAATTTTTAATATATAAAATTATATTAAAAAATAAAAAAACATGTTAATTATGAAAAAAATACCTAAAATTTACGTCAACGTTCCATATCAGCATCAAAAGATAGATAAAAGTATTTTCTAATTGAAACAAAAAATATAACATGCTAAAAAACATGTTAAGACTTTTAATTTATATAAAATATAAAAACTGAGTGACCTAATTGAAACACTTTTAAAACTTGAGTTATCAAATTGGGACACTTTTGAAAGTTGGTTACTATTTTACAAAGTTAACCCTTTTGTAATAATATGAACTTGAACAATGGTGCTTTTATTTTGTAACAATATGAACATGATCAACGGTGCAACAAAGCAACTGATCATGTAATTATCAGTTTATTATTTTTCCAAACCCACAAGCATTTAAGATTTAGAATTAGTGTGTTGTTGAAGTGTGCCTGGTTTGATTCCAAAAAGTGACCTAAGCTTTTTAATTTCATTTCAATCCCTTCTTTTAACGTAGGTTTGATTCCAAGAAGTGACCTACTGTGATATACATAATTGTTACCTTTAATTTAGCTTTTGCAATAATTTTATATTGATTTTTTTAATTTACGTCATAACGAACCGGATCATAAACTGACCAAAATTGAATTTCCGCCGCATCGCGCGGGTTTTCTGCTAGTATATATATATATATATATATATATATATATATATATATATATATATATATATATATATATATATATATATATATATATATATATATATATATATAGAGGAGGGATCAAATGAAAACCTTGATTATAAATGAAAACCTTAAAAACCTCCATCCACCAATCATATTTTTTTTAAATTAATCACTTTTATTTATTAACAAGGGTTATTTAAGTAATTTTGAACATTTTTAATTTAGGAAATTATTATATGTTTTAACTTTAAACAATATTAGATGTAAATTGAAACAGATCTTCCATAATTTACGTGAAGAACATTCCTCATCGATTTTTCATTGATTCAAAGCAGTGTTCGTTTTCTCATTCAATAGACGATTCGCAATTCAAATATACCAAATGAATCAGATTATTGATTCAATTGTTCAAGAACAGACGATGACCGATTCAATTGTCGAACTCGATGAGGTTACTGATTCAATTGTCGAAGTCCATGCGATTACTGATTCAATTGTCGATGTCAATGTATTCGAAAATCTTGTTGATGTCGATGATACGTTGCGGGATGTGATATCAGTAGGTATTACGCAAGCAGAATCAATTGTCGCAGACGATGAAAATGGTAAAGACAATGAAAATCGCATTTGCCCTGTTATGGTTTGCGGTTAATGAAGAAATCACCTTCTGTGTCCGCGGTTAACGAAAGTAACTTATCGTTGTTATGGTTAGCTGCATACGTATACGTATCAAGAATTGTTAGCTGCATACATATTCGAAATTGCCCTGCGATGCTTAGCTGCATACGTATACGTATCAAGAATTTGAACAATATTTTATAAATATAGTGTGCCAATGGTTTTGTATTTTATTTGATATTTGTTTATGTGGTTTGTTTTTTATAGTTTTGTATTTAATTAGTTGAGAAGATGATGATGGTAAAGACCATGATATTTGAAATTGCATTGTTTAGCTGCTTACGTATACGTACCATGAATTTGAATAATATTTATAGATATAGTTTCACAGTTGATGTATACGTGCCAATGGTTTTGTAGTTTATTTGATATTTGTCTATGTGTTTTGTTTTTTTTAGTTTTGTGTTTAATTAGTTGAGAAGATGAAGATGGTAACGATCATGATGTTATGATCTTCGTTGTTATATTGCATACGTATACGTACGGTTGGTTTATTTGTTTTCACCATATGTATTCGTGTCAATTTTTTAGTATTGTATTTGATATATTACTATGTAGATAATATTTTTTTTGTGAAATTTATTTAGATACAACACATGATCTGATTGAAAAGGAATTTGATCATACAAGTACTCAAAACGATTCCTTATTTCTAACCGGTGTTGAGAATGAAGGTATTAAATTGATTCGTCATATTAGTTTTTTTTGATTGATTTTTGTTGGAAATTTCTTTATATATGTTTGTTTTTTCAGATTCCATGCGCAGCACGTTATATCAGTCCCCCAATGGGTCTAGGTATTGGACTCCTAACGTATCCGATGAGCATAAGCCGGTTGTAGGAACAAGATTTGAAAGTTGGGATCACGCTGTAAGGATGTACGAGTCATATGCTGAGAAGGCCGGATTTAGTACCCGTTTAGGTATTAAAAATAAGAAGAAAGGTGTTGTAACTCATAGATACATATTGTGTAACAAGGCTGGTATTCCTACGGGGAAAGTAACTGACACTATGGATATATCCACAAAGTCCCGGGTTCGAAGAAGAAATTTTAAAGTTTGTGATTGTCGTGCTCGTTTAAAGTTAAGAGTTGTAGAAGGAACTGAAATGTTTGAAGTATACGGTTTTATTGAGGCACATAATCATGGTTTGGTGAATTTGGATAATTTAGATTTGACAAGGAAGAAGCGTAAGCTTGAGTTTGTTGATAAGGAGTACATTGCTAAATGTCGTTTGGCAAATATCGGACCTTCTAAAGCACATAGATTGCAAGTTGCATTGAAGGGTGGTCATCACATGGTTAGAGGAACAAAGACTGATTACAAAAATTTTAGTAGGGATATCACTAATTATATTGGTGATAGTGATGGCCAATACTTCAAGGATAGAATGGAACACCGGATGTTATGCCAAAACAATTTCACATTTAAATTTCTAGCGGTTGGCGATGAAATTAGGAACTTATTTTGGGTAGATGATGTGTCGAAGGTGAATTATATGGCGTTTGGTGATGTGTTAGCGTTTGACGCAACGTACCAGACTAACAAGTATGTACATTATAAATGTTAATTTTATTTTTATATATATTTATATATATATATATATTACATTTTTGTGTTCTTATGTAGGTATAATATGATTTTTGTTCCATTTACTGGAGTTGATCATCATAAAAAATGTGTTATTTTTGGGGCTGCGTTGTTGTACGATGAGTCGATCGAATCATACACGTGGTTGCTAAAGTGTTTTTTGGAAGCACATAACCACAAGCAGCCAATGTTAGTTCTAACCGACCAAGACGCTGCAATGAAACAGGCTATTCATAAGGTGATGGACAATTCAATCCACAGGCTATGTATGTGGCATATCACTAATAAGCTCCCGTCCAAGGTATGTGTAAATAATATAGATTAAAACTTGTTGTGTGTTTTATATATTTTTATTTTTGTTAGTGAAAATGAAATATAGATTAACTTACGTATACGTATTCTGTTTATTTCCCGTATTATATATCATGTTTTTAGTGCAGATACCTCTAACTTTTATTATCATAATTAGGTGTCTGGACATATTTTGAATAACACAAATCTACGTGCATCCATTCATAAGCTTGTTTGGAATGTGTACCTAAAACCATCCGATTTTGAGTCACGCTGGAAGAGTTTAATGGAAAAGCATGGTTTACAAGATCATAAATGGCTATCTTATATGTTTTCCATTAGAGATCAGTGGGTACCTGGTTATTTTATGGATATTTCAATGTGTTGTTTGATGAAAACCACTTCAAGGTGCGAGAGCTCAAACTCGTATTTCAAAATAAATTCTAGCCCGTCTAACACACTTGTCCAATTTCTATTAAGTTACGACAATGCTATCGATGGTCAACGATATAACCAACGTGTCCTTGAATTCAACACAACCACCACAGTTCCTAAGTACCTCACAAACTTATTAATTGAACGTCATGCTTCTGAGATATACACACGTAACATTTTTTTAGAGGTGCAAAAGGAGATACATAAGGGCAAAACGTTATGTTATATTATCAATCGTGAGGTAACTAACGGAATATACAACTACTGCATTGCACATCAAGACAACAAAGCTGAAATTCTAAATGAATTTAAGGTACGTATATGTATGTACATGTGATTATACCAATATGGTGTCATTTATGTGAGTCTGATTAGTTTTTTTATTCGGTAAATGTTTTATTCGCAGGTGAATTTTGATTTGTCAGATAATTCTGTTACATGTTCATGCATGTCATTCACCCGTATTGGATATCTCTGCCGTCACGTGTTCTGCGTATTCAGACATCACAAGATTGAAAAAGTTCCTAATCATTACGTGCATGGAAGATGGCGTAGAGATGCGTTGCCCAAAAGGGTGTTTAGTATGGAGTATAGATATTGTGCAGATAATTATGAAAATGCAGCTCTAAGACATCGTTTGATGGATACTATGCAACAATGTGTTGATAGGTTAAGGATGAATACGGAACGTCTCACATGGCTTGATGACCACCTGCAAAATCTAAGGTCTCAAATTTTCAGTGAATTTCCATGCGACCCTTCACATAATAACAAAGGTGTAGTATTTGAGGAGGTGTTACACCAACCAGAACCCCACCAAGTCACTTTCAAACCTCCAAGTGGTATAAGGAACAAAGGTTGTGGAAAGAATAGGCGGTTGATTGGTCCTGGTGAGAAGGCGAAGTCTAAAAGTAAGAAGCCTAAAAGGTTATGTAATTTTTGCAAGAAATACGTACGTGGACACGATACTCGTAATTGTCCCGTTAAATTAAAACAACAAAACAGGAAAAGGCCTGAAAAACTTGATGAAATTGAGGATTCATCAAGTCATTCATCAGATTATAATTCGAGTGAGGATCGAAGCGAGGAGGAAGATGTCGAGGAAGGTTCAGAGCAAGAAATTGAAGAATAAGTTTGTTGATTTTTTTCATTTGGCATATTTATTTACTTGTTTTAAGAGTAAACAATTAATAATGTTAGTACATTTTTACATTGGTTGTTACTAATTTGGATTTATAGACACATACAATACGTACGAGTGGTTGTTTTCATATACGTATATATACGTATATATTTATCAGTGATAAAGTTATTTTCATTGGGGGGGTGCATATATGCATATATAGATACATAAAAAATAGTTTCTTACTGTTTCATATATGTTTAAACATAAATCACATATTTGGTACGTATATGTACTTATATGAATGTGTATGCAAATATTTTTAACTTGCATTATTTTATAGTGTTTAATTGTTAGTCTTGATCTGAATATGTTGATGTTTATAAAACATTACTGTTACATATATGTACCACACTACTGATATTATAAAACATTACTGATATTAGAATTTCATGGTAGTCTTGATCTGAATATGTTGATGTTTATAAAACATTACTGTTACATATATGTACCACACTACTGATATTATTAGTTTTAAAACTGAAACATATATGTAACAGTACTAAAACATATATTATAAGGTCATGGTAGTCCTTGGTTCATAAATCATTGTGTGTTGTAGGTTATTAAATTTATCGATAACTTTATGGTTGTTTACTTCATGGTAGTCTGCTTGATACATATACGTATCACACGTAATAGTTTGTAAGGTCATGATAGTCCAGTTGATACATATACGTATGACAATACATATACGTATGACAATACAGCATACTGCTACATATATGTGATACTTTAGATGCTAAGGGACCATCATCGAGAAAGAAACACCAACACATGAACACTATAAAAGCCAATTAACCTCTCAACGACAATTTTAACCCCTGATTAGTTGTTTTGCACAGCATACTGGTACATATATGTAACAGAATGCTATAGTAACAGAATGCTATAGTAACAGCATATTGGTACATATATGTACATATATACTATAGTAACAGAATGCTATAGTAACACTATAAAAGCCAATTAACCCCTCAACGACAATTTAACCCCTGATTAGTTGTTTTGGTACAGCATACTGGTACATATAGGTAACAGAATGCTATAGTAACAGAATGCTATAGTAACAGCATACTGGTACATATATGTACATATATGCTATAGTAACAGAATGCTATAGTAACACTATAAAAGCCAATTAACCCCTCACAATTAGTATGTCAACGAGTAATATATGTACCATAATATAAAATCGATACATCACATAACCAACTGAATGTAATTCATTTGATTAAAACCATTCAAAAAACAGTTTTGATAATCATCCACGTCTTGAAAACATCTAAAATTAAACTGACTCTATCCAAAAAATTACATTCATAATCCTAATTCAAACTACCATCTATCCTTTTTTTTTTGATCCAACTCCTCTGCTTCCTTCAACACCTTCTCCTTATATATATTCACATCAGAAGTAAGGATCTTCACGGCGTACTTCTTCCTCATATTCCTAATTTTTGTCTTCATCTTGCTCTCTTCCGATGGAAACCCACAATCCCATTTTTTTGAACGACTACCCATAAACATTTCCATGTGTCGCATAACAAATATACCACAATCTGTAGAGTTCTTTGACGTAGACCAACCGATACGTAACTTTTGAGGGTAGGCCGATTCTATTTCTCTCCATTTTGGATGCTCCACTGATTTCAAGTACGACACAAAAATATGTTTCTGCATATTGAAAATAAATTTATGTAGGTATGCACATATACAAAAACTATAAGTACTTAAAGAAATAAACGAACATAAACCCTAAAAGAATACATCTTACCACTTTTAACGGTGTTCCCTTCTTAATGAATTCGGCATCATCATCAAAACTGATTATACATTGTGAATCACTCATGTTGTCGATCACTGTGATCTTCGCATACTTCATTTCAAAACAAACCAAATAAAAATGGTTTTTTTCCAATATGGGGAAGAATATAATGTCAAACTGTTTTATGTCAAACACTCCTTCAAAATCTTCAACAAAACTTTCCAGATTGGTTTTAAAGTGGTTGATACGTTCTGCATCCGTTTCCTTATCGCTTTCAATTATCCACCCAAGCTGTATTTTTATTTAACATTAGGTCATTAGTTAAACACTATATATATATATATATATTTATATTATATGAAATTTAAATCAATCATGAATGAAATATACTTACAAATGGAGTTACGCCAACGAACAAACGATAGGGTGAGCTCGGACATCTATCTTTTTCATCATGGTTTAGCACTTTAGCCCAACAGTCAATTACGTCATTATAAATTTGTTGTCCCGGGGTTAAGCTATTCAACTGATAGAAATTTGTTCCGACCCAATTTTTGGTTGCAAATATATGAATACTAAACCATAAAACATACACATTAGTTGGTACGAACTCCATTCTTACTGTTACATATACGTTTAAACATAAATAACATTTACTGGTACGTATATGTACTTGTTTAAAATCAGCCATTCATACGTTAATGTATGTATCTGTATGCAAAATAATTTTAAATTGCATTATTTTATAGTGTTTAAATGTTTCATCTTATGTTTAATAAGACCTAACAAATCTGTTATTGAATATTCAGTTAGCTGCGTGCATATATACCTACATACATTAACATACAAATGGTTGTTTGCATAGAAGTACATATACGTACCAGATTCTGTTTTTAATGAAACATATATGTAACACTTAGAAGTACATATAGTATCTTGTATTACATACTTAGGTGTTTTATAAATCACTACTGATTATAATTTTGTTTTAATTCTGAAACATATATGTACCATCATCAAAACATAATATAGGTTGCAAACTCAAAACATTATATTTCTGGTACGTATATGTAACAGTGATAAATATCTTTTTCATTCGAGGGGTGCATATACGCATATATAGATACAAAAAAAATAGTTTCTTACTGTTACATTTATGTTGAAACATAATTCAGAATTTTGGTACGTATATGTACTTGTATAAACTCAGCCATTCATACGTTAATGTATGTATCTGTATGCAAATACTTTTAACTTGCATTATTTTATAGTCTTTAATTGTTTCATCTTATGTTTAATAAGACCTAACAATTCTTTTCTTGAATATTCAGTTAGATGCGTGCATATATAATTACATACATTAACGTACAAATGGTTGTTTGCATAGAAGCACGTATACGTACCAGATTCTGTTTTATAGTGAAACATATATGAAACAATTAGAAGCACATATAGTATCTTGTATTACATAATGAGATGTACACAAAACACAACTGATTTTATTGTTTTAATTCTGAAACATATATGTACCAGTTTGTGAACATATATTGTAACACATTGGTAGTCTTACATATGTTCACATAATTCTATGGCTATATGAAATCAAGTACGTATGAAACTAATCAAAGAGATAATTCAACTAATTACATATCAGTCATTATATTAACATTATATGCTATTACAAAGTGGCATAATGTGGGATTTTAAGAATATACTACAAATGCATACATATAATGCTTAAATCAACTAATCAAAGAGATAATTCAACTAATTACATATAATGCATACACACAAGTTTGGTACATATACGTATCACAATACATCATACTTATACCATTGCTCACCATTTCTATACCAACACACAATTTAAATACATTTTAAAGCATTTAAATTATGTATACATTATCTACCATTGCTAATTTAAATTTATCCCATTCAATATCTACATCTTTTTTTAAACATACAAGTTTAAAACAACTAATCACGAAGATAAATTTGTGAAGTTTGGTACATATATGTATCACAATACAGCATACTGGTACATATATGCATACATACTTTACATGCTAAGAACATACAGAATGATATGGTCAATTTAAAACAACTAATCACAATGTGATACTTTATGTGATACTTTAGATGCTAAGAACATACAAGTTTGGTAAATATACGTATGACAATACAGCATACTGCTACATATATGTGATACTTTAGATGCTAAGGGACCATCATCGAGAAAGAAACACCAACACATGAACACTATAAAAGCCAATTAACCCCTCAACGACAATTTAACCCCTGATTAGTTGTTTTGGTACAGCATATATGTACATATATGCTATAGTAACAGAATGCTATAGTAACAGAATGCTATAGTAACAGAATGCTATAGTAACAGAATGCTATAGTAACAGCATACTGGTATATATATGTAACAGAATGCTATAGTAACAGAATGCTATAGTAACAGCATACTGGTACATATATGTACATATATGCTATACTAACAGAATGCTATAGTAACACTATAAAAGCCAATTAACCCCTCACAATACAGTATACTGGTACATATACGTAACAGAATGCTATAGTCAATTTTAAAACAACTAATCACAATGTGATACCTTATATGATACTTTAGATGCTAAGAACATACAAGTTTGGTACATATACGTATGACAAAACAGCATACTGGTACATATACGTGATACTTTAGATGCTAAGGGACCATCATCGAGAAAGAAACACCAACACATGAATGGTACATATACGTACCAAACTTCAGCATACTTGTCTAATTGCTCACTGATCCTATACCAACACACAATTCAAATACATTACAAACTAAAATTGTATATACATTATCTACCATTGGTCATATACATTTATCCCATTGTTTTGGTACATACAAAAGAAAATTGTACCAAGCATTCCTAAAATCATTACTGCCAACGTAAATTAAGTGATTAACACCATACATACTGTGTATTTCCAAACTAAAATGACACATACATACATGTACATTCAAGAATTTAAAACCAGGTCAAAATTTAAGAGATATAAAATCGCATAATACATTCGTACATATACGTATCAAAAGCCCTAATTGAATTGAAATTGATTTAAACAACCAAAAACCAAACCCCCAACTTACAAACACCTTTGAATCGATTTCTATGATTATGTATAACCCAATTTCTTTTTGATTTCCAAGTTTCGATCAATAATAAGAACACATACCTTCTGGTTTTTGGAAAACAACGATTCCGAGCACACGCGTTGCAGAATCACCAACGACGGTGTAGTACCCTTCGATTTCTTCCAAATGTATGTAATTGTGACAAAGAAATCAACGATTTTGTATAGAATAGCAAGTTCAATTCTTCCAAGTTTACAGCTTTGCGGTTTGAAAAGGAATAGCGATTTTCGGAGTATTTTTAGGAAACTGATTATACGCTTAACTGTTTTAAACTTTTATGAAATCCCTAACTTGCCCTTTTCTTCTATTAAATTGAATAATTAAATTATATTTATTTACATAATTGACACAAGAGTTAATAGCCATTGATCTATATATTTAATGATTAAGATTAACTTTTCAAGGTTTTCAATTATAATTAGCTTTTCAATGGATCTCCCCCCTATATATATATATATATATATATATATATATATAGGAGGGATCAAATGAAAACCAAGATTATAATTGAAAACCATGAAAACCAACATCCACCAATCATAATTTTTGTAATTTATTTTTAAATATTTAATGTAAAAGGGTGATTTAGTAATTTTAACATGTTGTTATTTATTAATTTCTATAATTATAAAACTAACTTCCTGATTATGCTCCCTCCTTAGTTTTCTATTTGTGATGTTGATTTCCAGATCTTCATCGATTCAAACGGGATTCGGAGTATGTGTTCGAATTATCCGAATTAATCTCTAAATCGTATTGGGAATTGAAGGCTTATTCATTTTTTCATCTTTTTAAAGTATGGAAGGAATGAATTCTGTTGAAGTTTCTTCCGATCAATTTCAGGATATTATTGTTTTAAATTTGCAAATGATGATATTGCGAATTGTGAATTGAAGGCTTATTCAATTCTGTTGAAGTTTCTTACGATCAATTTCAGGATATTCTGTTGAAGATTCTCTAAATCGTATTGCGAATTGAAGGCTTATTCATTCTTCCGATCGAATTATCCGAATTAATCTCTAAATTCGACATATGATGATATGATAGTTTCTTCCGATCGATTTCAGTTGAGTATAAGTGATGATGTTGAAGTTGCAAATGAAGGTATATGTAGCCTGTTGTTTTACCCTTTGTACATATATGTACCATTACTTAGTAGATGAAGTTGAAGACGGTTTTTGTTGTATATTATTGTTTTGAACTAGTACAATTTAAAGTAAACAATTTGTTTAATTTATTTTGTTATACTTGATACTTGATATGTATATATATATTTTATATAAATTTACATTAGTAAGGTACATATATGTATCAATTAAGTGTGTTTTAACAATAATATGTTGTATGATGAGGCAGATAACGCCATTGATGTTTATTGCAACCAAAACCATCCACTTGAAAATCGAAATGATGCATTATATGTACCACTTGTAGTCTTGCACAAATGATGGTGTGGAGTTACTACAAACATTGGTGCATGTATGCTAAAACCATAATCAAAACATAGGCACCATCAGGATGTCATCACTGTTCATTATATGTATGTTATAAGTTTCATTATATGTATGTTCGTTGCTTTTGATTAATTATTCATCATTTATATTTTTTACATGTGCAGGTTATCCTTCATTCGTTGGACCATTCAGTCTCATATTCTTGCATTTCATTCACATGTGTTGGATATCAAAGTTACATATATGTACAATGTTTTAATACATATATGTACCAGTTGACTGTGCAAAGATTGTGCATATATGTAACACATTTGTATAATCACATTAGTACGATGATGGTTTGTATTTTTTTCATATAAATCAGGAACCTTCATGTATGTCCTTGTCAATACTAATATAAGATAATAACCAGACTGTTAGTTTAATGGTATTGCTTACTGGTGTTGTATGATGATACAGATAACAACACTTATGTTGATTGCAACAAAAACCATTCACTTGAAAATCAGAATGATGTGTTATTTCTTACTGGTGTTGTATGATGGTTTGTATTTTTTTCATATAAATCAGGAACCTTCAGGAACCTTCATGTATGTCCTTGTCAATACTAAGTAGTACATATATGTACCACTGGAAAATCAGAATGATGCTTTATTTCTTACTGGTGTTGTATGATGATACAGATAACAACACTTATGTTGATTGCAACAAAAACCATTCACTTGAAAATCAGAATGATGTGTTATTTCTTACTGGTGTTAAAAATAAAGGTAAATAATCAACATCCTTTTAAAATTTTTATTTGTTTTTTTCATCCTTTTTTAATTTCTTTTATTTATGGTTTTTTCAGATTCAATGCGCAGCAGTATATACCAATCCCGAATGGTTCTAGGTATTGGACTCCTATTGTTCACGTAGATCATAAGCCAGTTGTTGGATCTAGGTTTCAAAACTGGCATGATGCATTAAGGATGTATGAGGCATACGCTGAGAAGGCTGGGTTCAGTACTCGTCAATGCATTCATACACATGTGTACATGTTGCTATTCAAAATGTGCATATATGTACCATTTGTGAATATAGAAATTGGATATATGTATATGTATTTTTGTAAGCTTAAAATTATGTATACTTGTCTGTATATAGATAAATGGAACCAACAATTGTATGAGCAAATATGTAACAATTGTCTTTACAATTCATACCTAAAACAGTATTCATATCTTAAATTTCATAAGTAAAGCTATGAATTTAAACATTAAGAGAAATTGTTATGAATATGGTACATATATGTACCACTGTTTGTAGAAACTACATAACATCATAATGAGGATCCAATGATAATGAAAGTATATTCAAGTTCTCCCTTAGCCTTGTAGATATTAACGTCGGAAGTTAGAATTTTGAACGCATATTTCTTCCTCAAATTTCTGATTTTTGGCTTCATTTTGTTTTCGTCTGAAGGAAAACCACAATCCCAATTTTTTACGTGACTTCCCATGAATGTCTCCATGTGTCGCATTACAAATATTCCACAATCCACCGTGTTCTTTATCGTACTCCAGCTGATTTTTAACTTCACAGGAATTGCTGCTTCAATTTCTTTCCATTTTGGATAATCCAACGATCTCAAATACGCCACAAGAATATGTTTCTGTCATTTATAATTTAAACAATACGTCACAATTACATTTATGGACAGTTTCAAATTTAATTAGTAAAATATAATATATGATAATAAAAAACAACATACCACTTTAAAGGGTGTTCCTTTTTTGTCAAACTCAGAATCATCCTCAAACCTAATATGCAATTGATACGTATATGTACCAGTTTCTATTGTTCATATATGCAATTGATACATATATGTACCAGTTTCTATACATATATGTACTTGTTTTATTAAAACAATATATACATAACATAACAGAATCCTGTTATGTTCTGTATATATTGTGTTTAATAAAACAAGTACATATATGTATTAGGGTGCATATGTTGAAGCCTTATATATATGAACAAGCAACCAAAAACATATGCAACCTAATACATATATGTACATGTTTTATTAAAATAACATATACAGAACATAACTCACTATAGTTTCCTACATGTAACTCATGTCTAGAAAACACAAAAAATACACATGTTTTACCTTCGATTTTAGGCGATGTGTCTTCAATATCGTCTACCTCAATCGGATCATCGGAAGTGTTTGTGAACTTACTAAAACTTGTCCGTTTTGTGATCCTTTCACTTTTCATTTTCACTGCATACCAAATTATAGTCTTTAAAAGTTTTCTAAATACAACATATATAAGAGATTTCACTGCACACATTTACACAAAAAAAATTGTAGTCCTTTGTTGACATATATTAACCGTTTGGAAGGAAAATTACTAATCTTTTCCACACAAAACAACTATTGTTGGTTTTTTGCAAACATTAAAACAACTACGTAGGTATGTCTTCAAGGTTCATATATGTACCACAAAGAATAAGCTTCCATATATTCAGAGTCATCTTTAAAAATTTAAAATTTCCCAGTATTTTCTTCAAGTAAATTCAGTCTTTAAACTCCTAATAATGTTCTTTGAAATGTTAAAAATGTTCATTCAACACCACTGAATTCGTTTTAAATTTTTTGGTACACATATGTACCACTGAATTTGGTTTATGCAGTGATTTGGTATAATGATAACACATAAATGTGCATATATGTACCATTTGTGTTAGAGTAGTTATCTTTGAGAACTTTTCTTTTCATGTAGTGGTGTGTGTGTGATTGTGAAGATATGTGTTCTATAACCTTACTAGCTTATAACCTACGACATGAATTGCTACTTATAATCTTTTCATATTATGTATGAAACCTTGGGAAACTCACCAACTATTTTTAGTTGACCTTTTATTTTTATCATGTTTCAGGTAACTCCCGAGTTTAGAGTGATCTTTTGAAGCTTGCAATAAAACTAGGATGTGGACCTAGTTAAATAAATGAAATGTTATGTTATGTTTGATATTTGCTTGAATGTATTTCATGGATCTGTCACACCCCAACCTTGACGGCGGAATCGTCGAGGCGTGAGTAATACGATTGTTCACAGCCACATAACGCTATGTTTAAATGTAAATAATCAAATTAATAGTTTCAACAGGAATTACAACATAAGTCTAAATCATGAAATACATTCAAGCAAATATCAAACATAACATAACATTTCATTTATTTAACTAGGTCCACATCCTAGTTTTATTGCAAGCTTCAAAAGACCACTTTAAACTCGGGGGTTACCTGAAAC
Source organism: Flaveria linearis (assembly GCA_024085815.1). Classification (NCBI taxonomy): domain Eukaryota; kingdom Viridiplantae; phylum Streptophyta; class Magnoliopsida; order Asterales; family Asteraceae; genus Flaveria; species Flaveria linearis. Next base: position 89,345,822 of record CM044004.1, read on the forward strand.
ATGATAAAAATAAAAGGTCAACTAAAAATAGTTGGTGAGTTTCCCAAGTTTTCATACATAATATGAAAGATTATAAGCAGCAATTCATGTCATAGGTTATATGCTAGTAAGGTTATAGAACACATATCTTCACAATCAAACCTCGACTTGATTACAAGTATATAAGATTGGCTAAGTGTATTTGGTTCCCTAGTGCACAAGCATACGGCTCCTAGGAGTCGGCAATACATCGACTTTAGCACCAAATAGGCTTGTCAGGCCCAAAGATCTAAGACGTCGCCAGGCTAGCAATAGTTAATGATTGTAACAAACTATGTATCTCATATAATCACTTACAACATACAAATAACCATGACAAGATATAAAGATGAATTGCAAGTGCTTTACAAGTCTCAAACGTTTATAAGTGTGTAATGTATAAATATCATGTTTCACCCCAAAATGGTGTGAAATAAAGTAAAAAGGGGCAAGGAAAACTCACTTGTCAAATAAGTATATAATGACGATTAATAAGAATAATAGTAGACGTCGTTCCAACGTGAATCGTTACAAGGCACCTAAATATTCACAAGGTTAAAGTCTCAATAATAAGCTTTAATGTTTTAACGTGAACTAGGGTTTCCATTGGAATTGTGAAGTTTTGTCGAGTAATTAAATTTATAAAATGAAATTGTTTATACTTTGTTTGAGTGGAAAGAATTATATCATTTAATCATTTTTAATATATAAGAGTAATTATATTAGTTGATAAGGTTTAAATATAACATACAAATAAATCTTGTAAGCTTTAAACAATATCTAATAATGACTAAAATAACTTATTGATCAATAACACTTTATTAACCTAAACTACTAGTTGAAATACGTTTATGAGTAAACCTACAATAACTCTTGTAAATAATTTGTGAATTTATAAAATATACATTTTATCATGATAAATTTATAATTAAAGATAGTATGGAGTCAAGTAACAATTTAACGATTTTTAACTATTGTTTAAAGTCTACTTTATAAAATAACTCAAAGTTTTACCTTTGTAATTAAATTGTGAAATTATAAGATAATTATATATATATATATATATACATATATAATTACAATTATCATGATTTTTATTAAAAATAAATAGCTATTTATAATGTTTTGTATAACAAATAAATTTACAGAAATTATTTGTGTAACATTTTAAATATGAAAAGTTCATAAAATTTGTTTTTATAATTTTTAAGGATTTTTCTGAATTTTTTAGAGCTTTAAAAAGCTTTAAAAAAAATGTTTGAGGTAGCCCGGGGTCGAACCCGGGACCTCAAGAATAGCATGGGGCGCAGGAACCAGCAAACCAAGGCCTAAGCCGCAGTTAGAATCTGGTTTTAATGGTTTATAAGCTAGCTTAACCCAATTTCCCCAATTCCACTATGAACCCTAGATCGGGTGGATCCAAATTGAAGTTCAATTGGATATGGAATGCTCCTGAAATCATGGGGCTTTTGTTCCCCATGAAAAATCGAGTATGTGAGTGTGTATAATTTACCCTTATGATGATGAATTGATGATGAACTGGACAAGAACAGATCGCGGTCGATATGAAGATCGATGAGTGGCCAATTCTTGATGAAAATCCAATTAATTTCACAGAGAGCTTCGCATGATGATCTTGATTAAAAGCCCCTTATCCAATTTAGTTAAAGGCGATCGAAAGTTGGGTTTTTAAGGAGTTGCAGGTCGCGGCAGGAGAAAGAATCGAATTCAATGAATGGGGGTGTTTCAGATGCAATTCGAAGTTGTAGTTGATTAGGAACATTTGTAGCATTGTTTAGGTGTGTTTAATTCGATTATTGTTGCGTGGTTAGTGCGATCTGTATCTGTAAAAAGGCTGACAAGAACGTGGGTGTTAGATCGCACTTTCAGATCGAATATCTCAATTTGTTGTGGGGTTTGAGTTCGAATCTTGCATGTGAGGGTGTCGGGACGGTTTGATTTGTTTAAAACCAACTGTTTTTGGCTGATGTGGGGTTCGCCGGCGAAAGTGGCCGGAGAAGAAAATCCGACGGGGAGGGAAGGGTGTTTTGAAATAATTACAGAATGGTCCCTCAACTTTGCCTCTTTTAGTATTTTATGTTCAAACCTTTTAAAACATGTTTTTAAAAATTACAAAATTAGTCCCTGGACTTATTTAATCACTTAAATTAATTTTGTAAATAATTATTATTAATAATAATATTTTCATTATTATTATTATTATCATTATTATTATTATTATTATTATTATTTTTTTTTTTACTATCGTAAAATACGAGATGTTACATGTTAGAGTAGTTATCTTTGAGAACTTTTCTTTTCATGTAGTGGTGTGTGTGTGAAGACAACACTTGTGGATATATGTGAATACATGTAAAGACAACACTTGCATAAGAGTAGTTGATTTTACCAGTTCATATGTGTACCAGTTCGGACAAAAAACATATAATGTAAAAGTTTTGTTATTCCTAATCATTAAACCTTTTAGATACTCCGATACACATATTTAAATAACTAAATGAACATAAACCCTTAAAGAATACATCTTACCACAATATGTTTCTGCAGATTTCATTTCTCTATAGAACATACGTATCAGTCATTATTTTAATATTATATGCTATTACAAAGGGGCATAATGTGGGATTTTAACAATATACTACAAATGCATACATCTATGTATGATTTATTTACAAATAATATTTTAACTGCATAAAGTATAGCATACTCATCTCTTACACACATATTTCTTATCCTCAATACACTTTGGTACATATATGTAACACAGAATTCAACATATTATTTTTAACATAATTACTCATTGATGATAAAAGATAAAAAGGCAAAATTTACTGCCTGTTTTAAGATCTGCATTTATGCATTATGCAACAAGGTAAATACATACATGAAAAACCTTAAAAACCATAAATGCATTTGTGCGTTATGCAACAAGGTAAATACATAAAAAGCATGGTAAATACATATATGCATTATGTATTTATATTATAAATTTACATGACCCTGGAGAGGCCATGTTATTAACATACTCATTTGCTAATAAATATATATCACAAACTCAATCATTTGTTGGTACATATATGTAACAAAATTCTATAGTCAAGTTTAAAACAACTAATCATGAAGATAAAATTGCCACATTCAATATCTACATCTTTATTTGGGACTGCATTTTATAATGCTCCATCCTACCAGGTATCTAGGCCATTTTACTGACATACACATTGATTCCATACATATATCATAACCTCATTAAACGTTTTGGTACATATATGTAACACCAATACTTAGATTCGATTAAATCAACTAATCACAGAGATAAAAGATCAACAACCAATATTTTTATGCATGTTCTGGGGTCTGCATTTATAATGCTACATCCAAATACCTATTTGGTCCATGCTATTAACATTCTCATTACTTATATATATACAATATTATCTCAATACAAGTTTGGTACATATACGTAACATAATTCAGCATACTTGTACCATTGCTCACTGATTCTATACCAAGACACAATTTATATACATTATAAAGTAAAATTGTATATACATTATCTACCATTGCTCATATACATTTATCCCATTTTTTGGGTACATATATGTTACAAAATTCTATAGTCAAGTTTAAAACAACTAATCATGAAGATAAAATTGCCACATTCAATATCTACATCTTTTTTTGGGACTGCATTTTATAATGCTCCATCCTACCAGGTATCTGGGCCATTTTATTGACATACATATTGAAATATACAGTTAAATTTTCAGTTATAATTTTCAATGTTAACACCCATACCATATATTATATAATCACAAAAAATAATATACAACTACACCACTAAAATAGCTTACAAAATGTACTGTCATGTTAATCTTTTAATACCCAAATTTGTATCTTTCCAAAGTACATATATATACATAGTATATTTAAAACCACAACAGAAAAAAAATTAATACCATATACATTCATATTTGTTGTTCATGTAATAATATAAATTAAAAATTAATGAAATCGTACCAGCTTCTGATTGAGGCAATGGTTCTGGGGTGTCCTCTATTTCGACGGGTTCGTCAACAGTATTGGTGAACTTACTAAAACTAGATATGTTGGCGATTCTTTCACTTTTCTTTCTACCTGCATACAAAATGTATTTGTAAACTATTGGGGAAATTCAGTACGTAAAGTATAACACCAGTTTCAATTCCCGACTTACTTGTTGACATTTTTACTTGAGTAATATTCTAAACTGGTTCACTACCTGCACAATCAATTTGTATTTATAAATGATACTAGTATACTAGATAATAGAAAAATTCAAAACAATCAAACAAAGTACTGAAATCAAACTGCTAAGTTTAAGACATTTGTCCTGATCTGGTTTATATATGTAACACTTGTTTAACAACATTTTTATTATGAGAATAGGTTTTATGTAGTGGTTTGGTATAATGATAACACATAAATGTGCATATATGTACCATTTGTGTTAGAGTAGTTATCTTTGAAAACTTTTCTTTTCATGTAGTGGCGTGTGTGTGAAGACAACACTTGTGGATATATGTGAATACATGAAAGATAACACACATATTTGCATATATATAACACTTGCATAAGAGTAGTTGATTTTACCAGTTCATATGTGTACCAATTCTGTCAAAAAACATATAATGTAAAAGTTTTGTTATTCCTAGTCATTAAACCTTTTAGATACTCCGATGCACATATGAACTTCTAATCTAACTCACGAAGATAGTACATTAAGGCTCACTGTTTATTAAAGTGAGTCAATTACTTTTGATTATGTCACAGATACATATATGTATCACAAACCCTAACTGATTTGGCTTACACAAAACTGGGACAGATACACTTTTGATTCTGTCACAGATACATATATGTTAAAAAATGTTCATTTAACAACACTGAAATCGTTTCAAATTTTTTGGTACACATATGTACCATCGGTTTTCGCAATGTTACTGCGAATGATCTATCAAACTGTATCATCGACAAATCACTCTCATTACACAGATAATACATCAAAATCAACAATATTATCAAAATGTATATAGTTTTCGGCATTTATATGTACCAATTTCGGAAAAAAATATAACTTTTGCACATAAACATTACGAACCTTGAATTTAGTTTCTTCGTGTGAATGATCTTCGTCTTCAAAATTCTTCTTCAGGAATCTGATGATTTCTCAGAGTCGAATCATCCTATATCACTAAAACATTGCTGAATTTTTGATTTGATTCGGTTAATTTGGGGGAGTCGAATGCGCAGAGAATAAGCGAGTTTTTTTAGGAATTAATTGAGGAACCAGTTACTAGAATTTTTGTCCCCAAAATACCCTTCTTAATATTAAATATATTTTTTTACTTATTCACTTAACAAAAATAAAGGATGTTAATTAATGACCATTGATCTAAATGATCAATGGTTACTAATTGGTTTTCATAGTTTTCATCATAAAAGTGGTTTCTATTGGATCCCCCCCTATATATATATATATATGTATGTATGTATATATATATATGTGTATATATATATATGTATATATATATGTATATATATATATGTATATATATGTATGTATGTATATATATATGTGCATACTTTGAAAATAGCCTATAATTGTTAACTTTTTCTAAGAGATGAAAAATTCAGATTTAAAATTGAATAATCCCGCAAGAGAATGTGTCTGGAGGGGTAAAATTGAAAATAACCTACAATTGTTAACTTTTCCTAAATTCTCCATTTTATTAAACACGTATAACTTTTTCATATGACATTATTTTTTTAAAATACACCATAAAAACGGGCATTTGATCCTCTTTAATATAAGTATAGTATTGCTATACTTTCTTCTAAAAAACAACATTAAAAAAACATCTATGTGCTCTGCGTATAACTTGCGTGATTATTCACTGCGTAATTAACAACATAACTTGCGTAATTATTTTTTATAACGTGAGTAATTTTACTTTGCGTAATATCAAATGTATCTTGCATAATAATACATATAACTTGTGTAATTATAAATATAACTTGCGTAATTATGTACATTATATACGTGATTGTGATACAAACGAAACTACCCCTCCGCCAGAAAACACCTGTCGCGTCCTTGTTACTTCGTACGCTTCGCATGAAAATTACACTTTGTATAGTAACCGACTCTTATAAATATATATAACGGTTCACTAACGAGTTCTTGTAGTAGGATGAGGTTTATGAGATAATATGACACAGGATTATGCTTTATGAACCTCTTCTTGACATTACATTCATTAATACAAAATACATGATATATGCTTCTAACGAATAATATATTCATTCTTGCTGTTAAAAATGTAAGAAACAATGGATGACATATTTTTTACACTTTACAGGAAGTAATTAAGAATCTAGTACATAATTACCTATTAAATGCAATCATGCATCATGATGGCTACTTAAAACCTAATTTTAAAGGATTGCTATTGAATCCTTGCTAGTGCAAGAAATCTTTATTTAACACATGTCAAAGTGTAAGTTGGTTTTGAAGTCACTACAACAATTGATGTCACCATTGATACTTAGATAGTTCTCTTACAATTTTATTTTTACAATTTTATATATACGAATTTTCAACCCTTAACTTCTCGTTTATTCATTCTGCTTTTTTTAATTATCAAAGCTATGAGAGAAAATATGATATTATTAATCAATTTTCAAGGTTATCTTAGGTAGCTTTTATAGATGTGTCAAAAATATGAAATCAAACTCAAATATCAAGAACTTGAACTAGAACCAATTACGGTGCCAGACAAAGAACAAATACCGAAATCAACCACAAGGATAGTTCATAGAATCGATGAACTATCTACAAAACTCTCAAACTAGAATTTTACACAACATACAAGAAACCCTAATTTTGGGAAGAAGAAAAGACTCGAGAGTTCCAAGACACTCTGTTGAGAGAGAAAAAGAAACTGAGAGGAGTTGTTGTACTCGGCTGTATTCTTTCTGTTTATACCCGACTCACCTTTTTGTAGCCAGCCTGTATACGCACAAGAACATAGCCCAGCAGCAGCATCCAGCCCAGCACACAATATAAACACAAACAACATAAATCAACATAAACATTTGAAGAACATAAATTTGGTAATTGAATTGAAAGAAATACACACTATTTTCAACACCCCCCCTCAATTCAAACACCAAACGCATCAAACATTTGAAGACGACTCACTAAATGATTATGTTGATTGACAAGAAGACCCTTAGTAAAAATATCAGCCAATTGATTTTCAGACTTCATAGGAACAGTTTCTATAACTCCTAAAGAAATTTTTTCCCGAAGGAAAAACAAATCAATTTCAAAATGTTTAGTCCTGTCATGAAAGACAGGATTTGCTGCAATCGATAAGGCAGCAGAGCTATCACAAAAAAGAGACATAGGCAAACTAACCCCAACTCCCAACTCTTCAAGAACATTTTTTAACCATAATAACTCACATGTAGCAGCACACATGGCACGATACTCTGCCTCTGCAGAGGAGCGAGAAACAATAGACTGTTTCTTACTCTTCCAAGAGATTAAAGAATTACCCAAAAAAATACAAAACCCAGTTACAGACCTCCTGGAACTGAGACACTTTGCCCAGTCAGAGTCAGCATAAGCAGTTAAACTTAAGCCAGACCCTTTACTCAACAGAATACCACAACCAGGAGAACCTTTCAAATACCTAAGCAGCCTTAAAGCAAGTTGCAAGTGAGACTGAGTAGGACTATGCATAAATTGACTAAGAAACTGCACAGAATAAGAAATGTCTGGACGAGTATGAGATAAATAAATCAATTTGCCAATTAATTTCTGATAACCAGAGACATTCTCTAAAAGTGTTTCATCCTTTTTACAAACACTAGTGAGAACAAAATTCTGTTCAAGAGGTGTTTTAATCGGTTTACAAGCACTAAGTCCAAACTCAGATAACAACTCCAAACAATACTTTCTTTGAGACAAACATACCCCTTTCTCAGTTCTAACAACTTCAAGACCCAGAAAATATTTCAACAACCCAAGATCTTTGATTCTAAACTCAGACTGCAACAACTCTTTAACCTTAGTAATTTCAAGCAAAGAATTACCCGTAACAACGATATCATCCACATAAACAAGTAACACAACAATAACAGAATTTACACACTTAATAAACAATGAATGATCACAATGACTATGTTTAAAACCAATATTTTTTAATACACCAACTAACTTTTCATTCCACATTCTTGGGGCTTGCTTAAGCCCATAAAGAGACTTATTCAACTTGCACACCTTAGACTCATTTTTTGAAAAATAACCCTCAGGTAAACTCATATACACCTCCTCATTGAGATCTCCATACAAGAATGCATTATCAACATCTAACTGATACAACGGCCAGTCTCTCTCAACTGCTAAACTTATAACAAGACGAACTGTAACCATTTTTACTACTGGCGAGAACGTCTCATCAAAATCTATACCTTCCTTTTGACTATAGCCCTTAGCTACTAACCTAGCTTTATACCTATCTATCTCACCCGTAGATTTATATTTAATTTTATAAACCCATTTACACCCTATAGGTTTTCTTCCTACAGGTAGATCAACAATAGACCAGGTATTATTCCGATTTAAAGCCTCCATTTCTGTATTCATAGCATTTACCCAGTTAGTATCTAAAGCAGCTTCTCTAAAGTTTTTAGGTTCTACAGTTTTATTCAAAGAAGAAGTGAAACAGTAATTATCAGCTGACAACTTAGAATAATTGACAACTTTTTCAAGTCCATATTTAACTTTCCCTTCTACTATAAAATCTTGTAGTTTTCTTGGAAAAACAGACTGACGAGAGGTTTTTCTAAGATGAGAATTAGGGTCATTAAAATCCTCAGGAGAAACTGAATCATCATTAGACCGACCCAACCTATCTACCTCACTAGGCTCAGTGAGCATCTCACCGGGTTCCTGTCTCTCTGCCATACCACAACCTTCTTGGTTGGGTTGCTGAGAGTCAGCCTCCCTATTTTGAGTCACTTCACCTACCACAGGTGGCTGATAAGGGGCTGATTTTTGCAGTTCCCTCTCCTCATCATCGGATCCTTCCCCTTTAGAATTTTCAGACTGACTTGTTTCAAATTTATTAAAAAAATTAAGAGAATTTATTTCAGACACATTTATAAACTCAGAGTTATACAATTCTTTGTTGGTTTTAAAAGGAAAAATTGACTCATAGAACTTAACATCTCTGGAGAACAAGACACGTTTCAAATCAAGGCTCCATAACTTGTAGCCCTTTTTTTGATTTGAATACCCAAGTAAAACACATTTTTCAGCATTACTGCTGAACTTATTTGTATTATTTAATACGGTACTAAAACAAAGACAGCCAAAAATTCTAAGGTGTTCTAGAGAGGGACAGAAACCGAACATCATTTCATATGGAGTTTTACCATTTAGGACAGAAGAGGGAGTCCTGTTAATCAAGTATGCAGCAGTTAGAACACATTCAGACCAAAAACTGAGAGGGACACCACTTTGAAACAGCAAAGACCTGGCAACATTCAATAGATGCCTATGCTTCCTTTCTACTACCCCATTCTGCTGAGGGGTATGCACACAGGAAGTTTGATGAATGATACCCTTACTTTGACAAAAATCAACCATTTGATTATTAATAAACTCAGAACCATTATCACTTCTAAAGACTTTTACAGTTTTTTCAAACTGATTATTTAACATATTAGAAAAGCCTTTTATGTTGTAAAACACTTCATCTTTATTTTTAAGTAAATAAACCCACACTGCTCTTGAGAAGTCATCCACTATAGTCAAGAAATACCTATATCCTTCCCTACTTTGAACTTTGTAGGGACCCCACACATCTAGATGAACTAACTCACCAACATTTTTAGACTTATGATCACTTAAAGGAAATGGAACACGATGTTGTTTAGCCCTATGACATATGTCACAAGGCACTGGATCAGACACGGCCTGAATTTTAAGGGTATCTTTCAGCACAGACAGGGCTGTATCAGATGGATGGCCAAGTCTTGCATGCCACACATTTGAGGACCTAATGGAACTAAGACACCCCTTTACAGAGTTATACGAATCACCACTGAAATATAGACCATCTACTTGATTACCAGTCACCAGGGTTTTCTTTGTAAGTGAATCCTGAATATAACATTTTTTATCATCAAACAAGACTTGAAGCTTACAGTCAGAGACTAGCTTATACACAGACATTAGGTTAGCACAGTACTCAGGTACCACAAACACATCTTTTAACACAATAGTTTCAGAAAGTTTAAATGAACCAATTTTTGTTACCCGGGCATTAGTGCCATTCGGGTGTCTCACAGTTATATTACAATTTGATACATCCATTTGATCAAATAATCCTATTTCATTCATTATCATGTGTTGGTTTGCACCTGAGTCTACAATCCACCCTGGTGTTTTACCATGGGTTTCACTGCTAAACCCATATACTGGTTTAAAGAAACAACTTCCTACAAATGACTGTTGGAGATTACCTCCCACATTGCTACTAGAGGTATTTTCTCCAGTTTTGTCACTTAGTAGTCCCAACAACCTAGTGATCTGATCAGGTGTAAGAGAAAGATTAGGAGGATTACTGTTCGATGGTGGTGACTGACTGGGTTTGTTAGATACAGAGTTATTTGCACTAGGGTTTCTATTATTTTGAAACGACCCTTGACCAGATTTATTCTTATTGCTTTGAGGATAGCCCACAATCTCAAAGCACCTATCAACAGTATGGCCCAGTTTATTGCAATGTGTACACTTCAAATTTGGATTAGGACCCTTTCGAAAGTTTCTTTTGTTATCATTAGGTTGGTTTACTTTTGCCATGAATCCAACATTCTGAGTTTTAGAAGAACTACTTGTTCCCCTGTGCGATTCTTCGCGAGAAATAATAGAGAATGCTGTTTTAATAGTAGGGAGAGGGTCCCTAGTTAATAGATTGGTTCTAACAGGTTGATAGACTTCGTCTAATCCCATTAGAAACTGCATTAGTTTTATCAGTTGGTTAAAATCGTTGAATTCTTTTGAGGCTTTACATGTGCATGAGGGAAGTTGTACCATTGCATCAAACTGTTTCCACATAGTATTAATTCTGTGATAATAATCAGACACAGATGAGCCATTTTGAGTTACTGAATTAATCTTTTGATACAAACCAAACACCACAGAACCGTCAACTTTATCATAAGTTTCTTTCAGGTCAGACCATACTTCAGATGCTAGTTTGGAGTAGACCTGACCCACATAAAGCTCATCAGATACTGAGTTAAGTAACCAGGTTAATACTACAGAGTTACATCTTTCCCATTGATTTCCTAAGACCTCGTTTGTTTTAGATTTTTCACAAGATTTATCTATAAAACCGATTTTATTTTTCGCTTGTAATGCCAGTTTCATGGCATTTGCCCAAACCGTATAATTCTCAGTACCCTTCAGCTTTATGTTAACTATAGTAAGACTACTCGAGTCACTAGCATGCAGGTACAGGGGATCACCCGCATCTAGTTTACTCACCAAGGTATCAGTAGTAACAACACTGGTTTCAGCCATTTAAACTTTAGACAGCAAACAATCAGACAAGAATGTAGATCACACAAGCACGCGCACAGAAATCAACTGGATCAGAGCCAGGTTTTCACACCATTCGAGATGGCAGATCAAGGATTAACCCAGTTGATGATGCAAGAACACGCAGTAACAATTCTTCACACAAGTGATGCACACAGATCAAGAAAACGGGGAATCTAATTCCCAACACACAAACGCTGGTACTCCTAACCCAGCCAAGCCAGACTTATACAACTATTAAGACGGAAAATATAAAAGAACAAGATAAAGATGGAACAATCTCACCGGTTAGCGTTCAAGATGAAGAAAACCACCGCAACAATCTTGACCGCTCAGACACTTTGATCCCCTTCTATGACCAGCGAGTTTTCTTCTTCACCGTCAGTAATAACACGGGTTTAGAGGTATAAACCCTAAGTTTCAGACCAGATCCAGATAGCAGCGGAAGAACCAGAATCGAGATCGACACTTCGATCAGAGCCTTTGTGGCTCTGATACCATGTCAAAAATATGAAATCAAACTCAAATATCAAGAACTTGAACTAGAACCAATTACGGTGCCAGACAAAGAACAAATACCGAAATCAACCACAAGGATAGTTCATAGAATCGATGAACTATCTACAAAACTCTCAAACTAGAATTTTACACAACATACAAGAAACCCTAATTTTGGGAAGAAGAAAAGACTCGAGAGTTCCAAGACACTCTGTTGAGAGAGAAAAAGAAACTGAGAGGAGTTGTTGTACTCGGCTGTATTCTTTCTGTTTATACCGACTCACCTTTTTGTAGCCAGCCTGTATACGCACAAGAACATAGCCCAGCAGCAGCATCCGGCCCAGCAGCAAGCCCAGCAGCATCCAGCCCAGCAGCATCCAGCCCAGCACACAATATAAACACAAACAACATAAATCAACATAAACATTTGAAGAACATAAATTTGGTAATTGAATTGAAAGAAATACACACTATTTTCAACAAGATGATTATAAGCATTTGCCATCAAAATAACAACTAACGGAATAAAAATCAACTAACAAATGGATTGATTTATTTGTGGACTGTTTAATAAATAGAAATCTGTGAAAATATCTCTAAAGTAAAATCGAGATTAATACTTCAGTTCACGCATCTTTCATATATCCACCGAACCATACATGCATCATTAATTGAATTATCTGCTCAATCATCATCATAATTCATATGACAACTAGGAAGTTATATTCAAGTATTCAACATTTTTTTTTCTTGAACGGCTAATTGAATCAATGACGGACCATTAACACACCCGATCATTTCTATTACTTAAGTACAAAACTAGAAACCACTCTCAGGAGAGACCTCTTATTAGATGAGAAAACTCCCTGGCCCACCCGACACCTTTTTTTATTTTTTGTCACGAGTGGGATTTGAACCCAAGAACTCCACCTATTTATATAAGATCTTCGGGGTACCTAATCTTAAGCATTTGAGCTAATGATCATTAGAACATCTAGTATAAGAATTTCTTTTACAAACTCATGATCAACTTATTAAATAAAAATAAAAAGATATTCAAAGTCAAGTGAGGATTTAACGTTGTTTCTCACTAGTTTTCACATTTAATCCATGTATGAATCTATTAAACCGGATATAAAACAGGAAAATTCTTCTAAAAGGATCCCAGAAATTGAAGAGGACGATAAAAAGTTGGTAACTAAGAATACATGCCAAAAGGCTTGTAGTTTATCAGTAATAATGAATGTAAAAAATGTGTTTATTTTTATGTGTTTCAAGGTTTAAGTCGTTTAAAAAACTCAAAAAAATATAGATTTAAAAGTAGGATTACAAATTTACAATGGATGTGAGTTGGTATTTCTAAATAGATCAAAGGATACAACATTAAATAGTCTTAATATCCTATCTACATGTTATAAAACATATACATATAACTTTTTTAATATATGTAGTATTTGAATAATAATTATTAGAGTTTATTTATTAATTGGCAGTAAATTAGGCCACGTATTGTCGGCAAGAAACATCCAATAGATGTTATAACTCATATTTTTCATACGATAAAAGTTTTTTCTGTAAATGATTTATATGTTAAGACTTTCTACAATAATGTTATATGATCATTTAATGTTAGGTTACCAAACATGTTTTCCACCACATAATACACATATGAAGAATAATATTCACATTATCACAAATAAATAAATATTAAGTTATGCTGAACAATTCGTCTAGCATGTACGCCCACTATTGTCTAAATCCATTGTCGCTAAAAGTAAGCAAGGAGGTAAATTGCATGTTTTGGTGTAGAATCAAACCTCAAGACCCCACTATTTTATCAGTAAATAAATATTTAAAAAATAGCTCCTAACGTATTTCTACCGATTTCTTAGTATATTACAACATTTGACCACTTGGTCTCTTGAATAAAAAAGAGACATCTTATCATCAGGCTGTCCCCTTAAAAACTTCAATATAAATATTCATTAATTTGTTTTCATATCAATCAAACCGACTAATTATGACATACCATTGCATTTCCTTTAAGTTTTGGCCATAGACGCATTAAACGGTAAAACTTAGGCTAAGCATGGGTATTTCAAGATCATAATAGGAGTTGTTGTTTAATCGGTTTCACAGCAAAAAACAAATCAGTTTTGTGCTATAAGTGGTTGGGCTATTAGATCAATATCAAAATGATTTGATTACAAGTCTAGTTAATTTGTTTAACCACCAAAAGTTTGGCACCTAGCGTCAACCCAACAACATAACAATCTTTTTTTCAAAACGACCAACACACTATCTAATTTTACTATTAAAACTATATTTATTGTTCATTATAAGACTTCAATCCTCAATCACTTTAAGGGAATGCCTTTCGAACACACATTGATATGCTAGACTAGAGGTGTACAAACCAGGTTGGGTTTTAGTAAAAAAATTCAAATCAGGTTTGAACGGGTTCTGGGTCAGATCCAAACCGGTTTCAGGAGAGCAAAATGGTAAAAAAAAAATCTGGTTTATACCGGGTTTAAACCAGGTCGGGTTGAGAAAAAACCGGATTGAACCTACCCTACGGCTCACTTGCAAGAATGAAACTAGGTTTCTGGCCCAAGGAATTTGAAGCTGGACCAAAGGGTCATGTAAGGCCCACTCTACCTTGAACCGAACAGCCCATCAGAAAAGAACGAGCTGGGCAGCCCACCTGTTTACAACAGAGCTCAAAACAGCCCACGCGAATATGCGATGATGTTTTTTCTGGGCCCAACAGCCGCACGTTAGGTAGTTACAAGTTACAACAGTTATTTAACCAATTAACCGTCAGATTCAAGGGTGTAAATACCCTTCATGTACCAACATATTATGATATATAGTGTGTGTTTGTGCATTAATTTATTTTTCTCCTTAGGTCTTGTTCTTCATGGTTCCCTGCACAAATGTGCAAAACCCTCTCTTGTTCATCCAAAATGATTTCGATATTACAAACGATCTTCGGCAACACCTTGCTCTATCTATCACATTCCACATTCTCCATAATGAAGTTTACGGGTGGAAACCAACCTAATAAGATAGGTCCTAGCGGATCAAAAAACTTGAATGTTCCACAAGGTATGTTTACTAATTGTACTTTAAATTAATTTAATAAAACCTATGAGTTTTGTATTTGAGTCAATGACTCATTCGGGTCATGGTAGTTATTTAGAAAATACATAAAGTGTAGTTGGTTCAAAAAAACCTATATTTAAATAATAAACAGAAAAAAGTAATGGTTTTGAATACAAAAAATTAATACTAAAGGTGTTTGTTCACATAACCAAACCGAAACCGTATACACATATTTTAAGAACCGGGTATCAAACCTATATTAGTACAACCGGGTCTGAACGATTTGGTTCTAGTGATTCCAGTTGAAAAAAACCGGTTCTTGCTCATCCCTACTCACCTCAATCACTTGAACTGTTGATTTTCCATGTGATGGTTTTATGTCTAATACACAATGTTATTGTATTATCCCAAAGAGGTTTTCATGTGACCCAACACATTTTATACGATTAAAATACTTCTTTTGAAAGCGGTTCAAGTTACAATCAAGATTCTTAATAATTATCTAGACCTTGAACAAGGAATTTTACTCAACATCTAGCATGAAAGTTGATATGGTGTGGTTGATTATTGATATCCCTTGTTTTATGTTATTTTTGTAGAAGAAATGGCTAGAAGATACTTCTAGCAAACCTTTAGGTATGCTAGAGAATGAGAACACTAGCCTGATTTGACGAAGACTCAACATACACAACTCTAGACTGTAAAGGTATTTTTTCTGTCCTGATATTTTGAATTATATTTAGTGTTCATTTTTTCTGATTACTAATTCTGAATTCCGGGTCAAGCATTCATACGTGAAAACTATATCGTTTTCATAATAACAACGATTTGTTTGTAATACAAACGAATTGAAACGTATCAAATAATGAACACCTTATATATTTTCATAATTGAGTTGCAATAGCATAGATGTTTCATATTCTAAGTAGGGTCATTTGAGAGCAACTATGAGAAAGATGTCATAACCCTCAAGAGGGGTTGGAAAATTTGTAAACAAATGTCTTCTTCACTATATTTTTTGCTTTTTCATTCACCTTCAAATTTAACACGCTTTTGGAAAAGTTCAAATCAAAATTTGTCAAGTTTATTGATGATACTTATTTTATCGACGTCTAATAAATTCTTATTAAGTATTTCTAACACCATCAAATCTACACGTTGTAAGATTTGAACCACCACTTGATAAGGGGAATACAACATTTAGGATGTGGCCAAGGGCCATGGGGACAACCATATTCCTAATACAGCTGGTCCAAGGTGATTCATCACATGATGCGAAACCACAACCTTATTGTTTTTTTTATTATTTATTTCATTTTTCACCTAAATTTGAGCTTTTAGTAATTTGAATGAAAACCCTATCGCAGCCATAATCCAAATGACTTTGAGAATGAGCATAGAGGTAAGAATCTACAATGAAAAAATAATTAAGTTTGGGTATTCAAAACACATGGAAATACAAAACTAAACCGAATTGTAACACGTTACAAAGAGGTTTGTTTGAAATGCCTTAGGTGCAAAAGAAGATTCATATTTAATTGCAACAAACAATTATAAAAGTAAACATGCGCGCAGTTTATATAATTAAACAATTGGGTAAAGTTAGATAGAGTTCATGCAATTGGAAAATTAATTCAAACGGTTGGAATGAGTTAAGGTTAAGAGATATGAAGGTGTCATAGTCACCCCAACCCTTACATTGACTTAGAAATCAAGGCTTAATTATTTATTACTGAAATTTCCAAGTTGACATTGACGTGGAAAAGTAATCTGTTTTGGGATGCATACGTACATAAATACACACACACACACACTCTAAATTAAGTACTTCACCTTTCAAGTTTTATGATTCACTTTGTTAATAATTAAACAATACATATACAATGTGGCATGCTGTTACTCATTTTCTTGTTGTTATGATGCTGTTCTTTTTCATGCTATCACAGACCACCATTGCTAATGATATCAATATATCATCAGAAGCAAAAGCTTTGCTCGCAACTAACTGGTGGCCGTCATATTCTTCACATCACTGTGAGTGGTTTGGAATAGCTTGCAATAATGCAGGGAGTGTCATTGAGATAATCTTAAGAGACGGCCACATTTGGGCTCAACAAGCTTATCTACAAGCTTATCTGGGAAGCCTTGACTTCTCTTCATTGCCAAACCTTGTTCGTCTTGCTATTGAGCGTTGTGGTGTTGAAGGAAGCATCCCAGAGCAGATTGGTTTGCTGTCAAATCTCACCTATCTTTCACTTTCGGGGAATCGCCTCACAGGTAAATTACCTGTTTCGCTCGCCAATCTCACAAATTTGAAAGACCTTGATCTTAGTAGAAACAAACTTACGGGTCCAATCCCACCATCTTATGGTTGCATGGTCAATATCAAACACCTAGACTTGAGCTTAAATCACCTGAATGCATCCATCCCAAAGGAAATCAGTAATTTGCATAGCCTAGAAACGTTGAATCTGGGTGACAACAAATTTGATGGTCCAATTCCCTTGGATTTTGTTAACCTAAGCCTACTGTCGTTTTTAAACCTTGGCATGAATTCCATAAGTGGCCACATACCTCTAGAGATAGCAAAGTTAATGTCCTTAAAACACGTCGACCTTAATCATAATCGCCTCGTGGGTTCAATTCCTGGAAACCTGTCAAGACTTTCTTACCTTGATGTTTCATCAAACCAGTTGTCGGGTTATTTGTCTTTTCAAGATCCTTGTGATCTGAACCATCTAGACGTCTCTAAGAATCAGGTGGCTGGAGCTGTCTCAGGTCTATTTATATGCCGTTACTTAATGTATTTGGACATTAGTAGTAATCATTTTGTTGGAGAAGAACTCAATAGGTTTGAGTTCCCGGATTTGGAGATTTTATACCAGTCTCTGAATAAATTCACTAGCAAAGAACAAATGGAAAGAAACAAGACTGTCCATCGTGTAACCATTATTCTTCCCATCATCATTGGACTTTGCTTTTGCTTCTTGTTTACGTGTGCTACAATAAACGCAAGGCTACCAAAAAGAACTCCCAGTTAGAAACAAAAAAACATGGAAATGTATGTTCAATATTAGATTATGATGGCACAATTGCATATAAAGATTTTATCGCTGCTACAGAGGACTTCGACCTCAAATACTGCATTGGAACCGGTGGTTATGGTAGTGTTTATGAAGCAAAAATGCCTAGCGGCAAAACATTTGCTTTAAAGAAACTCCATGGTTTTGAAGCCAAGCAACCGGCACTAGACCAGAGTTTCAAGAATGAAGTCCAAGTGTTAACTAAACTAAGACACAAAAACATTGTCAAACTCTATGGTTTTTGTTTGCATAACACATGCAACTTCCTTGTATATGAATACATGGAAAAGGGGAGCCTATTTTGCGCCTTAAGTTTCAGTGAATTAGCCGTTCAATTGGACTGGATCAAGAGGGTGAACATCATCAAAGATGTAGCCAATGCTTTGGCATACATGCATCATGATTGCAGCCCTTCTATCGTTCATAGAGACATCTCAAGCAACAATATTCTTTTAAACTCAGAAATGGAAGGATTTGTTGCAGACTTTGGTGCAGCTAGGTTGCTCGACCCGGATTCCTCCAACCAAACAGTAATCATAGGAACTTTGGGATACATTGCTCCAGGTATTTCTGCATAATCTTAGGCCTCTTATATCTCTATTAGAATTTTAAATTTTTTTGATAATATTTGGTATGTTTATGGCCATGTAGAACTTGCTTACACCATGATTGTGACCGAGAAATGTGATGTGTATAGCTTTGGCGTGGTGGCACTTGAGATAATTGGAGGGAAACATCCAGGAGATCTTTTGTCATCCTTGAACTATACGACTAGTCATGGTACAAGATTGGAATATATACTGGACAAGCGCCTCCCTTATCCAACCACTAGGTCGATTGAAAAGCAAGTTATGCATGCTTATAATGTAGCACTAGCATGTATTCTCACAGATCCGAATTGTAGACCGACAATGAGAAAGGTATCTCAGGAATTATCATGTCAAGGGTGTTATTGGGGTGATCTTCCATCTTCATCATGTTGAGAACAACCCTTGTTTATGATCGTGTTTATATATTATACATGATTATTCCGTCTCTATTTAACATTCACCAAAATGTAGGTCACAAGTATATGTATGATATAAACGAAGTTATGGTACAGTTTACAAAAAGCAGCCACTCTTGGATCTGTTAGTTGAAATTGATTGTATAGCTAATCTCAGTTTAAACAAAAAGGGCCAAATAGGTAAAGTCAGTCAAATATTGCCCGAGTATTTCAATGCATAAAACTCCAAACTTATGTTATCTAATAACTAAATTGATACCTATAACTAGAATTGTCATTATAATTACTTGTGTACAATTCAAAGGTTCAAATAGAAAGTATTTCAGGTTAACCTCCTCAGCCACTCATACTAGTAAACGAACAAAATTTTCATGAAAGCAGATAGGCACAAAGAAAGCAAAAACCATTCTACTAAAAAATGGTTAATGGATTATATGATTTGTAGTTAAGGATCTCATTTATACATTAAGTCTGTGATAATAAAGGTCATAAGCATGAAAGTGGAGGCTTCTTTGCTGCTGGTGCTGCTTCATGACTTGAACTGTTTTTGACAAAATCAAGCACAATTGAAGATAGCTCATTCTGATGACGGGTGTACTCATGATCGGCTCCATTGATTATATGCAATGTGTGGTTCAATGTATGCTTTGCAAACTCCATGGCAATCTTCTGTTGGTACTATCTTATCTGCAGACCCATGGATGCTTAACACCCTTCAAGCACGTCAGCCGTTGATGTTGATGTCAAATTGAATTGGTATACTAGTTAATTTCATATCATCTTTGGATAGTCAGTGTTGCAGCTAGTATAAAACTAATTATTCAAACCGAGTATTTGACACCAAAATATTTATAACATTGAATTGAACATATTTTCTGTTTACTACTTTTAATAATTTTTGATTATCAATAATTCGTCTCGAAACAAAATACAAATTCTTTTTGAGTTTTTAAACAATCATACTTGACTTTACATTGCAAATTAACCATTAAATTTACAACAAAATGATACTATATATCTCGTGCAAAAATAAATGATCGTTTACAATTTATGGAAATGAGAAGAGAGGAGTAAATAAGACAACTGATAAAAGTTGTAAACCTGCAGTTTTGAGGAATCAGTTGGCATGCTGCACTTGTATTGATAGTTAAACGGTCCATCAAACTTTCTCCAGTCACATGATACTTTGTTTTTCCTAAAATCATTTACAACTTAAGGTGAGATCCAAGATTTTGATGCAAAGCGGAAGCATAAAAAAATATGCACTCCTTAAGGGAGCTGATATATTTCTGAATGAGGAAACCTAGTAAATCAAGCCCCTTCACAGGGAAATTCAAAGTTTGATAGCAGAAGACAGCATAAAATGAAGGCAAATGTTAGACATAAGCTCCATATAAGATATAAATAAGATTAGAGATGTCAATTCGACCATATGCTTAATCATGCGTCAAATAAAAAAGTTGCTAAAAAGGTAAAGTGTCAAATGGGTTAAAGTCGCCCAAAGTCTAATGCATACTGCATACAGCTAACCTCCAATAGTTTCATTAAAAGTTCTGAAAAACTATAGTACACTCTTATCTTTGTAAATCATAAGTTTTGCATAAGTACCTATTGAACATGGTAACAAAATGGGCCATGAGACTTACCCTTTCTATTGACAACATTAATCAAACAAAACAAACATACCCAGGTCCAAAACGATTTTTTTTTTGCAACTAAATACTAGACTTAATTAACCAACACATAAATTGTTTTAATTCTCTTACGATATACATAATCTTTTCTAATAAAACAAAATAATTATTGTCACATGGATATATATATATATATATATATATATATATATATATATATATATATATATATATATATATATATATATATATATATATATATATATATATATATTATATATATATATATATATATATATATATATATATAGGAGATGGATCAAATGAAAACCATGTTTATAATTAAAAACCGTGAAAACCACCACTATCCAATCACATAACTTATAATTGATTTAACTTTTTAATTGTTTAAAGTATTTTTGAGTAAAATTCAACCTTATTTTTGAGGTCATTATATATTTTTTTAATATAAACTCCAAGTAGCGTCGATGATTACGAAACGACTTACATATATGTAACATGTATGATGTACATGTACGTAACTCTTAGTTGTGCATTTGGTAACACGTACTTACATATACATAACCTCTATATATACGTAACTTTTAGTTGTACACTTTGAAACACGTACTTACATATATGTAACCCTTGGTTTTCATGGTTTTCATTTATAACATGGTTTTTGAGGGAACCTTCCCCTATATATATATATATATATATCTTAAGAGAAAACCAAGAAAACTAATCTCCACCAATCATATAATTTCAAATAATTTTTTTCTATTAATTGTTAAAAGGGTATATATGTAAAATTAGCATCTTATTATTTTTGGTAGTTCTATTACTTTTATTCTATCTCTTACATTTCTCTCATATGTTACACTCTTTAATATTTTGAATAAATCAAAAGGCCAATCAGTTAGGTTTTTTTCTCATTCTTATTTAGACAACCATATGAGATGAACAAACCTAATATTTTTCTTTAAAATCAGTTAGAATAGGTATAAATTAAATAGATCAATCTTGTGAACAAATTGAGGGGAATAAATTCAAAATGGAGCAAAGAATGTATATTATTTTATTTGACTATGGCCTATATTGATACTAAACAAAAACAACAAGGACATATTTTTATAATGAGTCAAGTTTGTTGTAATAGCAACAACTGATAATTCTATTTGATCGACAAATTATTTTTGTTCGATATCAATCTCAGTGCATCTAATTTTATATTTGTTTCAACAAGAACCGAAAGAAAGATTGCAACTTTCCATCGATCTCTTCAAGTATTCGCTTAAATCAACGTTAGTTAATCTTTATGAGTTTTTGTTTCATTTGATTAATCATGTTCGTTGTGTTTGATTATATGTATATAATTATTTAAATTGTTGTTTACATATATGTAACAATGTTTGACCAACCCAAAATATTTTGATGAGAAGATTTGGGCTTATTAGCATATAACTAACGATTACATATACATGACCCACATATTTACATATGTAAAATTTTGGGTTACAAATATGTATCTTTTTCATTAAATATATGTAACCTCATTGCTACATATATGTATCTCACAAATGTTTTTTTAAAGAAAGATGTCAAGTTATGTATTCGAGTATGATACATATATGTATCAGTTATAGATATGTAACCTTGTGAGGTACATATATGTAACTTTGATAGTTACAAATACATATATGTTATTTAATGTGGTTACATATATGTAACACTAGGAGTTATATATATGTGAGCCTGACATTTGTTTTTACTAAAACAATTAACATGATTTGATATAAAAAATGTTGTTTATTATGTTTCTTCCTATACACAAACTAATGTGGTTTGTGTTTTTATGTTTGTTAAAAAAAGTACTAGTCAAACTAATTAGGAGACAGAATGAGAGATTTTAGAAAAGTTGTTAATGAATATGAGAGTTTATAAAACAAAACAAATTGTTTACCCATTATGCCCCTAACCTCTCTAATTATAACCATTAACTTAAATAAATTTACCAAATTAGCATTAGTTCATCTCAACCATTAATCAAACAAATCAAGGGTGAAAAAATGGTTTTCATAGTTTTCAATTATAATGTGGTTTTCATTGAAACCCTCCCCTATATATTATAATATATAATATATATATATATATATATATATATATATATATATATATATATATATGGGAGGGATCAAATAAAAACCATGTTTATAATTGAAAACCGTAAAAACCACTACTATCCAATCACATAATTTATAATTGATTTAATTTTTTAATTGTTTAAACTATATTTAAGTAAACTTTAACCTTATTTTTGATGTCATTATTTATTTTTAATTTAAACTCCAGGTGACGATGATAACGAATCGAGTTACGTATACGTAACTTGTATGAGTTAAATGTATGTAACTTTAGTTGTACACTTGATAACACGTACTTACATATATAAAACCCTTACATATATGTAACTCTTAGTTATACACTTTGTAATACGTACTTACATATATGTAACCCCTAGTTTTCATGGTTTTCATTTATAAACATGGTTTTCATTTGATCCATCCCCATATTATATATATATATATATATATATATATATATATATATATATATATATATATATATATATATATATATAAGGGGGGATCCATTGAAAACCTAATTATAAATAAAAACTTGAAAACCAAAATCTAACCATTGATCATATTTAATCAAGGGGTAATATCATCACTAGTGGCATGATTGTAATTCTTGTGAAGTATTTAAGACAAGTTTAATACAAAAGGGCATTTTAGGAAAAATAAAAAATAAATCTATTTAACTTTCCATACTTTTCGTTTCTCTTTCCTCTCTCTTAATTACTCTTTACTTTCCTAATTTTTACTTCTCTCTCTTCTCTCCTAATTCTCTTTTTTTCCTAACTAGAATTAAAAGACCTGTTGAGTAAGTTTACTTTCCTAATTTTTATTTCTCTCTCTTCTCTCCTAATAAACGATGGTACATATGTGTACCAAATAATGTGAACGGTTGAGTGATGTATGATGAATATTTTTTTACAGTAATATAAGTTTATTAAGAGTCTAAAGACTTAATTAAGTTAAAAAATTTGGATAATACAACGACGGTACATATGTGTACATAGGATAATTGTTCAAAATATTAAAATGTTTTAAAACTTCAATGATACATACCAGTTAATATGCTAAAAAAGCTTTGGTACATATATGTAACAGTTAATATGCTAAAGAAGCTTTGGTACATATATGTAACAGTTAATATGCTAAAGAAGCTTTGGTACATATATGTAACATTTAATAAGTCTTTGTTTGTGTAATGGTGCGATTAGGATTTTGGTACATATACGTAACAGTTAAAAAATACCAGAATCTTAAAACTGAAGTACATATGTAAAATTCAATAAATACACAACGAGTTATACATATTTTTGTTAGAACCATATCGTAAAATCGTGTTCGAAATAAACGCTTTGATAATTGCTTGACCCCGACCATCATCATCTTTGATGCAACATGTACTTTAACCGATGATCATCTCTTCATAATCATCAATTTCATTTCAAGTTTAGTATCCTTAATTTCATGTCACTGCAAAAACATGTAACAAATATAATAACAACCAAAACCATTAGAAAACTTAAAATATGTATATATATGAGAGTACCAACCCAAGTTGTGTATACGTAACAAACAAAAGTACATATATGTAAACAATAACTTACACATGCATATGTAACAGTAGTGTTACATATATGTAACAGTGGTGTTACGTATATGTAACAACAATACTAAGTATTAGTCTTGTTCATTTTGCCTTCATGACCCCAGTACCATTTTTTCATCCTATTGATCTTCATCTTCATAGTCATTTTTATTGGGGTTACATATACGTACCAATTTTCTATCTTCGTAGTCATCTTCATTAGGGTTACAAGACTTACGTCACAAGTGGGTACATATATGTATCTTATCTGATGTAAAAACAGCAGGGATGAAGTTCATTCTGATGTAAATACAGTACCTTTCAAACGAAATTTGATTTCATTTTTACACCTAAATGATTACGTTTCCAACAATAGTTAAAAGGATGAAAGTAGTCAGTAATCTAAAATATACAAAACCCAAATCAACCGTGGGATTGAGACATAGTCGCATAACCCACCTGATAAACTGATAAACAGCAGATTATCGCCAATAAAAAACATAATTTATTGAATATAAACAGCAATATAATGAAAACTAATACAAAACCTACCTACAGGTACTTTAGGTTGAACAACAGCAATCTTAAACAAATCATTCAATTCCTTCTCTCTAGCTTTCTCTTCTTCCTTCTTTTTCTGTCAATCAAAAAGAACCCATAATCAATTCCATAACAACCGAAATCAATCAATCAATCAATCAACTTTAAAGAACCCTAACAAAATCCAATACCTTGGCAGCGAGTTTGGAAGGATCGGGTTTGGGGATGACATTCTGTTGAAGTGATTGAACATATTTCTGAACATTTTGCTCTTGTTCTTGTTCTTAAGCCCAATGTCTTGTCTTCAACAATCTTCTGCTTCTTTGCAATCTCTGCTTTCGATTGTTTCGGAGGCATTCTCCAATTCAAACCCTTGATGGATATTTGTGTTGTAATCGAAGTAAGTGAATCAGATAGGTGATCCGGTGATCGAGTGATTGAGTGTTTCGTGAAAAATTTAACTGATTTAGGGTTTTATCGGTTGCCTCTCGATAGAAAGTGGTAGTGGGTTGTTTGGTTTTTGTTTCAACAATCAAGATGGTGAGGATGATGGTGGAGGGATGGTGGCTGTGGGTGGCGCTGGTGGAGATGGTGAGGATGATGGTGGAGGAGAGGTGGCTGCGGGTGGCGGAGGGGTGGTGGCGGAAGGTGGTGGGGAGGTGGTCGGAGGTGGAGATGCGACGGGGGTGACTGGAGGTGGTGTGGGAGTGGGTGGAGCTGGGGGCGGAGCAGTGGTGGCGGTGGTGTGGGAGTGGGTGTGGGTTTGTGAAATAAATAGAGGAGAAAATTATGGGATTTGAGATTTTGAAGATAGATACTATAAAAGTTTACTAAAATACCCGTTAAAACAATAATAAAAATAAAAAATATATAAATTTTGTGATTGGTTGAATGTGATTTTCTGGTTTTCAATAAAATGGTGGTTTTATTTGATCCCTCCTCATATATATATATATATATATGTATGTATGTATATATATAATATATATGTATAATGTATATATATGTGTATATATATGTGTATATATATAATATATATGTATATATGTATATATATGTATATATATATGTATATATATATGTATATTATATATATATGTGTATTTATATATATATATATATGTATATATTATATATATATATATGTGTATATTATATATATATATATATATATATATATATATATATATATATATATAATATATATATATATATATGGGTTAGGATCATTACAGAACCACTTTTTATTTTCAGAACTACAGGACCATTGATTTACATAAATTTATATTAAGTCTGGTAATACTTGACCTGTTTTACATATGTGTATATCAGACATGAACAATAAACTATAAAAAAACAATTAAAAATCACCAGTGTTAACTTACATTTATGTAAACCAATGGTTTATAATATACATTTATGTAAGTCAATGGCTCTTTTGGTTCTGAAAATAAAAAATGGTTCTGTAATGATCCTGATCCATATATATATATATATATTATATATATATATATATATATATATATATATATATAGAATGACATTCAATTGAGAACCATAAATCTGTAAAGAACTAGAAAGAACCACTTTAACTCTTATACTATTTATTAAATAAATATATCAAAATATTTGTAATTTACTACTTTTAAGATAAATTTTTAAAAATCACGATATCTATAGTTTTTGATAATGTGCATCAATGCACACACATTGTATCGCATATATGAACATTTTAAACTTTTTCTAAAAAATTAAGGAGTGAGGTGTTTAAAATAAAAGAAAAGATTAAAAATAGAATCAAACCATCATCTTTTATTATTACCAATTTTATCGAGGTGTTTTGTCCATTGCTTATGTGGTTTTTAGTAGTTCTTACATTTTATGGTTCTCAATAGAACGCTTCCCTATATATATATATATATATATATATATATATATTTAAACACACTTGCTTTATATATCATATTCCATATTCATCAAAATTTATGCCCCAAATATATTATGATATAAGAACAAGGTTAAGATAGCTCAAATGCCGTAAGGAGCTTAGCTCATATTTATAAAGCAAACCGATATAAACGTCTAAGTTCATGTATTTGTCCACATTTCAGTAAGATATACATAATATTTGGCAACACATATTTCAATAAGATATATGGGTGCATGAAAAAAAAAACCCTAAACATGTTTAAGTCATCATTTTAAAGTAGTTCGTTACATTTGACAATTTCATTTTGGTAATGATAAGAGGTTTCTTTCCAAATCTAGCTGATTAGGTGACTCTAAAGAGGATATTGCAGATCTTATCATTAGAATGTTTGAAAAAATGAATGGCTTGTTTTTTTTATTGACTTGGTGGATAACACCTCAGGACCATTAGAGATCAATTATGTGAAAATTACCCCTCCCTCTCTACTAACACATATTTTGAGTAGGACCGTTGGAGACAAAAATCTTCTTGACCAAAATTTTCTCTTTGACATTAACTTCAAAACTTACATGACTTTTGAAAGCTTATATTTAGCAACCCAATCCTCAGGTTTGTTATCAATTATATAAAACTTCACTTGTTGTCAAGTAAACAATATAATGCAAATTCTCGGTTATCTTCTTATGATGCTTTTTTTCATGTTATCAGAATCCACCACCAATGTTTTCAACAGATCATTGGAAGCAGAATCTTTGCTTGCAACTAATTGGTGGCCACGTGTAAACGCTTCACGTCACTGTAAATGGCATGGAATAGCTTGCAATGAAGCAGGAAGTGTAATTGAGATAAGCTTGTACAATGATAATCTTGAATATCTTGGTGATCTAGGAAGTCTTGACTTTGCTTCATTTCCAAACCTTGAGAGGTTTTCTATAGAAAACTGTAAGCTTGAAGGAAGCATTACAAAACAAATAGGTTTGCTGTCAAATTTGACATATGTTTCACTTCATGGGAATAGTCTGAAAGGTAAGT
This sequence comes from Flaveria linearis, assembly GCA_024085815.1. Lineage (NCBI taxonomy): Eukaryota > Viridiplantae > Streptophyta > Magnoliopsida > Asterales > Asteraceae > Flaveria > Flaveria linearis. The sequence continues at coordinate 89,374,071 of CM044004.1, forward strand.
TACCTGTTTCACTCACCAATCTCATCCGTTTGGAATACCTTGATCTTAGTGAAAACCAACTTACGGGTTCAATCCCACCATCTTTTGGTTCCATGGTTAATCTAAAAGTCCTCAACTTGAGCACAAATCATCTAAATGCATCCAATCCCAAGGAAATTAGTAATTTGCAAAAGCTAGAAACATTGAATTTAGATGACAACAATTTTGAGGGTCCAATTCCTCAAATTTTGGTAATCTAAGCCAAATGAAGTTATTAAACCTTGGCATGAATTCCTTAAGTGGCCCCATACCTCTAGAGATGGTCAACCTAATGAACATAGAACATCTTGACCTTAGTCATAATAGTCTTGTGGGTCTTGTTCCTGGAAACCTATCAAGACTTTCTTACATGGATTTTTCATCAAACCATTTGTCAGGTAACTTGTCTTTTGAAAATCCATGTAATCTGCACCATCTAGACATGTCTATGAATCTAATGGGCGGAGATATCACAAGTCTTATTGTCTGCAATAAGTTAAAGTACTTGGACCTTAGTAGTAATAATTGGTTGGAGAAATACCTAGTTCAAAAACCTTCTCTCGTTTCATGCACCTAAATCTGTCTCATAATCATCTAACTGGTATTGTTCCCCTAACCTTAGTGATCGACATGGAGAAATTGATTTGTCATGTAACGATTTGACTGGAGAGTCAACCTACACAAAAAGAAAAGATCATGGTGTCTATTTAGAGATTTTTCTTAAAATAATCTTTGCATGTTCCTGCTTCGTGGTTGGTTATGTTCTTGCTTATGTGTGTTATTGTATCCGGAAGGCTACTACAAAGAAAATCCACCTGGAAACAAAAAAACATGGAAATGTTTGCTCGGTTTTGAATTATGATGGAACAATTGCATATGAAGACTTCATCACTGCTACAGAGGATTTTGACCTCAAATACTGCCTTGGGACTGGTGGATATGGTAGTGTTTATAAAGCAAAATTGCCTAACGGTAAAACATTTGCCTTGAAAAAACTACATGGTTTTGAAGCCAAGCAACCAACATTCGACAAGAGTTTCAAAAATGAAGTTCAAGTGTTAACCAACCTAAGACACAAAACATTGTCAAACTCTATGGTTTTTGTTTGCATAACAAATGCAACTTCCTTGTATATGAATACATGGAAAAGGGGAGCCTATTTTGTGCTTTGAGTGATAGTGAAGTAGCTGTTGAAGTGGACTGGATCAAGAGGGTGAATATTATCAAAGATGTTGCCCATGCTTTGGCATACATGCATCATGATTGCAACCCTCCTATTGTTCATAGAGACATATCAACCAACAACATTTTATTGAACTCAAAAATGGAAGGATTTATTGCCGACTTTGGAGCAGCCAGATTGCTCGATCCTGATTCCTCCAACCAATCAGTAATCGTCGGAACTTTGGGCTATATTGCCCCAGGTATCTCTATGTAACCTTATCCATCTTTTATGTCTATTAGTAGTGGAAATCTTTCTACTGATCCTTTGGTATATATGATCTTGTAGAACTTGCATATAACATGATCGTGACTCAAAAATGTGATGTCTATAGCTTTGGGGTAGTGGCACTTGAGATAATTAGAGGGAGGCATCCTGCAGACCTTCTATCATCACTAAACTATTCTACTGGTGATGGTACAACATTGGAAAATATGTTGGACGAACGACTGCCTTATCCAACTGCTAGGTCGATTGAAAAGGAAATTATACATGTTTATAATGTAGCATTGGCATGCATTCTTACAGATCCAAAGTGTCGACCGACAATGAGAAAGGTGTCTCAAGAGTTATCATGTTGAGGGGGTAATTTGGGTGATATGCCAACTTTATTGTATTTAGTACAACCCTTAATTATACGTGTCAAGAATGTATATACATACTATACATGCTTACTATTTATGTTCCGTTCAACATTTACCAAAATGCAGGCCCCAATTAAGTATATATATGATACAAACAAAGCTGTGGCTACAGTCTATTGAAAGCGTGCTATTTAGTTCAATTTGACATTACACTACTTTTGGACACAAATAATTAATTTGATCCATAATATATGTATATATAATTAATTGGCTACGAGTTTACCTGTCCATGACAGAAGCTTCATGACGAGTGAAGTTGTGTTTAAAATGCAGATAAGGTGAAAGAGCTATGGATGCCCAAAGTTTGCAGCCCCTTTCCTTCCCTGCTTAACAACATAAAACACTAACGACAACACTTTAAACCAGAAGAATAATTAATATATAGTTATGTGAATCAGAACCAGTTCACTTGCTCGGTATTAAAGTATCAAGATCAAATAATAAAATGTGTGCTTTTGCGCTCATTTGGGAAAACACGATTGAGCAAGTGTATTTGTGAGTAATGAAAGATTTTGGACATAGTAGAGACAGAATCATTGTGTCAAATTGGGTTTACAGAATTCATTGGCAATTCCATGTCGTCTTTGGATAATCAGTCTTGCTGAAGCTAGTATAAAACTAATTATTCAAAGAGAGTATTTGACACCAAGATAATCATACGATCACATCTGACTTTTTATTGCAAATCAACAAAAAAGACACTATGGCATGCAGGAGTGAATGATGGTGGAAAAGTTATGGAAATATAGATGAAAAAAGAGAAGTAAAGAAGACAAGTGATAAAGTTGCAAACAAAATAGTTACGGGTTAACTTGAATAGAAAGTGTTACGGGTTAACCTGTTCAGCCACTCATACTAGTAAACGAACAAAATTTTCATGAAATCACACAATCACAAAGAAAGAAAAAATCTTTCTACTGAAAAATGATAAAGGAATATATGGTTTGTGGTTAAAGATCTCATTTTAAAAGGTCACAAGTGTGAAAGTGGAGACTTCTTTACTGCTGGTGCCGGGTCATGACTTGAACTGTTTTTGACAAAATCAAGCACAATTGAAGCTAGCTCATTCTGATGACAGGTGTACTCATGATCAGCTCCATTGATGATATGCAATGTGTGGTTTAGTATATGCTTTGCAAACTCCATGGCATCTTCCGTTGGTACTATCTTATCTGCCGAACCATGGATGCTTAACACCCTGCAAGCATGTCAACCGTTGATGTCAGATTGGTTTTACAGAATTGTTAATATCATATCATCTTTGGATAGTCAGTGTTGCAACACCAAAATTATTAAAAACATTGAATTGAACATATTTCCGTTTACTACTTTTTAATAATTTGATTATCAATAATTTGTCTCGAAACAAAATACAAATTCTTTTTGAGTTTTAAACAAGCATACTTGACTTTAAATTGCAAATTAACCATTAAATTTACAACAAATGATACTATCTCAAGCAAATATGAATGATCGTTTACAAATTATAGAAATAATAAAAGAAGAGTAAATAAGACAACTGATAAAAGTTGCAAACCTGCAGTTTTGAGGAATCAGTTGGCATGCTGCACTTGTATTGGTAGTTAAACGGTCCATCAAACTTTCTTCAGTCACACGATACTTTGTTTTCCCTAAAATCGTTTACAGCTTAAGGTGAGATCCAAGATTTTGATGCAGAGCGGAAGCATAAAAAAATACACTCCTTAAGAGAACTGATATATTTCTGAATGAGGAAACCTAGTAAATCAGGCCCCTTTACATGGAAATTGAAAGTTAGATGGCGGAAGACAGCATAACATAAAGGCAAATGTTGGACATAAGCTCCATATCAGATATAGATACAATTAGAGATGTCAATTCAACTGTCTGCTTAATCATGGGTCAAATAAAAAAGTTGCTAAAAAGGTAAAGTGTCAAATGGGTTAAAGTTGTCCAAAGTCTAATGCATACTGCATACAGCTTCCAATAGTTTCATTAAAAGTTCTGGGAAGCTACAGTATACTATTGTCTTTGTAAATCATGATTAGCGCTTAAGTCCCTATACAACATTATATAAAATGGATCACGAGGCTTACCCTTTCTACTGGGAACATCAATGAATCCAAAATTTTTAATTCTCTCCAAGTAATCTTTACCCAGTCGGCCCTCAATGCCTCTTTTCAGATCAAACCGGCCAGAAATGTTGACAACATTGTGAACGTCCTTAAACCTCGAAGCATATAAAAGCACCACATTCCCGCCTGCAAAAGTTACTCCGATCAATATAGCAGTAGACACATTCTATTAATCAAATTTATCATTTTCCAATGCAAGTCCAAGTATATTCAGAAAAGTTCTCTAGAGATATGAGATATTAATCTTTTAAAAGATGCTACAAATTCAAAATGTTAATCAGCAATAGGAAGTGCAAAGTTATGATTCCAGACCTTTACTGTGCCCAATAATTGCAGCCACAGAGCGTTTTTCAAGTTCAAAGTATTGGATCACAGCCCGCAGATCATCAACCTCTCTGTAATAATTCCCATACTGAAATGAACCTTCACTATCTCTAAAAGGAATAACAAAATAAATTATCATCATTACCAGACTTCATAAAATAAGATTAAAGATTCAGATCAAGAATCATTGTGGAATATGTGATGTTATGATGTATGGTCTGTGAATGAAAGTTTAAACTTATTTCAATTACTGTAATTTATGATGTGTAATGGCAATATCAACTTATGTTATGAGCATATACATTACATACATGAATTCATTCTTTATCTTTAAAATTAAAAATTTAATAAATTACTAGCAAAAAGAAATTACCCATTCCCAGCAAAGTCAAAACGAAAGGCACTAATTCCTTCAATGGCAAAGCCGCAGCCAGATTCACCATAGGAATCCTGTCCTGTTGCATAAAAAACTAATTATAAGAAACTACACTTGACAAGCAATACCAATGACCATATGCCATGATTTAAGCGGTTTTTACATGAATTAGCATCGTCATAAAATAAAGCGCCGCAATTTATATGACTGGTATCAGATTTGAGCATGAATCCGATTACATTTATCCTTATTACAATATCAACTATTTTCAAAATATGGTTAAAATTGGCACCTTTAAAATTGCTCTCACTAGACTGTCATCAAAGTATATCATAATATGATCTTAACAGCTCATAATAACCAACCTTGCAGGATCTATATCCATGACAAACGACGACAACCTCCTTCGAGCCTGTTTCATGCAAAACGCCAACAAGCTTTTCATTATAATTATTCTGGATTATAACTCTCTTCTGTTGAATTCGATCTCCTGCTGAAGTTTAAAGAAAATGAGGGTTTATTACTAGACTTTTGTTAGAACTTTCAAACAAGCTAGCATACATATACACACAGAGGAGAAATCATGAAGTAGAAGTATCTATCATCATACAGTTCTTAAACGTTTACCCTTCAACAGTTCAACTTTCATGCTATTCCAACTACTAAAGAGAAGCGAACAGACAGATTATCAAGAATTGCGTTAACCACTAACAAATTAACAACTTCGAAGCAGAATATGTGTAGAATCTAACAATGGGTTCTTCTTAGAAGCACAATCAAACTACAAACGCTGAGGATCATAGTTTACTGTTGATTATCTTGGATTACGAGAGCTCTGATTGTGATTTCAATCTAACCTGAGAAGAAGTTGTCTTCTTGAGGGGTTGAATTTGATCTTGCCATAATAAAAAAGCTTGGGTTTTTACAGGAACTCCATGTGCGAATTGCCAGAAAAGAACTGAAGCCAATTTGGATGATGATCGGAATCGATTTAGGAGTTGATAGTGTGGTGTAAAAATGGGGTGATTGTGTTTATGTGGTAAAGTAGAGGGTTCATTACTTCATTTACTTATAAAACTCAGCATTATAGATAACATTTTAAAGAAACAATTGGGCTTGGCAAAATACCCAATGGGCTAAGGCCCAATTCATTATACATGTAGGTCCAACACATTTGTTCACTTGATGGATTACTCACTTACTGTGGTACATGGAGCCATGGAGGAGACTCCTATGATTGAAGAGGCAATTTCTCCAAGCTAGAAAAAAAAAAGGCTAGGTGGCAACCGACTTTGCTTACATGGCAACATGCATTCGTTTAGTCGCGAAGAACACTTGTCGGCTTGGTGTAACCGGCCCCTCCACTCTTGATGTATAATTGGTTGTTTAACAGACCCGGTGTTCTTTTCTTTTTCTCATCTTGGCTTAGGTGAAGCGCCCATAGTCGATCATCAACCTTCACATATAGACCTAGAAGATTCTAATGAAAGAAAATTAACTCATAATTTTAGATTTCGTAGATATATTTAGAGATAATCGTGGAAAGGATCTTACCTTGGGAATAACAACTTTAAAAAACATTTAAGGTACTAGCGGCACTCGCAAGTATGTAAGAGTTGCATTACTAGCGACTTAAGGGGTACATTGTCACAAGAGATGCACTTTTTTCCTTGGTTTACGTAATTACGTTACCTGCCATATAGTAAAAGCATTTATGCATCATTTTATGATATAATAAAAGTGGTGTGTCACTTTTATATAAAGATGAAACACTTTAATATTGTTAACTTACATTGATTCACAATTCTCGAAAAAAAAAATAAAATAATAAAATAAAAGGTGATGCATGGTTTTGTATCAGTATTGATAACATACAGTTCGAAAAATAAAATAGGTAAAACACACCTAGAAAGTTAGTGAGTCACTACAATATTAAGCTTTTTGCCTTTTTAATCATAAACTCTTTTCCGCTTATGAAGTTTGTATATCAATACACTTTTAATTTCTTTATATTGAAAATCACTTATTATTATTATTAAAAGTATATCCTTTTTGTTTTCTTGCAATCGTTTTTATTCATTTGACGATGATTTTCAGCATCTTTTGCTTTTTGTGTACTGTTGGATGAAGATAGTACTTAAGAAAGTGGCCGTCCGAATCATATATTTCAATAATTATTGCTTTTAAATTTTCTAAATTCAACGGCACATAATATTATATTCCATAGCTCTTGACTCTTTCCTTGGCTTTCCTTTTTCCTTTTTTATAAACGAAACTGATTCAAGTTTAATACTTTTCAGTTCTCAAAGGAATATCAGTACCAATGAATTTCAATTATTAACGATGGAATATTCTACGTGTAGTTCCATATTTTTGGTAAAACCAATATACAGTCTATTAAAACGAACAAACTTTTAAGAAAGTTTTGGATGATATACGCACATATAAACTAATATGAACTGATATTAAAACTAACACCCTAACGCCCTTAATTAATCTTAATCTTAATTTTTGATAATCTTCTTACTCTAATAAAAGAGTAACTTGAGATGCCACGTGATATCATTATAATCATCGAGATGCCACGTGGCAGCACCACAAGCATCATCACCAAAATTTTCACGTCTCTCTCTCCTCTTAAATAATTACCTTAATTACTAATAATATTATTTAACATTCTTTTACATTTAAAAATGAAAAAAAGATATATTTATTAATATTATTTTTAAATAAACAAATTTTTTATAAAATAATTAATTTTTCTAAAGCATAAAACGTTTTTAAAAATATTAAATATTTTAAAATTGGCATTTTCAAAAATTCAAATTTTTAAAACAAAAAATAATTACATTTGGGAGTTATAATAAGGAAATTTTTAAAAATGACATTTTTATACGGTTTGTTTTAGAACAAAATATTTATTTTTTTGGAAAAAAATTAATATATCACTGTTTTATTAATTATAGTCAGTCATATCGTATCTTATAATATGATTTATAAATAATAAATTTTAATATATTAATATGTTATTTATTAAATCCGTGTAATACACGGGTTTAATAAAGCTAGTCAAGTAATATTAGCTTTAACTTCTTTTATTTGATATCATTGACACTCGTTGACCCTAACCGACTATGTTTGATCTCATCGACTAACATTATAATATATAGTAATCATCCCCAATATATACATACACAAATGCACACATACAATCACATACACATACATGATTATAATAAAATACAAACAATAATAATAAAACAAAGCATAAAATAAAAAATTAACAATAAATTTTATTAATACTAATTATATCATAAGGACAAACTCTATTTAAAATATTAAAAATTTATTTCATTATTATTACTTATCGAAAAGTTATAAAAATGATATTTATTTTATGACTACTAATATTAATTATCATAAAAATAATATTCAATATAATAAAGAACTTATTAAATATATAATATTTAATTTTTTATGATGGTATATTTAACTCGTTGCATTTTAATTTTTGTCCTGAATGTGTTGCAAATTTCGACAACCTTGTGACAACATTTCGGTTCCCGCTGAAATTCTTTGTCGTTCTGCCATTTTATCGCAAACTTATCATACTTTGCGATAAGAACCCGCTTAAATTTTATGACAATTTTACATCAAAAATTCTTTACGTCGCAACGTTGTAGCAAACTAGTTGCTAATTGTGACGTTTTCCACTTTGTTGCCGAATCGTTGCAAGTTCGTTCTATATTTGTGACAAAAATGTTATTCACAAAAATCATTCGTGAAAAATAGAAATTTGTAGTAGTGTAGTTGAATGTTTACGTTTGACTTTGTCTACTAATTTGATTGATTTGTTATGTTTTACATATATAACGGTTCACCCACGTTACCCACGTTACCCACATTAGTTTGGATTCATTTCAATTATTAGCATTTTCATTTGAAGTAGTAAAACGTATTTTTGATCACTTTTCAGTAGATCATTTACATGTATATATTTATGGTTTTGTACTTGAAAAGGTTGTTTTTCGGATAGGTAGGTAGCTGAAAAATCAAAACGAATACAGTTTTTCTATAATTGCATTATGCTAGTCGTATCAGGAAGGGTATAAAACTAGTTTGATTTAGTTTTTGAACTATTTATAGGTCTTTATATATTTTTGAAATATTTATAGGTCTTTATATATTTTTGAACTATGCAAGTTCACTAGTGTATACGGACTAAAAGCAACAAATCTAAATTATACCAACGAAAAAATTATATACTAGATAGTTCTAAAAACAGTTATTTAATTCTTAACAATAAGACTCACTCCCACAGACACTTATTTGTTACACTTATTTCATAGATTAATATGCGTTCATAACTTAATTAATGATTGCTAAACTACCCAAAAAATTTGTACGTATTACTGGCTCTTTATTACATTTAAAGTCTAATATATATGTAACTGAATTCAACTTATAAATTTTCTTAATTCTTTTAGCATCTGCAATTTTAATAATTGGTTATTATTTAAACATCTTTATTATTTAAAATTACAAACGAGGAAATATTTCTTTACAAGATGATGTTTGTCCTAATCTTAACCTTTTTCTCTATACCCTAGAAATAAAAGATTCTGCCATGTGACTCTTGCCACAGTAGTAACAACAAAAAGGCCAATGTGTTACAGTTCTACAGAAAACACATTCTTGTTTTACTCACAATAAACCATAAAAATAAAGTGGTTGATCATATGGTAATTCCTTTTCTTAATTACTGCAAGTCAGGCTATGTATTTGGTTCAACTAGATGGCTTATATATAAAAAAATTCTTATAGCGAGTGTATATATATGTTAATTGCTTGCAGCGATTTCATGAGCCATTTTTTGTTTTATATATGTTAATTTAATAATAATAGTAATCTCAACTTTCTTAATAAATCACATGTACGTACGTTTTATGAATTCCTCGGGCAACATTTGACTAGGATTGTATGTACGTACGTACGTTTTATGAATTACACATTTGACTAGGATTGTATGATAGTAAATTAAAATGATACCAAATGACGCTCGTTTCTATTCAATTCACTAGTTAACTTATATTGACTCAACAAAATAATAAAAATGAGACTTAAACGGACAAGATTTCAATGTTTGTGTTAGTTTGTTTAGAATATGAGCATGTTTTGTCGTTTATGTTCGTTTAATATTCTAAATTGAACGATTTTAAGAACATAAATAAACACAAACAAACATAAACAAAGATAAATGGATATAAATGAATCAACGTATATATATACATAAAAACCAATTAAAAATAAGTGCAAAAGATTCAAATTGAACTTCTTGTTGGCAGGCTAGAACGGGCTACTTATAAAGTGCAAATCAAAAATCAATTGTTAGTTTATGTTAGTAATAAATAAATTTAATTGAAAACTTAACAATGGTTTCAAATTACAAAACTATTTTTAATTTTAACTTAATATTAGTAATATATAAATTTAAAAACAATAAATTTAAACGGAAAAAGTAAAAAATACGTGGTCATGTTTATTTGTTTTAGAAAAATTTATATCTATGTATCATGTATGATAAACAAACTTATTATGAGAGTGTACAAGTTAGTGGGCACGGTTATCAAGAATGTGATAACTAAGTAACCTAGCATGCAACAGTTTTTTATAGGCAGTACGTGTTTTGATTTACAGCACAAAGAACCACTTTTCCTTTTCTTTGTCTATTCTTTTGTTTCTTTAAAGTGGTTCACCATATACACACACACGCACCCCTAGTGTAGAACAACTGTAATACTTAAAACACTACAACCATTTGTAGCTTTCAGAAATCTTCAATCCCAAACCATCAAAATGGAAAATTGGGTTCAATTCGGTGTTCATCACTACAAACAAATTCAAAAGCAAAAAAGTTGCAGAAAGAAGAGCTTAAAGAGCACCACAAATGGTGCATGTGTGTTGCATTGATCAATTCATCTCTAATTAATCTTGCCATGGGATTTGGTTCTGATTGTGGGTCTGATTCAGCTGATTCATGTGATCATCAAGACCACTCATGTTGAGAAACTGTTGATCAGTAGCATTGGGGAATGCTTGAAGACCCAAGAGTCTCTAGTTAACTCGTTGTTGATCGCGCTTGCGCTGTCTTTTCGCGTGTTTGAAACTGTTTGTTGGTAGGTGTTTTGATCTTTCTTTGTGGGATTAAGCATACCATTGAAGATATCATGGATGTTGGTTGATCCTACAGTTGTAGATGTCAGTGAATTGGGATTAAGTAGCAGATGGTCCATACAGCTCGTGGTGACATTAGAGAACCCTATGCTTGCTTCCAACATCACATGATGATGATTATCACTTGAGGACAAATTGGATAGTCCAGAAGGATGATGATGAGATGATAGTAGAGGTGCACACATGTGATCATCATGCTGTAGGGTTTGGTGGGACCCTGGTAGAATAATGGATGCAGTGGTAGAACCAGTGGAAGGTGGTGCAGGATTGCTCATGGTTACACCCATTTGAGCTGCTTTTTGGAGCAATGCAGTTGCAGACATGAGAGAAGAAGGTGAAGGAAGATGAAGAGTATTAGGGTTAGGGTTTTCTTGTTGCTGCTGCTGCTGCTGCTTTTGTTGTTGTTGTGATGATGATTTAACCATGATGGTAGTTGATGATTATGTTGTGGAGTACTTGACCCTACATTGAAGCTAAGTTGTGGTGATTGTAGGAGAAGTTGTGGTTCGGTTTTTAGCGGAAAACTTATAGGTAGATGAAGAGGAAGGTGGTTTAAGGTTGATGATGATGATGAAAATCTTCCTGTTTCTTCTGCTAATGCATCACAAAAAGCTCTATGAGTGATGAAACTGTCCCTCCTGTGGTACAAAAAAATAACAACATTTTGATCAATCATTATACTTTTGATACATAAAAAGGTAGCAACATTGAGAAATAAATCAATAATAGCATACTTATTAACTTTTATCTAGCTAGTTCTAATCTTATATATTTGATGTACGGAGTATATGCTTTTGAATCTTTTAATATGTGCATTTCATGTTGTGGAAGTGTTGAATTAAATTGAAGATGATTAGAATAAAAAGTAAAAATATATTCTTTATGTCTTCTACTATTCCACTTGTGACATTTTTGCCGCTTTATTATTAGTTGATCCCCACATTGCCTATGTGATAACAAAACTATATGTTGATCAATTTTGGGTGATCTTAATTACCTTGAAAAAAGGGTACCGCAATCACACCGATACTCTCGTGTGCCACAGATCTTGGAATGAGCTTCCAATCTGACTGAACCGCGTATCGCTTTGAACACTTGTCACATTTCCATTTCTTTTCACCGTGTTTTCTCGAGTAATGCTTCTTGATACCGGTAAGATCTCCAAGTGCCCTTGATGGCTCGTGGTGCACGCAACTCGGCTCGGGGCACACGTACACCTTCTTCCTAACCACCTCTAGTTTAGATTTTGCTTAAGTTTCCATGGTAGATTATGCCCTCTTCTGTGTAACTGTAGATTCTGGTCTCTTTGAAACCCTTTGTTGCAAATCTCACACATGAATCTGTTGGTTGCCATAAGTGATTTTGGAGATAAAGCTATCACCTCAGCTTCTGGATCTTTTCCATTCCCAAAATAGAAAGTTTCAATATGTTGTTAAATTCTCCAATTCAAATCATAAAAAATCAAACATAGGCTAACAAATCTACAAAAAAATCAGTTATTGACAATACATGTATATACACAAGAACTGCTTCTATCACACGATGATGATAGAGAGAGAGAAACTGCTGCCAGTGAGACGCGATTAATAATATTAATAATAATAATAACTAAAAGTATGTAATAAGTTTAATTACCTGGATTGCCTGGAAGATTACGCTTTTTCTTGTTTGATTGAGTTTGGTTGTTGGTACTGATTGGCACAGAAGCAAAGGACTGATGCATCTGTGGTGGAGGGTACATAGTACCAATTTCATTCCTGTTGCTTGATGAAGATAGGCTTGCTTCATTTGATGCAGATGTTAAATTTGACATATTGTCATCCAAAAAGATGCCTTTCATCTTTCTTTCTCTCTCTTTATCACTTATTAAATGAACTGGATTAATTACTTTGTTCTTTTCATATATTACAGATCAACTTTCTTGCGTCCATGTCACACAGATCTGAGAAACAACTAACAAACCTATAGCAACAACTGAAGAAGAAGAAGAAACAAATGTTACAACAAGTTGATGAATCAAAGAATAAGTTAATAATTAAGTTAGACAGACAGATGCATAGATAGATAGATGTAACTAAAAATCAAAAGTGAAAAAGCTCAAACCTGACTTGTTCTCCAAGAGGGTTGTTTACAAGTATAGCCAACTCTCAAAGATGATCATTCACACAAGAATCCATTCACTTTAGTACAAACATACCGAAACAAAAGACAACCCATTTCGTACAAGTTTAAGAAGCGACTGTGTGTCTTCCTGTCTGTCTCTCTGTGTGTATGTATGTGTGTGTGTGTGAGAGAGAGAGAGAGAGAGAGAGAGAATGAGAGAGATGTGGATGAGATGATATTGGGCCTCTATCTATCTTTGTAGGTAGCTCAAACCCATCAAGGGAACATGAGGAGGAGGGTATGTCTCTGACGTTACAAAACTTTGTCCTATTCTTTGTTTTTCTTGTCAATTCCAGCAATATTACCCCTACCTTGCATTATTGATTTTGCTTTTTAAAGACTCTAAAGGAATTACTACTTTACTTGTACATACATACATGCATATATATATACCTGTATAACTTTTCTTCATTCTTCTTATCGATCAGCTTTTTAATAAACCTCTCGAATTAGCTTTCTTGATAATTATATATGTTTAAAGATACAAATGACTCGTAAAGTAGGGAACTTTTTGGATGGAAATATAAAAATAAACGTTACATATATATAAATAGATGGGAATGAACTGAGTTCTAGCCATGAGCTAAAGTAATTTCCTTATGTGTGAGAGCATAAACTGTTATGATGTAACGACTCCGCATAGTGGCAATCTCTATCGATGTAATCACATATATTGCATTAGTCAAATAAGAACTAAAAAGTAAGAATGTGATTGAACATATAGGTGAGAGGTGGAAAAAGTTGTGACTTTGCAAGCCTACGTTTCTCTCAATAATTAAGGATCATGAGGAACAAATGTATACATTGTAATATGGTCGTAATAGTCTATCTGTAACACTAAAACAAAGTGCACCTATAGTGATGACACATACAACGACTACAAACGTCACTTTAAAAGATTACGCTACAGTGATAACAATTCTGCTATAAGCCTTAAAAGATTTTTGACCAGTGTATACTTTTCTACGAGTTGTCATCGACTCATCGCTATAGAGTTTTACATGTATTGGAACAATTATTATATAATTTGACAGGCATCACTTTTTTATATTAGAATGTTAACGATTGAGTTTGAACATATTGGACAATTAGAATTGGGTTAAATGTATTTTGAAAACCTAAAAACATAGAAAATAAGAAAAACACACCTATAGCGATGATATGTTGCTATTATAAATATGAACTATTTTAAGAATCCTAATTCTTATGACGGTGACGTGTCATCGCTATAGCCCATAATTTATTATTTTGTATTTAAGTTTCGTCTTTTTGTCCCAACAACCTTTTGAGATAACATGTCCATCGTTATATACCATATAGCGATGACATCCATTGCAATAATTTTTTGACCATCTACGACGAATTAATTGCGACAACTAAATGGTGACTAAACGTCATTGCTAGAGTCTATAGTGATAACTTTTCTATGCTATAGCTACGACTTTTTTGATGCCATAACTCTTATTCTTGGTAGTGTAATATTGTGCGCTAGACACTATTTGTGATATATATTACATGCATGTTCGACCCCGTCTCAACTTTTTTCAACCTCTTAGAACTTTGTAGTTCTTCTATTTGCCAATATGAACATGAAGAAATGTACGAACTTGCAAAAAGAAGTTTGTATGTTGAGCAAGGTCCATCTAAATGATCAAATATAGGGTGTTGTTTCTTGAGAACATTATAAGTACTATGAATTGAGATATCTTTCCTTATTACAACAGCAGATTCGTTGAATGTAGGCGACAACATATATTGGCGGCGACATCAATAGCGGCGGCATCTTTAGCGACGACATGTCACCGCTATTGATCAACGATCCGTTTGTGCCCACCAGAAACAAATATGACCGATCCGTTTGTGCCCACCAGAAACAAATATGACCGTTGAATATCGACGATAAAGTGGGTTGTTTGCGGCGACAAATGTCGCCGCTATTAGTGAAATTCTTTGTAGTGGCTTGTGACAAAAACAAATCTCATGCCTATTTGATTTAGAGTGTTGATCTCCTTTAGAAATAACAGATTATTATTTTACATCTAGCATATTTAAATGTTAACAAGTTGAAAATGAAATTTGCGCGCTCGCAACTTTTTTTTTTTTTTTTTTTTTAAAGTTCCTCCCATGCTCAACATGTTTTAATACCAATATTACTTTTTAATCTCATGTTAACAGTTAAAAGTTAATGTTAAATAATAGTCTGTGAAGAATTCAAACTTGTTGAGTCTCATCGATCTGATCAACTATTGTTAAACATTTGGTGGCTTGAGGAGCTTCTTATTTTCTTTTTTAAACCTTTTTCAGATACGTATATATTGTATTTTCATATTAACAAATAAGAGCATTAGATCGAAGGATCAAGTGAGTCACAATAAAGCTAAACTCACAAATTTACTTACTTGGCGGAAGGGGAATTGAAAGACTTGTCCTCCCTCTCAAAAGAAGGTTTCTTTCAACTACAGAAAAAAAAGATCTATATAAAATAGATAAAGATATATTGGCTTTTTCTTGTTCGTCAAGCTTTCGAGCAGCTCTTTCAACTGCCCCTAATCCCCTTAAAAAAAGAACCGAGAGTCCGAGAGCCGCCCAGGGACTGAGGCGAGAAATGATGCCCATTATATAGCTAAATCTTGATAAGGTATATGTTGTTCATTTAACTTGCCAAGTAGTTAAATTTAATCCGACTCCAAGGAACATAACTTGGTTGGATTTCAAGTTTATCGATAGGGCCTCATTGGTAAGTGCTACAAGATCTCGTGCATTGGAACCCATGGTTATGGACCCAAATCCATTAGTATGGAACATTTTCTTTTCCAAGTGAAATCCCCTAGTATATAAAAGAGTGAAAAACAACACGTGCAATAGTAAAAATTTTCAAGTGTCTATTTGCTTCTTAAGTCGGTTTGATGAGGCCGTACTCATAATTCTTATGCAAACATGACAACATAGAAGCAACAATTCAGAAGCTTTTCTTTGAATTAATCTTTGATGATGCAGTCTTAATTAGGTGATGTTTTTAGAGAGCTACAAAATCTCTTATTTTCAATAGGGTAAGCCATATGTCCAAAACTCTTGACGGAATTTAAGTGTTCACTTTATACTAAAAACTTTATGTAACTACTAACTACCATAGATTGGGACACCAAAGTTTGTTGTATTGAGTTGTAACACTAATCGAGATGTGACCACTCTTTTCCCCTTTACTAGCTTTTTCGTTGACTCGTCTATTTTATATGTCTCCTCCATGCATCTAAAGAAAATATTGTGGGTTTGTTTTCATTGTTGGCAGGATGTATTTGCTATTTTATAATGTAATCTTCCTATAATTATTTAATTGTTGATGCATGATACTTCTGGTCTCTGATGGAGGAGGATTTTTTGTGTTTGTTTGAAGATTTTCACGAGACGGGTAACATTAGTCACCAATGTAGCTTGTCTTTTATTACTCTTATTGCTAAATCTAAAACGCCTATGGGTTTGAAAGATTATCGGCCTATTAACCTTGTGGGAGTGATCAATAAGTTATTTCCAAGGTGGTTGCCGAGAGAATAAAAAGGTGATGGGGATGTGATTTCAGACTCCCAATCCGCCTATCTTAAGGAGCGGTATATATTGGATGGGCCGCTTGTTCTAAACGAATTAATTGGGTGGATTAAGAAGTTTGGAAAAAAGGCTTATCTTTTTAAGCTTGATTTCCAAAAGGCATACGACAATGTCAGTTGGGATTTTCTTTTATCTATTCTGGAGCAAATGGGATTCCCGGTTAAATGGTGCTTGTGGATCAGAGGTATTGTGTACTCAGCTAGGTCTGCGGTCCTAGTAAACGGGTCACCTACGTTTGAGTTTAATTGTCAAAAAGGGCTCAGACAAGGTGACCCGTTATCCCCCTTTTTGTTCTTAATTGTGATGGAGGCTTTGTCTAAGATGATCTCGAGGGCTTGCTCTTTGGGGGATATTGAGGGTGTTAAAGTTTCTAGGGAGGGGCCGACCATTTCTCACATGTTGTATGCTGACGACGCGCTTTTGTTGGGGACTTGGTCTGACAAGAATGTGTTGATGACTAATCGTTTGTTACGTATTTTTCATTTGGTCTCTGGGTTGCGTATTAATGCCCATAAGTCTCAAATCTTTGGATTGGGAGTTGCTGATTCAGATGTCATTGGTATGGCCGAGGTTTTAGGTTGCAAGGTTGGTGACTTCCCCTTTATTTATCTTGGGATTAAAATCGGTGCGAATATGAATCGGTCGGTTCACTGGGATGTGGTCTTAGAGACGGTTAGAAGCAAACTTCTTTCTTGGAAGGCGAAATTGTTATCAATGGGTGGTCGCTTAACCTTGATAAAATCGGTTCTAGCGAGCCTTCCAGTTTACTACTTTTCTTTATTCAAAGCGCCGAAAGAGGTGATTGAAGATATCGAGAGGTTGATGCGGAAGTTTCTTTGGTTTGGTAACAAAGACGGTAAAGGGATATATTGGGTTTCCTGGGACGTAGTCTCTAGACCGAAGAGGTATGGGGGGTTGGAGATAACAAAATTGTCCGAAGTTAATTGGCGCTATTAGTCAAATGGGCCTGGAGGTTCAAAACTAATCGTCAAGGGCTTTGGAGAAGGGTGGTGTGTAGTATCCATGGAGGTCAGGGTAAATGGTCGTTTCTCCCGGTCAAAAAAGCGCTCCCAGGGACATGGAAGGCTATTGTAAATCTGCTGGAAAAAGTCGAGTTAATGGGTCCAGTTTAGATACTATGTTTCTGTGTAACTTGGGGAATGGAAACAACATCAGCTTTTGGAAAGATAAATGGTTTGGAGACATGCCTTTGCGATTTAGATGGTCATCCCTTTTTGAAGCAGAGAAGATAAAGATTGCGTTGTCAGTACCCGGGTTTGTTTTGATGGGTCTTATAACAAATTGACTGCAGAATGGTCTGCGGGTGCTTATACTGTGGCGGGTATTTCGGAGATGCAAGACGTCATGTTTATGTTATCGCAGATTAGTTTTAAAGACAGCAGCGATAGATGGCTCTGGGACGCTAACCAACCGGTGGAGTTTTCTGTTTCTGCAGTTAAAGAAGCTTTGCAGCGGCATCTGTATAGCAGCAATGACAACGAGTTTTTTTGGGTTAATTGGATACCGATTAAGGTTAATTTACTGGTCTGGAGGATTGTGAAAGGTAGGATCCCCACTCGTGTAGAGCTGCGCAAAAGAAAGATAGAGTTGCCATGCTATTATTGTCCGATGTGCGGACTGGAAGACGAGACGGTTAGCCATATCCTTTTTCATTGCAGGTTCGCATCTGAGGTCTGGAACAAAGTTTGGTGTTGGAATAGATTGAGGCCCCCTGATGTTGACTCTATAGAAGACGTGTTAAGTTGGTCGAATTCGAGAAATTTCTCAACTACGAAGAAGAAGTTGATTCTAGGCATGTTTATGGTTACTATTTGGGCACTCTGGAAAGAAAGGAACAAGGTGGTGTTTCAAGACTCTGATCCGAAGACGGTAGAGGTTGTTTTCATAGTTAAGTCCTTGGCGTTCGTATGGTTAAAATATAGAAAGAATGTCAAAGGTATCAGATTTATATTAAATCTGAGAAGAAATCTCAGCCAAACAGTTTAACAATAACTCTAAATCGGTTCACTTCTATAACATAAAGAACCAAAAACAGGTTCTAAGATTCAACAATGGCAAATGATTGAAGATGCGCCGCTCTCGATCATTATGCAGACACCATTTTATTGGGGAACAATAGGGTTTCCCTCGGAACCCTAGAGGAAGAGGGCCGAGAGATAGAGGGGCCGAGGGCCGAGATCCGAGCAAGGCCTGCTAAGGGCTTAGAGAAGAGGAGGATCTCTTTTCTTCTTATCTCCCCATTTCATCCACACAGCTATCAACGAACAACACTAAGGAGCATGGGCCTCCTTGCTTTAGACATGGGCCCACCAAGAAACATCCATAGCCTCCGTAGCAACAATGGCCCAAACATGAAACAATAAAAAGAAGCAAGTAAGCAGATTGGATAGGACATCAAATTGGAGAAATAAAATTGTATTTTTAACACCCCCCCTCAATTTGATGCTCCAAATACATCATGTAACTTTAACCGATTTAACAAGAAATTATGTTGTTGGACCAAAAGACCTTTAGTAAACAAGTCCGCTAATTGATTGGAAGAGGATATAGGAACAGTTTTAATAACACCAGCATTTAATTTTTCCCTTAGAAAGAAGAGATCAATTTCAAAGTGTTTTGTTCGATCGTGGAATACAGGATTTGCTGCAATGGACAGGGCAGCATCATTATCGCAAAATAAATCAACTGGAAGAGTGATAGGAACTAACAGTTCTTGCAACAGATTTATTAACCAAATTATTTCACATGAGGCAGCACACATAGATCTATATTCAGCCTCAGCCGATGAGCGAGAGACAGTTCCCTGTTTTTTACATTTCCAAGAGATCAAACAATCACCTAGAAAAATACAAAAGCCAGTAACTGACCGCCTAGAATGCAAGCACTTTGCCCAGTCAGAGTCGGCAAAGGCAGACAAATTAAAATTTTTACTCTTTTTAAACCAAATACCACGCCCTGGTGCCCCTTTTAAATATCTTAACAACCTAAGAGCAATTTGTAAATGTGAATTTGTAGGTTGATGCATAAACTGACTTAGAAATTGAACTGCATATGAAATATCTGGACGGGTATGAGACAGATATATTAGTTTTCCAATGAGTTTTTGAAAATCAGTGACATTTGATAAAACAGTTGTGTCCTCTTTACAAGAGTTCATGACAACATAGTTCTGCTCTATAGGTGTTGAAACAGGCTTACATCCGCTAAGACCAAATTCAGATAACAAGTCCATGCAATATTTTCGTTGAGACAGACATAACCCATCACTTGTTCTAATAACTTCTATTCCTAGAAAATACTTGAGCACACCAAGATCTTTAATCAAGAATTTTTGTTTTAACAGACCCTTCATGTTTTCAATTTCATTCAAACTATTTCCAGTAACAATAATATCATCAACATAGACAAGCAAGGCTATAAACACATTATCCACAGATTTGATGAACAATGAGTAATCACATTTGCTTTGAGAAAAACCAAGTTTTAGTAACACTCCTACTAGTTTCTCATTCCACATACGAGGAGCTTGTTTAAGCCCATATAAAGATTTATTTAATTTGCAGACTTTAGTTTCATTTTGAGGAAAGAAACCTTCAGGTAAACTCATATATACTTCTTCAATTAAGTCACCATATAGAAAGGCATTATTTATGTCTAACTGAAAGAGGGGCCAATCATTTTGAACAGCTAAAGAAATAACAGTCCTAATTGTAACCATTTTAACCACTGGTGAAAAGGTTTCATCAAAATCAATTCCTTCCTTTTGACTGTACCCTTTTGCAACTAACCTAGCCTTATACCTATCTATTTCTCCAGTTGACTTATATTTTATTTTAAACACCCACTTACATCCTATAGGTTTTCTACCTTCAGGAAGATCAACAAGACTCCATGTGTTATTTCTATTTAAGGCCTCCATTTCCTCATTCATAGCATTTACCCAGTTGCTATCAGACTGAGCCTCTTTAAAATTCCTTGGTTCAACAGTTTTGTTTAGAATGGAAACAAAGGTCTTATTTTCAGCGGAAAGATTTGAGTAATTCACCACTTTTTCCATCCCATATTTTACCTTACCTTCTATTATAAAGTCATCTAGTTTTTTTGGTAAAGATGAGACTCTAGATGACTTTCTAATGGGGGCATTAGGTTCACTGATTCCCTCAGAAGAGTACATTTTATCATTATGCTCACTCGAGCCAGCCTCACAAGTGCCATCATTCACAAAACAGGGCTGCTGAGATTGTGCCGAGCCATCACAAGGTTCAGAGTCTGACCTTTGCGGCTGCACAAAATCAGCCTCAACATCTAAATTATGAGTGTTACAGCTAGGCTGCTGATCCGAATGAGCCTTCTTATTTGTAAAACTCTTCTCGTTTGTAACCCTCTTCTCATCATCGAGAATCTCACCATTAGTACTTAAAAGCTGATCTGTTTCAAAATTGTCAAAAAAATTAATGTTGGTGATCCTATTATTATCTGTTTCAGTTATCTCATTTTGTATATTATTTTCTTTGAAAGGAAAAATAGTTTCATAGAACTTTACGTCTCTAGAAAAAATTACTTGTTTTTTTATCAAGACTCCATAACTTGTATCCCTTTTGAAGGGGGAATAACCAATAAAGACACATTTTTCAGCATGGGAACCAAATTTATTTGAATTATTTAATATTGTGGAGAAACAGAGGCAGCCAAAAATTCTAAGGTGATTTAAAGAGGGTTGAAAACCAAACATAAGCTCATAGGGTGACATGCCATTTAGGATGGAGGAAGGAGTCCTGTTGATTAGGTAAGCAGCAGTTAGCACACAGTCAGACCAGAAACGAAGAGGAACGCTCCCCTGAAACAGCAAAGTTCTAGCAACATTCAAAAGATGCCTATGTTTTCTTTCTACAATCCCATTTTGTTGGGGTGTATAGACACAGGTTGTTTGGTGGATGATACCATTCTTGCTTGTAAAATCATTCATTTGATTATTAATGAACTCGGTGCCATTATCACTCCTAATAACTTTAATAGATTTGCAAAACTGGTTTTTGATCAAGTTAGAAAATAATTCAATGTTGGAAAACACTTCATCTTTATTTTTCATCAGATATATCCATACAGACCGAGAATAATCGTCAACAATAGTGAGAAAGAATCTGTGTCCTTCTCTACTAGGCACCTTGTACGGGCCCCAAACATCAAGGTGAATTAAATCTCCAATGGAGTTAGATTTGTGATCACTTAACGGGAAAGGCTCCCGATGTTGTTTAGCCCTATGACACGTGTCACAAGGAGTAGAGGGACCTTGATGTTTAAGGCCCAATTTGGTTCTTAGAACTTCAAGAGCTTTGTCAGAGGGGTGTCCTAATCTAAAATGCCATAGATTTGTAAAGTTATAACTATTAAGACACACCTTAGAGGCACAAGAAGAATCACCCCACATGTATAAACCATCAACCTGGTTACCAGTCACCAGGACTTTCTTTGAAAGAGAATCCTGGATAAAGCAACTATTTTCATTAAAGACCACCTCTAACTTGTTGTCTTTGGCCAACTTATAAACAGACATCAGATTTACATAATAGTTAGGCACAACAAACACATCTGATAAGATCACATCATTAGTTAGTTTTACGCAACCAATTTTTGTTACAATGGCATCAGTACCATTAGGGTGTTTGACCTTGATGTTGTAACAAGAAACGTCGATTATGTTAAAGAGATTCTTATCAGACATGACCATGTGCTGATTTGCACCAGAGTCTACGATCCACCCAGAGGATAGAGACCCACACTGAGATGCAAAATTAAAGATCGATTGTGACCTTGAAACATTATAAGAGATACCTCCAAAGTTGTAATTCTGAGGAGTGTCGGCTGGCTTATCATTTAGAAGTCCAAGTAAACGATTTATCTGTTCAGCAGTAAGAGATGGTGAAGATCCAGTGGTGTCGGAGTGTGATATTGTGTTATTTGACACAGCTGATTTAGAATTTTGATAATTTCCCGACCCATTCTTAGATTTTGTTCTCTGAGGATAACCAACGAGTTCATAACAACGTTCAACCGTATGACCCAGTTTGTTGCAATATGTGCATTTTAAATTCGGGTTAGGTCCCCTTCCAAACCTTTTTAGATTTTCATTTGTTTGAGTTGTTTTTGACATAAAACCCACATTTTGGTTTTTTGTTACATTTGCAGATCCTCTGTGGGACTCCTCTCTAGAAATGATTGAAAAAGCAGTTTTGATAGTAGGTAGAGGATCCCGAGTTAATAAGTTTGTTCTCACAGGTTGATAGGTATCATCAAGACCCATGAGAAATTGCATAAGTTTTATCAATTGACTAAAATCATTAAATTCTTTTGAAGCATTACATGAACATGAAGGTAGTTGAACCATTGCATCAAACTGTTTCCACATTGTATTCAGTTTATGGTAGTATTCAGAAACTGTTGAACCATTTTGTTTTAAAGAGTTTATTTTTTGATGTAAGCCAAATACAACAGATCCATCAACTTTGTCATATGTTTCTTTTAAATCCCCCCAAACCTCGGACGCCAATTTAGAGTAAACTTGACCGACATAAAGTTCCTCAACCACTGAATTAAGGAGCCAGGTAAGAACAACAGAATTACATCTATCCCACTGTATAGCAAGAATCTCATCGTCAGTAGCTCTTTTACATGACCCATCTATAAACCCAATCTTATTTTTAGCCTGAAGAGCAAGTTTCATTGCATTTGCCCACACTATATAATTTTCAGTTCCTTTTAATTTTATGTTTACTATAGTTAGGTTACTGGAATCGCTAGGGTGTAAGTATAGAGGGTCACTAGCATCGAGCTTACTTATAAGAGTTTCAGACATAACAACAGGACCAGATTCAGTAGAAGGTGGAATAACAGATTCAGAATCAGCCATAACAGTAGGTACGGTATGATAACAAACAGGCACACGCACAAAGAATATGCAAGCACGCAAACAAGCACACACACGTGATGCACACAGTAGCAGATAGAACAGAAATAAAAGAACCACAAATAGATGCACACAAAACCGAGACAGGGGATGGCTCTCCCTGTTAAAAAACAGCGCTGGTCCTCCTAACCCAGCCCAAACAATGCCTAAACAAGGAATATCCGTGATGCAGGCTACTACAGAACAAAGAAAAGAGAAAAAACAGTAATGGAACGAACTCACCCAGGGATGCCCAAGTTAGGGTATTCCAATCCTTTTGCAGAATGATCAGAACCAACAACTTAAGTTTGCAGCCTCTTAGCACACCCAAATGAAGAACCTAGTCTTTAGCAGCAGATCTAGGGTTTTACCCTAGAAACACCAGCAGAATTCTTCCTGCCGAGACCAACCACGCGACTTTGAACCTGTTTCTGCTTTGAACCCGTGTCAACCCACACAAACCAGCCGGGCGACTTTGATTACCAGAGCGAGCGGAAGCACAGAATCGAAGAGAGGCAATCAGAGCCAAAGTAGCTCTGATACCATGTCAAAGGTATCAGATTTATATTAAATCTGAGAAGAAATCTCAGCCAAACAGTTTAACAATAACTCTAAATCGGTTCACTTCTATAACATAAAGAACCAAAAACAGGTTCTAAGATTCAACAATGGCAAATGATTGAAGATGCGCCGCTCTCGATCATTATGCAGACACCATTTTATTGGGGAACAATAGGGTTTCCCTCGGAACCCTAGAGGAAGAGGGCCGAGAGATAGAGGGGCCGAGGGCCGAGATCCGAGCAAGGCCTGCTAAGGGCTTAGAGAAGAGGAGGATCTCTTTTCTTCTTATCTCCCCATTTCATCCACACAGCTATCAACGAACAACACTAAGGAGCATGGGCCTCCTTGCTTTAGACATGGGCCCACCAAGAAACATCCATAGCCTCCGTAGCAACAATGGCCCAAACATGAAACAATAAAAAGAAGCAAGTAAGCAGATTGGATAGGACATCAAATTGGAGAAATAAAATTGTATTTTTAACAAAGAAATGTAACAGGATTGATTGGAAAGACTGGGTGCAATACCCGTGGTACATGTTGTAAGTGATGGTCGTGGATTGGTCCGTTTTTGTGGCCTTCCCCGTTTCTTGAATAAAATTTTTCGTTTCAAAAAAAAAAATGATACATATAGGCATATAGCCAACGAATTCAACACATAAATTTATTATGTAGGCCACGGTTGTTTTTTACCCAAGGTAAAACTGCCAATCTTTGTCTTATCTAACAACATTTAGTGTTCTGTCATTTTTGTTGTATATTTTAAAATAATATCAACCAACTTTTAACTTTCTATCTCCCAATAAATTGTTTTTTTAAAGTTTCATCTCATTATATTTCAGTTGTACTTTATTATATTTCCGTTGTATTTCAATTGTACCTTTGTGGGTATTGAAGATGGCATTTTTTAAAGCTAGTCATCTACCTATTTAGTTTCTTTACGTTAAACTCAGCTTAAGTATTGAAGGTGTCATTTTTTATGATTATCTACCTCATTTCTTTACGTCAAACACTTACTTGTACGTGGTGAATGTTAGTAAGATTCATAATTACTATTACTATCACGTTGGAGTAACATAAGATAATTAGATTTCACTCACTATCATTTAAGTGTCACAGATTCCACTCACTTGTTTTTTTATATATATTTAAATAGTTTAATATAATTAATGCTCAATAATTTTTAAATTTATTTATAAAATTATTTTTTCTATTTAAAATAATATTAACTAAGATATAAAAACATATAATGTATAAAACATTGACCTTTTATAAAAAAATAATATGAGTTAATTTCTAAAAAAATTACACAAAATATAACATTAAACATTAAAAATAATACTAAAGTCCATATTTTTGAAAAAGTCTTGTTTCAAGGTCTCGACCTTGTCTTGGCCTGCTCCATTAGATAATCCGTGTATCATAACACTTTTAAAATCTTCCTTCTCAGTCACATTTTTGGTTGATAGCGAGCTTTTTTTTTCCTTCAACTATATTTTTTTATTTGTAGCTCTTGTCATTTTACCAATTAAACAGTCAATAATTTGAGATACGTACATCAGGTAAGGTTGTTGATGGTCGTTTCCCCTTATTACTCATGGTCGACTGTTTGGTTCTTCGACGTGGCTTTCACCTTCATCCTGCAAGTTCGAATCGTTGAGGTCAGTTGGACGTGTTCCACTAGTACTAACCTTGTTTCATATGGTATTTTTGTTTGTTTTTGAAGACGTAGTCATTTTTAGTATTAACAAGCTCTTTGATGTCAAACCGACAAAAGGCTAAACATTATGTGGGACTCAAGGTATTGGGTTGAAACCGCATCAAAATTGTGCGTGTGTACTAAAAAAATGAGTCTAATGCAATATTTTCAAAACAACCTTTCAAAAAAGATTGTGTTATCTAATAAAAATATTGCATTATCTAACAAAAAAAATATTTTAAATCTAATGTAACTTCACCTAATACAGTCTTTTAATAAAAAGTTTGTTTTAGGCTAATGCAATCATATAATGCCTAATGTAACTTTTTCAATTGCTAATCCAATATATTACTGGAGTTACATTAGCTTCAATTTATTATAAGATGTATAAATTGTTTGGGGGGTGGGATATATGATTTTGATCCATTGCTTAGAAATATGTATTTGAGTATACATGTGTTATACATGAGTGGGCTACAAATATAGATAGATTGAATGGTAATTATAATGTTAAAACTTAAAAAGAAACTATTTCTATCAAATTAGTTGTTGGTAATGGTGGTTTTATGGGCAACGAGTAGAATTCTCACACTTAATTTCCACATGACATTCATCACACCACACTCACATGAACCATGATGTGTTCATGCGTGAGCAAGCTTTTTAACATTAGCATTCATGCATTACACTAAAGGGATGTTTGGTAGCGTTTTAATAGTTATTAAAAAGGTTACTTCTTAATGGTTTATATATTTTAAATATGATTTATAAAAGAAAACTAGTGTTAATATCCACGCGCGCGTTGCGCGTCTTGAAAACGCTGTAAATCGATACTCTATAAACTATCTAAGACAGCAAGATGACACCGAGAGGACCACGCCGACCACAAAATGTCGGTAACACCACAGTTTGAGACTATTAAAATCAACAATTTTTCACCGAGAGGGTTTACACTAATAATAGGGATTATTATCTATTGTGTACCTGATGTTAATAAAGATCTTGCAGCTTCCAAAGTTAATCAAAGCCATTCAAGTGATGACGCGATTCATCCCCTCCCCTTGACTCCAAGCCCAGACTTTATACTCGCACCAACTTCCATAGCATCCTTCACCTATGTTATCAAAGTTGATTGGTTATGAATCTTGATAACCAATTTTGAAAAAAAAAACAGTTGTGTTATGTATTAACAATATATAGTGGGTTCGTGTGTGTTCGTCAATAACCACTTAAGCTAGATTGTGTTGGGTTAGATAACAGTTCAAAGCAGACAGTTTATTAATAAGGGTTTAAATGGATGAGCTTTCACCAGCAAGTTTAATTTGTTAAATGCAACACAGGCACAATATAAGTTGATGATACAAGCACAAAGATTTTAAAATGTCAATTGCTGGCAGAAGCATTATTCAAAAATCTACCCTTTACATATGCATCAACAAGAAATTTACTTAAGAAATTCGACCATGGTTGACATCAAATTATATTACCTCAGAAATTCAGACCTAAGTTTAAAATTATATAATTCATGATCAACAATCACCCATTAAATCTGATGTGATCCATGTAG
Source organism: Flaveria linearis (assembly GCA_024085815.1). NCBI lineage: Eukaryota > Viridiplantae > Streptophyta > Magnoliopsida > Asterales > Asteraceae > Flaveria > Flaveria linearis. The sequence goes on from CM044004.1 coordinate 89,401,557, forward strand.
ATAATCATAGAAAATTCATACAAATTGGGAGAACGATGACCTAAAACGTACCAACTATGATGCAAAGGCATACGATCTTCAAATTTCAAATAGAAATCGCATATAAAGAGAAGACATACCGATTGGATGCCGGAGGCACTAAGGGTTCCGGCGGTATCCCTGCCGGCTGCGCCACCACCGGTAGCCACCTTCACCGCCGTCGTCACCCCTTTCTCCACCACCCCAAACTACCACTCTCCGATTCACCTTCGTTAATCCCTAATCACGCCCTTCGAAGTCTCATTTCCAATTACACTGCCCTCAATTTATCAAAACCCTATCAGAATCGACAACACCCAGAAAGCCTAATTCGAATTTGACCTCGAAATCGTTGTCTCCGGAGGTTAAGCTTGTGTCGATTGAGCACCTCTGTCAGCTTTCGAAACGTGATTTTCAGCTTCGATTTGTGGCGGTTTTGCTGGGCGGAGATCGCCGGACAGAGGAGCGGAGGAGGGTGGCGAGGCGGTCGGAGTGAGGGCGGATCTGGGCGGAGATTGCCGGACAGAGGAGCGGAGGAGGGAAGCATACTGTTCATACTGTTCATTCCCATTGCTTTTTAAATATATAGGAAAATTTTCCCAAAATATCATTTTCTCTTATTTTTCCCTTAAAATGTCTCCTCCAAAAGTTATTGCTTAAATCATATAAAACTTACATTTTATAATTATTCTCTACGAGTGGCGGAACCAGGAATTCTAACCAGTTTTCATATTGCTTAAACCACTCGGGACGAAATCGTCTAGATTTTCCACTAAAATCTCGTTGTGGAAACTCATGCCCAATAGGTTGACATGAACCTCTAAGCAAGTATGCTCTTCTAATTTCATCTTTTTGATTAGGATGATTTGATGAGATTGGCTTTCGTTCAGATGGATCTCATGGGAGATCATCTAAATCAATTCTTGCCGGAATACTATTACTAGATGAATAAGCAATATTTGATGGTTTTCTTTTCACAACAAAATGATCCATGTTCCTAAATTATACAAATTGTGATAAACTAAATTACTAATATGGTAAAATACCCAAATTATATCAAACAAAATATACATTCTATATTTCTAAACACCTACATTAACAAACAAATTGTAAATTCTAGATTTCTAAATTCTAAATACACACAAACAAATTAAGCAAAATAAGTTAAGTCTAACAATGAAAACATTAAAGATTTTGAACTTTGAATAAACAATTAAGAAACTAACCTTTTGAAGAATCAATGGTGGATGGGGGATTGGGGGCGGCACCGCAGCAGTGAGCCCGAGACTTCAAGCAGTAGCAGCCAGTAGGAACGCGCGAGGGGGTGGGGGCAACAGCACGGCGCGGCGGCGCACGACAGGTCGTAGTCCAGCAGCACTCTGGCAGTCGGAACTCGCGAGGGGGTGGGGCAGGCTGCAGGCGGGCAGCAGGTCTGAGGACTGAGGATCCTAGCGATGGTGACTGGGGGAAAAAAAAAGGGTTAGGGTTTTATTTTAGGTTATTAGAAGAAGAGTAGTTTAGTTATTTTAGTTAAATATAAAAGGAAAAAAAAAGATGGCTGCTGGGAGCAAGATTCGAACTCACGACCTAATGTTGGAGAAGGCGCGCGAATACCAGTGAGCTAGCAACTCGTTTGTCATTTGTTATTAACTTTAATATACTAATGGGTTCACTTCCTGTAAAACTATGGGTTCACAAAAAATTTGGCATTTGTACGTTACATTACGGGTTCAAAAATCAATGAGGTCACTTGACCCCGTTCCCGGCACCCTAGTTCCACCCCTGGCGTCTGCACATGTAAAAACAGGTGCCTGTATAGCAGGAACCAATAAAAAATAAACACGTGTTCTAAGCAGGCCCTTGCCTGCGAGAAACAGGCGCCCGCCTACTTAATCACACATGTCTATTTTTTACTGGTTTCACTGGGCAAAGCATTCACGTTTATATGTAGAGAAGTTAACAACTTGTCAAGAGAGGACATGTTAAGAAGTAATTTTTGGAGACGGCATTTAAAGAAAAAGATTAAAAAAACAGACATTTTCAGAATTTTCCATTTATAAAATTGCGTACACTTTTTAGTTTCTTGAAAGAAGCAAAATTGGGTTGTTACGAATGCATGCAACCAGAAAGAAGTCACGTGACTTAAATTCCAAGGGACAGACATGCTCATGGAAATCTGCTACGTTTGATTCCCTTTTCATCCCCAAAAAGCAAAAATATAATTTATCTTTTTGTAATAAAATAATATCCATGCATATCATTCTATATTCGTTCATCAATTCCCATCAACCCTAAAAGCATGCTATTCCTTACTATTTCACTCTTTTTTAATATATTTTTGGATGCATGTAACTTAATAATTGAACAGCTAGTTGTTAGAGAATTACATGAAAAATAATGAGGCAACTAATTAGTGTCATTTGATAAAGGTTTTAGCTTCTGTTTTATTCGTATAAAAATTTAGAAAGATGAATACAAACACTGATGTTAGGTGAGCCTCAAATGTTATAGAAAGCAAGAATATATAGTAGTTACTAATTGTAATTGTAATTGGATTATTATATTTTGTGATTGACCAAAAAAAGGTCCATTATACATGTAAGCACAATGTTTTATGCTAAGATCATTGGTCTACACTTTGCATTCGATCTTGTAATGTTAGCTATAAACAGGTGGCTTGATCTTTTTCAGGGTCAAAGGTGGAATTCTAAGTTAAGTCCTTTTTTAAGGAAAAAACGACAAGCTAACAAACATCCTACTTTATCTCTAATTGAGACCAAAAATGATAAAGTTATATTCTAGTTTGCAGTTAAAAATATATATTTTAATTTTTATGTTATATATAAATGATTAATTTAACATAATATAAAGATAAGAAATATATTTAATAATAACAAAAATGTTAACCAATTATGTAAAAATAGAAAAAGAATTTTTAGACACAAAACAATTGTATCAAAAATTATTGCATAAGGCATTAAGGCCGGACTTCATTATCTACATACACTTACCCGAAAAATACTAATATAGTCCTAACATATAAGGTTGACGGACAGGTTTGCTTTTAATCCAATTTGTTTTTAAACAATATATCTCATATGTATGGCTTAATTGAAATATATAACAACTTGTTTAAAAATGTCGATATTAATGTTAGTTATATTTTAATCATTAGTTATAGTAATTTTAAATTATAGTTTAGCATATATTTTGCATTACATGCATGCATTTTCAATTTATTTTATAAAGTGATAGTTTTTATGGGATAGAATCTACTTTGATGCGTTTTGGTTGGTTTTATTGGTTTATGCAATTGGAAGAGAAGAAAAAAGGCTTAAAGAAAATATTATTAAAGAAAAATTTTGATTTTAAAGAGTGCAATAAAATCCCTAAAGTTTAGAAATTATTATTGGAAGAAAAAAATATCAAAATTAAATGATTAATTATATTCAAGAGGCATTATAAATAGGGCTGAAAATAAAAAGGGGAGAGATATCTTTGTAGGCTAAAGAAAAATCAACTAAGAAGAAATTTGCAGGGAAAATTTGTTGAGGCACTAGAAGTTAGAGGTGCACAAACCGGTTTTTTTTTTTAACCCGGTTCGGGTTGGACCCGGTTCGGGTTTGGTCAACGAAATCGCGCCCGGTTTTTGACCAAGAACCGGTTCGGGTCGGAACCGGTTTTCAAGCCCGGCAAACCCAACCCGGTTGGAACCGGTTCGGGTTGGAACCGAACCGGGTCGGGTCTAAGAACCGGTTTGGAAAACCCGGTTTTTTTTACCTACTATTTAAATTATATACAAATTAATTACAAATTTTGATTAATTAAAAAATATTAGAGTAGATTAATTAAACACAATAGTATGTACTTTATTTTTAAGATTTCCATTAATACGATTGTACGCGTTTTTATTTTCATTTTAATAAGTAAACAATTAATACGAATAAAAATCATAAGCGAGTTTTTCTAAAGAAAACAATAAAAATTACATTAATTCATAAAAGTAAACAATTAATTCATTACGAAAAATAAACAATAAAAATTACATTAAAATTAAACCAAAGAAAACAAAATATCCATATTACGAATACAAGTTTTTCTAATTTAATCGTCTTCGTCGGTTTGTGTGCCAATGCGTTGAGACAAATCATAAGCGAGTTCTTCGTCGGATAGCGGTGAGGATCGTCCGGTTTGTACCTCGTGTTCGTGTATTTCTTCTTCAATCGGTGTTTCTTCTTCAAGGTTTGATATGTGTTGTCTTCGTTCGGCCGCATCTAAGTGGTCTTTTAAACAAATACACATCTCTAGCGATGTTGGAGTTAGCCTTGTTCTTCTAATCGATAAAACCCTGCCACTAACAGAAAATGCAGACTCCGAAGCTACCGTGGAAGCTTGGACGGTTAGTAAATCACGTGCCATGGCGGCTAGGACCGGAAATTGTGATTCCTTTCCTTTCCACCATGTCAGAATATCAAATTTCAAGAATTCATCGGGAGACATAGTGGCTAAAAAATCGGTTCCCATATACCTCCCGAGTTCGCTACTTGGGGCGTTACCCCTCTGACGTTTACTGTTTTTATTTCTCAAAGTATTATATAAACTAATCATCGGGTCTCTACTTGAGCTCGACGAACTCGATTCCACGTTCGATGGTCGGTGTGTTTGATGTTACACCATATTTTTCAACATAAACATTAAACAATTTTTTAAAAATTTCATTAAATGTTTGTTTTGTATTAACATTAAAAATGGATCTAAATCATGTAAATCTAAATAATAAGTTATCTCATCTATTAAAGTTTCTACCCCCGAAACATTTAAACACGGGTCTAGTGCGGCGGAACACGTAAAAACCGAGGGTAGTTCAATGAAATATTTTTTAAATTTTTCTTTCATCGGCGCAACCATTGCTGAAAACATTTCGTTTCTTTCTTCATATTCACTTAATTTATGGGTCATTAAATAAATTTGATAAAGTGTTAGACAACTTGTCGGATAATAAACCCCCGACAATTTTGTAGTTGCGTTTTTAAAAAGCTCTAAAAATTGAGTTATTTCTTGAATATATTCCCAACCCTCTAACGGAAACGGAACAACCCGACCCCGTATCGCAAGACTATCGTGAAAAACATGAAGCGTTTCTTTTTGTCGCAAAGCACTATTAAACATTTTCCAAGTAAAATTCCATCTAGTCGGGACATCCCAATTTGGTCCTAAACAAATGAAGTTCGTATCGTGACATATTTTTCTATAATTAACATACCTTTTTCTACTAGTTTTAAAAACATCACGTAACATGTTTTTGAAAGACGTTTTAAAATCTTCAACTTCAGGAACGCCAAGACCATCTTGCACAACTAAATTAATAATATGTGCAACACATCTTGAATGAAAAAATACGCCGTCACAAACCGGTTTATATTTTATTTTTAATTTTTCAACGGCGGATGTGTTGTTTGAGGCGTTATCAAATGACATTGAAAAATTTTGTTTTCTAATTTATACGTTTTGATTACATAGTTTAAAATTTGAAAAAGATTATCACCGGTATGCGGATATCCAAATAATTCAAACGCAATCGTACGTTTCATCATTTGCCACGAACTTAGATCTATCCAATGGGCGGTGACGCAAAGGTACGATTCCGGTAAACCGTGTGGGGCGGACCAAACGTCGGTAGTTAAGTTCACACTGGTTTGTAAATTTTTAAATAAAACCTTTAAATCATTTTTTGCTTGTTTCCAAAGATTTAAACAATCACGTCTAAGAGTGGTGCGACTTACGTGAGTGTAGCGTGGTTGAAGAGTTTCTTGAATCAATTTTGTTAACCGAGGGTTGTCGAAGTGATCGAACGGTAATCCTTCTTGAATTACAAACTTTGCCATTCTATCTCGAACCATATCGACGTTGAAGTTCCATAAACCACCATCGTTTCCGATTGATGTTTGCCCTTGACTCGGTGTACTTTTCAAAGACTTGCACCATTTGGTCATATGATTTCTCAAAGTCGAGTTTGAATCCGACTTGAAAAACGAACCACAAGCTTTGCATCGAGCTTTATGTTGACCATTCGACATTTCGCATAAGTCGAAATTACACCAAATCTCTTGGTTTCGCTTTGTTGAAAGAATTCTAACAACGGTAGCGGCACTTGAGGATCCACCGGTTGGAACGGAAGATTCCGAAGCCATAATTCAAGAGATTGAGAGAATAGAAAGTTGAGAGTGAGGAGCGTTTTTGCGTTTTTAAGCACGTTTTTGAGCGTTTTTGAAGTTTTGAGTGTTGTGACTAAACCATTACACCCACTACCTATTTATACTATCATATAAGGGCAAAATGGTCCAAAAAAGTGGAAAAACGGTCAAAAACTAGCCCCCAACAGCCATATAGCCGTTTTATAACGTTAAAAAAAAGGTCAAAAACCGGTTCCAAACCGGTTTTTTTGGACCGGTTTCGAAACCGGGTTGGGTAAAAACCGGGTCCAAACCGGTTTGGGCTAGAAAATTCAAAACCGGTTCCGAACCGGTGGGTTTTTTCGGGTTGGAACCGGGTTGGGGGTATACCGGGTCCGAACCGGTTCGGTTTCGGGTCGGGTCGTCGGGTCGGGTTTTGAACCCGGTTCGGATGTGCATGTCTACTAGAAGTCAACAAGGAGGAGAAAAAGTGGGGTTGATGTTTGTTCATTATTGAACATTTAATTTAATTATTTTGGGGTTTTTTTCGTAAGTTTTCTTATTTTTGTTTTGAAATTAACCTAGCCGTCATGTCCGCCTACGTCACTTTTAGTTTCAACATTAATGTTTAATTTCTGTGATTTTGGTGTAACTTATATGAAACGTTTATGAGATTTTTTATTTTAATGGTTTATTTGTTTGATTTCTTGATCTCAAACCCGGATCTAATCCGGTATATAGTTGATTGTTAATAAAATTGACCACTTTATTAATTTTTCTAAGAGTTAATCTCGGTTTTGGTCCCCGTGTTTTGCAAATTGACTCCACTTGAGTACCAACGTTTATTTTGTCTCCATTTGAGTACCAAATTTTAAAAAAGTTGTCTGTTTCAGTCCAAATTTCTAACGGTGTTAACATTTTCTGTTAGATTTTTGTAAAAGGACCAAAATACCCCTAACGGCTATAAAAATATCATCATCTCACTTTTCAGTTTCTTCTCCACAGTACCACACACCATCGCCACCACACACCACATACCACCACCACCGCCACACACCACCGCCACCACACACCACCGCCGGCACAGTCCACCGCCGGCACACTCCACCGCACCACACAGCAGCATCGAATATATCGACGGCTGGAAAATTGCCCCGCCAAGATTGGGTAAATCTCAACCACCGATTCACTCAGACGACTAGAAAGAAATTCATCATCATCGCCACTATTATTATTATTATTATAAAGAGTTAATTACACGAATAGTACCTGAGGATGATATGTTATTGTTGGTGTTGGCGGTGGTGGTGACGGTGGTAAGTGGCGTTTGAGATTGCTTACAAACAAGCCGATCCATCGATCGACTACACAGAAATCCATAATTTATGTGTCTATGCGTATGTATATGTTTGTATGTATGTATGTGTGTATAGATATAGATCGAAAGCAGAAGGGCGGTTAGAAGATAGGGCAAAATGGAAAATCATAAGCAATGGAGGGGGTCAACCACCCTTCGGAAACTTCCATACCATCCGTTGCTTCATTTCTTCATCGTCTGAGTTTTTCTTTTTGCCCCAAACCCTAATTTCGGCGGTGGAGTGTGTCGGCGGTGGTGTGTGGTGGCGATGGTGTGTGGTGGTGGAGTGTGCCAGCGATGGTGTGTGGTGGCGATGGTGTGTGGCGGAGTGTTCGGCGGTGGTGTGTGGTGGCGGTGGTGTGTGGTGGTGGTGGTGGTGGTATGTGGTGTGTGGTGGAGATGGTGATATTTTTATATCCTTTAGGGGTATTTTGGTCTTTTTAAAAAAATCTAACAGAAAATGTTAACACCGTTAGAAATTTGGACAGAAACAGACAACTTTTTTAAAATATGGTACTCAAATGGAGACAAAATAAACGTTGGTACTCAAGTGGAGTCAATTTGCAAAACATAGGGACCAAAACCGTATTAAAACCCTAATCAAGTTTTGATTTTTGATACAAGGATTAATTAACGATTTGAGTTTGTCTATGAATTCATTCTCGTTATAGAATCACACAATCTAGTTAAGCATACCGAACGTCGTGTGTGTTTACTTGTAATCAATACTTCTATCGTTGTAACCCGCACGCTAAGATCCAAACGACGTGAGCTTAGAGTAGCGGATTGACTTTAATCAATGAACTGCGATTGATTAGACATTAGATAAAATGGATATCTGAACGGCGTGATGTCTAGTATCGATACAAATCATTAATTAAAAATAGTTTGCATCGTGATCGTAAACCAAATCGAATCAATAAATTATCATAGTTTTGGAATTAGTTTTCATATTTGAATTAATTTCACAGTTTAATTAAAGTCTTTAGTAATCCCTTTTTCACAATTAAAAAAATATAAAAAATGTAAATTTACGTTTTTCTGGCAGAACCTTAACACGACCGCGTTCTTTTACAGTTTTGACACGGCCGTGTCAGCCTACTGGAATTTTTCTACTTTTTACAATTTACTTTTACTTTTAGTTTTTAATTAAAACCCCCACCTTCCTTAGTCTATAATCAATCAAAGTAATTGTGCTAAAACGTTTTGGGTATAAAATAATTGACACGTATCCCTGAGAACACAAACCTTACTTCCGCTCATACTATTCTTAGTGTGTGTATGGTAGGTTCACATATTTATTATTTATTTGTTGGATTTGACACCCAACAATTACACGTGTTGAATTAAAATTTAAATTAATAGTTATTTATTAATACATATAAATTGTAATTTATTTTTTTTAGATAACATATTATTAAACTTACTTATAATTAACAACTTTAGGTAATAATATAATAACAATACTTTTTAAACTTTTATCTTTAAAAAAATTTTGCTTTAAAATTAGTTTTTAAACACTTCAATTTTTTAAACAATGTTATTTTTTAAAAGTTCTTTGTATTTAAAACTTTATATTTTATAAAATTTTGTTTTCAAAAAAATGTTTTTAATTAAAAAACATGTTTTTAGTTTATCAAAAATCTATTCTATAATTTGAAATATATAGTATAAACATTAGCATTTAATATATCATATAAGCTTGAAAGACTATTTTTTTTATTTGTTTACATGCAACTCGGTTATCTGTTATGTCTTGACTTATGTTCATGATTTTTATCACTTGATCGAAGCTCTTCAACATTTGTGACTCATCTAATAGGACGTCTTTACTCTCTATTTTCATTTAAGCATTTGGAAAACTCAATAATTACTTTTTTGGGATACAAGCCATGTTGACTACAACGATGATACTTACATGATCACTTATAGTGCATAGGTCTTAATTAGTGCAGACCTCTCTCTACAACTATGTATCTTGGGAAACAACTCGATCTCTCAATATTTAGGTATACCAACGGAGGACTTGTTGACATAACAAAGCAAGTTAGTACTCTCTAGTATTATTTCTTCACTCGTTAAGATGTTTTTTATGAGACTAATATATAAGGTTTCATAGTTTTTGTGACAACCCGAAAATTTTTCGTGATTTTTACAATTTATTTTTAAATTTTTATTATTATTTAATAATAGTATTAATAATAATAAAAATAATGACAATGATAATAATGATATTATTAAAATCATAATGATAGTAATAATAATAATAATAATAATAATAATAATAGTACTTTATAAAAATTTATTAAATTTTGAAATAATAATAAGAATAATAAAATCCAGGGGGTGTTTGTGTCATTTTCGAAACTCTAAAAGAAACTTAAATACATGAAATAAAAACAATCGAAACCACAGGGACCAAATGTGTAAATATTCAATATTCAAACTGCTTTCTCTCTCCTCCCTCGCGTTTTTCCGGCGGCCCTCCGGCCAACCGCCGGCGACCTCTCCGGCGACTCCAAAACACCAAATTCACACGGTTTTTACTCGATCAAAAGCTACCGACACAATTTCGTGCATGATTCGAATACCTAACCCACCTCAATTTGAATAATAGAGACTGATTCATACCTAACACACTCGACCGAATGTCGGCCAAATAATGGGTCACTAAACGCACAAAATGGTATTAATAATCAAAAGTAATCGCATATTCATTATCCAATTGTCGTTTCTAAACTACCACTACAATCAAATTGGCATAAATCAAGCTTTAACACCCCTGTCGATCACCATCTCTGTCATCGACCTGCAACACAGTCAAATTCTACCTTCTGAGTTCTATTCCACCAAATTAACAGAGGGCTTTCAACCCTTAACATAATTCGAAGCTTCCTGTGTAATTAATTTGATTTTCATCAGCAATTCATCAACATTCGAATCCAAACTGAACCGCGACTTGTTCTTGACTGTTCTTGCCATCAAATCGAATCGAAACAGGTAATTGAATCTACTCACACACTCGTTTTTACATAGGTATTAAAAGCCCTAACTTAATTCGTGTTAATATAAACGAATTGAACTTCAATTGAATCGATTTCGATTCTAGGGTTCATCGGATTTGGGGGAAATGAGGTTAAAGTGTTTAAATGATTTAAAAGCTGATTATTATCGCGGCCACGGCCTTTGGTTCACTGGTTTGGAGTGTGTGTTGCAGACTTGAGGTCCCGGGTTCGAACCCGGGGACCCTAACCTATTTTTTTTAATGCTTTCTAGCCTATAAAAAAATACATAAAAATATCTAAAAATTACAAAAATAAATTCTATGAATTCTCCTTATTTTAGATGTTACAAAATTATTTTCTGTAAATTTCTTTTATTTAAAAACCTTAATAAATTTTTATAAAATATTATTTATAAACACTTAAAAATTATAAAAATTATTTTAATTTCTAAAAACCATCAAATTAATTTTCTGGAATCTATTTTAACATTAATATATTTATTGTATAATTATCTTTTAAAAACAAATGATTTAATTAGTCTAATTATTATAAAATGGACTTTAAATAATAATTTAAATGGATATTATATTATTTTAATTATGGATTAATCATAATAAATGTAGGAATTATATTTTCACAAATTGCTTACAAATGTAATTGAATGTTATTTCTTATGAAATATATTTTAAATAATAATATAGATTAAGATCTTATTATTAATCGAAATACTATTTGTAATTATCCTTAGATAATTATAGATTACATAATTGAATCACATCGTTTTTATATTTAATACCATTCCAAAATACTTAAATATACATATAAAATCCTTCTAATAGAATCAAAATGTAAGTAATTATTTGATAAACTCAACACTTATTAATAATTACTTATTAATACATATATAACCCTATCAAAATCTTGTAATATATACATCTATTTGTGTGCGTGTCGCACGTCAAACCAAACCAACCCAAAATCCAACCAAATATATCTATTCACGTGGAACACATTTTAAAGACTTAGTTACAATTAATAATAGGTATTGATCGTGCTTGATCGTGCATTGCCTAATTCTTTGAAGTTCTTGTTCATATACATTACATCAATTCAAGGTGAGTTCCGTGGCCCCTTTTTATGCTTTTATAATTGTTTCAATGCTTTTTAAACTTGGGGGAAAAGTATGCTCACCCGTTTTCGATGCTGTAAAATCTTACATACAATTTTCATATTTGGAATCGACGTGATACTATTCTCATATTCTAATACATACATGGTGTTATTCTACGATTCTTACAACCATTAATTCCCGGGTTTGGGAATCAACGGATAGGTATTGGTAGTACTACTGGGTTGACACCCCCACCCTTCGACGATTGGTTAACTTGTGAGTTACCAACACAGCTGCCAGCAATCAGGCCAAGGGTGAATATATTCCGACGAATTTATATGCATATCTGTCATTAGGTTTGGTTGTCTTAAACACATGTTATGTGGTTTTTGCTTACAGTATGATTCCATATCAAATTCTACACAGCATCAAATGTTTTAAATTTAAACCTGCGGAACTCACCAACATTATGTGTTGACATTTTTGAGCATATCTTTTCAGGTGAACATAATCAAAGAGGATAGCTAGTGCAGATGCCTTAGCAGAGACCTCAGGATTTCAATAGTATTGCATATGTAATATTTGTCATTTGTTTTCATATTTGAACATTGTGTGATTTGTATTGGAATCAATAAGACTATGATAGTCGTGAAACTGACTAACCACGACACAAGTCACCATTGTGTTGGGGGACGTCATGACACGAGAAGTTTGCATGTATTATATCTCTGTAATTATACCAAGTGTTATGACGATCCCGTCCGTCGCATCCTCGTGTTTCCGCTATAAGCGGGGGTGTGACAGATTGGTATCAGAGCCTTGGTTATAGAGATTTAGGTGGAGAATTCGACCTAGACTATAACCTAAGAACCTTCATATAGAATGCATGCTAGGGATTGTGTGCATTTGATTTTACCTAAATGTCTTTCATGATTTGTGTGACACATAGACACCTGTATTCTGGATTTCCTGGCAAAAGGCCCTCGGGCTAAGGCAAGCATATCGCATATATCTCATTACGAGACCTGGTATGCTTACCTGGGGATTTCTGGGATGAGTGATAAACTATGGTCAATACACAAATCTAGAAGGCAAATGGGTCAAGTATATTGAGTCTATGAATTTAATATACAGGTGTATTCCTATATACCTAATAATCTACAAGTATGTTCCTACATACTTGATTTTATACATGTACACGTGCTATCTGAACATCCCGGGAAAGACATTATTACTCTCAGTCTTTCTCCATGGGATACTTTTATACTAAGAACCTTACGCTTGTATGCGCACAACATCATATTATTAGGGAACTTCGGTGATCACGCGTAGCCTCGATCTCGGATATTGAATCCGACCCTATCATTGTTATGACTGAAATCCTGAAAGTATGACGGATATGCAGTTACCATTAGACTTAATGTGCTTATATGCTTATTTGCTATTACATGCTATTATTGGAATACTGGCTCATGGACATAAGGACATTACATTATTTATGCTTGATGAATCTAGATAATACTATGATGTTAACTTGGGGTAAGTGGAGCTAGGGTGACCATGCAAGGTAAATTACCATTACGGGTGCACACGTAATTGCAATTCACCATGCATGAGAAGTCTGGTTAATCTTACCATGAGATAACGATCATGAGTATCACACGTTTCTATTCTATACCCTAGGGTGCTAGGGTCATAATTCTAGTAAGTCCTTGTTGAAGGCAATCAAACATTATAAGTCCTTGTTAAAGGCAATCAAACATTATAAGTCCTTGTTGAAGGCAATCAAACATTATCATTTACTCAAGTCCTGTCCTACTTAGAGCCTTCATAATATTTCCAATTATAATATTGACCTTATGAGAAATATCTCCACTTAGCGTTTCAGTAACCACTGATTAATGCTTAGAATGAAAGTGGGAATACATAAATGTAGAAGAGTAATGATACTCTCTACACATACAAAACGTTATTCTTTAAGATTATGCTAAGGATAAACGGATGTCACGTAACTGGTTTAGGCATCGTTCTAGGTATGCCACGGATGTGGTGGGAACGCTGCGGGGAACCCTATATATAAGCATCCTTGGTATACCAAGAATGTGTTTAAACTAGGCTACGTGATGATCCCGATTGACTAAGGCATGGATCAGTTTGGTTGTAAACTATACGTGTACGCTTTATGGATATTGCTACGTCACATTAAACTATTTACACTTTGGAAATGTTTTCTCTACAGTCATCAATTCCCGTGTGGAACCGATGTATAGGTTTGACTGTAACCGTTTATAACTGGTAAAACCGCCTATACAGAAGTATAGTTGCGGTGGCTCTTATTAAACTTATATTACGTTATACTTTGGAATGATGCTAAGGAAAATTAAGTTGTTATGTAACTAGTTTAAGTATTATTCAAAGTATATCGTGGATGTGGTGGGAACGCTGCGGGGAACCCTATATATAAACATCACCGGTATACTAAGAATATGCTTAAACTAGGCTACGTAATGATCTTGATAGACCGAAGCATGGGTTATTGGAACTTGATGAATAGAATCATATGTGAATCTTTTTATACTTTGATTCCTATCAAAGCACACACAAATCTTAAATCATAGCCAATGCATTGTGTGTCTAAATCAAATAATTTTCAATATGAGCTTTGAATCGTTATTCGTGGTTTTCAAAGTCTCGTCAAAGTCTGTGCCTTACCACCCAGTACATGCAAGGATGGAAGAGTGGGATGAGTATCTGCTTGTTGGAACGCATGTCTTTAACAAAGTTGTGGCTGACTTAATGCTGTGATTAGTTGACGTACTCGCTTTGATTACACTCGGAACAACTCATTGTTTTATCCCTGATTGTTATTTTCATGCTGTATAGCTCATATTACCCCAAATCTCATAAAGTATCTTAATGACATATCAGGATGTCTTCTATCAGCCCTTCTATTACTTCTTCTGAAAACGAATCGAAGCCTGAAAAGATTCTTTTAGCATACCTAGTACAAACATCTTCTAGTAGAAAATCTAACCCTGAGGAGGTGATGCTTGATGCACCAGACTCATTTGAAGAGGAAGAACCCATAGACCCTGTTGTGCACACTCTACCTACTGTCGCCACTGCACCGATTAATCCCGTGGAGCCTAACCCTGCTGCACCTGTAGTTCCTATAGCATCTACAGTTGCAAGGAATGCCCCCGAGGCAAGACCCCAACAAGTGAACAATGGAGGAGCCGTGAGACGGACGGCTCGAATTAGAGGGTTCCCGGCAAACCGGATTAAGATCTGGCCGCCTGCCGACGAGACCAATTTAAGGGGCAACTATCCTGACCTACCCCCGAGTCTCTCTAGTTCCTCCAGCAGTGATGACGACCAGGACTGACGTCACACGGGCACTAATGGAGAAATAATGACTGGAAAAAGTCATTTCTAGTTACTTCGTGCTTTATGTTTAAACCCATCTAAACTATGAGTATTTGCTTATTTGGGGTGTTACTTACGCGCTTGAAACCTTGGTATTTATAATGATGAAATGAATATTATTACTTTTGCTTTGTCATTGAGGTACTATTCTGAGAAGTCCATATATTCCCTTCGATTATGAATCGAATGTTCACTCTCATTGTGATATCGAATCATTTCTTGTCTTTGATTTCGTCTTTCTGATTTAAATTATTCAAAATTTGAACACCATCATAACGAATTCTGCTATCTCGAACTTCGATCTTAAGCTTGTAATCATGATTTTTCCTTTGATACACTAATGTAACTTGAAATTTTCCGAATTCCTAATTGATAATAATTTTCCTTTCGTCGTTAAGTTAAACTTCATACCGCTTGCACCATGGGAAACGCAAGAGTTTTCAAGACAACCCATGACTAAGAACACACGTATCTCCTAAATGATTATACCTCATCAAAGCAGGGGAGGTTCCCTTACTTTGATGAATCACTATTGCGATAAATGGTTTTCCATTCGTTTGTTCTGAGAAATTTCATCCTCTGGACTAGGGTGACTTCCTTATCTTGAGGATTGACTTCAATTATACTCATTGAAATTTACATTTCACAAATGACATAATCTCACCAAAATAGGACCGAAACTCGTATTTTGGAGACAAATGTCAACCCTCGATTGTTTTCTTGTTATTATCAAGATAAGCATAAATTCCATACCTTGAAGACTAAATCACAACTCTTGATCTTCAACTTACCTTGGTTATAATTACGTAACGAGAAGGATGAAGTAACTTGAAGGATGAACCAATGTTGGTGATTTGACCTATCAAGCCAAAGCATGATCTCTGAACCTGAAAGGAGACCCGATCGTATTAAGTTGATTTGGATTCCAAGCTTGGAGCACTTAAAATTCTTAAATCGATTTCTCTCCTTTTATCCTCATATTTTGACCTAGCTATATGGAAACATTTATTCCTTACTTATCAACTTCCATTTGAGTTATCATCAAAACGTGATTGTGCGATGGTAGCCTTCCTAAACAATCCCTCTGCTGAAGATATTATCAACTTATAAACATGACTTTCTAGTCACGTAAATGTTCTCAGCTGAACTAATGGTTTGTCGAACTGCGTATGTAAACAGAAATTGCTACCTTGCAAAACATGTTTACAAATACCTTTCCTATTATTTGCGTCACTCCTTGAACCGCTTTTGAATCCTTAACCTTGAAGATCATTAAAATTCTATCTTGAATTTGAACAACAAAACTTTAAAAGAGAAGTTCTGAAGAGAGTTACCAGTAAAAAGAGGAATTACTTTTGAGACTAAGTTATTTGGAGCCAAAACATTCTTAATATATGTTGAACCCGTGTTCAGCAAAGATGGGGAGAAAATTTGTGTTAATTACATGGGCATGGAAACCACTGATCAGGTGAAAAAGAGAGAAAAGATGGCAAAACTAAGGGAAGAAATAGCTGTACAGAAGGCCAAAGAGACGGAACTTAATAAAACTGTCCTTATTACAGAGGAAACGATGAGAGCAAAACAAATGCTAGCAACCATGTCACACGAGATAAGATCTCCATTATCAGGGGTCGTTAGCATAGCAGAAATGCTATCAACAACAAAACTTGATAAAAATCAGAAACAACTTTTGAGTGTCATGTTGTCTTCTGGAGATCTAGTCCTTCAACTTATTAGTGACATCCTCGACTTTTCCAAAGTTGAGTCAGGAGTTATGAGGTTGGAGGCCACAAAATTTAAGCCAAGAAGAAGTGATGTCCCAGTGGAGGTTATTGGTGATGTTTTACGGATTAGACGAATTCTCACCCACTTGATCAGCAATGCTATCGAGTTTACCCACCAAGGAAAGGTTCAGAGTAATCTTTACGTAATAGCAAACCCATTATCTCACAACGTCGAGAAATTTACCTGCATCTATTTCAAATATTCGTACACCGTGGTACGACGTTAAAACATCAATCGTTATTCTGAATGATTGATTCATTTTCTGTTTTAATAACATTCTTAACCATTTTCGTGAACTCATTCCAAGATCTTTGCATAGTTTATTATTTCTTTAGACCGATGTTTGGTCGAAGGAGAAATACCTATTCACAGGACATGCGATCAGATCGTTTCGTATGATGACGTTTGGGATTCTTAAACTCCGACGGATAACCTTTCTTATCATTGTTGGTCTTATCTTGATCTCTACACATCACCTTACCACGAGATTATATTCTGGGAATCATGGATCGATAAGTTAAACAACTTATGCATAGGAAAATTCTGATTGGCAGAGTTCGGTGGAACTCCCGACATGGTCCTAAGTTCACTTTGGAACGAGAGGACGAAATGATGCGCAGGTATCCTAAGCTATTCAAAGATGTTGTCCGTATATCTTAATTTTCGGGACGAAAATTCCTCTAACAGGGGGATGATGTGACAACCCGAAAATTTTTCGTGATTTTTACAATTTATTTTTAAATTTTTATTATTATTTAATAATAGTATTAATAATAATAAAAATAATGACAATGATAATAATGATATTATTAAAATCATAATGATAGTAATAATAATAATAATAATAATAATAATAATAATAGTACTTTATAAAAATTTATTAAATTTTGAAATAATAATAAGAATAATAAAATCCAGGGGGTGTTTGTGTCATTTTCGAAACTCTAAAAGAAACTTAAATACATGAAATAAAAACAATCGAAACCACAGGGACCAAATGTGTAAATATTCAATATTCAAACTGCTTTCTCTCTCCTCCCTCGCGTTTTTCCGGCGGCCCTCCGGCCAACCGCCGGCGACCTCTCCGGCGACTCCAAAACACCAAATTCACACGGTTTTTACTCGATCAAAAGCTACCGACACAATTTCGTGCATGATTCGAATACCTAACCCACCTCAATTTGAATAATAGAGACTGATTCATACCTAACACACTCGACCGAATGTCGGCCAAATAATGGGTCACTAAACGCACAAAATGGTATTAATAATCAAAAGTAATCGCATATTCATTATCCAATTGTCGTTTCTAAACTACCACTACAATCAAATTGGTATAAATCAAGCTTTAACACCCCTGTCGATCACCATCTCTGTCATCGACCTGCAACACAGTCAAATTCTACCTTCTGAGTTCTATTCCACCAAATTAACAGAGGGCTTTCAACCCTTAACATAATTCGAAGCTTCCTGTGTAATTAATTTGATTTTCATCAGCAATTCATCAACATTCGAATCCAAACTGAACCGCGACTTGTTCTTGACTGTTCTTGCCATCAAATCGAATCGAAACAGGTAATTGAATCTACTCACACACTCGTTTTTACATAGGTATTAAAAGCCCTAACTTAATTCGTGTTAATATAAACGAATTGAACTTCAATTGAATCGATTTCGATTCTAGGGTTCATCGGATTTGGGGGAAATGAGGTTAAAGTGTTTAAATGATTTAAAAGCTGATTATTACCGCGGCCACGGCCTTTGGTTCACTGGTTTGGAGTGTGTGTTGCAGACTTGAGGTCCCGGGTTCGAACCCGGGGACCCTAACCTATTTTTTTTTAATGCTTTCTAGCCTATAAAAAAATACATAAAAATATCTAAAAATTACAAAAATAAATTCTATGAATTCTCCTTATTTTAGATGTTACAAAATTATTTTCTGTAAATTTCTTTTATTTAAAAACCTTAATAAATTTTTATAAAATATTATTTATAAACACTTAAAAATTATAAAAATTATTTTAATTTCTAAAAACCATCAAATTAATTTTCTGGAATCTATTTTAACATTAATATATTTATTGTATAATTATCTTTTAAAAACAAATGATTTAATTAGTCTAATTATTATAAAATGGACTTTAAATAATAATTTAAATGGATATTATATTATTTTAATTATGGATTAATCATAATAAATGTAGGAATTATATTTTCACAAATTGCTTACAAATGTAATTGAATGTTATTTCTTATGAAATATATTTTAAATAATAATATAGATTAAGATCTTATTATTAATCGAAATACTATTTGTAATTATCCTTAGATAATTATAGATTACATAATTGAATCACATCGTTTTTATATTTAATACCATTCCAAAATACTTAAATATACATATAAAATCCTTCTAATAGAATCAAAATGTAAGTAATTATTTGATAAACTCAACACTTATTATTAATTACTTATTAATACATATATAACCCTATCAAAATCTTGTAATATATATACATCTATTTGTGTGCGTGTCGCACGTCAAACCAAACCAACCCAAAATCCAACCAAATATATCTATTCACGTGGAACACATTTTAAAGACTTAGTTACAATTAATAATAGGTATTGATCGTGCTTGATCGTGCATTGCCTAATTCTTTGAAGTTCTTGTTCATATACATTACATCAATTCAAGGTGAGTTCCGTGGCCCCTTTTTATGCTTTTATAATTGTTTCAATGCTTTTTAAACTTGGGGGAAAAGTATGCTCACCCGTTTTCGATGCTGTAAAATCTTACATACAATTTTCATATTTGGAATCGACGTGATACTATTCTCATATTCTAATACATACATGGTGTTATTCTACGATTCTTACAACCATTAATTCCCGGGTTTGGGAATCAACGGACAGGTATTGGTAGTACTACTGGGTTGACACCCCCACCCTTCGACGATTGGTTAACTTGTGAGTTACCAACACAGCTGCCAGCAATCAGGCCAAGGGTGAATATATTCCGACGAATTTATATGCATATCTGTCATTAGGTTTGGTTGTCTTAAACACATGTTATGTGGTTTTTGCTTACAGTATGATTCCATATCAAATTCTACACAGCATCAAATGTTTTAAATTTAAACCTGCGGAACTCACCAACATTATGTGTTGACATTTTGAGCATATCTTTTCAGGTGAACATAATCAAAGAGGATAGCTAGTGCAGATGCCTTAGCAGAGACCTCAGGATTTCAATAGTATTGCATATGTAATATTTGTCATTTGTTTTCATATTTGAACATTGTGTGATTTGTATTGGAATCAATAAGACTATGATAGTCGTGAAACTGACTAACCACGACACAAGTCACCATTGTGTTGGGGGACGTCATGACACGAGAAGTTTGCATGTATTATATCTCTGTAATTATACCAAGTGTTATGACGATCCCGTCCGTCGCATCCTCGTGTTTCCGCTATAAGCGGGGGTGTGACAGATTGGTATCAGAGCCTTGGTTATAGAGATTTAGGTGGAGAATTCGACCTAGACTATAACCTAAGAACCTTCATATAGAATGCATGCTAGGGATTGTGTGCATTTGATTTTACCTAAATGTCTTTCATGATTTGTGTGACACATAGACACCTGTATTCTGGATTTCCTGGCAAAAGGCCCTCGGGCTAAGGCAAGCATATCGCATATATCTCATTACGAGACCTGGTATGCTTACCTGGGGATTTCTGGGATGAGTGATAAACTATGGTCAATACACAAATCTAGAAGGCAAATGGGTCAAGTATATTGAGTCTATGAATTTAATATACAGGTGTATTCCTATATACCTAATAATCTACAAGTATGTTCCTACATACTTGATTTTATACATGTACACGTGCTATCTGAACATCCCGGGAAAGACATTATTACTCTCAGTCTTTCTCCATGGGATACTTTTATACTAAGAACCTTACGCTTGTATGCGCACAACATCATATTATTAGGGAACTTCGGTGATCACGCGTAGCCTCGATCTCGGATATTGAATCCGACCCTATCATTGTTATGACTGAAATCCTGAAAGTATGACGGATATGCAGTTACCATTAGACTTAATGTGCTTATATGCTTATTTGCTATTACATGCTATTATTGGAATACTGGCTCATGGACATAAGGACATTACATTATTTATGCTTGATGAATCTAGATAATACTATGATGTTAACTTGGGGTAAGTGGAGCTAGGGTGACCATGCAAGGTAAATTACCATTACGGGTGCACACGTAATTGCAATTCACCATGCATGAGAAGTCTGGTTAATCTTACCATGAGATAACGATCATGAGTATCACACGTTTCTATTCTATACCCTAGGGTGCTAGGGTCATAATTCTAGTAAGTCCTTGTTGAAGGCAATCAAACATTATAAGTCCTTGTTAAAGGCAATCAAACATTATAAGTCCTTGTTGAAGGCAATCAAACATTATCATTTACTCAAGTCCTGTCCTACTTAGAGCCTTCATAATATTTCCAATTATAATATTGACCTTATGAGAAATATCTCCACTTAGCGTTTCAGTAACCACTGATTAATGCTTAGAATGAAAGTGGGAATACATAAATGTAGAAGAGTAATGATACTCTCTACACATACAAAACGTTATTCTTTAAGATTATGCTAAGGATAAACGGATGTCACGTAACTGGTTTAGGCATCGTTCTAGGTATGCCACGGATGTGGTGGGAACGCTGCGGGGAACCCTATATATAAGCATCCTTGGTATACCAAGAATGTGTTTAAACTAGGCTACGTGATGATCCCGATTGACTAAGGCATGGATCAGTTTGGTTGTAAACTATACGTGTACGCTTTATGGATATTGCTACGTCACATTAAACTATTTACACTTTGGAAATGTTTTCTCTACAGTCATCAATTCCCGTGTGGAACCGATGTATAGGTTTGATTGTAACCGTTTATAACTGGTAAAACCGCCTATACAGAAGTATAGTTGCGGTGGCTCTTATTAAACTTATATTACGTTATACTTTGGAATGATGCTAAGGAAAATTAAGTTGTTATGTAACTAGTTTAAGTATTATTCAAAGTATATCGTGGATGTGGTGGGAACGCTGCGGGGAACCCTATATATAAACATCACCGGTATACTAAGAATATGCTTAAACTAGGCTACGTAATGATCTTGATAGACCGAAGCATGGGTTATTGGAACTTGATGAATAGAATCATATGTGAATCTTTTTATACTTTGATTCCTATCAAAGCACACACAAATCTTAAATCATAGCCAATGCATTGTGTGTCTAAATCAAATAATTTTCAATATGAGCTTTGAATCGTTATTCGTGGTTTTCAAAGTCTCGTCAAAGTCTGTGCCTTACCACCCAGTACATGCAAGGATGGAAGAGTGGGATGAGTATCTGCTTGTTGGAACGCATGTCTTTAACAAAGTTGTGGCTGACTTAATGCTGTGATTAGTTGACGTACTCGCTTTGATTACACTCGGAACAACTCATTGTTTTATCCTGATTGTTATTTTCATGCTGTATAGCTCATATTACCCCAAATCTCATAAAGTATCTTAATGACATATCAGGATGTCTTCTATCAGCCCTTCTATTACTTCTTCTGAAAACGAATCGAAGCCTGAAAAGATTCTTTTAGCATACCTAGTACAAACATCTTCTAGTAGAAAATCTAACCCTGAGGAGGTGATGCTTGATGCACCAGACTCATTTGAAGAGGAAGAACCCATAGACCCTGTTGTGCACACTCTACCTACTGTCGCCACTGCACCGATTAATCCCGTGGAGCCTAACCCTGCTGCACCTGTAGTTCCTATAGCATCTACAGTTGCAAGGAATGCCCCCGAGGCAAGACCCCAACAAGTGAACAATGGAGGAGCCGTGAGACGGACGGCTCGAATTAGAGGGTTCCCGGCAAACCGGATTAAGATCTGGCCGCCTGCCGACGAGACCAATTTAAGGGGCAACTATCCTGACCTACCCCCGAGTCTCTCTAGTTCCTCCAGCAGTGATGACGACCAGGACTGACGTCACACGGGCACTAATGGAGAAATAATGACTGGAAAAAGTCATTTCTAGTTACTTCGTGCTTTATGTTTAAACCCATCTAAACTATGAGTATTTGCTTATTTGGGGTGTTACTTACGCGCTTGAAACCTTGGTATTTATAATGATGAAATGAATATTATTACTTTTGCTTTGTCATTGAGGTACTATTCTGAGAAGTCCATATATTCCCTTCGATTATGAATCGAATGTTCACTCTCATTGTGATATCGAATCATTTCTTGTCTTTGATTTCGTCTTTCTGATTTAAATTATTCAAAATTTGAACACCATCATAACGAATTCTGCTATCTCGAACTTCGATCTTAAGCTTGTAATCATGATTTTTCCTTTGATACACTAATGTAACTTGAAATTTTCCGAATTCCTAATTGATAATAATTTTCCTTTCGTCGTTAAGTTAAACTTCATACCGCTTGCACCATGGGAAACGCAAGAGTTTTCAAGACAACCCATGACTAAGAACACACGTATCTCCTAAATGATTATACCTCATCAAAGCAGGGGAGGTTCCCTTACTTTGATGAATCACTATTGCGATAAATGGTTTTCCATTCGTTTGTTCTGAGAAATTTCATCCTCTGGACTAGGGTGACTTCCTTATCTTGAGGATTGACTTCAATTATACTCATTGAAATTTACATTTCACAAATGACATAATCTCACCAAAATAGGACCGAAACTCGTATTTTGGAGACAAATGTCAACCCTCGATTGTTTTCTTGTTATTATCAAGATAAGCATAAATTCCATACCTTGAAGACTAAATCACAACTCTTGATCTTCAACTTACCTTGGTTATAATTACGTAACGAGAAGGATGAAGTAACTTGAAGGATGAACCAATGTTGGTGATTTGACCTATCAAGCCAAAGCATGATCTCTGAACCTGAAAGGAGACCCGATCGTATTAAGTTGATTTGGATTCCAAGCTTGGAGCACTTAAAATTCTTAAATCGATTTCTCTCCTTTTATCCTCATATTTTGACCTAGCTATATGGAAACATTTATTCCTTACTTATCAACTTCCATTTGAGTTATCATCAAAACGTGATTGTGCGATGGTAGCCTTCCTAAACAATCCCTCTGCTGAAGATATTATCAACTTATAAACATGACTTTCTAGTCACGTAAATGTTCTCAGCTGAACTAATGGTTTGTCGAACTGCGTATGTAAACAGAAATTGCTACCTTGCAAAACATGTTTACAAATACCTTTCCTATTATTTGCGTCACTCCTTGAACCGCTTTTGAATCCTTAACCTTGAAGATCATTAAAATTCTATCTTGAATTTGAACAACAAAACTTTAAAGAGAAGTTCTGAAGAGAGTTACCAGTAAAAAGAGGAATTACTTTTGAGACTAAGTTATTTGGAGCCAAAACATTCTTAATATATGTTGAACCCGTGTTCAGCAAAGATGGGGAGAAAATTTGTGTTAATTACATGGGCATGGAAACCACTGATCAGGTGAAAAGAGAGAAAAGATGGCAAAACTAAGGGAAGAAATAGCTGTACAGAAGGCCAAAGAGACGGAACTTAATAAAACTGTCCTTATTACAGAGGAAACGATGAGAGCAAAACAAATGCTAGCAACCATGTCACACGAGATAAGATCTCCATTATCAGGGGTCGTTAGCATAGCAGAAATGCTATCAACAACAAAACTTGATAAAAATCAGAAACAACTTTTGAGTGTCATGTTGTCTTCTGGAGATCTAGTCCTTCAACTTATTAGTGACATCCTCGACTTTTCCAAAGTTGAGTCAGGAGTTATGAGGTTGGAGGCCACAAAATTTAAGCCAAGAAGAAGTGATGTCCCAGTGGAGGTTATTGGTGATGTTTTACGGATTAGACGAATTCTCACCCACTTGATCAGCAATGCTATCGAGTTTACCCACCAAGGAAAGGTTCAGAGTAATCTTTACGTAATAGCAAACCCATTATCTCACAACGTCGAGAAATTTACCTGCATCTATTTCAAATATTCGTACACCGTGGTACGACGTTAAAACATCAATCGTTATTCTGAATGATTGATTCATTTTCTGTTTTAATAACATTCTTAACCATTTTCGTGAACTCATTCCAAGATCTTTGCATAGTTTATTATTTCTTTAGACCGATGTTTGGTCGAAGGAGAAATACCTATTCACAGGACATGCGATCAGATCGTTTCGTATGATGACGTTTGGGATTCTTAAACTCCGACGGATAACCTTTCTTATCATTGTTGGTCTTATCTTGATCTCTACACATCACCTTACCACGAGATTATATTCTGGGAATCATGGATCGATAAGTTAAACAACTTATGCATAGGAAAATTCTGATTGGCAGAGTTCGGTGGAACTCCCGACATGGTCCTAAGTTCACTTTGGAACGAGAGGACGAAATGATGCGCAGGTATCCTAAGCTATTCAAAGATGTTGTCCGTATATCTTAATTTTCGGGACGAAAATTCCTCTAACAGGGGGATGATGTGACAACCCGAAAATTTTTCGTGATTTTTACAATTTATTTTTAAATTTTTATTATTATTTAATAATAGTATTAATAATAATAAAAATAATGACAATGATAATAATGATATTATTAAAATCATAATGATAGTAATAATAATAATAATAATAATAATAATAATAATAATAGTACTTTATAAAAATTTATTAAATTTTGAAATAATAATAAGAATAATAAAATCCAGGGGGTGTTTGTGTCATTTTCGAAACTCTAAAAGAAACTTAAATACATGAAATAAAAACAATCGAAACCACAGGGACCAAATGTGTAAATATTCAATATTCAAACTGCTTTCTCTCTCCTCCCTCGCGTTTTTCCGGCGGCCCTCCGGCCAACCGCCGGCGACCTCTCCGGCGACTCCAAAACACCAAATTCACACGGTTTTTACTCGATCAAAAGCTACCGACACAATTTCGTGCATGATTCGAATACCTAACCCACCTCAATTTGAATAATAGAGACTGATTCATACCTAACACACTCGACCGAATGTCGGCCAAATAATGGGTCACTAAACGCACAAAATGGTATTAATAATCAAAAGTAATCGCATATTCATTATCCAATTGTCGTTTCTAAACTACCACTACAATCAAATTGGTATAAATCAAGCTTTAACACCCCTGTCGATCACCATCTCTGTCATCGACCTGCAACACAGTCAAATTCTACCTTCTGAGTTCTATTCCACCAAATTAACAGAGGGCTTTCAACCCTTAACATAATTCGAAGCTTCCTGTGTAATTAATTTGATTTTCATCAGCAATTCATCAACATTCGAATCCAAACTGAACCGCGACTTGTTCTTGACTGTTCTTGCCATCAAATCGAATCGAAACAGGTAATTGAATCTACTCACATACTCGTTTTTACATAGGTATTAAAAGCCCTAACTTAATTCGTGTTAATATAAACGAATTGAACTTCAATTGAATCGATTTCGATTCTAGGGTTCATCGGATTTGGGGGAAATGAGGTTAAAGTGTTTAAATGATTTAAAAGCTGATTATTACCGCGGCCACGGCCTTTGGTTCACTGGTTTGGAGTGTGTGTTGCAGACTTGAGGTCCCGGGTTCGAACCCGGGGACCCTAACCTATTTTTTTTAATGCTTTCTAGCCTATAAAAAATACATAAAAATATCTAAAAATTACAAAAATAAATTCTATGAATTCTCCTTATTTTAGATGTTACAAAATTATTTTCTGTAAATTTCTTTTATTTAAAAACCTTAATAAATTTTTATAAAATATTATTTATAAACACTTAAAAATTATAAAAATTATTTTAATTTCTAAAAACCATCAAATTAATTTTCTGGAATCTATTTTAACATTAATATATTTATTGTATAATTATCTTTTAAAAACAAATGATTTAATTAGTCTAATTATTATAAAATGGACTTTAAATAATAATTTAAATGGATATTATATTATTTTAATTATGGATTAATCATAATAAATGTAGGAATTATATTTTCACAAATTGCTTACAAATGTAATTGAATGTTATTTCTTATGAATATATTTTAAATAATAATATAGATTAAGATCTTATTATTAATCGAAATACTATTTGTAATTATCCTTAGATAATTATAGATTACATAATTGAATCACATCGTTTTTATATTTAATACCATTCCAAAATACTTAAATATACATATAAAATCCTTCTAATAGAATCAAAATGTAAGTAATTATTTGATAAACTCAACACTTATTATTAATTACTTATTAATACATATATAACCCTATCAAAATCTTGTAATATATATACATCTATTTGTGTGCGTGTCGCACGTCAAACCAAACCAACCCAAAATCCAACCAAATATATCTATTCACGTGGAACACATTTTAAAGACTTAGTTACATTAATAATAGGTATTGATCGTGCTTGATCGTGCATTGCCTAATTCTTTGAAGTTCTTGTTCATATACATTACATCAATTCAAGGTGAGTTCCGTGGCCCCTTTTTATGCTTTTATAATTGTTTCAATGCTTTTTAAACTTGGGGGAAAAGTATGCTCACCCGTTTTCGATGCTGTAAAATCTTACATACAATTTTCATATTTGGAATCGACGTGATACTATTCTCATATTCTAATACATACATGGTGTTATTCTACGATTCTTACAACCATTAATTCCCGGGTTTGGGAATCAACGGATAGGTATTGGTAGTACTACTGGGTTGACACCCCCACCCTTCGACGATTGGTTAACTTGTGAGTTACCAACACAGCTGCCAGCAATCAGGCCAAGGGTGAATATATTCCGACGAATTTATATGCATATCTGTCATTAGGTTTGGTTGTCTTAAACACATGTTATGTGGTTTTTGCTTACAGTATGATTCCATATCAAATTCTACACAGCATCAAATGTTTTAAATTTAAACCTGCGGAACTCACCAACATTATGTGTTGACATTTTTGAGCATATCTTTTCAGGTGAACATAATCAAAGAGGATAGCTAGTGCAGATGCCTTAGCAGAGACCTCAGGATTTCAATAGTATTGCATATGTAATATTTGTCATTTGTTTTCATATTTGAACATTGTGTGATTTGTATTGGAATCAATAAGACTATGATAGTCGTGAAACTGACTAACCACGACACAAGTCACCATTGTGTTGGGGGACGTCATGACACGAGAAGTTTGCATGTATTATATCTCTGTAATTATACCAAGTGTTATGACGATCCCGTCCGTCGCATCCTCGTGTTTCCGCTATAAGCGGGGGTGTGACAGTTTTTCTAGCACCCTAGTAACCATGCGTAGATTGTGATCAATGCATTCTTCTCTATTTTAGGAGGACTATCACCGGCCGGACGGCCGGTGGTCTCAGTATACTTAGGTCTTCTCACTAGCACCGACTACTTGTCATTAACAACACACAATTGCCGGATCAACATTAAGGTGAAGTATACATCCTTGTTGACACTACAACGGGGATGTATGGATTATATCTTGTCTTCATGAGCTTTAAATTACACTCTCTAGTCTATCCATCTTGTGGTGTCTCAATCTTGATGCTACCTATCTAACAACTAATCCTGTATTTAACCAGCTCATCAAACATTTAGAGACTGCACAAAATCTTGGAGTTGCTACACCCCAATATTGCTATTCAAATTATTGATTTGTTGACCAACGGAATGTCTAATACCCAATTTAATTCACTCTCTAATTCAAGCTTCACATTATCATATACATTTAGCTTGCAGGGTATATTAGCCGATTATATTATTATCTTTTAGTTATGATTGTTGTTTTATTAGCTTTATGTACTAGGTATGGTCATCTACTTAGTTATTTAATTTATTGTTAGCGAGTTATTTATATAATGGTTTTGGGATAACATTGATAGTTATCATTGTTTTGTGACATCTCTGTAAGTAATGATAGTCTATTGAATATAATAAGAAAACCATGTATTTTTTCACTTTCTATGATCGTTTATGTTTGAGGATTTGATTCCATTTGACTTAAGATCTTTATACATGATGCATATACTATGAATCTACATAATTTCTCATATTTATGGAATCACCCAAATTTTAAAATAATTTCTCTACCAATTTTAGTTGCATGTATTTCTCATATTTCTCTACAAATAATTTCTCTACAAATAATTTCTCATATTTATGGAATCTACATAATTTCTCATAAATCCGTTGTATGACGTTTAGTTGCATGTATTAGCGATAGAGTTTATCTCTACAAATTTTAAAATATAAATATGAATCTACATAATTGAATATATTTTAACATACGAAAGGTATTAGCTCTTGAATATTCGATCAGACAAGAAGATGTAAAATAGAAAAACAATGAGGTATTTATGAATTTCATTAAATTTCTCATATTATGGAATCACCCAAAATTTAGTTATTTTAACTACAACAAATGAGCTTTTAAGTTGGTTAAAACTCTCTAATTTATGAGTGCTTCTCTATGGTATTATATATTATATTACCAGCGGCGAGTGTAACCGCTGGTAAAAATGATCTCGTCCGTTGAAACAAGCTGAAACTAAATCTTGACCGTTTAAACTCGACGGTTATGACGGTTACAAAGTAGTTTTCGGTGGTTTTCAGCAGTTATGATAGAAACTTCTACCAACTACCCACTATCTGAATTAAACTCCACACTATCTCAACTCATTTTTACACTTGTAGGTTAAATATCCACCGTTGGATCAGGGTGAGAATGAATCTCATCCATTTATCTTCTCATAAAATGAGCAGTTATATTTTATCTTCAAAACCTTCACTCGGATTCAACACGTCGCTTGAAAAGCCGCTGGTAACCACCTCTTTCACCTAAATATAAAGCTAATATTTCTCTAATTTCTCTTATAATTTGCGAAACCAAGAGGCTTATTACCTATGAATTCACTATCCTTCACCGGAATTTAATCGCAAACAACCAGGTAAATTCTTTCTAGATTTTCTTGCTCGTCAGTTTAAAATTCGACTCCATTTCGACCATCGAGTGCACTTCGGTGTCTTCGTCTTTCCCCATGTTTGATTTCAACCCTTTGATGATTGTTAATCTGGAATCACATGAGTTGTTTGGAGATAATTGGTTTCTCTTTTTGTTTGGTGATGGTTATGAATCGTAATTTCATTGTTTGAACTCACAAGTCACAAATCGATATCCCTCACCTTTATGATTAATCCCAAAAAAAACCCTAATTTCCCTATCTACTTGATTTCATAAACTGCATTTAAGATTTTTGCTACTGAATTCAGGTTTTTGGTAACCAAACCGAGTTCATATTTGGTTTTTGGTTTGGTTTCGACGGAGGCAATTGTCCTCCCTAGAACATGATAAATTACTTAACTTTTGAGAGGGTT
The DNA here is from genome assembly GCA_024085815.1 of Flaveria linearis. Lineage (NCBI taxonomy): Eukaryota > Viridiplantae > Streptophyta > Magnoliopsida > Asterales > Asteraceae > Flaveria > Flaveria linearis. The sequence continues at coordinate 89,431,941 of CM044004.1, forward strand.
ATTATGATTATGTCATTTCATAATTTGTATCTGCTATATAATTTAAGTGATGCATTGAATATACATACTTCTATCATTGAAACATATAAGAGGGCTAATGTATTATTAATTTTACATTTCATATTTTCATCTTGATTGAATAGGAAATACATAAACATATATGAGAGCTATTGTATTCTTATAAAGTGTTTTGTTAACTACTTATTGAGATTTGCTAAATTTGTAGGAATTTGATACGGGCTTATGGCTGTGGATTGCAATGTGTTATGGGTTTAAATTTTAGTAGTTATTTCACTCATTTACAAGGGTATTTCGTTAAATTTTAAATAAAGAGACTCATTCTTTTAATTTTAAAGGCGTTGCATATTGATTTCTTTTTTCAAGAATGAGGTTTTTTACTTTTTTTTATTTTGAATACATTGTTTTAAATCTATTGGAGTTTTACTTTCTTACTATGTTTGATTGGCTTTAATATTCATTTCAATTTAGTGGAAACTAATATTTATGCATCGTCTTAGTGTACTTTGGGAAAACAATTATAATTTTGAAGGTTCTTTTTTTCCAAGCGTTAATATAGATAAAAGATATTGGAAAGGTTAAGTTTTCTAGTGTTGTAATTATTGTTCCATTGTAACAAGAGAAAAAAAAATTATACATACAATATTCATTATTATATTATTATCGATTGCTCTCATTTCTTATATGAAAAATCATATATCATCTTTGTGGTATAAAGTAAGTAAAATGATTTAACTTACTAACTATCTCTTCTTTGGTTGTGTATTAATGTATTTGTGTTTGATTGCAGGTCTTTGTTTGTTGCCTTTGTTGCCTAATTCTGTCACATCCCGGCGGAAGCGCGAAACGATGTTCGGGAGTGACTAGCTTTTATCCGAGTGCATTAATTATAGAATAACACGTAGAAATATTATTAAGTAAAACAACAACTTAAGACATGCTTTATTTCATAATATTCGAAGTTACATCATATTACATAATATATCAAAATCGATGTAACAAATTACAACTAAATTAAACTATAGCATGTCTTTCAAACGCGGTGGAAATGGGCATCCACGTACACACTAAAGTCAACGATGTTGACTGTTAGGGTGACACAAACCCTTCCCACGATTTCTCCCCAGCGATTGTGGACGTCAAAACTAAAATCAAATGAATTAGTCATCTTTCCCTGAAAAAGCACACTTAATAAGTCAACAAAGATGTTGGTGAGATTCATAGGTTTATATAACAAAAGTTATTTTGTTGATGTATTAGTTACAACTAAACCTGCACAAACATAATCATACTGTCATGAAATAATTCACAAAATCGAGTAATATTGCATCCTAACCCTCATTCCGGTTAGATACAGGGAAATAGTAACTAACCCTCATTCGGTTGATACTAATTCTCCTAAGTAACGCTACTAATATTACCAGACAGTTCCTCATTCGAACTAATGGTTGTATCACAAATGACAGTAAGTTAACTCAAGTAAAAATAATACATCAATCATAAATGTATGCTTTTTCCCCCAAAACTTTACTGAATATCAAAACGGTTGGAAAATGGGGCTATGAACTCACCGTATCTTCCCACTTGAACCTAATAAAATAGTTCACATTGTTAGATAATACTTAAATGTTTTTCTGGTTTTCATTGACTGTAAAAGGTAAATGAATTTTGTAGAGAAACACTTTCGGGCCTCTAAAATTCCCTTTTAAGTGTTTCTATATAATAATTGTAACTTACTTTATAAGTTACAACAATAACTCAAAAATAGCTTATGACTTCTAAAATTTACCAAAAATTACAGAAACTTGTTTAATTTATTTAGAGTTTCTTGTAATTTTTATGGTATTTATCTCCCAACGGATTATTTATTATAAAGTCCACAAATCACAAGAATTCATAATAAATATCTACTGGAGCTAATAAATTCCTATATTTTTACAGTCAACTTTTAATATTAGATATAACAACATTTAATTAAATCACAGTCCAAGTCCAATCAGAACAGTTTATATATTTTCACAATAATCCCAATATTCATCAAAATAGTCACTGTTGTCCAATAATTCCTCATAAATCATTGAATTTCTTCCAATAGTCCAATAGCATTACATAATTTTTATAGAGTCCAAACATTAACGGATTATTTTCTGTGAATTTCCTAATGTTCTCAATAATAGTTAAAAATAGTTTCTGTGTATTAAAAATTCCAAGATTTTTACAGAAGACTTCTTATACAGAACCAAACATCATATATTCATTCCATAGTCCAAATCGTAATATAACAGTTTCTGTAATTTTCTTAATAATCATGATATTTAGCAAAAATGGTTATACTATTCCATAAATCGTGAGAATTATATATTCTATACTATGTGTTGTAATATTCCGTCTATGATTTTATCCAAATTTATTAGTCCTTTAATTATTTATTATGATTATTTATTTCAGAACATATAAAAATTCGTATTTTAATCATAATGAGGTATAAAATTCTGAAATAATTCAGAGGCTTTTATACCTAAAAATAATCGTTCTGAGATTTTATCAGAATTTTCCCGAATTTATTTATATTTTTGACATTTTCTTCTATTTTCCATCATAAAATAATTTGTATAAATTATTTATTTATCAAATTATACCAAAATCTCTAGTTTATTATTTTAGTATAAAAACAAGAATTTTCCATGTTTATTCCCATAATTGCTTTCATTAATATTTGTTTGATTTTTCTTACTATTTATGTTATAAATTTATAAAAATTCAACTATATCTTTATAAAACACAAGTTCCTGGATTTTGGAATCTTGTTACTTATAATTTGAGATTTCAAGCTTCCCAAATGGGTTTGGGATGATTACATCCATCTTATATATATACATATCAATATGTATGTATATATTATATGTTTTGTAACATAGATGTAATCTAATCCTTTATTTACCTTAGAAGAGGTGTTTGATGATGTTCTTCACTTCCGGATTCCAGAGACAAGACAACGAGGTCGTGGATGGTAGTGGCTGTCGATGATTATCGGTTTGGTGTGGATCGGGTGGTAGGTGTTGGTGTCGGGTGTCGTTTTTGTTGGTGTTTGTGGTAATAAAACCGAGGGACGAGAAGGGATGGAGGTAGGGTGGTGGTGGTGATGTAATACGGTTGTAAGGGGTTAGAGGTCAAGAAGATTGGTTTGAAGATGGTGATCGGTTAGTGGTGATGGTGTGTCAAGAACTCCCGAGAGTTGAGAGGGCTTTGGTGTGTTTGTGTGTGTGATTGAGAGACCGAAAGCTTCTTCTTATAACCTCTCCACCGGCTATGATTCAAGAGAATCTAATCATAGCTTTAACTCTAGGATGGTGAGTGTTAGTGTGGGCAACATAATATTACCGAGAGCCTTAGAGGCCGCTACCTCTCCCTTTGTAATGATAGAATGCATGCACTTTGATGTGTAAGCGGTTTAAGGCAAAAACCCGGGGTGAGGGGTGGTTTTACCGGGAGTGGTTTGGGTGGGTGGTTTTGGGTTAACAACCGTATGGTTTTGTGGTGGTCTTGGGTTGAGTGATAATTGGGGTGGTGGTTTTGGGTTAACAACCGGTATGGTTTTGGTGGTGGTCTTGGTTGAGTGATAATCGAGGGTATGGGGTGGTGGTCTTACGGGTATGGTAATTTAGGGGTAGGTGGTAAGGTGGTTTTTAGTTTTAAGTTTTAGGTTGTTGGTTAGTGTATATTTGATTTAGTTAAGTTTTGTTTTAGTAGGTTTGTATGTATTTGTATATGCCCGTAAGTTTATATATATATATATACGGATTTAAGTTATGTATATGAAAATATGTTACTTAAATGGTCTTTTATAAACCTATAGCATATAATCATATATTAAATATACGTGTGAGTTTGGTTCGTGTATTAGGTGATATACAAACATGCATACTTAAAAGTTTGTATATTTACACACATGGGTATGCATTTCAAGCTTATCAGTGTACGTATATACGTAAACTACCAATATACATACATGCATGTAACATGCATACGTAAAATATATACACATAATATTTTATAATTAATAACAATCATATACCTATATAATTAATTTTAAGGTTGTTACATTCTCCCCCCGTTAAAAGAATTTCGTCCCGAATTCAGTGGAGTATGCTTTAGAAATTTAAATAAGTATTAGCCCCAAAGAGGTGGGGGTACTTCTTTTTGATTTCATCTTCTCTTTCCTAGGTATATTCTGGTCCTCTTTTTGCATTCCACTTGACTTTTACTATAGGAATTTTTCTTTTCCTTAATTTCTTTATTTCTTTTCCTACGATAGCTATTGGTTCTTCTACAAAATGTAATTCCTTATCAACTTGTATTTCTTGCATTGGCACAACCAGATTTTCGTTGGTTAAGCATTTCTTGAGGTTGGACACATGAAAAGTGTTATGGACTTCACTTACTTCTTGTGGTAATTCCAACTTATATGCCACAGGACCAATTCTGTTAGTAATTTTAAATGGACCAATATACCTAGGATTTAGCTTACTGGGTTTTCCGAATCGAAAGATTCCTTTGGACGGTGATATCTTCAGGTAAACCCTGTCACCTACTTGAAATTCCAAGGGTTTTCTTCGTTTATCTGCATAACTCTTTTGTCGATCACGTGCTGCCTTTAATCTGTTCTTGATGTTAGAAATTTTATCTGTAGTTTCCTGGATTAGTTCAGGACCTGTGAGCTGCTTTTCCCCTATTTCATTCCAACATAATGGTGATCTACACTTTCTTCCGTATAGAGCTTCAAACGGAGCTACTCCTATACTAGAGTGGTAACCATTGTTGTATGAGAATTCTATTAGAGGTAGATGACTATCCCAACTTCCACCAAAATCTAGAGCACAAGCTCTTAACATATCTTCCAAAGTTTGTATAGTTCTTTCACTTTGTCCATCTGTCTGTGGATGGTAAGCTGTACTGAGGTTTACTTGGGATCCTAAGGCTTTTTGTAGGGTTTGCCAAAACCTAGAGGTAAACCTACTGTCTCTATCTGATATGATGGATAGGGGAATTTCATGTCTGGATACAATTTCCTTTATATATCCTTGCCAGTCTTTCAATTTTATAATCCTCACGTATAGGTAAAAGTGAGCTGACTTGGTCAATCTATCCACTATAACCCATATTGTGTCATAACCATTCCTGGTTCTTGGTAACTTGGTTATAAAATCCATTGTGATTTGGTCCCACTTCCATTCTGGGATTTCTGGTTGCTGAAGGCATCCTGCAGGTCTCTGGTGTTCCGCTTTTATTCTAAAGCATACATCACATTGTTCTACAAATTTTCCAACTGATCCCTTCATTCCTGGCCACCAATATTGATTCTTCAGATCCTTGTACATTTTGTAATTCTCTGGATGTACAGAATACCTTGTCTTATGAGCCTCTTGTAGAATTACCGTTCTAATCATTTCATTATCTGGTATCCAAATCCTGTTCTTAAATCTTAAGATTCTATCTCTTCCCTCCTCCAACTCTTTTAATTGTCCTTTTAACTTTGACATGTCTTCTTGTTGAGCTTCCCGAATCCGACTTAATAGATCTGACTGTAGTTCCATTTTCATAGCACGTACCCGAAGAGGTTTGCTTCTTTCTTTTATAGCTTAACGCATCAGCAACTACATTTGCCTTACCGGGTGGTACTTGATTCACAATCATAATCACTTAGTAATTCCACCTATCTTCTTTGTCTCATATTTAACATCTTCTGATCAAAGATGTGTTGTAAACTTTTATGATCTGTATAGATGATGCATTTTGTTCCGTACAGATAGTGTCTCCAAATCTTTAATGCAAATATTACGGCTTCTAATTCTAGATCATGGGTAGTATAATTCTTCTCACTACCCCTAAGCTGTCTAGACGCGTATGCAATTACTTTATCTTTCTGCATTAAGACACATCCAAAACCTTGACGAGATGCATCACAATATACAACAAAATTATTTGTTCCTTCTGGTAAAGCTAGTATAGGTGCACTACACAATTTTCTTTTAAGAAGTTCAAAAGCTTTATCCTGTTTTTCTCCCCACATACTTTTTGTCTTTCTGAGTCAGTTCTGTCAGAGGTTGAGCTATTCTTGAGAAGTTTTCTATAAATCTTCTGTAATATCCTGCTAAACCTAAGAATTGTCGTATCTCTGTTGGGGTTTTTGGAACTTCCCACTTTTTGACTGCTTCTATTTTAGCTGGGTCAACTTGGATTCCATTCTGATTAACTACGTGTCCTAGAAATTGCACTTCCCTTTTCCAAAATTCACATTTTGAGAATTTTGCGTATAACTTTTCCTTCCGTAGTAATTCCAAAGTTAACCTTAGGTGCTGCTCATGATCTTCCTTATTCTTAGAATAGATAGGATATCATCTATGAATACTATTACAAACTTATCTAAATAGGGTTTACATACTCTATTCATTAAGTCCATAAATACTGCCGGAGCATTGGTTAAACCAAATGGCATCACAAGGAATTCATAGTGTCCATATCTGGTTCTAAAAGCAGTTTTTGATATGTCATCATCCTGAACTCTTAATTGGTGATACCCAGATCTTAGGTCTATTTTGGAGAAATAACTAGATCCTTGTAATTGATCAAATAAGTCATCAATCCTAGGGAGAGGATACCTATTCTTTATAGTAACCTTATTTAATTCCCTATAATCAATACACATTCTAAATGTTCCATCTTTCTTTTTAACAAATAGAACTGGTGCTCCCCAAGGTGACATACTAGGACGTATAAATCCCTTATCTAATAATTCCTGTAGTTGGCTCATAAGCTCTTTCATTTCAGTTGGTGCTAACCGATAAGGGGCTTTAGCAATAGGGGCTGTTCCGGGCATTAATTCTATTTTAATTCTACTTGTCGAGGGGGTGGTAATCCAGGTAGTTCATCTGGAAAGACATCAGGATATTCTTTTATAACAGGAACATTTTCCAATTTTCCCTTATCAAGTTTTGTATCAATTACATGAGCTAGAAAAGCTAAACATTTCTTATTTAAACATTTCCGAGCTTTTTCACAGGAGATCAATTTTATCATTTCATTGGACCTATCACCATATATGCTTAAGGTTTTATTTCCCTTAATCAATGGAAATTTCACCATTTTCTTATCACAAATAATTTCAGCATGATTTTTACTTAACCAATCCATTCCAATCACAACATCAAATCCCCCTAACTTAATAGGAATTAAATCTATATAAAAACAATTATCATCAAGATTCAGAATGCAGTTAGGGATGATTTCATCAACTTCTATCACTTTACCATCAGCCAATTCTACCAAATACTTATTACTTAATTTCTCAGATATCACATCTAGTGATGGTCTAAAGGTATGCGAAACAAAACTGCGAGTTGCTCCTGTATCAAATAATACTTTGGCGTACTGGTTATTGATAAGGAACGTACCCGTTACTGTTTCTGGTTCGTGACGAGTTTCATTCGCTTGCATCACAAAGGCTCTTCCACGAGGGTTATTCTGGTTCATAGGAGCCTTGCCCTTGCGTTGCGGACATTCGTTGCGAAAATGATTTTCACTGCCACACTGAAACAGACCGTTTTAGGGTTGGCAGGACTTTTGCAGTCTCGGACAACATGGCCTCTCTTTTTGCAGTTGTAACAAATTACAGCCATACAGTTTCCTGTATGATACTTTTGACAGACGTTACACTGAGGCTTATCCATTTTCCTTCCTTGAGCTGTTCCTAAGAAGTTCCTGGGTGAGGGTCGGGTTACTTTCTTTTGAGGGTTTTCCCCAAATTTCCTTCCAAAGTGATTTTCATTCCACTTCCTCTTTTCTCCTATCTGGGGTTTGCTTAATGATCCATTCCTGATCATTTCATCAATTAAGCTTCCTGATAGGGCTACTACTTCCTGAAAAGTTTTGGCTCTTGCAGATTTTACCAGTCCTCTTATCTGTGGTACTAGTCCCCAAATGTATCTTCCTATCCTCTTTGTTTCTGGGGTTATTTGGTGAGGTACTAGCCTAGATAATTCATTATACCTATCGGTATATTCCCGATGTGCTGCACCTTTCATTTCTAAGGCTAGGAATTCAGTTTCTAATTTTTCATCTCATTATAGGGACAATATTTTTCTACTATCAGTTTCCTGAATTCTTCCCAACTTATTTTATTCATAATATCCTTACCTTTAGTGAGTACTTCCATCTTCCACCAGGATTGGGCTTCCCCTTTTAATGAGTGTGAGGCAAATAAGGTTTTGCAATTCTCAGCACAGTTGCTGATTTCTAAAACTCCTTCTATTTCGTCCAGCCATCTTAAAGCTTGCACAGCTCCTCCTTTTCCATCAAAATCCTGAGGTTTACAAGACATAAAAGTTTTGTAAGAACATCCTCTGGAAATTTCTACTGGAATTTCTATTTCATGACGTTCTCCAGGTTGATGTTTTCAGTTTCTTCTGGTTGCCGTGAAGTGTTTCCTATGTTTAAGTTTTACTGGAGCTGGTTTATTAGAGTAGGTAAGGTTGCTTCTAGCTGTTGGGCTATCATTTGGGAAATTCTGTCATTTTCATTGGTGTCAGTGTTTACAGGTGTTTCTTCCCCAAGTCGGGTTCTAGGACGTCCCACTCGAGCTGTTCTTCTGATAGGTTGACTGTTTCTTTTTGGAGGCATGATTCACTATAGTGAATTCATAACGTTAGTATGTTAATAAAATATTTCAACACAAATCATTTTCACACATAATCAAACAAAATACTTAGTCACAGAAATGCATATATCATTTAAGCTCTTATTTTACTTTATTCTAAGTTAGACTACAATCCTCTAATTCTTGCGAATCCATTCCCACATTCTTGCAAAGATGTTCTTTTTAGGTGCCTTGAGTTTCTTAATGTCTTTCTGGATCTTCCAATTCCTAGTTGGATCTTCTTGAGTTTCTTAAGGGTCTGCTTGGCTGTTTTTGCCTGATCTAACTCTTGTTGTCTGGTTACCTCATCTTTATCTTTGGGAGTACCAGACTGAGAGTGTGTATTTCCATATCTTCAGTTTGTTTAATTATAACCCTGTCTCCACGTCGTACTTTCTTCCTAGGAGTCTTAATTGTATATCCTCCTACCTGTACTGGGGCACGTCGGATATAGAATTTTGGTTTTACTTCCAGTTGAGGAGTTTCCATATCTTGCTGGGGTTCTGGTGCAGGTGTTATTTCCTCAGAGTTGTTAAGGTCAGAGTATTTGACAGGACCAGTTTCATGATGATAACTATCTGAATTCATGCTGCCCAACTGTTCTTATAATAATTCTTAATTAGTTAGTCATATATTATAACACAAAATTATAATCACAGAATTTACACATACCTATCACATAATCAAATTAATATTAATTTGAGCTTATGGTTATAGTCTAGGTATTGTTATGATACCTAATTCTCTATAACCAATGGCTCTGATACCAACCTGTCACATCCCGGCGGAAGCGCGAAACGATGTTCGGGAGTGACTAGCTTTTATCAGAGTGCATTAATTATAGAATAACACGTAGAAATATTATTAAGTAAAACAACAACTTAAGACATGCTTTATTTCATAATATTCGAAGTTACATCATATTACATAATATATCAAAATCGATGTAACAAATTACAACTAAATTAAACTATAGCATGTCTTTCAAACGCGGTGGAAATGGGCATCCACGTACACACTAAAGTCAACGATGTTGACTGTTAGGGTGACACAAACCCCTCCCACGATTTCTCCCCAACGATTGTGGACGTCAAAACTAAAATCAAATGAATTAGTCATCTTTCCCTGAAAAAGCACACTTAATAAAGTCAACAAAGATGTTGGTGAGATTCATAGGTTTATATAACAAAAGTTATTTTGTTGATGTATTAGTTACAACCAAACCTGCACAAACATAATCATACTGTCACGAAATAATTCACAAAATCGAGTAATATTGCATCCTAACCCTCATTCCGGTTAGATACAGGGAAATAGTAACTAACCCTCATTCGGTTGATACTAATTCTCCTAAGTAGCGCTACTAATATTACCAGACGGTTCCTCATTCGAACTAATGGTTGTATCACAAATGACAGTAAGTTAACTCAAGTAAAATAATACATCACATAAATGTATGCTTTTTCCCCCAAAACTTTACTGAATATCAAAACGGTTGGAAAATGGGGCTATGAACTCACCGTATCTTCCCACTTGAACCTAATAAAATAGTTCACAGTGTTAGATAATACTCAAATATTTTTCTGGTTTTCATTGACTGTAAAAGGTAAATGAATTTTGTAGAGAAACACTTTCGGGCCTCTAAAATTCCCTTTTTAAGTGTTTCTATATAATAATAGTAACTTACTTTGTAAGTTACAACAATAACTCAAAAATAGCTTATGACTTCTAAAATTTACCAAAATATTACAGAAACTTGATTAATTTATTTAGAGTTTCTTGTAATTTTTATGGTATTTATCTCCCAACGGATTATTTATTATAAAGTCCACAAAATCACAAGAATTCATAATAAATAGCTACTGGAGCTAATAAATTCCTATATTTTTACAGTCAACTTTTAATATTAGATATAACAACATATAATTAAATCACAGTCCAAGTCCAATCAGAACAATTTATATAATTTTTCACAATAATCCCAATATTCATCAAAATAGTCACTGTTGTCCAATAATTCCTTATAAATTCATTGAATTTCTTCCAGTAGTCCAATAGCATCACATAATTTTTATAGAGTCCAAACATTAACGGATTATTTTCTGTGAATTTCTTAATGTTCTCAATAATAGTTAAAAAATAGTTTCTTTGTATTAAAACTTCCAAGATTTTTACAGAAGACTTCTTATACAGAACCAAACATGATATATTCATTCCGTAGTGCAAATCGTAATATAACAGTTTCTGTAATTTCTTAATAATCATGATATTTAGCAAAACTGGTTATACTATTCCATAAATCGTGAGAATTATATATTCTGTACTATGTGTTGTAATATTCCGTCTATGATTTTATCCAAATTTATTATGTCTTTAAGTATTTATTATGATTTATTTATTGCAGAACATATAAAAAATCGTATTTTAATCATAATGAGGTATAAAATTCTGAAATAATTCCAGAGGCTTTTATACCTCAAAATAATCGTTCTGAGATTTTATCAGAATTTTCCCAAATTTATTTATATTTTTGACATTTTCTTCTATTTTCCATCATAAAATAATTTGTATAAATTATTTTGTTTATCAAAATTATACCAAAATCTCCAGTTTATTATTTTAGTATAAAAACAAGAATTTTCCATGTTTATTCCCACAATTGCTTTCATTAAATATTTGTTTGATTTTTCTTACTATTTATGTTATAAATTTTATAAAATTCAACTATATCTTTATAAAACACAAGTTCCTGGATTTTGGAATCTTGTTACTTATAATTTGAGATTTCAAGCTTCCCAAATGGGTTTGGGATGATTACATCCATCTTATATATATACATATCAATATGTATGTATATATATATATGTTTTGTAACATAGATGTAATCTAATCCTTTTATTTACCTTAGAAGAGGTGTTTGATGATGTTCTTCACTTCCGGATTCCAGAGACAAGACAACGAGGTCGTGGATGGTAGTGGCTGTCGATGATTGTCGGTTTGGTGTGGATCGGGTGGTAGGTGTTGGTGTCGGTGTGGTGGTTTTGTTGGTGTTTGTGGTAAGTAAACCGAGGGATGAGAAGGGATGGTGAGGTAGGGTGGTGGTGGTGATGTAATACGGTTGTAAGGGTTGAGAGGTCAAGAAGATTGGGTTTGAAGATGGTGATCTGTTAGTGGTGATGGTGTGTCAAGAACTCCCGAGAGTTGAGAGGGTTTTGGTGTGTTTGTGTGTGTGATTGAGAGACCGAAAGCTTCTTCTTATAACCTCTCCACCGGCTATGATTCAAGAGAATCTAATCATAGCTTTTGACTCTAGGATGGTGAGGTGTTAGTGTGTGGCAACATAATATTACCGAGAGCCTTAGAGGCCGCCACCTCTCCCTTTGTAATGATGGAATGCATGCACTTTGATGTGTAAGCGGTTTAAGGCAAAAACCCGGGGGTGAGGGGGGGTGGTTTACCGGGAGTGGTTTGGGGTGGGTGGTTTTGGGTTAACAACCGGTATGGTTTTGGTGGTGGTCTTGGGTTGAGTGATAATCGAGGGTATGGGGGTGATGGTCTTACGGGTATGGTAATTTAGGGGGGGTTGGTAAGGTGGTTTTTAGTTTTAAGTTTTAGGTTATTGGTTAGTGTATATTTGATTTAGTTAAGTTTTGTTTTAGTAGGTTTGTATGTATTTGTATATGTGCCCGTAAGTTTATATATATATGTATATATACGATTTAAGTTATGTATATGAAAATATGTTACTTAAATGGTCTTTTATAAACCTATAGCATATAATCATATATTAAATATACGTGTGAGTTGGTTCGTGTATTAGGATATACAACATGCATACTTAAAAGTTTGTATATTTACACACATGGTATGCATTTCAAGCTTATCAGTGTACGTATATACGTAAACTACCAATATACATACATGCATGTAACATGCATACGTAAAATATATACACATAACATTTTTATAATTAATAACAATCATATACCTATATAATTAATTTTAAGGTTGTTACTGAAGGAATTGATCTGCCCAATATACATATTAAATTGATGTGGCTAGTGTGATATGATCCAAGTCGGGTCATACCCAATAACAAGCTTGTCAAACACGAATAGATAATTTATTTGTAGATAAGATCATACAATAAATAATGACACCAATTTAAAAATGGATTTTCTAAATTATTACTTATGCAAATGAACATTATATATGAATAATTGTTCATGAGATATTAATTGTTTTTCATTATTTAGTGTTACTAAATGATAACAAATAAAAGAGTGTTTAATTTATAAAGTTTATAAAATTAGTTTTAAACTTTATAAACTTGAAATAAATATGTGTTTAAGTGTGTTTAAGTTTTAAAAAAGGGTGGGACCCTTTACAATGAATGGATCGGCCTCCCAAGGCATTAAGAGATTCCATTCTCATTGTCTAGTAAATAGACAAAAACACTACACATGCTTTCACTTTCCAGCACATTCCATATTCTCTTTTTTGCAAAAAAAAGCTCTCCTCTCTTAAGAATCTCTCTCATCTCACGGTTTTTGAAGGAGAAGAAGAGCAAAAATATTTCAGCATTCAAAAGGGTTGAAGAGCAAAATATTTCAGCTTTCAAAAGGGTTTTGCTTGCTGAAAATCGGTGTCAAAGATTCCTAGCAATCAAGGGTGTTTGAAGAAGCTTCGGGTATAGCCTCTTGAGAGCTTCTTCTTTGAAGTTTCAGCCACAAAGTCATCTTTCACAGCTCTCATTTTCGAGTTTAAGGAACCTACAAAGGTTGTAGATTCTTATCTATCTTGTTCTTTCATTTGTATGCATTGTGTATAAAGATCCATGGCTTGGGGTTGTTTGTTAAAATGGTTTAACAACTAACTTAATAACATATTTTAAAATATAAATCCGCTGCGTTTTCATATAAACTAAATTGTATGAAGCTTTGATAAACATGTTAAAACCCCTACAATGGCATCAAGAGCCACTTATACATAAGCATCATGTATAACACTCACTACTCACGGTTTTGTGGTGTTAAACACCACATGACCGAGACTTAGAGGGCTGTTTTGGTCATCCCCTTTTGATTTTAAAGATGTTACTTTATGCATGTAATGATCTTTAAAAATCTAGATCATAAGATGTGTGTGTTTGGACAAAACCCATAGTTCTTGGTTAATGTTGGCCAAGAAAATGGGTTAAAAAGGGGCTGCCAAAAACGTGACTTAATAGTATGTTTGAATATGTTGTTTGTTGATTATGCATAACAAAGCCTTGACCATGTGGATAATTGATTGGTTGTCATGTTATATTCCTTTGGGCATGTAATAATTATCTTTGGTTTCAAGTTTTGTTTTGTAATCTATTCATTCATATGGTTTGTAATAAATAGATTAGGGTTTTTTTCTTTACTAGAAAAATGTATTAGGGTACATATCTTGTAAGGAAGCTCAAGATCAAGACTTGAAGAAAAGATGGACAAAGAGGATTCTTGAAGATATGGTTTCAAGTGGGAGTCCCTTTGGTCAACCATGTGTCATGATTCTTAACCCTTAGGACATGACCATTTGACACACTTGTTTTGGCTAAACAAGTGTGATCAACTTAGTATGCTTTGTTATGCATATATGAATGTTTTGTTTATGTTTGGTTGAATGCATATGATGATGTTTGTTTTGAATATTTGGATGTGATTAACAAACCGTCAACTAAAACAAACAATAAACAAGTAATTGGTTCTCAAATCATTAAGCATAAATAGAATGGTTCTATAAAAGGAGTTAATGGTTTGCAAAATAAAATAGGATTTATTTAAAAGAACAATAGGGTACCATATGGTTGAATGCATACAATCATATGGTACATAGACTTTTCTAAACAAGAATTGTGAAATTGTAAATCCCTTTTGATAACAAGTTAAACACCATCCTTTTACACAACACTTAGGTTACTTGTAAACTCTTAGTGGGATAAAGGTCACCTAACCACTTTGAGGGAACTTGTAACTTGATGTGAGAATACCATGTTTGTGAGATAAAGGTCACCTAACCACTTATGTAGTAAACTCACACGTGTGTGTAAGTAGGACGACTTGATTTGTAAAATATATTGAATGGATCACCTAAAATATGTTTTACAAAAGGTGTTGATGGGATAAACATGCCGTTATAAACATGAGATGTTCAAACGATCCCATACCACTAGAAGTTGCAATAGGTTGTAATTGTCATTTATGACTACCTTGTTTATTTAAATAATGGGATAAAGGTCACCTAACCAATATTTAAATATAACGTTGGATTCTAAAATTTTATTTATTAATGATCTATGAGACATAAAGGGTATTGATAAATGAATATAATTATCAACGATTACTAATGGAACTTTGTAAAATCTTGTAGATGGCCGACAAACAACGCTAATAACGATGTACCAAACCAAAACAACCAATCCCTAAGGGCGATCCTTCAAAGGGATCGTCTAACACCTAACAATTTCATGGATTGGTACCGCAACTTGAGAATTGTTCTCAAGCAAGAAAAGCGGGCCTACATCCTTGATGACCCCATCCCCGATGAACCTGACGAGGAAGATGTGGAAGCGTATAATGATTGGGTTAGATATGTGGAAGACTCCGTCCAAGTCTCTTGCCTAATGTTAGCAAGTATGACACCCGAACTCCAAAAGGAGTATGAGCTCCATGGAGCTTATGACATGATCACTCAGTTGCGGGAAACGTTCCAGCAACAAGCTAGAGTGGAGCGCTACGAAACGGTTCAAGCGCTTAATGCATGTCAGATGGAGGAATCCCAATCAATTTCATCTTATGTTCTTAAGATGAAAAGCCACATCGACCGCCTTCAAAGGCTGAACTGTCCCGTCTCAAAAGAGTTGGCCACGGATTTGATTCTAAATGGCCTAACTAAAAGTTTGAGGCATTCGTCATGAACTACAACATGAACGGATGGGACAAGAGCATAAATGAACTTCATTCTATGCTCAAATCAGCTGAGGTGGGAATGGGTAAAAGGGTTTTACCCGTTCTCACCATTAATGAAGGTGGGAGAATGAGAAGGTCTCTACCCCCTCCTAAGGCAACTGTTGCCAAAGGAAAGGGGCATGTTGGGGAAGGGGAAGATGGCTGTTAGGACGCAACCTCCGAAGCCCAAGGAGAAGAAGCAAAGGTTGCTGTGAACGACCCATGCTTCAAATGTGGTGAGATAGGGCATTGGATGAGAAATTGTCCAGTCTATCTCAAAGAGTTGAGAGAAAAGAGGGATGCGGGGCAAACTCAGGTATAATTTACATGATACATGTTGAGCTGAATGTTATTTCTTCTAACACATGGGTATTAGATACCGGATGTGGAACTCATATTTGTAATTTGTTGCAGGGGTTCAGAAGAAATGAGCATTATGCAAAAGGGGAAATAAGTCTCTTCATGGGCAATGGTGCAAAGGTTCACGTGGAAGCCCAAGGAGACTACATTTTGAAGCTTCCAAGTGGTTTGGAAGTTATTTTAAATAATGTATTATATGCTCCTAGCTTGACCAGGAACATAATTTCTGTTTCCCGTTTAAGACAATATGATTATGATTTCAGTTTGTTGACAATGATATTTATGTTTCTTTGAATCATGTATTTTATTTTAAGGCTATACCTTGTAATGGTATTTATGAATGGTTCATGAAAACGCAACATATGATAGCTCAATATACCAAGCAACCACCAAAGACTCAAATTAGATTTGAGTGATACCTACCTTTGGCATTGTCGTCTTGGTCATATAAACAAGAAACGTATACAAACGCTTCAAAAGAATGGTCTTATAAAAACAAATGAATGTGATTCATTTGATGTATGTGAATCTTGTTTACAAGGAAAAATGACTAAGGCACCCTTTAGTGGAACTAACGAAAGGGCGAAAGATTTATTAGGTATCATACATTCGGATGTATGTGGTCCTTTTAAGCCAATGACTAGGAATGGTGAGAGATACTTCATTACCTTTACCGACGATTATAGTCGCTATAGGTATGTGTATTTATTAAGACACAAAGATGAAGCTTTTGAAATGTTCAAAATCTTCAAGAATGAAGTAGAAAATCAACTCAACAAATCAATTAAATTTCTCCGTACCGATAGAGGCGGTGAATACCTAAGTGATGTTTTCAAGATCATCTTAGGAGTTGTGGGATTGTCTCACAACTCACTCCACCTGGAACACCACAACATAATGGTGTGTCTGAGAGGAGGAATCGAACCCTATTGGATATGGTTCGATCTATGATGGCTAGAAGCACATTGCCTCTATCATTTTGGGGCTTCGCTTTGCTCTCCGCAGCCCGTATTTTGAATATGGCCCCAACCAAAAAGGTGGAAAAGACACCTTTTGAGATATGGCATGGAAGAGTTCCATCCCTATCATACTTAAGGGTCTGGGGTTGTGAGGCTTATGTTAAGACTCCCACCCCAAACAAATTAGATGTCCGATCCACCAAGTGTATCTTTGTTGGATATCCTAGAGATTCTATGGGATATTATTTCTATGATCCACTGGAACAAAAGGTGTTTGTTGCCAGAAAGGGTGAGTTCTTAGAAACAAAGTTCCTTATGGAAGGAACTAGCAGTAGAACAGTGGATCTTGAGGAGGATCAAGATTCACAGCCCGATGCACGTTTGGTTGAAACTAGCACTCAACATGAGGATGTTAAGAATGATCAAGCGGTTGATCAATACACACAAAACGTTCGCAGAAGTGGTAGAACTAGTAATCCACCTGAAAGATACGGATTTTTCATGGATGGATGCTACGTGATAGATTCAGATGAACCAACCACATATCATGATGCAGTGTCCAATTTGGATTGTGACAAATGGCTTGAGGCCATGAATGTTGAGATGCAATCCATGTATGACAATCAAGTTTGGGAACTTGTTGTACCACCGCTTAATTCCAAAGTAGTTGGAAGTAAGTGGGTTTTCAAGAAGAAAACCGATATGCATGGAAACTTGGATACTTACAAAGCTAGACTTGTAGCAAAGGGTTTCACTCAAACTCAAGGGGTTGATTATGATGAAACCTTCTCACCTGTTGCAATGCTAAAGTCTATAAGGATATTGTTTGCCATAGCTGCTCATTATGGCTATGAGATTTGGCAAATGGATGTCAAAACCGCTTTCCTAAATGGATATCTTGAGGAAGATGTCTATATGGTTCAGCCTGAAGGTTTTGTCGATCCAAAACATCCTGATAAAGTATGCAAGTTAAAGAAATCAATCTATGGATTGAAGCAAGCATCGAGAAGCTGGAATCACCGTTTTGATGAGGAGATAAAGAAATTTGGCTTAATCAAAACGCTGATGAGGCTTGTGTGTACAAGAAGGCTAGTGGGAGCATAATAACCTTCCTAGTATTGTATGTTGATGACATACTACTATTTGGAAATGACATCCCAACTTGGAAGGTGTAAAAACCTGGCTTGGAAGTTGTTTTTCTATCAAGGATCTTGGTGAAGCTGCCTATATTCTAGGAATAAAGATCTATAGGGATAGATCAAGGCGGCTGATTGGTTTGAATCAAAGTGCATATATTGACAAAATCTTGAAAAGGTTCAAGATGGAAAACTCTAAGAAAGGTAGTGTACCTATTCAAAGAGGGACAATATTGAGTACGACTCAATGTCCAAGCTCAAAGGAGGAGCAAAATAGAATGAAGGCAATCCCATATGCATCTGCTATAGGATCCATCATGTATGCAATGATATGCACTAGACCGGACGTGTCATGCGCTTTAAGCATGAGAAGTAGATACCATCAAAATCCTGGTGATAGTCATTGGATGGCTGTCAAGAACATTCTGAAGTACCTAGGAGGACTAAGGACATGTTCTTGATCTACGGGTCTGGTGAAGAGGAACTCATTGTAAAAGGTTACACGGATGCGAGTTTCCAAACCGATCGATGATTCACGATCTCAATCAGGGTACATCTTTATTCTGAATGGCGGAGCTGTTTCTTGGAAAAGCTCAAAGCAAGAAGTCGTAGCGTTGTCCACTACGGAGTCAGAATACGTCGCCGCTTCAATGGCAGCACAGGAAGCTGCATGGTGAAGAAATTCATAGCCGATCTAGGGGTAAGTCCCTTCCATTCAGGATCCTAGAGATCTAGGGTAGTCCCTTCCATTCAGGATCCCCTAGAGATCTTTTGTGACAAGAGGGTGCGATTGCTCAAATCAAGGAACCTCGTGCTCATCAAAAGACTCGGCACATTGAACGGAGATTCAACTACATAAGGGATGAAGTTGAAAAAGGAAAGATATGTATTCGCAAAGTCCACACTGATAAAAACATTGCGGATCCTCACAAAGCTCCTTGAAAGGCAAGCATGAAGGCCATGCTTGTGCCATGGGACTTAGATATTCAAGTGACTGGGTTTGATGTTGTATTTTGTATTTAAATATTGGAACTTATGTTATTTGACTTATTATATGGTTATAATTTCATTTGTTCTTCTATTTTAGCATGTTTAAATCCGTGAATAAATAAGTTATTCTAAACGTCCGTAGTCGATCATACTTGTGGGAACAATTATGAATGTAAGACTATAATGAAATTGGATTGGTTGATATTCATAAAGTATGAATATAGAGCAAGAGGTTGCTACCAAGGTTCATTGATATCTATGGGATATAGATATTGGACTGACCCGCTCTCAATTATTTCTGCATGGAATCTTTGTGATTAGTCATAAGAGATATTGAGTAAAGGCGAATATCATTGTATCCTCAGACCTGAGATACATATTGGGTCTTGATATTCACCAAGTATTGTACTTTGACTTAGTACTTTGCAGTTCTGAAAAAAATGGCAGTACATAAGGCTGAGTTCAGGTATGATATGAGGTGATTGTGAGAGACGTATGTAGTCAAGATGGAATTTGTTCCTCTTATTCGTTGAGAGTTAGATGTCTAAGGCCTATTAAAGTTAAATCATCGGAGAATGACAATTCTGTGTCTCTGGATTTAACATGACATCTGAACAAAAGGATAGATGATTGATTCACCTAAATCATATTCAAGTAAGGTACTTGAAAGGATGATGTTATTGAATGGCACTTAGTCATATACATTAGGGGTAGCAAACCGTTGCTAGGCGTTATTTGCTGCTTACATCAATCTTCTATGAATCTTGTGCAAGTGGAAGATTGAAGGAATTGATCTGCCCAAGATACATATTAAATTGATGTGGCTAGTGTGATATGATCCAAGTCGGGTCATACCCAATAACAAGCTTGTCAAACACCAATAGATAATTTATTTGTAGATAAGATCATACAAATAAATAATGACACCAATTTAGAAAATGGATTTTCTAAATTATTGCTTATGCAAATGAACATTATTATATGAATAATTGTTCATGAGATATTATTTGTTTTTCATTATTTAGTGTTACTAAATAATAACAAATAAAAGAGTGTTTAATTTATAAAGTTTATAAAATTAGTTTTAAACTTTATAAACTTGAAATAAATGTGTTTAAGTGTGTTTAAGTTTTAAAAAGGGTGGGACCCTTTACAGTGAATGGATCGGCCTCCCAAGGCATTAGAGATTCCATTCTCATTGTCTAGTAAATAGACAAAAACACTACACATGCTTTCACTTTCCAGCACATTCCATATTCTCTTTTTGCAAAAAAAAACAAGCTCTCCTCTCTTAAGAATCTCTCTCCATCTCACGGTTTTTGAAGGAGAAGAAGAGCAAAAATTTTCAGCATTCAAAAGGGTTGAAGAGCAAAATATTTCAGCTTTCAAAAGGGTTTTGCTTGCTAAAAATCGGTGTCAAAGATTCCTAGCAATCAAGGGTGTTTGAAGAAGCTTCGGGTATAGCCTCTTGAGAGCTTCTTCTTTGAAGTTTCCGCCATAAAGTCATCTTTCACAGCTCTCATTTCGAGTTTAAGGAACCTACAAAGGTTGTAGATTCTTATCTATCTTGTTCTTTCATTTGTATGCATTATGTATAAAGATCCATGGCTTGGGGTTGTTTGTTAAAATGGTTTAACAACTAACTTAATAACATGTTTTAAATATAAATCCGCTGCGTTTTCATATAAACTAAGTTGTATGAAGCTTTGATAAACATGTTAAAACCCCTACAGTTACAAATTCGATTATGATGTCAGCCTTTAGTTTATGAAGAAATAGGGTTTTGCTTTCCGTTAGTTGTCTTACTTCCAGCTTTGGACACATTTTTTTAATCACTAGCAAAACGTAGGTAGTGTCCCTCAATAATTTTTGGATGCCAAGGAGGAAAAACTAGGAAGAAGTAAGTATTTTCCGTCTTAAATTTTGGTAAACTTATGATATTATTAATTCATATCATCGTAAATTTAGAAGGATATAAATCGTATTACAAGGAGTGAAGACGGTATTAGTTTTTTCTAAGCAAGAGTTGGTTGCAATAGAATCAAGAATTTTGGTTTAACTTATGTTTCTTTCATGACATTTAGCTTGATTTGCGATTGTTCAAGTTCAAATACTTTCCTCAAACTGCTATAGCACAGAGAGGCTGTTGTTGTGAAAGCTGCTAACTTGGAGCCCACTCAAGGAGATACACAAAAATTTATAGAATGTGGTGAGGTGATGACAACAAGAATGCCCTGACATATGGATCAAGAGAAACTATATTGTTTTGTTTTGAATTAAAAAAATAGTTATGCTTATGAAAACAAATACCCGGCCACCGGACGGGTATAAAACTAGTTAATTGTTACTCCACTAATAGTCTTGGGATTCTACTTTGATCGTTATCCATCATTTTGTATATTACTTATTGAATATGTGTATATCTTAATTCAAATATATCTATATTGAATTCAAAATCTACAATTAAATTGATTTTAGTTGTAAGGAGAGGATTAGAAGAACTCTCATGTCTGGTCCTATATAAATATAGAATTCAAAACAAACCATCAACTATAACACCAAAAGAACCACATTAATTTCATAAACAATATAGAGGAAAAGAAAAAGAGAATATCTTAGCGAGAGAATACTTTCATTTTAATAAATATGATTTTCAAGTTCTTGCACCCTTTTAGATCACATTTAGACAAATAAAGGCATATCGATTAGAAATGACACAAAATGTAAGTCTAGGTGGAAAAATATGAATTTTCAAATAAACCAGTTGTAACATCCAAAAGTTCAATAATATATATATATATATATTAATTAGAATTAGTGTTCAGTCGCATGTCATACGAGCGAATGAAGCTCAATCGCATGAATGACGGGCGTATGGGCTCAATCGCACGATTGAGTCGTGTGAATAAGCCAGTCGTGCGATTGAATATGTCGGCTAAAAATAGGCATGAAGGATAAGTAGGGCGGTTAAGGGGTTGAAAAGCAGATTCTATCTGCTGTAACCTTCCCTTGTTCCCTTCGAACCAAACACCCTGCTCTTGTCCAAGTCGATCAAACTAGCTCCATTTTGTAAGTTTTACTTGGTACAGATTGATTTTTGAATATGTTAAGCTGTGTGGGTGGTGGGAATTGATCCAAAAACATGTTTTAATCAGAGTTCCTGTTCAATCTTTCTGTTAAACTGAAAAGTGAAGGTTCGGGCCCTAGTTTTTGGAAGTTTGATGAAATAAGGACCCGAAACGGTTGTAAATGAGGTGTACAGGTTCTGTTATGAATATGGTATAATCTGAACGGTTAAAACTCGAGTTTTTGGATCAAATATGTCAAGAACACAGCTGCTGATCCGTTTCAGGCGAATGAGCCCAGTCGCATGACCCATTCGTGCGACTGAATCAATCGCATTGTTCAAACGTGCGACTGAAGTTCAATCGCATGCACCAATCGCACGAATGGAGGTCATTCGCACAAACCCTGTTCTAGCTCATTCGCACCTCTGTCGTATGGTCCATTCGTACGACTAAGCTCAGTCGCATGTTCAGTCGTACAAATGAGTCCAGTCGCATAGCCTTAGTCGTGTGAAGTGGTCAGCTAGGGGTGATTTCACTAAGTTAGGGTGGTTGTTTTAGATTTGCTTTGAAAAGGAGAAGTTTTAGCTGCCCTAGTGTATTTGGATTGGTAAACACTTGCTGAAAGCATTAAGGTGAGTTCTAATTGCCCTTTTTATGTGTTTATGCCGTTTGATAAATGTTGTTTGATAAAATCGGGCACTGGCATGCATATAAATAAATATAAAATGTGAAAATGAGTTGAAAGTGGTAAATTGTGGTAAATGGCGAGGTGGAGGTTTGACCCACCAACTATAGATGGAGGTTTGACCCGTCAATGCCAAATAGACGGAGGTTTGACCCGTCAACGCGCGAGGTGGAGGTTTGACACACCAAACTACAGACGGAGGTTTGACCCGTCAACGCGCGAGGTGGAGGTTTCACCCACCAAATTAAAATTTGTAAAAGATGTCCATAAATACCTTGTGGGTATTCGATATGCATATCAATACTGGGATAAATAAATGGACTGATGAATATGTGTGTGGATCATTTGGTGTGATAACAGTAGATGAATTGTTTTATTGAAATGTGGTGTATGTTAGAACTCACCAGTTTATCTGATTTGTGTTTGTTTTCTTATGCATGCCAGGTAGTAATAGAGGTGCTCGTGATGGTCCCCCACAGAGTTAACTTCCGGTTATAATGTACGATACTGGCCACAGATGTTGGGTTTTGGGAATGAAGTACTTGAAGTTTAACAAGTTTTGAATGTCGGTTAAAGTCTTGTAAATATGGTTAACGATGTAAACAGTTTTTAATATATAAAAAAAATTTCGCTGCGTTTGGAGTCTCTGAATTGTTATAATAACCCAACTAGTAACACCCTCCTTATTATATTATGGTTATAAATTTAAGGGTGTTACAAGTTGGTATCAGAGCCTAGGTTAAAGAGATTTGAACAATTAATTGTTTCAAACTTTAACTGAATATATGGGAAGTGCCAGTATCTACAGCCGGAAGTGGGGCAAAGTATTGTGTGGATGAGTACTTAATTATTGTGATAATTCATTCATTTGTTGAATGAAAGTAATTGTTTAAACTAAAGACTAGTATTATGTGTATGCATGATTCTGTGGTTTAGATAGAGTTAGAAATAAACTGTGAAATGATAATGAGAAGAGGCAGGATGGTGTGAATAAGTAAATAATTGATAACACCTGGCCAATGTTATGAGCAATTTACATGCAACATCCTGGTATCACTCATTATTTGATTATGGTTTATTTCTGATCGTAGATGGAAGAAACCAGTAATACAAATTCTAGACCTGAAGCTAGGATCTCGGGTGATGAACTTAAGGCGGCTATAGGTGATGAAGTCGCCCGAGTGTTGCGTACTACCTTACCTGAAATGTTGAGTGACTTAGGAAAGGTGGTGAATCATCTTCCCAACCAACTCCTCCACCTATTATTGTTGAGCCTGTAGTGGAGAAACCAGTGTCATATAAGCATTTTAAGGAATGTGACCCGCCTAAGTTTGAAGGCCAGAAGGATGTAGTAGTAACTTACAAATGGCTACGAGAGATGGAAGCAGCATTTAAACTTAGTAGATGTAAGGAAGATCAGAAGGTGGGCTTTGCAATGCATTCTTTTCAAGCAGAAGCCTTGTACTGGTGGGATACAGTGGAACAGGCCATGGGTGAGGCCGCCGTAAGTCAGATGACATGGGAAACTTTTAAAGAACTGGTGATAGAAAAGTTCTGTCCGAAAGGCGAGATGGACAGAATTGAGATCAAGTTTTTGCAATTTCAGGCAGGCAGTTTAAGTCATAAAGAGTATACTTCTAGATTTGAAGAAATGGCTCGTTTGGTGCCTCATTTGGTAATTCCTGAGGCAAAGAGAATTACTAGATATATCCAGGGATTACCCCCTAAGGTAAGAATGCTGGTAAAGTCTAATTCTCCTTCTACTTACCAAGCCACGGTGAATTTGGCTGCGGATATGTATGAGGAGGTCGCTGAGTCTGAGAAACCTGTGGTGAAAGAGGAAGTGGTTAGTCATCAGGAAGCTTCACTGAGTTCTAGGACTATGTATGGACAAGGTGGGCCGCAGAAGAGAAAGTTTAATGCTAGGGGTTTTGTAGGTCCCCCTCCTCGGTGTAATAGATGTGGGAAGTTTCATAGAGGGGAATGTAGATTGAATCACCCGGCATGTCGTAAATGCGGGAAGCCTGGACATTTCGTTTCCAGATGTCCAGAACTTCGGTGTTATGGATGCAGGGAGATGGGACATATGAAATCTGAATGTCCGAAGCTTAGACCTGGACCGGTTCCTATTCGTGCAGTGGGAGGACCGAGTAAAGTCAGCATGAGTGGTAGTAGCGGTACTGCGGGGAGAGCATTTACAATGACTACGGAGGAGGCTAAGGCATTACCGGATGTTGTGTCGGGTACGTTTCTTGTTAATGATGTACCTGTTAGAGTTTTATTTGATTCGGGGGCTAATAGAAGTTTCATATCAATAAAATTCCACGCCTTAATAAAAGTTAAACCATCAAAGCTAGATGTTGTCTTTTCAGTAGAAACTGCCTCTAATGAATTCATAGTTGTTAGTGAAGTAATAGACGATTGTTTTGTTGAATTAGAAGGTGTAAAATTTCCTGCTAGATTACACATGATGAAATTAGGAGGTTTTGATGTAGTATTGGGGATGGATTGGTTATCTATGTTTGAGGCTCAGATAATATGCAAAGAAAGATGATTGTGTTGCGAGCACCGGATGGTAATTTGGCAACGGTTTTTGGTGAGGAACATGATAGTGTGGTGAAAGTCATATCTATGATTAAGGCTGAGAAGTTATTGAATAGGGGTTGTGAGTCATTTTTGGCATATGTAGTTGATACTGCTAAGGAGACGAAAAAATTAGAAGATGTTCCAGTGGTTTGTAATTTTCCTGAAGTATTTCCTGAGGATTTACCGGGTATACCTCCTGATAGAGAAATTGAGTTTAGAATTGATTTAATACCTGAGGCAAAGCCTGTCGCTAAAACCCCTTATAGACTTGCACCGGCTGAGTTAAAGGAACTCCTGAAACAATTACAGGAATTATTAGACAAGGGATTTATCGGACCCAGCTCTTCGCCGTGGGGTGCCCCTGTTCTGTTTGTAAAGAAGAAGGATGGCAGTTTAAGAATGTGTATAGATTATAGAGAGCTAAATAAATTAACTGTCAAGAATAAATACCCATTACCTCGTATAGATGATTTGTTTGATCAACTCCAAGGTGCTAATTGGTTCTCAAAGATAGATCTTAGATCCGGGTATCATCAGTTGAAGGTAAGAGAAGAAGACATACCAAAGACAGC
The DNA here is from genome assembly GCA_024085815.1 of Flaveria linearis. NCBI lineage: Eukaryota > Viridiplantae > Streptophyta > Magnoliopsida > Asterales > Asteraceae > Flaveria > Flaveria linearis. Next base: position 89,457,984 of record CM044004.1, read on the forward strand.
TTTTCGTACGCGATATGGGCATTATGAATTTTTGGTGATGTCATTCGGATTAACGAATGCTCCTGCTGCATCATGGATTTGATGAACAGAGTATGTAAACCGATGTTGGATAAATCGGTAATTGTATTTATAGATGATATTTTGATCTATTCTAAGAATGAAGGAGATCATGCTTGTCACATTCGAGAAGTATTAGAAACCTTGAGGAAGAATAAGTTGTACGCAAAATTCTCGAAGTGTGAATTTTGGTTAAGGGAAGTGCAATTTTGGGTCATGTAGTGAATGCGAATGGAATATTGGTGGATCCTGCAAAGATTGAAGTGGTGGTGAACTGGGGAATTCCTAAAAGTCCTTCAGAAATTCGTAGTTTCTTAGGACTGGCAGGATATTATAGAAGATTTATTCAAGACTTTGCCAAAATTTCTTCTCCGTTGACAAAACTAACTCGAAAGGACGTTAAGTATGAATGGAGTAAAGAACAGGAAGCTGCTTTTCAGGAACTAAAGAATCGATTGACACAAGCCCCAGTATTAGCAATACCAGAAGGTGTAGATGATTTAGTAATATATTCTGATACATCATATCAGGGATTGGGGTGTGTTTTAATGCAACGTGGGAGAGTTATTGCTTATGCTTCTAGACAGTTGAAGACACATGAAGTCAATTACCCAGCCCACGATTTAGAATTAGCAGCTGTAGTTTTTGCTCTTCAGATATGGCGACATTACTTATATGGAGTGAGATGTACCATCTTTACTGATCATAAGAGCCTGAAGTATTTCTTTGAACAAAAAGATTTGAATATGAGACAAAGGCGATGGTTGGAGTTAATCAAAGATTATGATTGTGAAATTTTGTATCACCCCGGAAAAGCAAATGTGGTGCTGATGCATTGAGCAGAAAGGAGAAGTACGAACCGATTAAGGTTAAGGCGTATAAACTTGTGATTACTCTTGATTTTATGCAACAGCTGAGAGAAGCCCAATTGGAAGCATTAAAAGAAGAAAATATTAAGAGAGAAAGAATGGTTGGTCAAGAAAAATATTTAGAAGAAAATAGTCATGGTGTTAAAATCAGATTTGGTCGAATGTGGGTTCCGTTGGCTTTACGCGATATGATACTAGATGAGGCTCACAAATCTAGGTATTCCATTCACCCAGGCATGACTAAGATGTATCAAGATTTGAAACAAGACTATTGGTGGCCAGGAATGAAATTTAATGTGATGCAGTATGTAAATAAATGTTTGACTTGTGCCCAAGTAAAAGCTGAACATCAGAAACCTTATGGATTATTGCAGCCATTAGCTATTCCAGTTTGGAAGTGGGATGATCTGACTATGGATTTTATAACGAAGTTGCCCCGTACACCAAAAGGTTATGATACTATTTGGGTAGTGGTAGATCAGCTAACCAAGAGTGCTTTATTTCTACCAATACGGGAAACTTATTCGGTGGAAAAGTTAGCTGATATTTTTACTAAAGAAATAATTAGATTGCATGGAGTTCCGAAAAGTATCACGTCTGATAGAGATGCCAGATTTACTTCTAGGTATTGGAGAAAATTTCACGAAGCCATGGGAACTAGACTTTACTTTAGCACAGCCTATCATCCCCAAACAGATGGTCAAAGTGAAAGAACTATTCAGACATTGGAAGATATGCTACGGGCATGTAGTATTGATTTTGGAGGTAGCGGGATAGTCATCTTCCATTAGCTGAATTTGCATACAACAATAGTTATCAAGCTACCTTCAGATGTCTCCGTTTGAGATGTTGTACGGAAGAAAGTGCAGAACTCCACTTTATTGGGGAGATATGGGCAACGTGAATTGGGGAATAGTGAAATAGTTGAAGAAACGGTGTCAAAGTTTAAGTAGTTAAAAATCGTATTAGAGAGGCGAAAAGCAGGCAGAAATCATATGCAGATCGTAGAAGGAAACCATTAGAATTTAAAGTTGGGGATTTTGTCTTGTTAAAGTTTCTCCATGGAAATGCATTATTCGATTTAGAAAAAGGGGCAAACTAAGTCCACGTTTTATTGGACCATTCCAAATAGTGGAGAAAGTAGGGTACGTGGCGTATAGGTTGGACTTGCCTGAAGAATTAAGTGCTATTCATCCAACCTTTCACGTCTCTCAGTTACGCAAATGCTTAGCTAATGAAACTCAATATGTACCATTAGATGATATTGAGGTTGATGAGAAGCTCAATTATGTTGAACAACCCGTGGCCATTATGGATCGTAAGGAGAAGAAACTTAGAAATAAAAGCATTAGCTTAGTCCGGGTGCAGTGGGCACATCGCCAAGGATCTGAGCCAACCTGGGAACCAGAAGAAGAGATGAGACGGAACTACCCTCATTTGTTTTAGTCAGGTTTCGAGGACGAAACCCAAAATAAGGTGGGTAGACTTGTAACATCCAAAAGTTCAATAATATATATATATATATATATATATATATTTAATTAGAATTAGTGTTCAGTCGCATGCCATACGAGCGAATGAAGCTCAATCGCACGAATGACGGGCGTATGGGCTCAATCGCACGATTGAGTCGTGCGAATAAGCCAGTCGTGCGATTGAGTATGTCGGCTAAAAATAGGCATGAAGGATAAGTAGGGCGGTTAAGGGTTGAAAAACAAATTCTATCTGCTGTAACATCCTTCCCTTGTTCCCTTCGAACCCAAACACCCTGCTCTTGTCCAATTCGATCAAACTAACTCCGTTTTGGTAAGTTTTGCTTGGTACGGATCGATTTTTGAATATGTTAAGCTGTGTGGGTGGTGGGAATGATCCAAAAACATGTTTTAATCAGAGTTCCTGTTCAATCTTTCTGTTAAACTGAAAAGTGAAGGTTCGGGCCCTAGTTTTTGGGAAGTTTGATGAAATAAGGACCTTAAACGGTTGTAAATGAGGTGTACAGGTTCTGTTATGAATATGGTATAATCTGAACGGTTAAAACTCGAGTTTTTGGATAAATATATCAAGAACACAGCTGCTGATCCGTTTCAGGCGAATGAGCCCAGTCGCATGACCCATTCGTGCGACTGAATCAATCGCATTGTTCAAACGTGCAACTGAAGTTCAATCGCATGCACCAATTGCACGAATGGAGGTCATTCGCACAAACCCTGTTCTAGCTCATTCACACCTCTGTCGTATGGTCCATTCGTACGACTAAGCTCAGTCGCATGTTCAGTCGTACGAATGAGTCCAGTCGCATAGCCTTAGTCGTGTGAAGTGGTCAGCTAGGGGTGATTTCACTAAGTTAGGGTTGTTGTTTTAGATTTGCTTTGAAAAGGAGAAGTTTTAGCTGCCCTAATATATTTGGATTGGTAAACACTTGCTGAAAGCATTAAGGTGAGTTCTAATTGCCCTTTTTATGTGTTTATGCCGTTTGATAAATGTTGTTTGATAAAATCGGGCACTGGCATGCATATAAATAAATATAAATGTGAAAATGAGTTGAAAGTGGAAAATTGTGGTAAATAGCGAGATGGAGGTTTGACCCACCAACTATAGACAGAGGTTTGACCCGTCAACGCCAATTATAGACGGAGGTTTGACCCGTCAACGCGCGAGGTGGAGGTTTGACCCACCAAACTACAGACGGAGGTTTGACCCGTCAACGCGCGAGGTGGAGGTTTCACCCACCAAATTAAAATTGATAAAAGATGTCCATAATACCTTGTGGGTATTCGATATGCATATCAATACTGGGATAAATAAATGGACTGATGAATGTGTGTGGATCATTCGGTGTGATAACAGTAGATGAATTGTTATTATTGAAATATGGTGTATGTTAGAACTCACCAGTTATCTGATTTTGTGTTTGTTTTCTTATGCATGCCAGGTAGTAATAGAGGTGCTCGTGATGGTCCCCCACAGAGTTAACTTCCGGTTATGGTGTACGATACTGGCCACAAATGTTGGGTTTTGGGAATGAAGTACTTGAAGTTTAACAAAGTTTTGAATGTCGGTTAAAGTCTTGTAAATATGGTTAATGATGTAAACAGTTTTTAATATATAAAGCTGCGTTTGTAGTCTCTGAATTGTTATAATAACCCAACTAGTAACACTCTCCTTATTATATTATGGTTATAAATTTGAGGGTGTTACAAGTTGGTATCAGAGCCTAGGTTAAAGAGATTGAACAATTAGTTGTTTCAAACTTTAACTGAATATATGGGAAGTGCAAGTATCTACAGCCGGAAGTGGGGCGAAGTATTGTGTGGATGAGTACTTAATTATTTGTGATAATTCATTCATTTGTTGAATGAAAGTATTGTTTAAACTAAAGACTAGTATTATGTGTATGCATGATTCTGTGGTTTAGATAGAGTTAGAAATAAACTGTGAAAGATAATGAGAAGAGGCAGGATGGTGTGAATAAGTAATAATTGATAACACCTGGCCAATGTTATGAGCAATTTACATTATATGCAACATTCTGGTATCACTCATTATTTGATTATGGTTTATTTCTGATCGTAGATGGAAGAAACCAGTAATACAAATTCTAGACCTGAAGCTAGGATCTCGGGTGATGAACTTAAAGCGGCTATAGGTGATGAAGTCGCCCGAGTGTTGCGTACTACTTTACCTGAAATGTTGAGTGACCTTAGGAAAGGTGGTGAATCATCTTCCCAACCAACTCCTCCACCTGTTATTGTTGAGCCTGTAGTGGAGAAACCAGTGTCGTATAAGCATTTTAAGGAATGTGACCTGCCTAAGTTTGAAGGCCAGAAGGATGTAGTAGTAACTTACAAATGGCTACGAGAGATGGAAGCAGCATTTAAACTTAGTAGATGTAAGGAAGATCAGAAGGTGGGCTTTGCAGTGCATTCTTTTCAAGCAGAAGCCTTGTACTGGTGGGATACAGTGGAACAGGCTATGGGTGAGGCCGCCGTAAGTCAGATGACGTGGGAAACTTTTAAAGAACTGGTGATAGAAAAGTTCTGTCCGAAAGGCGTGATGGACAGAATTGAGATCAATTTTTTGCAATTTCAGGCAGGCAGTTTAAGTCATAAAGAGTATACTTCTAGATTTGAAGAAATGGCTCATTTGGTGCCTCATTTGGTAATTCCTGAGGCAAAGAGAATTACTAGATATATCCAGGGATTACCCCCTAAGGTAAGAATGCTGGTAAAGTCTAATTCTCCTTCTACTTACCAAGCCACGGTGAATTTGGCTGCGGATATGTATGAGGAGGTCGCTGAGTCTGAGAAACCTGTGGTGAAAGAGGAAGTGGTTAGTCATCAGGAAGCTTCACTGAGTTCTAGGCCTATGTATGGACAAGGTGGGCCGCAGAAGATAAAGTTTAATGCTAGGGGTTTTGTAGTCCCCCCTCCTCGGTGTAATAGATGTGGGAAGTTTCATAGAGGGGAATGTAGATTGAATCACCCGGCATGTCGTAAATGCGGGAAGCCTGGACATTTCGTTTCCAGATGTCCAGAACTTCGGTGTTATGGATGCGGGGAGATGGGACATATGAAATCTGAATGTCCAAAGCTTAGACCTGGACCGGTTCCTATTCGTGCAGTGGGAGGACCGAGTAAAGTCAGCATGAGTGGTAGTAGCGGTACTGCGGGGAGAGCATTTACAATGACTACGGAGGAGGCTAAGGTATTACCGGATGTTGTGTCGGGTACGTTTCTTGTTAATGATGTACCTGCTAGAGTTTTATTTGATTCGGGGGCTAATAGAAGTTTCATATCAATAAAATTCCATGCCTTAATAAAAGTTAAACCATCAAAGCTAGATGTTGCCTTTTCAGTAGAAACTGGCTCTAATGAATTCATAGTTGTTAGTGAAGTAATAGATGATTGTTTTGTTGAATTAGAAGGTGTAAAATTTCCTTCTAGATTACACATGATGAAATTAGGAGGTTTTGATGTAGTATTGGGGATGGATTGGTTATCTATATTTGAGGCTCAGATAATATGCAAAAGAAAGATGATTGTGTTGCGAGCACCGGATGGTAATTTGGTAACAGTTTTTGGTGAGGAACATGATAGTGTGGTGAAAGTCATATCTATGATTAAGGCTGAGAAGTTATTGAATAGGGGTTGTGAGTCATTTTTGGCATATGTAGTTGATACTGCTAAGGAGATGAAAAAATTAGAAGATGTTCCAGTGGTTTGTAATTTTCCTGATGTATTTCCTGAGGATTTACCGGGTATACCTCCTGATAGAGAAATTGAGTTTAGAATTGATTTAATACCTGAGGCAAAGCCTGTCGCTAAAACCCCTTATAGACTTGCACCGGCTGAGTTAAAGGAACTCCTGAAACAATTACAGGAATTATTAGACAAGGGTTTTATCCGACCCAGCTCTTCGCCGTGGGGTGCCCCTGTTCTGTTTGTAAAGAAGATGGATGGCAGTTTAAGGATGTGTATAGATTATAGAGAGCTAAATAAATTAACTGTCAAGAATAAATACCCATTACCTCGTATAGATGATTTGTTTGATCAACTCCAAGGTGCTAATTGGTTCTCAAAGATAGATCTTAGATCCGGGTATCATCAGTTGAAGGTAAGAGAAGAAGACTTACCAAAGACAGCTTTTCGTACGCGATATGGGCATTATGAATTTTTGGTGATGTTATTCGGATTAACGAATGCTCCTGCTGCATTTATGGATTTGATGAACAGAGTATGTAAACCGATGTTGGATAAATCGGTAATTGTATTTATAGATGATATTTTGATCTATTCTAAGAATGAAGGAGATCATGCTTGTCACATTCGAGAAGTATTGGAAACCTTGAGGAAGAATAAGTTGTACGCATAATTCTCGAAGTGTGAATTTTGGTTAAGGGAAGTGCAATTTTTGGGTCATGTAGTGAATGCGGATGGAATATTGGGGGATCCTGCAAAGATTAAAGCGGTGGTGAACTGGGGAATTCCTAAAAGTCCTTCAGAAATTCGTAGTTTCTTAGGACTGGCAGGATATTATAGAAGATTTATTCAAGACTTTGCCAAAATTGCTTCTCCGTTGACAAAACTAACTCGAAAGGACGTTAAGTATGAATGGAGTAAAGAACAGGAAGCTGCTTTTCTGGAACTAAAGAATCGATTGACACAAGCCCCAGTATTAGCAATACCAGAAGGTGTAGATGATTTAGTAATATATTCTGATGCATCATATCAGGGATTGGGGTGTGTTTTAATGCAACGTGGGAGAGTTATTGCTTATGCTTCTAGACAGTTGAAGACCCATGAAGTCAATTACCCAACCCACGATTTAGAATTAGCAGCTGTAGTTTTTGCTCTTCAGATATGGCGACATTACTTATATGGAGTGAGATGTACCATCTTTACTGATCATAAGAGCCTGAAGTATTTCTTTGAACAAAAAGATTTGAATATGAGACAAAGGCGATGGTTGGAGTTAATCAAAGATTATGATTGTGAAATTTTGTATCACCCGGAAAAGCAAATGTGGTTGCTGATGCATTGAGCAGAAAGGAGAAGTACGAACCGATTAAGGTTAAGGCGTATAAACTTGTGATTACTCCTGATTTTATGCAACAGCTGAGAGAAACCCAATTGGAAGCATTAAAAGAAGACAATATTAAGAGAGAAAGAATGGTTGGTTAAGAAAAATATTTAGAAGAAAATAGTCATGGTGTTAAAATCAGATTTGGTCGAATGTGGGTTCCGCTGGCTTTACGCGATATGATACTAGATGAGGCTCACAAATCTAGGTATTCCATTCACCCAGGCATGACTAAGATGTATCAAGATTTGAAACAAGACTATTAGTGGCCAGGAATGAAATTTAATGTGATGCAGTATGTAAATAAATGTTTGACTTGTGCCCAAGTAAAAGCTGAACATCAGAAACCTTATGGATTATTGCAGCCATTAGCTATTCCAGTTTGGAAGTGGGATGATCTGACTATGGATTTTATAACGAAGTTGCCCCGTACACCAAAAGGTTATGATACTATTTGGGTAATGGTAGATCAGCTAACCAAGAGTGCTTTATTTCTACCAATACGGGAAACTTATTCGGTGGAAAAGTTAGCTGATATTTTTACTAAAGAAATAATTAGATTGCATGGAGTTCCGAAAAGTATCACGTCTGATAGAGATGCCAGATTTACTTCTAGGTATTGGAGAAAATTTCACGAAGCCATGGGAACTAGACTTTACTTTAGCACAGCCTATCATCCCCAAACAGATGGTCAAAGTGAAAGAACTATTCAGACATTGGAAGATATGCTACGGGCATGTAGTATTGATTTTGGAGGTAGCTGGGATAGTCATCTTCCATTAGCTGAATTTGCATACAACAATAGTTATCAAGCTACCCTTCAGATGTCTCCGTTTGAGATGTTGTACGGAAGAAAGTGCAGAACTCCACTTTATTGGGGAGATATGGGGCAACGTGAATTGGGGAATAGTGAAATAGTTGAAGAAACGATGTCAAAGTTTAAAGTAGTTAAAAATCGTATTAGAGAGGCGAAAAGCAGGCAGAAATCATATGCAGATCGTAGAAGGAAACCATTAGAATTTAAAGTTGGGGATTTTGTCTTGTTAAAAGTTTCTCCATGGAAAGGCATTATTCGATTTAGAAAGAGGGGCAAACTAAGTCCACGTTTTATTGGACCTTTCCAAATAGTGGAGAAAGTAGGGTACGTGGCGTATAGGTTGGACTTGCCTGAAGAATTAAGTGCTATTCATCCAACCTTCCACGTCTCTCAGTTACGCAAATGCTTAGCTAATGAAACTCAATATGTACCATTAGATGATATTGAGGTTGATGAAAAGCTTAATTATGTTGAACAACCCGTGGCCATTATGGATCGTAAGGAGAAGAAACTTAGAAATAAAAGCATTAGCTTAGTCCGGGTGCAGTGGGCACATCGCCAAGGATCTGAGTCAACCTGGGAACCAGAAGAAGAGATGAGACGGATCTACCCTCATTTGTTTTAGTCAGGTTTCGAGGACGAAACCCTAAATAAGGTGGGTAGACTTGTAACATCCAAAAGTTCAATAATATATATATATTTAATTAGAATTAGTATTCAGTCGCATGCCATACGAGCGAATGAAGCTCAATCGCACGAATGACGGGCGTATGGGCTCAATCGCACGATTGAGTCGTGCGAATAAGGCAGTCGTGCGATTGAGTATGTCGGCTAAAAATAGGCATGAAGGATAAGTAGGGTGGTTAAGGGGTTGAAAAGCAGATTCTATCTGCTGTAACATCCTTCCCTTGTTCCCTTCGAACCCAAACACCCTGCTCTTGTCCAAGACGATCAAACTAGCTCCGTTTTGGTAAGTTTTGCTTGGTACGGATCGATTTTTGAATATGTTAAACTGTGTGGGTGATGGGAATTGATCCAAAAACATGTTTTAATCAGAGTTCCTGTTCAATCTTTATGTTAAACTGAAAAGTGAAGGTTCGGGCCCTAGTTTTTGGGAAGTTTGATGAAATAAGGACCTGAAACGGTTGTAAATGAGGTGTACAGGTTCTGTTATGAATATGGTATAATCTGAACGGTTAAAACTCGAGTTTTTGGATAAAATATGTCAAGAACACAGCTGCTGATCCGTTTCAGGCGAATGAGCCCAGTCGCATGACCCATTCGTGCGACTGAATCAATCGCATTGTTCAAACGTGCGACTGAAGTTCAATCGCATGCACCAATCGTACGAATGGAGGTCATTCGCACAAACCCTGTTCTAGCTCATTCGCACCTCTGTCGTATGGTCCATTCGTATGACTAAGCTCAGTCGCATGTTCAGTCGTACGAATGAGTCCAGTCGCATAGCCTTAGTCGTGTGAAGTGGTCAGCTAGGGGTGATTTCACTAAGTTAGGGTTGTTTTAGATTTGCTTTAAAAAGGAGAAGTTTTAGCTGCCCTAGTCTATTTGGATTGGTAAACACTTGCTGAAAGCATTAAGGTGAGTTCTAATTGCCATTTTTATGTGTTTATGCTATTTGATAAATGTTGTTTGATAAAATCGGGCACTGGCATGCATATAAATAAATATAAAATGTGAAAATGAGTTGAAAGTGGTAAATTGTGGTAAATGGCGAGGTGGAGGTTTGACCCACCAACTATAGACGGAGGTTTGACCCGTCAACGCCAATTATAGACAGAGGTTTGACCCGTCAACGCGCGAGGTGGAGGTTTGACCCACCAAACTACAGACGGAGGTTTGACCCATCAACGCGCGAGGTGGAGGTTTCACCCACCAAATTAAAATTGATAAAAGATGTCCATAAATACCTTGTGGGTATTCGATATGCATATCAATACTGGGATAAATAAATGGACTGATGAATGTGTGTGTGGATCATTCGGTGTGATAACAGTAGATGAATTGTTATTATTGAAATGTGGTGTATGTTAGAACTCACCAGTTTATCTGATTTTGTGTTTGTTTTCTTATGCATGCCAGGTAGTAATAGAGGTGCTCGTGATGGTCCCCCACAGAGTTAACTTCCGGTTATGGTGTACGATACTGGCCACAAATGTTGGGTTTTGGGAATGAAGTACTTGAAGTTTAACAAAGTTTTGAATGTCGGTTAAAGTCTTGTAAATATGGTTAACGATGTAAACAGTTTTTAATATATATAAAAAAAAATTCGCTGCGTTTGTAGTCTCTGAATTGTTATAATAACCCAACTAGTAACACCCTTCTTATTATATTATGGTTATAAATTTAAGGGTGTTACACCAGTTACAAATAGAAACACATTAGGTTCAGGAAAAGACTCTCCCGATATTGGCTGTTATTAAACTAGGTCAAATCCTTTATGAAATGGATGGAGTAACAGAAAGTATAGCTAGAAAGCCTATTTTATAAAAGCATCCAAAATGTCTATACAAGCTCAATTCATCATTTCGGGATATAACGTATATATAGACCATAAAAATTATGTGTGCGGGTTTCTTTTGTTTTGAATAAATGATATTTGTTTTTTCTTTGACCTTTGTATTGTCAAAATATAGATAAAGAATTATATGATTCAACCTCATATCCATTTGAATATAGCTAGTAACAGCGGGGCTCGAGAATTTATGAAATTCCAATCATAGGAGCTCGCAACATCGATATGATTAGTGATGTTATTGTTGTTGTGATCAAACACGCAGCTCTAGATAAAGAATTATATGATTCAAGCTCATATCCATTTGAATATAGCTAGTAACAGCGGGGCTCGAGAATTTATGTAAATTCCAATCATAGGAGCTCGCAACATCGATGTGATTGGTGATGTTATTGTTGTTGTGATCAAAGACGCAGCTCTAAGCATGCCTCTTGAAAGATATATATCAGAAGTGATTAGAGGTGTATATGTCCGTACTTGTAAAATACTTAAACGTGATAATAGTATGATAATATGATATGTAGACAATGCCTTAGTTGTGATTGATCAAGTTTATCATATATTATGAGTGTTCCAAATGAGCGTCCGTACTTTTATATATATTATGATCAAATTTATCATCAGCCAATTCAATTATACTAAACTATCTAACAACATTAACGCTCATTTCTTTCTTCGCTCCTCGTAATAATGGGATATGTCAAAAGAGTTACCATGATTGGAGTTGAAATAAACAAGAGTACTTAGAAAAATTAAAAGGTTGTAACATTCGGAATCGTATCTAAACTGAAACTATTTATTACTGGAATTTATTTGACACCTCATTTCATTTCAGACTGAGGTGTTAGAAGAACTCACTTAGGTGCTCAATTCGTGCTCTAACGCCATAAAATTTTAACTGATCCGACATCATACATGGGTTCATCTATCTAATAGGCTTTCTTCTTTTCCTTACTGAAACAATCTGAGCTTTCTTCATGCTCCAAGCATTTAAGCTTGAAATACTCAAACTCTGAGTGCCATTGTTGAATGCATAAAGATGTGCTTGTGCTTCAATTGCTAATTTTGGATAAACTCTTGATGTAATGCATGCTAACCCTTCTCCACCAAAACTTTCAACAATGGAGTGATCTATCTGCAAATCAAACATCAAATGAAAAAAAAAGTTCCTTTGAAAACAAAATATATTAAAAACTGGTAACAACATACCAAGGTTCTCAAGGAAATCTTTGCATATCGAGGATCGAGTGGAAGAAATGCTCCATAGATTGATTTGTCAACCTCTGGTCTTAAAGACGACCTGTTTTAACAATAACAACGTCTATAAACAGCATCAAGCGGCTTTCTACTTATTTAAAATTTCTGTAGTCGCATTTGAATGAGTAATCATTTATAAAGTTTAATTATTTGGACATAACCTGCTTTGGTCAGCACACATGAGCACTTGGTAACTGTTAGTAGTTTTAAACACGCGAAAGAAGACTGCAGTGTGTTCAGTCAAGTCCTTGGAAGCCAAAACCATCAAGCCAAAAGGCCCGAATTTGCCACTTATTGAAGCATTCTTTTGTGTGCATAGAATATGGGGATCAACTACTTGATTAGCACTCAATATCTCAGCGTGTTTGAGATTCGACAAGCTAAATGTGATTTCTACATCAGCCTGCAACAAGAGGTAAATTATCTGTCATTTGAATTTGTGTGACCCGTTGACTATTGAGGTCAAATGAGCTACTTCTCAGCTACAGAGCTGATACAGAGTAAATAATTTTATTTGTAAGGTGTTTGTAATAAAAGGATATACATGATAAAATCTACAACAGAATCTGTTTGTAATCTAATTGGTAACTAAACCAAGATTAATTTTTTATTTGTAAGGTGTTTTGTTTGACCTTCGAAGTCAAACCAGTCCTCTTGATATCTTTAATCTTGATATGGCTAAAGTAATACAAGATTAGATTTAGTCACCTGAGCAGCTTTGATGCCAGAAATTTTAATCATTGACCCACCGTTAAGATTTTTGTTCTCGAAATGCGCTTTCTGTGTTCGTAGTTTCTCAAGTTCCTTAACAGGCCACTGTACCAACTGATCTCCATTTGCACTGAGCCAGATGCTCCTGGGAATGGTCTGAAAACTCGTTATTAATTACATATATATAGATCGTGTTAGATATTTCACATTAAGACCCGCCAATTTTCAACCCATTTAAAATAAATGTATTGATTTTAATTATGTTTTATCTATAATGGGTTAAGTTAATAAATCAACTGAAATGCTGAACTATAAAGGAAACAATTCAAATGGGTCAAACAAGTGATACAAGTTAAAAGTTACCCAAAGTGTATTTGAATGTGACATATTACAGTAACAATATAGTTGTTATAACCGTATTAGTTAGTTGCATTAAGTATAAGAACAAACTAAAAAAGTGTTTGCATGTCAGCCCAACCAGACCCGAACCGCTAATTGTGAATAAATGTAAAGAAAACAAAGTCTAGATTACCTGAAGGCCAGACCAGCCTTTAGTAATAGCATCTGCTTCAGTATCACCTTCATTAACCCATGACCATACTATCCTTCTCTTCTTCTCACCATCATAGAACGACTTCGAAGCATAAAACCTCCCATAATCATACAACAACCACCCTTTACGATCCATAAAGTCCGCATCAACGATGTACTGGTCAGTTTTCGGGTCATAAGTTCCCAGTACATAATAATCACGGTTATTAAAACTTGCTTTAAGAACATGCCTAATGTTCTTCCCTAGGATTGATGTATCAAGGCCATTTTCCCCATCAATGATAACAGGATAGAAATCAGGACATTCCCACATTGTTGTTTTCTTAGAGAAGTGCAACGGGCTCGGGGACCGAATCCAAGTGTTAAAATCTTTACTTTTGTAAAGAACTGCTGATCCTTGATGATCTAGCTGACTTCCAATCACAACCCTCCATTCTCCATCCGGGCCCATCCAACCCGTCGATGGATCTCTATACATTGATGGGTCAATCCCATCTGGAGGACTCAATATAGGATTAAGTGATGACTTGACCCATTCATTTAGTCGCGGGTCAGATGTGTTTCTAGGAAATGCCAAATTTTGCACTTGGTGTCCGTTGGCATCAACACCTGTGTATAGGATCGCGGGTTCACCATTTGGTAGAATCGTCGTAGAGCCAGAAAAGCAGCCTTTGATGTCATAAGACTCGTTTGGTAAAAGAGCAATATCAAGATGCAGCCAGTTAATAAGATCATATGATATAGCATGACCCCATGACATGTTACCCCATAGTGGACCATATGGATTATATTGATAGAACAAATGGTAAACCCCTTTATAATACATCGGTCCTGCATTACAAAATAATAATTAAAACAAACTGTACCCAAACATTTTGTGTCATATTTCATTAAGAAACAGCAAATTGCACTTCAAGAAGTATAATTAAAGTTTATAGAAGATTGTGTGTTTACCATTAGGATCTTCAAATTCCATCAGCAACCATTTGAACATGTAACACCAATCATTAATTCATTAGACCAAGAAAGAACATGAAACAAAAAACAAACATAAATCCACTCTATAACATAAATTAACTGAGTAAAACCGATGGAGGGTCAAGAGGGTCCCTTGACTCGGTAAGCATATGTGTTCAACTTTTTACTTATAAAAGCCGAGTTTTTTTTATAGAAAACCATAAAAAAAAATTATTATGATGACCCTCAACTAAGAAACTTTGATACTGTTACTACAAACTAAAAACAAGACCAGTTTTTAACCGAGAAAATTGCATGTACATACCGTTCATCCAGTTTTTGGAAGGCTGGAAATGATATGCTGTTCGGTAAGGTTGCGAAGCTTTCGACGGCGATCTACGGTTCTTGAAAGCTGCAACCTCAACTCCATTACAGATGAGCAAAAAACACAAAGCAAACACACAAACACCATAAATCTTGATCAAGATTTGAAGAGACATTAGATTAATATTAGATCCCATCATGAAGCGCAAAGTGTGGAGCTTTGGTCAAGTGTGGTGGGCTTCATTTGTATACGTGAGCATCGATCTAGTAGATCTGCAGAAAACGATGAAGGTCAATAAATCTTTTCATCGGTCACTATCATTTGGTTCAGAGAGAATGCATGCATTATTGGTGTGTGTGATGGTGGTTTAAAAATTGAAATCATAATTAAAGTCGTTGAAAGAGTAGTAATAGACTAAAATAATTATAATTAATGTAATATGACCAAGGACCTTGTAATATAATATTGTTATTGATAGATCTGTTGTGTACAAAGACTTCTTCTAGTGGCTCGTTTTGGTCATCTAAACAAATGCTAAAATGACTCCTCTTAGGCTTATATCTCCACATACATATACATATTTTTTTCAACTTGTATTTAGCAAACTTATGTTTGGAGCAAGACAGCTATAACTGACAAAATTTTAAGGTAGATAATTATTAATTGCTTTGGAGTTACGAGGAAGTATAATATGGTCGAAATAGCGTAATGAGTTAGACATTGTGACTAATTTCCTCATGTGAACCTTGATTTTGGCTTGATCGGTCTTTCCAAAAATTTGCTATTTTGGTTGATTGTGTTTAATTGTAAAATCTTCTAGTCGTAGACTTCACTATTTCAAACACTTATAAGTTGTTACTTTTTTTATTTCTCAAGATTTGAAAATAAACGTCAAATTTATATTATTTTTATGAAAGGTGATGGTGCGATGTAATGCTTTTCGTATTTAAAAGTCTATTTACTTTTTATGAGTCTTCTTTTTTACATTTCGTGTTTATATCTACTTCAATATCTAATGAAAAACAATATAACTCAAACATATCATCAAAGCAACGAGTAATTGTTTATAACAGTAAATTGCATATTTACCGTTCATTATGTACAATTTGTAGGATGTAATGTACAACCTTCTTTAACTATCATGCTTAAAAATACTTTTAGATTTTATTTGTTTTTCTCTTATAATTTTTAAAATATAATGTTTTAAAATCAACGAAATCACAAAATAAATTTTCATATAATATCGCACTATCACTAAATTATTTTTCATATAAGATCGCACTTATTTATTCTCACCAAGATCCAAGGCAATAAATGGTAACTATACATTTATTTGTTGTGCCGTATTTTGTTTTAGTTCTTTATTATTTATATAACGTTACATGTATGCCAAAATATTTATTCATACCTGGTGTGTTTTCGATGGTTTTTATAATGATAAAATGAAACTTAAAATGATTTAAAGTTTATATTTTATAAAATTTAAAAAAGTTTCATCTCTCTTCCTTTAGTTTAGTACCTTTTCAGCTTGACAGTATAAATGAATGTCCAGTCGATGCAATTTTTCACCCTCCTGCTGGTTTTGTCTCTTTCTCTTTAAACATTTTCTTTAATCTGAACTACATTTGAAAATGAAGTTTTTAGTTAAAAATGATGTTCTCAATTGTTATGATTAGAGATTCATCAATCATCAAACCATTGATGTTCGGTGTTTGGAAAGAATTATTTATGAAATTTTTACAAGCCACATCCATACACAAATTTTACAAATTGTATGCTTTGAAAGAAGAAGCTTATATATAAGAAGCAATGTAAACTCATAAATAAGATATAAACAAGGCGAAATAATCAAGAAGATAATAACATTATGTGAAAGAATGAAAACCATGAAAACAATTATATGATGGTTTGTGAAAAACTAGTCAATTTCGCAATTGAAAATCCTAATTTGTTTCAACTCTGTCATGTTATTGACAACAATTTCATGATATGTGCGTTAAAAACACCGCATCTTTTTATCTTTTTCACTATGTGGATGATATGAAAAATAGAAATTCATAATATTATTGTAAAAAAACTCGTGAAAATTGTTTGTTAATTAACTTTTCTATTTAGAAACTTTACTGGCTTAAAAGAATGTTAGATTAAAAGACATAAGGTGAACTAGAATGAAGGTTTACTTGATAAAAACACCAATGACAATAAGCCTAATTTGGAAGGATCCTTGCCTCCTCTCATCTTCAGCATATTCCTCTTCATACATATCACTTCGTCCATCTATGTCATCATCCCAAGTATGGATACTCAGCCTGTCAAATCTGTCCACTTCTTCCTCGAACCTGTTACCCCCCTTTTGATGTCTCAGATTCTGCCTTGGAGGTCCTTGTTGGTATGGGTTCTGTCTTTGTTAAGGGTAAGGATTTTGTCTTTGGGGTGACGGGTTTTGGCCAATTGGGTTTTGTGCTTGTGGCTGTAACTTTGGGAATGGTAATGGGTCATTTGGTTGGTTTGGTGGAGGTTGATCAAGTGGTGGATTTGGCGGTTGGTCATTGGGTGGATTTTGGTTAGGTGGTGGTGGTGGTGAGTTGTGTTCCATCTTGCACTCTTTGACTGCACTTGATAATTGGTTTTTGCACGGGATTGTGCTCGATTTCTTCGAGCGGTCTTTTCAACTTCTGGATAAAAAATTAACGGAGACTTATTCCTTGCGTACCGGGTATGCATGCACGGAGCTGTCACCTGCACACACAAGCACACCTAGCGTAACAAAGAAGAGAAAGTACATAAAACAAGCAAAACAAAGAAAAACTTAAACTTGACACTTTGCGCACTAATTCCCCGGCAGCGGCGCCATTTTGATATCGGTTTGTCAGGCCTAATCAAAAACAATTTATAAGGTTTCAAACTCACCTAAGATAGCTAGGGTAAGTCGGGTCGATCCACAGGGAATATGTGGAAAGTGTAGTTTAAATCCAAAAGTTTGGAGCTTGATTATAAAAACATAAACTAAAATGACTAATTGTGAAAAGTAACGAACTTTATGAGTAATTGAGTTGCAAACAATATTGTGAAAAGGTAATCCTCTCCGGATTCAGGTTTACAACTTAGATTTGCTTTGATAGTTAAAAACAGTTACATAGACATAACCGGGTTGATTTGATTAAAGAAAATAGATTGAATGAGACCGTTGTTAAAGAACTACTCGAATCATATCCTACATTTGTATTATCCAATCCCATCCAAAATTGACGTTTACAGATGAAAAGAAATCTAAAACAATCAACACCAGAACAGTTGAATTGAAGGCAACACACGTATTTTAGAATCTTTAAACAATAAATAATATTAATCGGCTTAACTTGCCGTGTTCAAACGTTAACTCAACCAAAAACCATCAAGAACAAGTCATAGTGTAAACCCTAATCACCCGAAGAAGATCACGGGTGGATTAGCCAGACATAGCAATGAAAAACAAATCAAAAACAAAGGTAAACATTGTATCTAACATTAAAGTATCAAACCGAATGATTAGAAACGCTTGAAAAGCCTTGAAATCACCTCCGGGAGCCTTTGGGAAGCCTTGGGGACGAATCTCACACTTGGGAACGACTTAGAATGAAAGATATGATCAAAACCCTAATTTTCGCGACTTATAAGTGATCTCAGTGCGTCCTGTACCGTAGGTCAGCTTTCTGCCGTAAGTCATGGCCAATCAGCTTTGTCCGATTCTTGTTTTCTTCATAACTTCTTCGTTCGAACTCTGTTTTCCTCCCCGTTTGCGGCCACGTTCTCGTATTTAAATCCCTTTTATCTCATCTATCATGGTCTTTACTTATCATCCATATGCATTCTCAAAATCACGTTAAATCATCATGTTTAACCTACAAAACACCAAATCATCGTAGTTAACTTATTCCACATAATTCTTATACTTAAACGCATTAAATACATTAAAGTTAACACTTTAACCATGATAAACGCCATTCTACACCCCTTACATCACATCCCCATACTTGTTTCTCGCTTGCCCTCAAGCGAGGTTGCTTTTAAAACTGAACAAATTGGGTTCAAACTTTTTCAAATAAAACACACAAATATTAACCATCACCCAAGGTTCAAAGTCATACCTAATTCCCAAACTTACTAATCATGACTCCGTTTATAACCACACAACCTCTAACTCATTGGATTGCTTAACTAAACTCTCAGACCCTAAGTGGCTCCCTTGCACATGTCACGCCCCTCACAATAAAACTCTGCACTCGGTGTAATTTCTTGCTCGGTTAAAGATGCACCAGTATTTATGAGGCACTCAAACAATAATACAAACTAGTGAGCATAGGCTTGTGAAGCAATCATCTCTCCACCCACTAACACTAGATACCACACCAATCATGAGGGCTTTTCAAAGGTTGTAATGTTAGGTTTAGGTTCGGGTAGGGGTAATTTGGGGTATAGTGACTAGAGTGATGGAAAACTTGAGTTAATTATTATATACTTCAAATCACAATCTTTTTCTTGTCTAATATCTCAGTCTTTCAACTTAGCTATTTCGACAACATTTTCTTTTCTTTTCATTTTTTTCTTTTTCTTTACTTTTTTTATTTTTTTTATTTTTTAACAACTTTCAAACATGAAGTCAGATCAAACTTAGTACTACAACTATCACCAAGTAACTCAAGTTCCATCACACGGGTGAACAAACAAAAAGGCTAAACAACGGGCTAATGGTTCAAGGGGTTTAGTGAAACAGCGAACGGTAAAGGTTCAAAATTGGCTACTACGGATAAATTTTAGGTAAGTGGGTCCTATGGGGTTGTTCTATGGTTGATCCTAATGCCTCAATCATTTCAATGTGAATCCTAATCTCGAGTTTCAAAATGCACACACCCCCAAGTTCTACCACTTAGTGAGCATCATTGCACACTCCAAACAAGCAAATATATATAATAATAATGTCAAAGAATAGGCTTCTCACATATGGAAACAGTGGACTTGGGTTACCGACATGACACGTGCAAGTTTACTACACCCAAAGTTTGCCACCCCTAGTTAGGCATTCCCTTTCCAACTTCCATAAACCAATCGGGTTTAAAGATTTAAATAATCAACCATGACCAAGAACCTTAACCAATGATTAGTACTTAGAGAAAATTTTAACAATTATCCATTTTATCCAAATTTCCATTTCTTCAAAATGTGTCTACTGATGATTTTCCCATCCCCACACTTGGGATACATTGTCCCCAATGTATGGTTGTGTTAAATTCA
The DNA here is from genome assembly GCA_024085815.1 of Flaveria linearis. Taxonomy (NCBI): domain Eukaryota; kingdom Viridiplantae; phylum Streptophyta; class Magnoliopsida; order Asterales; family Asteraceae; genus Flaveria; species Flaveria linearis. The sequence continues at coordinate 89,477,912 of CM044004.1, forward strand.
ACATAAATTCTTGTGATCTTTACCAACCCCTAAACATTCCCCCAAGTGCAAAACAAAATTAGCAAATAAAGTCAAAGAAAGTTCACATGGACCTGATGGTAGCTGATCTGATAGTGCTTCAATATTGTTATGTGAAGACTCGTCAAATATGCTTCTAAAATTCCATGTGCTTCCCCACACTTGCATATTTGCACCGGCTAACTAAAACTAAAAAGACAAAACAAAAACTAAATGATTATAAAACTCATTTTCAAGGAATCACGGTTGCATTTAGCATATGCAACAAGCCTTTTAAACCTCTCGATAGGCCCGAGTGGACGAGTGAAGTCTTATGAGGGTTTCTAGTGAACACACCCACAAAGTTCAAAACAACTAAAAACAAAAAAAACCCAAAATTACAAATATCTCAGGTTGCCTCCCAAGTAGCGCTAAGTTTTAGGTCTTCAGCCAGACCATACCTGTCACCACTCATGGTGGTCGAAAGTGGTGCTTGCCTTCTGAGAGTTCTATAACTGTTTGCTTTTGTTGATCTAATGGGTTCCCAACATTATCCAAACATGGGCCGAACATCGTTGTCTTAAGTCGATCATTTTTAGGATCATGTGGATCACTAAATTTTTTCTTCCATTTTGGCTTCTCATGCTTTATTTCCATCTCCATCACTGCCTCTTTATTTTCTTTTGATTCTACAAACTCTTTTAAGTCCACCTGCTTATCCCTATCATACTTGAAACTATTATCAAAAGTTATGTGCTCACTTACATGTGATATGTAGGGAGGAACAAGCACGTTAGTCACATTAGCATCAAACAGTTTATCATTAACAAAATAAGTGATCGACTTGGAAAACATATCAAAACATAACTTACGGGTTTCACATGTCATATCAATTATTCCATCCCGACAGTTTATTTGAGCATTGACAGTTGCCAAAAATGGTCGCCCTAAAATAACCTTTTGTTGCTCGTTTGTTCTCACTGGTGCATAGTCAAGCACTATAAAGTCCACCGAGTAGTAGAAATCTCCTAACTTGATGATTACATCTTTTACCATCCCCCGAGGACGTTTGCAAGTCAAGTCAGCTAACACCATGGTGGTTTCAACCTCCTGTAATGGGCCAAATTCATATTGATCATATAACGCACCAGGCATGATACTAACACTTGCTCCATAATCCAAGAGGGCCCTTTTTATATTGAACTTCCCCACTTTGATTGGAACAACGGGTGCTCCCAGGTCACTCTCTTCTACTGCATCGACTTCATTTTCCTTGCTTGCAACTTGTGTTGAAAAAGAAGTAAAGTCGTCAGTGAAAATTTTAGAATTGGGAAGGATACTAACCGAATTAATATGGATATTTTTCATGTTCTTTATGTTTGTCCCTTGATGTTATGGATTCGTGATTGTATCACTTGGTAGCTTCCCCGGATCTTTCCTAAGAGCTGCCACTTCTTCTGCTAGTTGACCAACTTGCTTGCTCAAAGCCTCATAGCTTTTGTCTCTCACCTCATTTGATTTCTTCATCTCCTTCATAAATTCCAGAAGCTACCTGTTTGATGGCTCTACGTTTCCTCCTTATCCACCCTGTTCCTGGTTATTCTGGTAGTTTCTCTGATTGTATTGACCACTTTGACCCATAGACCTGTTTTGATATTGTTGATGTGAATTACCTTGAAAGTTCGGGTTCAATTGGTTGTCCGGGTTACCATATCTGAGGTTTGGGTGATTCCTCAAACCGGGTGATAGGTGTTATTATTGGTGTTGTTGTTGTATGGTCGCCTATCACCCTGTACATAATTCACCTCTTCTAACCCCTCATCAAACTTTGGACAATCTCTGGCAGTGTGTCCAGCTTCACCACATCCCTGACATATAGCGAAAGAGCTTGTAGCCTTTACTGTAGCCTTACCTGCTGACTGACCTAACCTGGAAGTCCTTCTATCCGAATCATCAACCACAATCCTTGATTTCCTCCGAGACTGAGCTTGTCTTTTTGAATGTATACTCATCCATTCTAGTAACTCCCAGTCATTATCCTCAGTATTGGTCATGAAGGTTCCTGCACTTGTTGAATTCACATCTCTTACATCTTCAGCAGATAACCCATCATAAAAGGAAGAAATCAATTCCCATTGGGGAATGTCATGATGTGGACAGGTTCTCAATAACTCCTTAATCTTGTCCAAGCCTCATGAAATGGCTTATCTTGTTGCTGACTGAAGGTACGAATAGCAGTCCTGGATTCACTTGTCTTCTGTAGTGTGTAGTATTCCTCTAAGAACGCCTGCTGCATTTGCTCCCAAGTGTAAATGTTGGCAGCAGGTAGTGAATCGAACCAATTCTTCGCATTTCCTTTCAATGTAAACTGGAATAGTACTCACATCACTTCCTCAGGTGTAAAACCTTGTGCCCCAATGGTCTCACAAATGGCACTAAACTCATTCAGATGCAAGTAAGGTTCTTCCTTGGATAATCCATGAAACTCAGGAAGAATAGCCAGACTGTTGGATCTAATCTCAAATGACCTCCCTCTAACTTGCGGTCTGACTATGGGTGATGCAGCTCCAGCTATGATGGGGCGAAAATGGCTATCAACCCCTTGAACGATAGCTTGGTGAGGTTGAATCCTGGGGTTTCGATTCGCCCGAGGGAATTCTTGCCTTTGACCTTGACCTCGGCCCAGATTCTGCATTTGCTGCCTTGGTTGTTCATTCTGTCTACACCGGCCTGGATTGTTATTGGGTTCATTGTACTGCCTCTCATCTTTAGCATATTCCTCTTCATACCCATCACTTCATCCGTCTATGTCACCATCCCAAGTATGGATACTCAGCCTGTCAAATCTGTCCACTTCTTCCTCGAACCTGTTACCCCCTTTTGATGTCTCAGATTCTGCCTTGGAGGTCCTTGTTGGTATGGGTTCTGTCTTTGTTAAGGGTAAGGATTTTGTCTTTGGGGTGGCGGATTTTGGCCAATTGGGTTTTGTGCTTGTGGGTGCAACTTTGGGAATGGTAATGGGTCATTTGGTTGGTTTGGTGGAGGTTGATCAAGTGGTGGATTTGGCGGTTGGTCATTGGGTGGATTTTGGTTAGGTGGTGGTGGTGGTGAGTTGTGTTCCATCTTGCACTCTTTGACTGCACTTGATAATTATGTTTTTGCACGGGATTGTGCTCGATTTCTTCGAGCGGTCTTTTCAACTTCTGGATCAAAAATTAACGGAGACTTGTTCCTTGCGTACCGGGTATGCATGCACGGAGCTGTCACCTGCACACACAAGCACACCTAGCGTAACAAAGAAGAGAAAGTACATAAAACAAGCAAAACAAATAAAAACTTAAACTTGACACTTTGCGCACTAATTCCCCGGCAGCGGCGCCATTTTGATATCGGTTTGTCATGCCTAATCAAAAACAATTTATAAGGTTTCAAACTCACCTAAGATAGCTAGGGTAAGTCGGGTCGAACCACAGGGAATATGTGGAAAGTGTAGTTTAAATCCAAAAGTTTGGAGCTTGATTATAAAAACTTAACTAAAATGACTAATTGCGAAAAGTAACGAACTTTATGAGTAATTGAGTTGCAAACAATAATGTGAAAAGGTAATCCTCTCCGGATTCAGGTTTACAACTTAGATTTGCTTTGATAGTTAAAAACAGTTACATAGACATAACCAGGTTGATTTGATTAAAGAAAATAGATTGAATGAGACCGTTGTTAAAGAACTACTCGAACCATATCCTACATTTGTATTACCCAATCCTATCCAAAACTGACGTTTACAGATGAAAAGAAATCTAAAACAATCAACACCAGAACAGTTGAATTGAAGGCAACACACGTATTTTAGAATCTTTAAACAATAAATAATATTACTCGGCTTAACTTGCCGTGTTCAAACGTTAACTCAACCAAAAACCATTAAGAACAAGTCATAGTGTAAACCCTAATCACCCGAAGAAGATCACGGGTGGATTAGCCGGACATAGCAATGAAAAACAAATCAAAAACAAAGGTAAACATTGTATCTAACATTAAAGTATCAAACCGAATGATTAGAAACGCTTGAAAAGCCTTGAAATCACCTCCGGGAGCCTTTGGGAAGCCTTGGGGACGAATCTCACACTTGGGGACGACTTAGAATGAAAGATATGATCAAAACCCTAATTTTTAGCGACTTATAAGTGATTTCAGCGCGTCCTGTACCGTAGGTCAGCTTTCTGCCGTAAGTCATGGTCAATCAGCTTTGTCCGATTCTTGTTTTCTTCATAACTTCTTCGTTCGAACTCCGTTTTCCTCCCCGTTTGCGGCCACGTTCTCGTATTTAAATCCCCTTTCATCTCATCTATCATGGCCTTTACTTATCATCCATATGCATTCTCCAAATCACGTTAAATCATCTTGTTTAACCTACAAAACACCAAATCATCGTAGTTAACTTATTCCACATAATCCTTATACTTAAACGCATTAAATACATTAAAGTTAACACTTTAACCATGATAAACGCCATTCTACACCCCTTACATCAATGATTGGGAACGCATCGACGCCATTGTCTTGCAATGGATATACAGTACGATTTCTAATGATCTTATCCACACCATCATCAATAACACATCAACTGCTCATGAGGCTTGGGCTGCTATAGAAAACCTGTTTCATGACAACAAGACTACCCGTGCCATCCATCTCATGCATAAGTTCTCCACCACCCGGTTGGACGGGTTCCCTAACATGTCAGCTTATTGTCAAGAAATCAAAGTTATCACCGATCAACTTGCAAACGTGGATGCTCCTGTTACCCGTGATCGGTTGGTACTTCAATTACTTGCAGGTTTGAATGCAGAATACGAGGGTATATCGACCATCATACAAAACACGTCACCCCTACCGTCCTTCTATGCTGCTCGCTCGAAACTCATTCAGGCCGAAACAACCAAAACCGAAAGAGCCTTACAATCTTCTAAAACAGCTTCCTCCGCCTTAACAGCCACTACAACAACCCGAGGCCGTGGTCGCTCTGGTCGACGCGGTCGAGGCCGCGGGGGCTACGGCAGATCACAGTCGCCCTCTTTTCCCTACTGGCCACCACCTTACTTCCCTTGGTATCCTCAGTGGACCAATTAATCAATGCATGGGCAGGCCCAACACAATTCACCAACAGCCCAACAGCCTTTTTTCTTGGCCAAGCCCACCATGCCCCTATCCTAATACCAACAGGCCCAACAACTCTTCAGCAGCCCACCAACCTGGAATTTTAGGCCCAAAACCTTCACAGAGCAATTATGCAGTCTACAGCCCAACCGACATTGAGCAGGCTTTATACACGATGTCTCTGCAGCAACCCAACTTGACACAATACATGGACACCGGTGCATCTTCCACAATGACTCATGAGCAAGGTGATTTTCATTCTTTTTCTAACTCTTGCATTCCTCAATATATTATTGTAGGCAATGGTAATACAATTTCGGTTATAGGACAAGGCACAAAATACCTTCCCAAACCTTTCCCTCCCTTTATCCTTAAAAATGTCCTTTACTCTCCCAAGTTAGTTAAAAACCTTATTTCTATTCTTCAATTTACTAGGAATAATTCTGTGTCTGTTGAATTTGATCCGTTTGGTTTTCTTGTGAAGGACCTCAAGACGCAGACACCGCTCCTGCGATGCAACAGCAGCGGTGACCTCTACCCTCTGGTGCTCGGGTCCTCCTCCTCATAACCAATTGCCCTTGCCGCCATCTCTGCTGACCTCTGGCACCAACGTCTTGGTCACCCAGGACGTCAATCTTTGAATTCAATAAAAAATGCTAGTTCTATTTCTTTTGATCATTTTCATAATCATGTTTGTGACTCGTGTATTTTGGGTAAAAGTATTAGACTACCTTTCTTTACTTCTAACTCTTGCACTATGTTACCTTTTGATATAATTCACAGTGATATGTGGACGTCCCCATTAATTAGTTCTTCTGGTCATAAATATTATGTGTTATTTTTAGATGACTACTCTAATTTTTTGTGGACATATCCACTCACCCATAAGTCTAATGTCTTTCAAGCCTTCACCCAATTTGCATCAATCTTAAAAACACAATTTAATCACACCATTAAAAATTTTCAATGTGATAATGGTCGTGAGTATGTCAACAATGCTTTTCAAAAACTTTTCACCACCAATGGAATTCTTTACCGTTTGTCATGTCCCTATACGTCCTCACAAAATGGTAAAGCCGAACGAAAAATTCGTACCATCAATAATCTCATTCGCACCATCATGGCCCATGCCTCTCTACCCACTCATTTTTGGCATTTTGCTTTGGAAATTGCCACTTATTTACTCAACATCCTACCTAACAACATAACCAAGAACAAAACACCAACCGAGATTCTTTACAACACCACTCCCACATATGACCATCTTCGTATTTTCGGTTGCCTTTGTTACCCACTTATCCTCCTCCTACCATTCACAAACTTGACCACCGAGCTCACCCGTCCGTCTTTCTCGGTTATCCACCTACCCATAGGGGATACCGGTGTCTTGACTTGGAAACCAAACAGATCTATATCTCCAGACACGTAGTATTCGACGAAACCACCTTCCCTTTTAAACTAACCATCGACCCCACACCACACTATAACTTCCTTGACACCTTCACCAACACCTTTCCCCATCACCTCTCACCACACATCCAGTCTTCAACTTCCTAACCAACCCACCAGGCCCACAACCCGCCTACTACTGTTCCGGCCCAAACTTTCCTACCTCACGGCCCACCTACACCATCTCCTATTACCCAACCCTCACCCTCTCTCAGCACACCAGCCCTGCCCCATCACCACCACCTCCACCACCACCCTGAACCATCCATACTCGCTCCATGAGCGGTATTTATAAACCAAAACAACCTTTTAACCTACACACCACTACCACCAAGCCTGTTATTCCCATTCCGAAAAACCCCACTGATGCCTTGAATATACCGGAATGGTACTCTGCCATGTCTACTGAGTACAAGCACTAGTTAGAAATGGAACTTGGGAATTGGTGCCTCGACATCCCAATATGAATGTCATTAGAAGTATGTGGTTATTCAAACATAAGTATCGCTCAGATGGCTCGTTGGAACGCTACAAAGCCCGGTTAGTATGCGATGGTAGACTGCAACAGGTTGGAGTGGATTGTGGCGAGACCTTCAGCCCGGTTGTAAAACCGACTACCATTCGGACAGTCCTATCTATTGCATTGTCCAAGTGTTGGTCCGTTCATCAGTTAGACGTCACCAACGCCTTTCTTCATGGGAATCTCCATGAAACCGTCTACATGTATCAACCCATGGGGTTTCATGACAAACAGTTTCCTGATCATGTTTGCTCTCTTAAGAAATCTCTGTATGGTCTTAAACAGGCTTCACGTGCCTGGTACCAACGGTTCACTGATTTTGTGCTCTCCATTGGTTTTCTTCACAGCAAAAGTGATGCATCTCTCTTCACGCTTCACTAGGGTTCCCACACAACTTATCTTCTCTTATATGTGGACGATATTCTCCTTGTCACCTCCTCAGATAAGCTCCATCACTCTCTCATGGCAAAGTTATCAGGTGAGTTTGCCATGAAGGACCTAGGTCCCTCAGCTACTTTCTGGGTATTTTAGTGTCGCGTGTCAACGACACCATGTTTCTCTCTCAGCACTCTTATGCGACCGACATCATTGCTCGAGCTGGTATGCAGTCATGTAACACCGTAGCCACACCGTTGACACCAACAGCAAACTCAGCGCTACTGTCAGTGACTTATTTCATGACCCCACTTTATACCGTAGCCTAGCGGGGCTCTTCAATATCTCACCTTCACACGTCTAGACATTTCATATGCTGTTTAGCAGGTGTGCATGCACATGCACTCCCCTCGTGTTGATCATTGGAGTGCACTTAAACGCATTATCAGATACATCAAGGGGACCTCCACCTTCGGATTGACACTTCACGGATCTACAGCTCCATCACTTGTGACTTACACGGGCACTGACTGGGCTGGATGCCCTGACACACGGCGTTCAACCAGTGGATACTGTATTTATTTCGGGGACAACCTTATTTCATGGTCCTCTAAACGACAGAGCACCATTTCACGGTCTAGTGCCGAAGCCGAATATAGGGGTGTTGCAAATGTTGTAGCTGAGATTTGTTGGTTACGAAACTTATTACTTGAGCTACACCATCCACTATCCCGCGCTACCTGGTATACTGTGACAACGTCAGTGCTATTTATCTATCTGGGAATCCGGTATAACATCAACGAACCAAACACATCGAGTTAGACATCCACTTTGTTCGAGAATAGGTTCAACGGGGTCACGTTCGGGTTCTTCATGTTCCGTCTAGATATCAAATTGCAGATATATTTACCAAAGTCCTGCCTCGCATCCTATTTGAAGATTTCGGAGACAGTCTCAGCATCCAATCTCCTCTGGCTTCGACTGCGGGGGTGTAATAGCATACATAATTATAGTATGATTGTAATTGTAATTGTCACCATATCTCTATCCAAATATAGAGACCCTATTGTAATTATTATAAATATATGTTAATGAATAGAGAGGAGGCAAGGATCCTAATTCTATCAGGCACTTTAGAAAAACAAGTGACTATGAAGAATAAAGAATCGTTTTTGTCTATAAAACAAAAAATCTTTTCAAATGATTACACTTTTTTCGACTTCTATTTTCTTTCAAAATTACACTTATTACTAATCTTGTTTGATTTTCAAACGCCATATGATATTTAAAGTTATGTAAATATTTAAAAATTTTAAATGAAAATCCCTATGGTGATATCCATACTTCTCTATTAGTACTAGAGCCAAGCTAAAATAATTCTGAAAAGAGTAAAGATAAGAATAGAAAAGTAAAAAACTACACTTCATATAATAAAAGGTTTTATTAATTTTTAAGAGTATTTATGATGCCTATATATCATGATGGACACCATGAATCACTATTTGGATCAAGTTTTATTACATAAAAAATCAAGAGTAAATTACGTTTTTCGTCCCTATGGTTTGGTGGTTATAACCATTTTCATCCAATAGTTTAAAAACGCCCGATTTAACCACTATGGTTTGAGATTTGTCACAATCAAGTCCAAACCGTTAACTCCATCCAATGTCATCATTAAATATTTTAATAAAAACGATAATGCCCTTGGATTAAAATTGTTACTCTTAAATTAATCACCATACCATCACACCCCAACCCCACCCCAGCATTATCAGACCACCACCATCACACACACATATATACACACACACACACACACTATATATATATATATATATTATATGTTTGTACTCTCTTAAAAACCAACGGCCAGCACCATCACCTCCACCATAACACCACCACCACGACCACCACCACTGCCTCCACACCACCACCACCGCCGCCACCACCGCCACCACAACACCACCCACACCACCACCATAACACCACTGCTACCACACCATCACCACCACCACAACACCACCCTCGTCTCCACCACCACCATAACACCACTGCCACCACACACCACCATCACCACCACAACACCACCGCCCCGAAATCAAGCCTAAATCAAACCAACGACCGCCACCACCATCCGAGTTCCTTCATGATCTGACCGGCACAACCATAGCACCACACAACCAACATCACACCATCACCACATACATCGGAACCATAAAAAAATTAGAAACCCTAACCACAACCCAATCAATTTTGAATCCCAAATTCAAATCTCCATCTTCCAGATTCAAACCCTAAACCTCTTCACATTCGTACACCCTCAATCGACGCCCTGATTAAAGGTCCGGTTCATGATTTTCAGGTGGTGATCTGTGCGATGCTTCTCAAATCCATCTACAACCTAAGATGCATCTTCGTTTGGTACTCTGATGTTGCGTGTATATATAGAGAGAGAGATGGTGGCCAACAGTGGGAGGCGGAGACCGGCGGTGGGAGGCGGAGACCGACGGTGGGAGGCGTAGACCGGCGGTGGTGGTCGGCTTTGTGGTGCTTCATGGTTGACGACTTTGTGGTGGTTCGCGGTCCGAGGTGGTGGCTGCGATGCGGTGACGGTGGCTGCGATGCGGTGACGGTGGCTGTGAGGCTGCGATGGTGGCTGTGGGGTGGTGGTGTGGCGAACGTGTGACAGAATAGATATTGAAGAGAGAGAGAGAGAGAGAGAGAGATAGAGATAGAGAGAGTGAGTGTGTGTATATATATATATTATTTTTAATATTTATACATAGATATTAAAGTAACAGTTTAAGTCCAAGGGTATTATTGTCTTTTTACATACACTTAACGGAAAAAAATGGATGGGGGTTAGTGTCCTGGACTTAATTGTGACCGATTTTAAACCACAGTGGTTAAACCGGGCGTTTTTAAACTATTGGATGAAAATGGTTATAACCACCAAACCACAGGGACGAAAAGCGTAATTTACTCAAAAATCAATTTGTTAAACTTTTTATAAACATGATTATTTAACCAAATTTAAATTAAATTGTTAAACGTATATTCCATAACTTTTAACTTAATAAACACGCCACTCATCCGTTTGTATGACACGAAAGATGATGCAAACAGATTATGTTGGGATAAAAGTCTCGAACAACCAATCTCACACAAAAACAATTCAATTCATTAATGAGAAAAATGACCCATGTAAATACTGATTACAAAGGAGATAAACTATGAGTAATAACTGCGACTCGATAACCCTAACCCATGAGAAAAACTTATCATGTTAAACAACCAAAAACTAGACTAAGACATAAAAAGAATAAATATAGTAGTATGAGATAAATTGGATATTCATGGGAAGTGTTGGACTAATCTTGTCATTGTCTAATTGCTAGAGGGTTATTTAGTTAGTTATATTAATTGGTTTATTGAGTTGATTTAATTACCTATTAAATTTGATTTTGTAGATAATTAGTTGATTTTGTTTTGATTTGGTTTATTAATTTAAGTCTAGATAGGGTAACTTAGTCTCCAAGTTTGTTTAATATATATATAGGTTAAAATCTTTGTAATTAAGTGTGTGTTCGTTGATATATCAATAAATATTATTCTTGTGTTATTTTATATTTTGGGCTGTTTTCGAGTTTTGTTGCTTTAAAGATCACACCTGTGCCAAGAATTGGTATCAGAGCATAATAAAAGAGAGATTTTTAGAGTCGACTTTCAAAGGGTGAAAGCAGCCTTTGGCGGCAGGGGTGTCAATAGAGTTCTTTAGGCAGAAAAGAGCAGACAAGAATCGATCGGTAGGTTCCCGATTAGTTGATAAGTAGTAGGGCAGGAGTCAACAAAGAAGGCTTGCTTGAAGGATAACAACACATTCTTTTTCATCAATAGAATGTCGTAGAATTAGAAAGGTGTTCTAACTAGCGACAAGTGAAAAAGGGGTGGTAGATCTTGGATTAGTAGACGATTGCAAGGTATTTCTTGCGGATTCATAGAGTATCGACACTTGATTGGTTGTTGAAGCAATCCAGGTTGTAAATCAACAGGAGACTTGTCAATCTAGATTTGGATCGAAGAACAAGGGTAACCCAAAGGAAAGGATTAACCGGTGAAAACAACATGTGAAATTTTGCAAAAGGGTTTTGCAGATAATACTTTCAGTAGAGTTTTTTTTATTGATTATCATTCCTCGGTAGCGTAGTAGATTGCAATAATGGCTCAATCGGAGAATCAAGCAATGTGGATATGAAAATTTTTTTCTCAAACTTGGGTTTAAACCAAAAAGACTTTGGACGTGACCGAGATGGAGGTCGTGAATCAAGGAGAAGTCGAGGTGAAGACATATTTAAATGGAAAAGTTGATATGAAGGATAGTGCAAAAGATTAGAGGTGTGATTGTTGGACTAATCTTGTTATTTTTTAATTGTTAGAGGGTTTATTTGATTAGTTATATTAATTGGTTTATTGAGTCTGAATTAATTACCTGACTAAGTTTGATTTGATAGATAAATTAATTGATTCTGTTTTAATTTAATTGATTATGTTTTAATTTAATTGATTATGTTTTAATTTAATTTCTTAATCTAAGTCTTGGTATGGTAACTTAGTTTTCCAAATTTGTTTAGTATATATAGGGGTTAAAGTCTTTGTAATTAAGTGTGCTTTCATTGATATATCAATAAATATTATTCTTATGTCGTTTTATATTCTTGTGATGTTTTCAAGTTTTTGTTGCTTTCAAGATCGAACCTGTGCCAACAAAAAAGACGGATTCACACATTTATTAATAAAATAATGACATGTGACAACACAAATGAAGAATTTTAAGCACAAAATAAAAGCATGACACTTCAGTTAATGACTCATGACAATGTTGATAACGAATCTTTAGGCCTGAAAACACCAATTGATAACTTTTAGGTCAAAAAAGTGCCAACGATGATTTTAAGCTTAAACTACACCAATGATGATACATTTATTCTCATGATGTTTTATCAAGTTATATTTTCATGTAATCATTTATTGTTATCAAATGATTACAATACTATAAGGTGATGAAATCACTAATTTCTTAAAACGTTTAGTCAATATTCTATTATGTTTACTTAAAGGTGTAGGTGTTATTCCATTGCTCACCAGGTATCGAAGTCATGTCACCCACCATATCAAAGCCTCACACTGCTTATTCTTTTACCTTCATTTTTCCAACCAACCCGGATCCGTCCTCACAAGTCTCTCTGCATTTTGGAAGCAAAGCATGCTTTTTTCCAATGCCACAAGCATGGCTATAATGAGATTGTCGTGCACTACCACCGTTCCACCTTATCGTCACCTCACCCATGCTCTCTTGCTATAAATAATGAAACCACATCCCTTACCTAAGACTATCAAACATAATCATCACATTCTACATTCATTGTAATATTAACATCATATCATTCTTCACTCTCTATAAAATTTATTTTTATTTCATATAAAACGCCCTAATGTTAAGCCTGTGAAGATGATGACACATGACTCATGACCTTACCTTTGATAACCATGCCTCATGTTCTAACAAAATTAACTTTTTAACTTAAGTAACTCGGAGATCCAAAGACCCTTTCCAGATCCCCAAATGCGATCTTTGACCCCTAAACCCGAACGTTGATTCACCTGAAGAAACACCAAGATTCATCATCTTCTTTAGCCTCCTACTACTGTTCAACCTAATGCGGTGCGAACAGTAGTACTAACAATCACAATTTGCTCCAATAAATTAAACCCTTTTCATTTTCCTTCGAATTCATTCAAGATTTGCTGAAATTGCCATCGTAGATTGAAATTTCGTACCATGGAAAAAGATACAACGCCTCCTTATCTTAGGTCAGTTGGGTTTTTCTTAATTTCGATCATTTGCAAATTTAGCTTTTGTATTTGATTTGTGAGATCTTTTGTTTTCTCTTTATCACTGATTAATGCTGTCAGATCTGATCTGTTTGGAGTAGTAGCATTAGCATACCTCATTTCTTGATTAACTGTTGTGTTTAGGAGCATGGTAAATAACAATGTATGTAATTGCTACCAAAGGGCTTGTAGCCTAGCGTTATCACGGTGTGTAGTAAAGCTGATCTTTCTCAGGTGGTTGAGGGTTCTAGTCCATGGTGGACATTGCTGTAGATTTATGAGTAGGTTTAGTGAGTGCGCGAGCTAGCTAAAGAATGTAATTGGTGTTTGTGGATTTGGTTATAGTGAATATCAAGTTTGTTGTTGGAAGAATTTTTGTTATTTATTTGTGGGATGTGTTGTACTTGTAAACATTTTAATCAATTAAGCTTTTTACATAAGAAAAACGATGATTTCGGATGCTATATAACACGTAAAATAATTTATTGGCTTACTAATGCTGCCGACTTCATAGATGCGCCCCTGAAAATAGTAGCAGCAAGAGCCTAGGTTTGAAGTATATGTATACTAATAAAGTCATTATGCTAAACTGCCATGTAGTTTGTTTGCTGCATTATCATATGGAATTGCATCAATGGCCATGGTTTTCATAAACAAAGCAGTTGTCATGGAGTATGCATATTCAATGACTCTCCTTACCTTACAGGTAATATCGTGTACATATATAATCACAATATTTGTTAGATAATCTTCTTTGGTTATTGTTTACGAGTATGTGTATTTCTTTTTGAAACTTTTCAGCAAATGGCAACTGCATTACTTATACATTTCGGAAGAGTGATGGGATGGACAAGAGCCAAAGCATTAAATGTTGATACTGCAAAAAAACTTGTTCTTGTTTCACTCTTTTACAATGCAAATGTGGCTTTTGCTTTAGCAAGCTTGAAAGGGGTCAATATTCCAATGTACATTGCTATAAAACGGCTAACACCGCTGGCTGTATTAATTGCTGGACTTTTTTATAAGAAGGGAAAGCACTCAAAACAGGTAATTTATCGTATTCCATCATGTATATGCTATAAGTTATCTTAACTTTATTACCATTCCATGTAATAAATATGTTATTGTGTTTATGTATTTACCTGATTGGCTCTAACTAAATTCAATAAGTTTGATTGTTAGCACTTAGTAGCATAAGAAAACTTTATGATATTAGCTTCTCATTGGTTACTTCAATATGTATAATTATTTGTATGAGAACGTTTATTCTTATATCCTAACATCCTTAACATGAGACAGATAAGATGATCTTAGTTTTGCCCTTATGTGTCCTTCATTCCCACTATCAGCCTTCAAATTAAGCCAAAATGGATGAAAAAGTTAAGACTTGGAAATTTCAATCTATTATGTGTATAAGGTTAAATCAGGCTATATATTCTAACAGGTGTATGGACAAAACAAAAACCTTTAGTTATAAAAAAACAGTTTAAAGGGGTTGACAACTTGACATGTTCTCAAGTCACCCATAATATACTCTGTTCACTACATAAATGACATTGTTGCAATAATGGTATCATTATTTTAGTTTTAGCAATAGTATCTTAATCATGTTTAGTATATTAATTATTATGAACTAAAAAAGAATGAACAATATATATGCTGATCATATCTGGAACCTAAGTTTTATTCTTTTACTTTGCTTCTGGTTTCAGGTAATTCTTTCTGTATCATTAACTGCTGCCGGGGTATTGATTGCTGCACTCGGAGATTTTTCCTTTGACTTACTTGGATATATCATGGCTCTCACCTCTGTCTTCTTCCAGGTTAGTGGCTTGATTTGGGTTATGATTTATCTTTAACTGATCAAATAAGGCAAATCAAAATAATACAAAAGGAAATAAGTCAAACAGGTTGAAAGTTGTACAAAGTGGATTTTCAATGCTTACGACTCCTACATCCGTTTATGCAAAGAAAAGTAGATCTATAGTGTTACTAGTGTGACAATATAGTTTTGCCATAATCATATTGCCATACTTAATATCTGTTAAATAAAATTTGAATAATGAGCAAAAAGTTTTACAACTCAACCTGACCCATACCAAAACTATTTATTTGTATCTACTAGGAATGACATTCTGATGCCACGTGCAGACAATGTACCTTGTTTTGGTGGAAAGATCGGGTGCTGAAGATGGGCTTTCATCTATTGAAATCATGTTCTACAACAGCCTTTTATCCTTGCCATTTCTGGTATTTCTCATAATAGTTACCGGAGAATTCCCAAGTTCGCTCTCATTATTATATGCAAAGGTTAGGATCTGAAATCCTTACATTTTTCTGCATACATTGGAAAAATATGTTTTTTTTCTGGTTTCTGTTTAGTATATAAGGAAGGAGTATTAATTTCTTGATATTATCTAGTCATGTTCTTGATTGAAGCTGCCCCAATTTTATTGTGTTAAAATGCTGCTAATGTTGAGTTGTTTTCTTTTTTTATGTAACAGAGTGCTTCTATATACTTTTTTGTGATGTTTGTTCTTTCATTGGTGATGGGGATAATCTTGAACTACACCATGTTTCTATGTACAATAGTCAATTCCGCTCTTACTACAACCATTGTTGGAGTCCTCAAAGGCGTTGGATCTACTGTAAGTCGTCATGGTTTCCTTTACTAATTAATTAGTTCTAATTAGAGGTGGCAGAATGGACGCGCTGGTTACAGACTGAAACAGGTTGGGTTGAAGCTGACCCGAAACACTTTTTAACTCCTTTATAAGTAATTACTTTTTCAAAATCATTACAAAATTTATATATTTCCCAGTAATAATCCCAATCTTGATAAAATGATATAGGACATCTTATGCATAAAATATAGACTTTGGATGACTTCTAGCTAGTTTTTATTTATTTGCTTTTCTAATGAATGTTATTTGGGTTAAAGCATAACCCAAATCAACCTATTAGTAAGCAACTTTGTCCCAAGTTGCCACTTCTAGCAGATTATTTATGAGTGTACCTAATTTGATTTTTGATTGGCGGTTCAGACACTCGGGTTCTTCTTACTGGGAGGAGTTCAAGTACACTTTCTGAATGTTAGCGGGCTGGTGATCAATACTCTGGGGGGTCTGTGGTATTCACTTGCCAAATATCAAGAAAAAATGAAAAGAACCACAATCCCAAGATAAGTTAAAGTGTTCACGGAGATAAAAACAATATACTAATACAAGTTTGTTTTCATTTTCATTTCTTTGAAATTTGAAAGCAAATTCCTATAGCTATACAAGATTCGACACGTGGATGAATACCTTTAGTTCAAATGAACCCTTTCCTTGTAGTGGTACATGATTAGTAACCTCAAATAGTTCATTGTGATTAATATTATTATACTAGAGGTGGATTCAAACGATAACCATCAAATATTTAAGAACTAAATAGAGCATTTTTTAGCCAAACCAACCAAAAGAGGAAACATTGTGATTCATGCCATGGAGTGAAATATGTATATGAGAAATTTCACAACAATAGTGATTGAATGGCTAAAAGAATGACGTCCTTAGTCCATTCGAAAATCGGACCAGAACCAAGGGGATAACGAGCTTCTAATAGCCTTCTCATGGAGTATACTATGAATGAACCTTGCAGGCTACTTTCTCATACCCATCTATTCAGTGAGTTTGAGAACTGAGATCTTAACTTGACTTATTAGCGCGAAAGTCATTTTGATCTGCTAGTTCACAGGGGCATAAGTGGTTGCCGCTTCCATTCCCATAAGTTAAATGCACAGTTAATGTATTTAACCGTACCATAACATCTTGCTGAAACCGTACAATTCTTTGAGGCTTCTAAAGAAAATAACAAGGGAAATATACTCATCAAAGGAGTTGAACCCACCCAACAATCAATCCAAAATCTTAAGTCATTTCCACCCCCTACCGCACCTTTAACAACATTTTTTTCCATACCCTATATACTTCCAACATGTACCTCCATCACCACTTTGCTAAACAAACTCCAATTGAAACCTTCAAGTTTACCCCGCCCTAGCCCCTTCTTCTTTCGATACAATAACTTTGTCACAATTCACCTAATGAATTTCCTTTTATCTTCCTTCTCTCCTCCCCCAAAAATTTTCTTTCTTAAGCCTTCATGTTTATCTAATACTCTTTTGAAAGCTTTCTACATGAAAAAGTAATGCACCGCCAGGGAATTCAAGACAAAGATAAAAAGAGTAACTCTACCCTAATGCACATAGCGGTCTTTCACAAAGTCAATCTAGCTTCAACTGTTTTAATAACTGGACACCACTTCCTAACGAGATTCGTGTTCGTACCAACCATCAAACCTTAATATTTAAACGAGAAACTTCCTTTTATGAGAATTTATATTATACTAATTATCAACTTTTTTATACATAAATGTGTTGTACCTTATGCATCGGGTTTTTTTTTTTTTTTTGTTTTTTTTTTAAATTGACTTTTCATTTTAAACCAAAAGTTTCATATTTTGCAAAGTAAACTTTCAAAATTTGATTATTTTTACTTTAAACCCAAAACTCTTCATCTTTTATAATTTAATCTTATAAAATTTATACTTTTAACTTTGATCCTCTATATTTTCTTGTAAATTTTCGTCTTACGTTCGTTCTAGGTTTTGCAAGTTAACACGACACAAACATGCATGTGCGAAATTTTACGTTTCGCTTTACGTTTCGTTCTAAATTCTATGAGTTAACACAACACAAAATGCTTGTGTGGTTTATCGTTTTTAAGTCTATTTTTCTCCTTTAACAGGCTCGTCGTAACGCGTGAGTCTAAAATCGATAATTATATTTTTATATGTTTTAGGCTTTGGTTTTATTTTTTCGTATTAACACACTGCAATTTCAGTATTGATGGTCATTAATGGTGGTGTGAATTAGTATTATTTTGCATGATTTTACGTCCACTTAACGCAGGATGCTTAATTCTAATTGTTTAGTTATTTACCAATGGGGCCTGCTAAGGAGACGCCCTCTGGGATAAATGGACGCCCTCCTTACGGGCCGTAAGGCCCTTCACGGGCCGTATGGTCTGTCGGTAGTCAAATCAGTCATTCAAAAATGTAATTCAAAAACGTAACGGCTCGTGAATATGACCACGGGCCGTATTTGTTCACGGCCCGTGAAGATCGTAACGGCCCGTTTGGATTTTCACTTACGGGCCGTGAACTTCTTTACGGGTCCTAGTTTCACCTTTAATAATTTGACGAGATATATTATTCCTCGTTTTTCGTGTAATTTGTATTTATTACATTATTTGATATGACGTAATATTCCTCGATAGTCGTGTAATTTTGTATTTATTACATTATTTGATATGACGTAATATTCCTCGATATTCGTGTTAATTATGTGACGAGATGCAATATTCCATTTCAACTACTATATAAACGTTAGTTTATAAATTCATTTCATAATTCAAATTTCTACGATATAAATTCATTTCATTTCAACTACTACATAAACGCAATATTCCATTTCAAGTACTATATTAACGTTAATATTTAACGTTACGATGTCTTTCTGGGATAGCAACTATTTATTCGGTTCGGAATCTAACTATTACCCTCAGGAGGGTTACGGTTATTACGATGAGGCTGCTTCAAACTATTTAGGACAGTTCGCGTCCAATTACGGCGGGAATGACGGCGGCGATGCGGGGGTGATAACGGTGGCGATAGTGACGTGAGGTCAAAGTCTCAATCAAATTTAAAACCAAATACTACTAATTAGCTAGCGGTAAGTGGGTATCGAACACAGGGAGTTTGTGGAATATGTGTTAACTCAATCAAATTGCAATTACCTAAATTTAACTAAAATGATAAATAAGTAAAGTTTAATAATCTGTTGATTTATTGATTTGGCTTAAAGCAAGAAATGAAAGTAAATTGGTTTGTAACAATCAATAATGAGCGATATGTTTCCCTTTGGTATCCGGATTTTAACAAATGAAGATATTGGTGTTAATTGGGAAGAACCACATAGACATGATTCATGAGTGTATGCTTATGTGTGATCAAAGAGGACTAAGTACTTGGATTAGCAAGGTTATCTCTCGATAATCAGTATCACTATTGAATTACCCAACCCTTCCACTAAATCAAGATTTGCCTATGGCATCAAGAACGTATGGTTAAAGTTAAGCAATCCATGAATGACCCATTACACATAGTACACAATCATCATGACAAAACAATCACAAGATCAATTTCATGATCCCATAAATAGGAAACACCAACATGATTAAAGTTACAAATCCTTCAAACCAAAAGGAAACACACTAGAAGATTAGCCACTCATAGTTTTATGCATGACAACAAGATTCAAAATACAATTCATAACAATCAAAATAAAGTAGCAAGGATTAAAATACCACAAGATCTTGTTCTTCAACACATCTAAGAAGTTCAACAAAAGCTTGACCAAAACAACACTTGAATCTCACCACCCGAATGAATCTTGTTCAAAAGAGATTACCCCCATTCCTTGTCTTTCAATCCTTTTAAACAAAGAATTGCCAGCCAAAAGTTCCCAACATTCTCCCAAAAACTCGTCACCTTTCCATATTTTGAGCAAAAAGGCATCCACTTGTGATTTTAATAAGTGAATCCACTTGCCAGGAAATCGCCTCTACCGTAACTTACGGTAGCCACCGTAAGTTACGGTAGCCACAAGGATTGTACGGTGGAAACCTTCTGTTATACGGTGGAAATTATGTATGTTTGGAGTCTATCGTACCTTACGGTGGCTACCGTAAGGTACGGTAGAGCCCTGAACTTTCTGTTTCTTCTTTTCTTCTTTCCACACACGTCCACTCCGTTCCACGCTAACAACGGTTTCTCCATTTTTAGCTCCCAAGATACCTGAAACATAAGCAACTGTAGTTATCTAATTCAAGATAATTACATGATTAAATGAGAGAATGTTACGCGTTTTAACATCATAAAAGGGTTGTTCCTTGAACCACCCGTCACATCCCCACACTTAACCGTTGCTTGTCCCAAGCAACATATCAAATCAATTTCAAACAAGCGATCAATGTAACCCAAGCATAAACATGTAAGACTTTTTACTAACCCTTTCGTAACAACCAAAATGACACACCCCTCGCTATGTCCCTCCTCTCGGCGACAAGCACTAGCGTCCATGAGCTAGACACACAAAAGGCAAACGGCGGTTGCACAACTATAAGCTTGTACCTAAATCGACCCTTCTCTTAACAATTGCCAAACATGAATGCATATCAAAAGGGACTTTAAGGTTGTAACGTGGCTAGGTGTACGGGTAGGAAATGGAATATATATGAAGAAGCGAAAACTTAACCTGGTCTTTTATTACATAATAACATAACCACTAATTACCAAACCTAATACTATGAACGAGGTACTCAACTTCAATTCCCTTTTTTTTTCTTTTCTTAATTTTTTTCTTTCTTTTTCTTCGTACATTCTTCTCCCCTTTTTTTCAAATTTTTTTTATATATATATTTTTCTTTAATAACAATAATACAAACACAAAATCTTCACGCAAGCATTCAACATAGCATTGAAGATGATTACAACTACTAAACAACTATTAACACTATAAGACCAGGTCAAGTTGGGTAAATTTTGAAGTAACTAGCTAAGGGGTAACAAACGATAGGCTTTTAGGCACAACATTGGGCAACTAAATATCCAAACCCCCGCCCCTCTCGCAACCAAGCTCATATATATAATTTATGAGGTCCAACCTCCCAAATCCCACACTCGCACACATCAAAGACGAGGCTACCTAAATGCCCTTATTCTTTTCACATTCACATTCAACTAAGGTCTCGAATCATATTCAAGCACAAGTTCTAATGCACCCCCACCTGTTGCCACTCTCACAAAGAAATGTGTTATTTATCTACAAGTGTGGCTTCAACTCTCACCAAGAATAAGACTGATTAAGGTTGCCGATGCATCATTCGGAGTTAATCCAAGGTGTTCAAATTCTCACAATGTTTTGCTTGAATTATTATTTTTTTTAAAAAAAAACTTCAAAATTTCTCCCCATCCCCACACTTGAGGTACATTGACCCCAATGTACGGTTTTAGGAAGATTTGATCGCTTAAACAAACCAAACGTTCATAGACTTAAACCATAAATTTCTTTTTGATATTTTTCATTTTATATATTTTTTTTCTCTTTTTTTTTATTTTAAAGAAACATACCACCAACTCTCGCATAGCCCAAAACAAAGCAACATTACTTAACTTCACCCATCCACCCATCCATAAACATAACCAACCAACAAATATTCACAAAATATACAAGAAAGAACACAACCTGACTAATAGTAGTGGGGCTGAGGAGGTCCGAAGATAGAAGACATCATGTCATTCCATTCACCGAAAGCAAATGCACCGCTACCACTTTCCTCTTGCTGCGATGCTCCTTGTTGTTGACGAGGATCTATCCATTGTGAATGATGGAGCAGCGGGGTCGGATACGATACACTACCATCGTAAGGTGGTAGAGACGCATAATCCACCGGAGGTGGATCCACAACCACAGGCCGCCCTGCATGCCAGTCCGCATGCATCCTTCTAGCTTGATCATCTGCATAGCGATTATTTACCTCCACCTCAAAGGAATAAGCATGTGCACGATTCCACGCTTCCTGACGGTCAAAGTTTTGCTTCAAAGCTCTTTCCATGCTCGCACTCATCATGGTTTGGTGATCAAAAGTAGTGCGCTCCGATCCTGACCAAGTGTAAAAAATTGAAGCCGGAGGACGTTGATTCTCAATAACCTGTTGCATTGTACCCTCGTATGCCCAATTCTCCTCAAACGACCGCTCCGTATAATCAAAGAAACTACCACCATATGCCTGACTCGAACTCCCTTGACCCACATCGGCATCTCCTCCTCTAGGCTCCTTTTCATAATCTTCATCCCCGCTAGGTTGTTCATCTTCACTTTCCGGGTCATCTTGCTCACCCGGCATAAGCATCCTTGCATCGGCTTTTAAAACCCTCCAACTTTGGCCTTCTGACTTCAGCTTATGATACCTTTCTGACTGACTATACGTCCATCCCATACCCATCTTTGTCAACTCAAATGGCTTATGCTTCTTTGGCTTACCTTTATCTTCCGACGTGATGGCTTTTTGTTGCTTCAATAGTCCCGTGATGATTCTGCAATACGGGATAATGCGCCTTCCCACTTTATTTCGACACATCCATAAGTGGTTCATTATCAGATATCTAATTGGGAAACATGGAGACCCATGGAGCAGTGAATAAAGAATGGGTATCTCCGGGTATCTTACTTCTTGCTTGTCAGCCCTTCTTGGTATGACATTTACAATACAAATGGCTAGAAGCAATTTTGCTTCTATCTTTAAATTTCTTCTGAGCAAAGTTCCATGATAGGTACCCGGTAAAAACAAAGCTTCCAACATATCATTCCATCTCGGATGTTTATCCGGCTTTATCAACAGATCATCCAAACTTGGAATCATATAATAACGGGATGGCAAACTGTCATACTTAGCCAACTTTCTTAAAGTCTCAAAGGACATTTCCACCTTGACCCCATTCACTTCACCTGTTAGCTTCATTTGAGATGGTTTATCATATCTATTACACTGTAAAGTCGCCATCCATTCTTTAATTTCCTCCATGAACAAATTTTTGTTATCTTTGTCATAACACTTAAGTGCTGCTTCCCATCCTAATGCTCGAAATCTAGCAAACACATTGAAAGGACCGAACTCACTCTCCTTAACCTCTCTTTCACAAATAAATGCACCCGCTCTGTTTTGTAAACCTCTCATCTGATCATGGAACAATATTGCTTGCCACTCAATCGGGATCTCATCTATTGGACCAGCTTCCCATTTTGGTTTGTTAGCCATGTTCAGTTCCACCATATCCTCATCCTCTTCAGTGTCATCGTCTCTTCCAACATACTTTCTTCTTTTCGAACTCGTTTCCGGTTGCTTGCCTTTATCTCTTGAAGATGAACTAGCTCCCAAGGGTGCACTAGTTCTCACCATTTTCCTACACACATGACAAACAACACAACCAAAACATAAACATAAATCAATCCCACTTGTTAATAAATCCCCACACTTGCTTGTTACTATGGTTGTAAATGTTAGTGAACAATGAATTTTCATACTTGATTCTAACAAAAATTGGGCATGATGCCTCTACAATGTAAAGGTTACCAAATTCACAACTTTGTCATTATTCACATCAATCATAACAAGCAAATGGTCATTTCATCATAAATAAAACCAAATAGTCCATAACAATGATCAAACAACCATGTCATTCCAAATACAACCCAAAAACAAGCAAATGTTTATGAACCAATGAGAACAACTAAACATAACCTTAATCTTCACAATGCACCATCAAAACAGCAAAACAATATGACATACCTTCAATTGATGATGTTGAATGCTAAGAAATACAAAAGCTTGAAAACCCCCAAAAATTCCGAAACTAGGGCTTGCTATTCGAACCAGCAAACTTCGTTTTTTCACAATTTGCTTAGCAAAATCAGAATCTACGTGAAATTCTAGTCAAGATAGACTCAAGAATCACGTGATTTGGTTAAGAATTGAAGGTTTTATAAAGGAATGAAGTTTAAAAAGTTAGGGATGTATGGAGGATGAGAAGAAGATGAAAATGGTGAATTGAAGGAGATTCCTGTGGGTTTTGAAAAGTCAAAGCAAATTTTCCAATTTTTTTTTTTTATAATTGCTGAAGCCAGGCCTACCGTACCTTACGGCGGCCACCGTAAGGTACGGTGGAGACATAGACCAAAAACCAACCGTAAGGCAGTAGCTTCCTACCGTATATGCCACATAAACCCCACCCCCACCGTACTTTACGGTATCCACCGTAAATTACGGTGGCATCTGGATTGAAAACCTATCGTAAGGCAGTGGATATCTGCCGTATGCATAATCCAGGCTACCGTAAATTACGGTACCTACCGTAATTTACGGTAGACTTGGTTTTAAATTTTCTTTTTTTTTCTTTTAATATATATACATATATATCACTACTCCACTAAAATTTTAATTTAATTAAACATTGTAAAACTTGGAATTTTGATAAGATAGAAATTACCTACCCCTTCAAAAATCTCATGTTGTCCTCAACATGATCCTAAAACTATTTGTTTACCCGAACGAAAACACCAAATTTGCAAACAAACAAAACAAAATAAAACCAAACAAAAACAAAAACTAGATATTTACACTACTGCAAACCTGGGCCTCTTAAACATTACCGTCCTCCAGTGGATGGAGGATATAGCTCTCCTTGTCCACTTCAAGCGATTTCAAGTCATTCCCCTCTAAATATGGTTTGAGGCGGTGACCGTTTACCACTTGTTTTACATGATCCTTTGGGTCTTCAATCTCTATTTCACCAAATTGACCGACTCTTGTGATCACATACGGTCCCATCCATTTGCTTTTTAACTTCCCGGGAAAAAACTTGAGCTTGGAGTTATATAACCACACCTTTTGCCCTTCTGCAAAAACTCTCTTCCGTAACTTTGCATCATGAACCCGTTTAAGTTGTCTTTGTAAGCGGATGCACATTCATATGCCTCATCTCGAATTTCTTCCAACTCACACAACTTCAACTTTCTTAACTCACCAGCTTCATTGTACTCCATGTTGACATTCTTGACTGCCCACCAAGCTCTATGAGCTAACTCCATTGGTAAATGGCAACCTTTCCCATACACCAACCGATACGGTATTGTTCCAATTGGTGTTTTATACGCTGTTCGGTATGCCCATAGTGCGTCATCCAACTTCACCGACCAATCTTTCCTGTCAACTCGAACTGTTTTCATCAAGATTTCTTTGATTTGACGATTTGACACCTCGACTTGACCGCTAGTTTGTGGATGATACGGAGTTGCAATTCTATGGTTCACATTGAACCTTTTCAACAACTTCCCAAAGTTGAAATTCTTGAAATGTGATCCACCATCGCTTATAATTACCCGAGGCACCCCAAACCTTGAAAAGATGTTAGATTGCACAAACTTACATACCTCCGTGTGATCATTGGTTCGTGTTGCAATTGCTTCAATCCACTTCGAGACATAATCCACTGCAACAAGAATATACAAGTAACCACCTGAGTTTGGGAAAGGGCCCATGAAGTCGGTGCCCCAAACATCGAAGATATCAACCACAAGGATCGGTTGCATTGGCATCTCATCTCGTTTTGATATGCTGCCCATCTTTTGACAATTCAAACAATTCTTTGCATAATCTCTTGCATCCTTGAAAATTGTAGGCCAATAAAACCCACAAGTGAGAACTTTGTAACCGGTCTTTTGACCACTAAAGTGACCCCCACACGCGGATGAATGTGCATGTGCCAAAATCTCTTTAACTTCCGACTCGGGAACACATCTCCTCAAGATTTGATCCGCACCAATTTTAAACAAGTCGGGTTCATCCCATATGTATTGCTTCACTTGTGCCAAAAATTGTTGTCTCCTTCTCTTCACCCAATGTTGTGGCATCACACCCTTGGCCAAATAATTAACGAAGTGGGCATACCAAGGTGTATTAAGAATGGCTAACACGTATTCATCCGGAAATTGCTCATTGATCTCACTTGAATCTTCGACTCCATCCAATGGAATCCGAGATAAATGATCTGCAATAACATTTTCACAACCTTTCTTATCCCGGATTTCTAGATCAAACTCTTGTAATAACAAAATCCATCTTATCAATCGTGGCTTTGCATCCTTCTTAGCCATCAAATGACGAACTGCACTATGATCGGAGTACACAACCACTTTGCTCCCCCAAATGTAAGATCGAAATTTATCCAAAGCATACACTACCGCTAGTAATTCTTTCTCGGTCGTAGTGTAATTCAGTTGCGCTTCAGATAAAGTTTTACTGGCGTAATAAATTACCACCGGCTTCTTATCCACTCGTTGACCCAAAACTGCACCAATTGTAGTGTCACTTGCATCACACATGATCTCGAATGGCTTTGACCAATCCGGTGGTTGCAAAATAGGAGCTTGCACTAATTGTTCCTTCAAAACATTAAAAGCTTGCAAACATTCATTAGTAAACTCAAAAGGGACATCTTTCAACAAGAGATTACACAAAGGTTTTGTGATAACACTAAAACCTTTTATGAATCTCCGGTAGAATCCCGCATGTCCCAAGAATGATCTAACCCCTTTAACATTTGTTGGAGGTGGCAAGGATGAAATGACTTTTATTTTTGCTTTGTCCACCTCCATTCCCCGGTTGGACACAACATGTCCCAAAACAATTCCCTCTTGTACCATAAAATGACTTTTCTCCCAACTTAAGACCAAATTTGTTTCGACACATCTTTTTAAAACCTTTTCTAATTCATTAAGACATGTGTCAAAAGTTTGCCCAAAAACAGAAAAGTCATCCATGAATACCTCAAGTGTGTCCCCAACCATATCCGAAAATATGCTCATCATACAACGTTGAAACGTGGCTGGAGCGTTACACAATCCAAATGGCATCCTTCTAAAAGCAAAAGTGCCATATGGACATGTAAAGGTGGTCTTGTGTTGGTCATCCGGATGAATGGCCACTTGGTTGTATTTGAGAGGTAGAGGGAGTATGAAATATGGATGGGTTGGATTGATATGGTTGTGATTGTGATACTGGTCTAGACGATGATGATTGACCGGTTGTTGGGAAGAAATATGAGAAGGGTGGAATAGGTGCTGATGGGTCAAAGCTAAAGGAATGTTCGGTTTAGGTACTTGTAGGTAATGGGGTATGGGTTGGTTTAGTCTCCGGTGGTAATGTAGGGTTTGGTAAAGGCTCGGATGGTGTCGTTTGACCCGTAGTAGGAGGTGGTAAAAGCGGATCCATTGTGTTTCGTGGTGTAACGGGTGATGTAGGTGCTATTGGTGAACCACTGATTCTGTTTTGTCGATGTAAAACTCTGTTTCTACGAGCAGCTCGTTCAATTTCTGGATCAAACACTAATGGTGATGATGAGCTTGAATTCCTGGTATGCATACACCTGAAACAAAACCTGCACACTACACACAACCAGCGTAACACCGAAATAACAAAACAAAACTAATAAGCAAACACACGTTGCGCACAACTCCCCGGCAACGGCGCCAAAATTTGACGTGAGGTCGAAGTCTCAATCAAATTAAAACCAAATACTACTAATTAGCTAGCGGTAAGTGGGTATCGAACACAGGGAGTTTGTGGAATATGTGTTAACTCAATCAAATTGCAATTACCTAAATTTAACTAAAATGATAAATAAGTAAAGTTCAATAATCTGTTGATTTATTGATTTGGCTTAAAGCAAGAAATGAAAGTAAATTGGTTTGTAACAATCAATAATGAGCGATATGTTTCCCTTTGGTATCCGGATTTTAACAAATGAAGATATTGGTGTTAATTGGGAAGAACCACATAGACATGATTCATGAGTATATGTTTATGTGTGATCAAAGAGGACTAAGTACTTGGATTAGCAAGGTTATCTCTCGATAATCAGTATCACTATTGAATTACCAACCCTTCCACTAAATCAAGATTTGCCTTTGGCATCAAGAACGTATGGTTAAAGTTAAGCAATCCATGAATGACCCATTACACATAGTACACAATCATCATGACAAAACAATCATAAGAAACACCAACATGATCAAAGTTACAAATCCTTCAAACCAAAAGGAAACACACTAGAAGATTAGCCACTCATAGTTTTATGCATGACAACAAGATTCAAAATACAATTCATAACAATCAAAATAAAGTAGCAAGGATTAAAATACCACAAGATCTTGTTCTTCAACACATCTAAGAAGTTCAACAAAAGCTTGACCAAAACAACACTTGAATCTCACCACCCGAATGAATCTTGTTCAAAAGAGATTACCCCCATTCCCTTGTCTTTCAATCCTTTTAAACAAAGAATTGCCAGCCAAAAGTTCCCAACATTCTCCCAAAAACTCGTCACCTTTCCATATTTTGAGCAAAAAGGCATCCACTTGTGATTTTAATAAGTGAATCCACTTGCCATGAAATCGCCTCTACCGTAACTTACGGTAGCCACCGTAAGTTACGGTAGCCACAAGGATTGTACGGTGGAAACCTTCTGTTATACGGTGGAAATTATGTATGTTTGGAGTCTACCGTACCTTACGGTAGCCCTGAACTTTCTTTTTCTTCTTTTCTTCTTTCCACACACGTCCACTCCGTTCCACGCTAACAACGGTTTCTCCATTTTTAGCTCCCAAGATACCTGAAACATAAGCAACTGTAGTTATCTAATTCAAGATAATTACATGATTAAATGAGAGAATGTTATGCGTTTTAACATCATAAAAGCGTTGTTCCTTGAACCACCCGTCAGATAGCAGCGGGGATAATGACGGTTCTGGTTCCGGTAAAAAGGGTTTATACGACACGAATCAGGTTATAAGATATATCATATTTAATTTTACTTTCATTTTACTATCATTTAGTAATAACTAACTAAAAATATTAAATTGATTAGGTTTTCTCATCTCGTGAAGAATTAGTTGATTGGGCAACTAACGTGGGGCGAGAAAATGGGTTCGTTATTGTCACCAAACGTTCAAAAAGAAATTCGAATGGTTTGGTGGTTAAAATTTGGTTGAAATGCGATCGGGGTGGTGTATATAAGGGAGCATCCACTCTAAGAAAAAGTGGCACGAAAAAAACAAACTGTCAATTTGAATTGCAGGGTAAGTACCAGATGCAGAGAGATGGGTGGATTATAGTTGTTGTGGATGATACTCATAACCATGAACCTGCTGAACACCTGGAAGGACATGCATACGCAATGAGGCTCACCGAAAATGAGCTTTCTACTGTAAAGAATCTGACCGAGCAAAATATTGACCCTCGAAACATTATAGGCACGTTGAGGGAACAAAATCCCAATAACGTGTCTGTGTTACGAACCATATACAACGCTCGGGCAAAAATAAAAAAGTCCACCAGAATTGGTGAAACCCCAATGCAGGTTTTTTTCTATACTACAACAACATCAATATATTTACACCCCTCACATTGATGAACCGACAAATACCGTCGACGAGGTTTTTTTATACATCCCACATCTCACACATTATGGCGTGCGTACCCACACGTGCTGATGATTGACACAACATACAAAACTAACTTGTATAAAATGCCTTTTGTTCAAACGGTTGGTGTGACATCCACCCTGAAATCTTTTTCTGTTGCTTACGCATTCATTGATTATGAGCGTGAAGCCAACTTCAGATGGGTGTTAGAGCAACTAAAAGCAACACTGGAAGATAAGTGTATGGAGCCCCGTGTTATACTAACCGACCGAGACCTCGCTCTGATGAATGCGTCAGAAGAAGTTTTTCCGAGTGTTGTTCGATTACTTTGCAGATGGCATATTTTGGAAAATATTGCTAAACATTGTAAGGCGAGTTTTTCAAATGAAGAGTGGGGTGCTTTTCAGCATGTGTGGTCGGTACTTATTAACTCTGAAACGGAGGACATATACGCTTATAATTACGACCGGCTTTATCGCAAATTGGTGTCCAACCATTCAAGTAAGTTTTCTAGTGTTATTCTTAAAAATATATGTATATTTACATAAAAATAAGTACATTTTTTTAAATAGGAGTGCTGATGTACCTCAAAAATAACTGGTTGGACCCCTACAAAGAGAGATTTGTGTCGGCGTGGATAAATAGAAGTTATAACTTCGGTCAGCACACAACGAACCGAGTTGAGAGCCAACATTCGTTATTGAAAATTTACCTGAAAGCAAGCAATAGCACCCTGGATAGATTTATTCCTTTCATTAATAATATCTTAGCTACCCAGGAAATTGCTATAAAAGAAAGTTTTACCAAAAGCAAAATCATGCTTATGGTGCAACATAATCATGAAGTGCTTAAATTGCTGCGAGGTAACGTTTCTATTGCGGCTTTGGATATGTTAGTTGGTGAGATTAACAGGATAAATCATCTAATTATATCCAAAGAATCATGTGGCTGCTATCTTTTTACCAGCTGTGGTCTTCCGTGTGCTTGTAAATTAAACAATTACTTTCAAACAGGTGAATGTTCTTTTACGTTTTTTATTTTTTCATGAAAACTTTTATTATATTTATTTAATATATTATTTTATAGGTCAATGTATCCCGCTCGATGCCATTGATGTTTTTTGGAGGAAGCTAGATTTTTCACCCGCGTATATTGTACGGGAGGTTCAAGTAGATGTACATAAAGAGATGGAGATGGTGACAAAACATTTACTTGTCAACCCGAAAATGTGAAAAGATCTTTGATTAGTATTTTCAAATCTTACATTAATCCTTCAAAAACGGATAAAAAACCTCCTAAAGTCCAAACACATACACGGGGTCCTCCAAAAAAAGATAAGCAAAAAGAAACAATATTAGACCCCCCCCAGACATAGTTCATATGTTCAACCGAGAGAAAATTTTGAAGGTCCGCCAATATATTCAAGTTCGGTGGTGTAGTCAAAACAAGGGCCTTTGCAGCGCAGTCAATCCATGTCTTCAAAATCAAGAGCCAAAGATGGATTATCTCAACAGAGTTCCAAGTTTTCATATATCCCGGGCGACGAAGATAAAAACAATTTTTTCCGGTTTAACCGCTGGATTCCATCATTCTTTTTCCCGTATATTTCAGGTGCGGATGATGTTTTAGCGGACGGCAATTGTGGTTTTCGTGCTATAGCACTCGCACTGGGATATGGTGAAAATCACTGGCGTTTTATACGTACGGAACTTATATCTGACCCTCGGGCTCAGTCTCCGGACGTGTACGTTTGCGGGGCGGCATAATCTGCAAAAAAAAAAAATTAAATTCACAAGAACTACAAAAAAGGGTTACGACCCGTGAAGCAGACTCACGGCCCGTAACCCTCTGAATTTTCAAAGGGTTACGGCCCGTGACTCCCTTTCACGGCCCGTAACCCTTTGAAAATTCAAACGGTTACGGCCCGTGACCAATGTTCACGGCCGTACCCCCCAATTTTTCAGAATTTTCAGATTTTTTAAATAAAATTTTAATATATTTAAATGATAAATACACAAAAATAAAATACGAATTTGCATACGTACCGTAGTAAAGAGTCGGCGGTATGAAAATGATGAAAAAACGGAGGTCGTGACAGAGTAAATCGTATGTGTGTTTAGGGGGTAAATGAACAAATGGGCCGTGAGGTCCTATATATTATCCCGCCTCACGGTCGTGACGGTCCTCACGGCCGTTACATAATTTGCTAACGGCCCGTGACATACCTCACGGCCCGTGAGACTTTGTAATTTTTAAAAATCAACCGTCGACACTACACGGCCCGTAATGTGGAAATGAAACGGCCCGTGAAGGGCCTCACGGGCCGTATACTAATTTTTATGTCTATATATTCAACCACTTCACACAATCAATTCACACAAATTTACTCAATACCCAAACGATGAGTGCTACAAGTGATCAAAATCCGTGGACGGATGAAGAGGAGGTCACTTTAGTAAGATCTTGTATCGAAAATTCAGGGACTATCCCTCCAAATTCAATATTTTGGAACCGTGTTTCAACTCGTTTTCATCAAATTCTCGAACGTGAAGAATATCGCACCACTCGTGAACTTAGCAACAAGTGGTCTGACTTGAGAAGGAAGGTCACGACATTTCACCAGCTCTACAAAGACGTTTACAAAAATCGAAATACGTTATGGAATGATACGGATATTATGACAAGAACTCAAGAAAGATATCGGGAGAATTTTGAAATTTCTTTTAACCATTTTGTGGCTTGGATCTTTTATAAAGATCAAGAAGATTAAAATTGTGTGTTTTATTATTGTGTGATAATAACGGTTTGTCGTTTTTAATAAAGTGTACTAATAAACGTTTATGTTTTAATAAAATATTTCATTACTGTTCTACATTACACGTCTACCATACAGTTCGTCTACATAAATCTTCGGAATCTAAAGCAAGCATCCTGTAAGCTAACCTCTTGCCACTCTAAAGATCTATTTTGAACCAACCTACGTAATAACATACAAATTACAACTCCCGAATCTCGACCAATATGACCGGCGTTAGGAGGCCAAACGATTTCACCCGATACCATCAGTTCTTCGATTTGTTCTTGTCCGGAGTGCTGCCAATATTGTATACGTGACAGAAAATGTAAAAAGTACGATTCGAATTGTACGAAAATCGTTCGGGCATTACGATGAATGCACCATGAATCATCACACGTATTTGGTCGGCATTCGTATGGAGAATATATACGAACTTGTAGTGAGTCCATAGAAATCTTAAAAAGATACAAATTTTCTTCGTCATCAGTCATTGGTACGTAAACCTACAAAACAATTTAATTCACGGTTATAAATTCATGATTTTTATTGTAAAACATGAAAACAGTATTACCGTATCAACTTCCCATAACGCGGGATATAGACATCACTCCCGTCTCCATATTCGTTACCATTAACGGACCCCGAGTATATTAAGTTAAACCACTCAAATGGGAGAATCGTCCAACGATCACTACCCGGCAACTCTTCGGTTCTACGTATTTCTTCGTATCTCCATATTGTGAGTCTATTTGTCCACGCCCGAACATGCTATAAAATAACAGCTTTTTTAATTGTTAGAATTTTAAAATAAAATAAAATATACAAAAAAAACTTTAAATCATACCTCTGTACCTAAAGACACGTTTCCGAGTAATTCACGCCAAAATTGTAACGGAATATTGTCACACCCCGACCGACGGCGGAATCATCGGAGCGGACGAGGGAATGATTGATTGTTCATAACACATGGTTGTCTAATAGTGGAAATAATATTAAAATCAGATTACATGATAATATAAGTTCAACATACACAAATACAACAATTGAAACCACAAATAGTAATTGTCTTTTATTTTAACTAAGTCCGGGTCTTAAATGAGCAGCTAGAAGTCCACTATCTTGCTTAACCTGAAATCATGTGAGAAAATAAAGTCAGCTAACGAATTAGCTGGTGAGTAGTCATAGTTTTGAATATACATATAGATTGATTGATTGATTGAGAATAATCCAATTCACAAGGTAACGTTAAGACTTATATTGCAATAGTAAAACATATAGATAAACTGACACAATAAAAACCCCTTGACTTGACACTTGCAAATAATAGACTCCACACATACACCATAGTTTAACTCCTGCCTCTGGCACAATCACCACTCGACTATTCATATGGGGTGGGTTATCCAAACCAGTAGATCTACATTGATACCAGGATTGATTGATTGAATTAGGATTTTATTGTCGTCCAGTTTAGCATAGTATGTTCACGTAATTGCAAGTAATAACATAACCTGTCTTGAATTGAATTTAGAATGAAACAACATTAGAATATCATGATTGAACATATCGTATCACATGATTTCCCCCAAATAGGAAATGATAATAAAAGGGGATATGAATACTCACTTGATTGATGAGATTGGATTTGGACGTGATAGATTAACACCAACGATTTTCCTTATGATTATCCTAAGGAACGGTGTCTCGAATTAGAATAATAATAATGTGAAAATTTGGGAATAGATTAGGGTTTCCATTTGGTTTTGAATGGTAGTTTAAATTAAATAATTTATTTAGTTGAAATGTTTCGAAATAAATAAAATGAATTTATTGAAAATGATTATGTTTAGAATCTTAATAAAAATGTATGGATCAATACACGTAACTGTTTTGATTTATTGTTAAAGTGTGGAAAACAAATAATTAATTTTATATAATTAATTATATGATAATTAATTAAAATGTTTAATTATTTATATAACTAAAGGAAATGAAATTGTTATTTGAAATGATTTTAAATATAACACTTTTTATATTTAATCATAATTAAAACAATAATAACGATTATTTGAAATAATCAAAAGTAATATAGTGTCAAATAATAATTTAATAAATTAAATTATTATTAGAAGTTCACTTTTGTTTAAATAATTTTGTATTATTTGTAATTTTATTTATTTAAAACATTTATTAAAATAGGTAAAATGTTAAAAATAAATTTCAGTAATTAATTAAATTGTTCTAAAATTTTTTAATGTTTGTAAAAATATTTTTATAATTTTTACAATTTTTTTATAATTTTTGGAGGCTTAAAAGGCCCCAAAAAAATGGTTGAGGTGGCCCGGGGTCGAACCCGGGACCTCATGGATTGCAATGGGTGCAGGGACCAGTGAACCAAGGTCACAACCGCGTTAGGTTCTGGTTCCAATTGGTTTTAAACACCAACAGCAAACCATCCCCAAATTGATATGAACCCTAGATTCGATTTGGGTCAAATTGAAGCTTAATTCGATATCAATAGGCTCTGCAATCATGGGCTTTTGTTCCCCATGATAAATCGAGTGTGTGTGTGTGTGTAATTACCCGTGAAATGATGAATTGAAGCTGAAATGGTCGAGAATAGGTCGCGGCCTTGTGTTGATCGATTGAGTGGCCAATCCTTGATGAAAATGAAATTAATTCCACAGAAAGCTTCGTATGAGGATCTTGAAACAAAACCTTTTGCCAATTTTGAAGATTAAAACCCGGAGATAGGTGTTCGGGTGTGGTGTGTGTCGCGACCGAGAGGGGAAGTCGAGCGGGGTGTTTGGATTTGTTTTTGAATGAAATTGAGAATGGGAGTTGTTTAGAAACTGAGTTATGGTGGTTCATATTCGTTTAATTTGATTAAAATACGGTGTTAGTGCGATCTGTGGACTGACAAAGGTCCGACAACGCGTGGCTCGGGTTCTACATCGCATGCGTTCGAATTTGGAATTGTTTATATGGCACGAGTTCGAATCTCCCACGTGAATGTGTCGGGAGTGTTTGTTTTGGTCAGAAATCGCGTGATCGGCTGCTGCGGGCTTGCCGGAGGCTCGCCGGAATGTGTGACCGGAGGGGGAAGGGTCGACGGGGTGGTGGCTGTGATTTTAAAAGAAATTACACATTGGGTCCCTGTGGTTTATAACATTTGTCAAACCAAACTAGAGTTTTGTTTTTTTTAGTTTAAATAAATTACAATTAACCCTGCACTTAATTTATATAATAATTATTCTTTATATATATATACATATATATATATATTATAACCCATTGTTATTATTATTATTATAAACCTTATTACATTACATACATTATTTATTATTATTATTATATATTATTATTATTAACATCAACGTATCGAACAAAAATCATTTATTAAAAATACGCAATGTTACAGTCTCCCCTGCTTTAGGAAATTTCATCCCGAAATTTTTTTTTTTTAATCACGAGGAGGCTGAAACGAAAAGATGCGGGTACTTGGATTTCATTTGGTCCTCACGTTCCCAGGTGAACTCTGGTCCACGTTTAGACTCCCAACGAACTTTGACAATTGGTATTTGGCTGCGTTTGAGTTGTTTGACTTCCCGATCCATAATTTCCACAGGTTTCTCAATAAAGTGCATAGATTCATCAATCTGGACTTCGTCGAGTGGGATGTGGAGATTTTCATCGGCAAGACATTTCTTGAGATTTGAAACATGAAACGTCGGGTGTTATTGCTGAGTTCTTGGGGTAGTTCAAGCTTGTAGGCCACTTTCCCCAATTCGCTCGAGCACTTTGAATGGACCCACGTAACGAGGTGCTAGCTTCCCTTTCTTTCCAAAGCGAATCACTCCCTTCCAAGGTGATACCTTAAGAAGTACGAGATCACCGACATTGTATTCCATGGGCTTACGTCTTTTATCAGCATAATGCTTTTGACGATTCCTAGCAGCCACCAAGTTATCACGGATCTTATGAATTTTGTCTGTTGTTCTTGTATCAATTCCGGACCAGTAATCTGTGATTCACCAACTTCGACCAGCAGATGGGAGATCGACACTTTCGGCCATACAAGGCCTCAAATGGTGCCATCTGGATGCTAGTATGGTAACTGTATTGTAAGAGAATTCGATCAACGGGAGATGAGAATCCCACGATCCACTAAAATCAATACACAAGCTCGGGCATATCCTCGAGGGTTTGTATCGTCTTTCAGTTGCCGTCGGTTGCGGGTGATAGGCTCTGTGCTAAGATTTAGTTGAGCCAAGGGCTGATTGAAGACTTTTCCAGAAACGAGAGATGAAACGACCATCGCGATCAGAGATAATATCTAAAGGTACACCATGCCGACTGACTATTTCATTGATGTAGATACGAGCCAATTTCTCGACTCGATAATCTTCCCGAATTGGGATGAAATGAGTCGACTTAGTCAATCGATCAAGATAACCCAGATACTATCGTGACCACTAGCGGTACGAGGCAGCTGGTGATGAAATCCATGGATATGCTTTCCCATTTCCATAATGGAACCTCGGGTTGTACGAGTAATCAGAGGGACGTTGATGCTCGGCTTTGACTTTGGAACATGTGAGGCATTTAGATACATACAAGGCTATATCCTTCTTCATGCCGGGCCACCAATATTGGTTCCAAAGATTCATGAACATTCTTATCTGCTCCCGGATGAATAGAATAACGAGCCTTATGAGCATATCATGATGGTTGTTCGAAGGTTATCGCGATTCGGAACAAAGTCGATCTAGAAATACAGTAGTCCGTCCGACTTGATTCCATTTGGAGTTCAGCACCGCATGACATTTCCTCATACATGTTGCCCTCGGTGACTGATTCGTGTTGAGCTTCGAGTATGCGAGTCAAGAGGTTGGTTTGAACGGTACCTTTGAAGCATAACTTGACCCTTACGATTAATGCATCGGCTACGACATTAGCTTTACCGGGGTGGTAACGAATCTCACAGTCGTAGTCGTTGAGTAGTTCGACCCATCGTCGTTGCCTCATGTTAAGCTCCTTCTGGTTGAAGATGTACTGGAGACTCTTATGATCGGTGAATACAACACATTTAGTGCCATAGAGATAGTGTCTCCAGATTTTGAGTGCGAATACGACAGCACCCAATTCAAGATCGTGCGTCGTATAATTTTTCTCATGAATCTTCAATTGTCTTGAGGCATAAGCTATAACTTTGCCTCGCTGCATGAGAACGCACCCTAGACCTTGTTTTGAAGCGTCACAATAGAAACAAAGTCATCGTTTCCATCAGGAAGTGTTAGAATCGGCGCCTCACACCAACTTTGCTTGGGGTTTGAAATGCTTTTTCTTGATCAGGCCCCCAAGAAAAAGGCTTATCCTTGTGGGTCAAAGCAGTGAGTGGCACAGCAATCTTAGAAAAGTTAGGAATAAAACGTCGATAATATCGGCTAGTCCAAGAAATGAACGAACCTCTGTAGGAGTCTTAGGTTTCCCCATTTCTTTACTGCCTCGATCTTTGCGGGATCAACGTGAATTCCTTTGCTGTTTACTATGTGACCAAGAAATTGAACCTCATTAAGCCAGAATTCACACTTTGAGAATTTGGCGTAGAGTTTCTCTTTCCTCAGAAGTTCGAGTATTAGACGAAGGTGGTTCTCGTGATCGGATTTGGATTTGGAGTATATCAAGATATCGTCGATGAATACGATCACGAATTTGTCTAGGTAGGGTCGGCACACGCGATTCATTAAATCCATGAATACTGCCGGTGCGTTGGTTAACCCGAATGGCATCACTGTAAACTCGTAATGGCCATATCTCGTTCGGAAAGCGGTTTTTGGAATATCATCATCGTGCACACGGAGTTGGTGATAACCAGAACGAAGATCGATCTTTGAGAAATGAGTGGCTCCTTGAAGCTGATCAAACAGATCGTCGATTCTGGGTAATGGGTAACGGTTCTTGATTGTGAGTTTGTTGAGTTCTCGATAGTCGATACACATGCGAAAAGAACCATCCTTTTTCTTCACGAATAAGACTGGAGCTCCCCATGGTGATGAGCTAGGGCGAATGAATCCTTTGTTTGACAGTTCTTGCAATTGGCTAGCAAGTTCTTGCATTTCGGAAGGCGCGAGACGATAAGGTGATTTTGCCACGGGAGTCGCACCAGGCACAAGGTCGATCCTGAATTCCACTTGACGAACGGGGGGAAGACCGGTTAAGTCTTCGGGAAAGACTTCGGGAAATTCTCGAATAACCGGAATGTCTTCAATCTTCCTAGGGTTCTTATCTGTTTTCACGATATGGGCTAAGAAAGCCACGTAATGCTTGCGGAGGTACTTTTGAGCTTTGGTGCAAGACATGAGTTTAAGTCCTTTGGAAGACTTTTCCCCGTAAATATTTAACACCTTTTCGGGCGTAAGAGGGATTCGGATGACTTTCTCGAAACAAACAACTTCAGCATGGTTCTTAGATAACCAATCCATGCCGATAAGACATCGAAATTTCCAAGTTGCATCGGTGTAAGGTCGATAGAAAAATCATGTTCGCTAAGACTAAGGGTACAGTTTGGAATAATTGAATCGATTGTGATAGGTTTCCCGTCGGCTATTTCTACCGTAAACGGTTTCTCCAACTTAGTTCTCGCACTAGCAAGCAAAGGCTCAAATTCTAAGGATACAAAACTTTTGTCGGCGCCGGTATCAAACAAGACTGAAGCATAATGATTACTGATTAGAAACATATCGTTCACCACATCGTTATTGGTTTGAGCCTGATGAGCATTGATGTTGAATGCTCGACCTTGAGCAGCAGGGACGGCCTTGAGAAGCTTCGGACATTGGTTGCGGAAGTGACTAGGATCCCCGCATTGGTAGCAAGCTC
Source organism: Flaveria linearis (assembly GCA_024085815.1). Taxonomy (NCBI): domain Eukaryota; kingdom Viridiplantae; phylum Streptophyta; class Magnoliopsida; order Asterales; family Asteraceae; genus Flaveria; species Flaveria linearis. The sequence goes on from CM044004.1 coordinate 89,517,125, forward strand.
TTGCTTGCATGATTGTCGGGATATGCTGAACAGTCTGTGTGGTAACTGGAACCCTTGCTGTATTCTTTCACAAGTTGAATGTATGCCCAAAACGACCACAGTTGTGCATTGACGACACTGAACGTTAGAGGGGTGGTGATACTTGCAGTGGTTACACTGCGGAAAGGGTCCAGCGTATGGCTTTTTCATCGGTGGTTGGTTGTTTACTGTTGGTTGACGAGTTGGAGGGACTTGATTAATTGGCACAGCAGGGGTAATCACAGCAAAGTTTTGAGAATTGGCCTTCCTCTTCTTGTTCCTGGAAGGCTCGGGTTGGTCGGTTTTGACGGTTTCGTTAGGAAGTTTGTCGGCATTCTTCTTCGATCCTTTCCTGGTTAAGGAACCGCTTTCACATGATTATCGGTTAACTGTGCAGCCAGCCTGATAGCATCTTCTAGTGTGGAAGGATTCCTTCCTAGCACCGTATCCTGAATCTGCATAGGTAGTCCACCAATGTATTCTCGATGGCACGAGAGGTAGGGGTAGCAAGGTGCGGTACTAAAAGGCTCAGTTCGTGGAATCGGTTAGTGTATGCTAGGTTCTCGCCACTGTCTTGGGTTAACTCCCAGAATTCAGCTTCCAGTTTTCGGACTTCGTTTCTTGGACAGAACTCTTTAGTCATAAGCTCCTTAACTTCAGCCCATGTTAATGCTAGAGCAGCACCAGTTCCACGGGTTCATTTCTCTCCGTTCCACCAAGTGAGTGCGCGTTTCTGGAGAACACTTGTGGCATACCGGACTTTTAGATTTTCAGGGCATTCGCTGTTTAGGAGGTGTTCGCGATGCTTTCGAACCACTGTAGTAATCCGGTAGCTCCTTCAGTTCCACTGAACTTAGTGGGGTTGCAAGAACTGAAATGTTTGTAGGTACAAGTTTGGGAGGGTTTGGTGCAGTTGGGTTTTGATCAATTTGTTGCCTTGGTTCAAATGGGTAAGCAGAGTTGGGATAACAGCAGCAACTTCACGTGCTACAATAGCAGCAATCTTGCGGCCAGGATTTCTAGTTCGTGAACGGATTTGACGAGAAGCCATTCTGTATAATATGGAAAGAAGAAACCTCTATGAGAAACAGTAATTGGTTTTTAAAACTTTTCAAAATAATAAAATCGTTAATGAGATTGTTTAGAATAACAATGAGAGGTTAGGAGTGTAAACGTTCGGTTCGCAAACCAAAGCGAATACGTTGACTTATCAAAGTATTTGTGTCCACCACAACCTTAACGAGGACATGCGTACCTATAAGCGAATACTCATCTCGAGGGTTCCCAGGTAAGGTAATCAAGTTGTATGAATACCTTGCCTAGACAGAACACCTTAAGATACAGGTATCCCACTCTTCCAGCATTGCATGTTCTCGGTCATGTGACACGGACTTTGACGAGATTTGAAAACCATGAATAACAATCGAGTTTTGGAGTTTGAAATCACTTGAATTAGGCACACAATGCCTTAGAATATGAGTTAAGATTCGTGTGTATATTGATAGATTCAAAGTATAGGGAGAATCACATAAGGTATATAATCACATAATCAAGTATAAACATGTAAAGCACATATAATCCTATCTATGCATATAAAATACATGAGAGGACTCATGTGTAAAGGTACCTAGTTATAGTCTAGGTCATTCCATTTCTAATAACCTAATTCCCTATAACCATGGCTCTGATACCAATCTGTCACCCCCGACCGACGGCGGAATCATCGGAGCGGACGAGGGAATGATTGATTGTTCATAACACATGGTTGTCTAATAGTGGAAATAATATTAAAATCAGATTACATGATAATATAAGTTCAACATACACAAATACAACAATTGAAACCACAAATAGTAATTGTCTTTTATTTTACTAAGTCCGGGTCTTAAATGAGCAGGTAGAAGTCCACTATCTTGCTTAACCTGAAATCATGTGAGAAAATAAAGTCAGCTAACGAATGCTGGTGAGTAGTCATAGTTTTGAATATACATATAGATTGATTGATTGATTGAGAATAATCCAATTCACAAGGTAACGTTAAGACTTATATTGCAATAGTAAACATATAGATAAAACTGACACAATAACAACCCCTTGACTTGACACTTGCAAATAATAGACTCCACACATACACCATAGTTTAACTCCTGCCTCTGGCACAATCACCACTCGACTATTCATATGGGGTGGGTTATCCAAACCAGTAGATCTACATTGATACCAGGATTGATTGATTGAATTAGGGTTTTATTGTCGTCCAGTTTAGCATAGTATGTTCACGTAATTGCAAGTAATACATAACCTGTCTTGAATTGAATTTAGAATGAAACAACATTAGAATATCATGATTGAACATATCGTATCACATGATTTCCCCCAAATAGGAAATGATAATAAAAGGGGATATGAATACCCACTTGATTGATGAGATTGGATTTTGGACGTGATAGTTAAACACCACGATTTTCCTTATGATTATCCTAAGGAATGGTGTCTCGAATTAGAATAATAATAATGTGAAAATTTGGGAATGATTAGGGTTTCCATTTGGTTTTGAATGGTAGTTTAAATTAAATAATTTATTTAGTTGAAATGTTTCGAATAAAAATGAATTTATTGAATGATTATGTTTAGAATCTTAATAAAATGTATGGATCAATACACGTAACGTTTTGATTTATTGTTAAAGTGTGGAAAACAAATAATTAATTTTATATATTATTATATATATTAATTAAAATTTTTTTATTTATATAACTAAAGGAAATGAAATTGTTATTTGAAATGATTTTAATATAACACTTTTTATATTTAATCATAATTAAACAATAATAACGATTATTTGAAATAATCAAAGTAATATAGTGTCAATAATAATTTAATAAATTAAATTATTATTAGAAGTTCACTTTTGTTTAAATAATTTTGTATTATTTGTAATTTTATTTATTTAAACATTTATTAAAATAGTAAAATGTTAAAATAAATTTCAGTAATTAATTAATTGTTCAAAATTTTTTAATGTTTGTAAATATTTTATAATTTTTACAATTTTTTTTATAATTTTTGGAGGCTTAAAGGCCCCAAAAAAATGGTTGAGGTGCCCGGGGTCGAACCGGGACCTCATGGATTGCAATGGGTGCAGGGACCAGTGAACCCAGGTCACAACCCCGTTAGGTTCTGTTCCAATTGTTTTAAACACCAACAGCAAACCATCCCCAATTGATATGAACCCTAGATTCGATTTGGGTCAATTGAAGCTAATTCGATATCAATAGGCTCTGCAATCATGGGGCTTTTGTTCCCCATGATAAATCGAGTGTGTGTGTGTGTGTAATTACCCGTGAAATGATGAATTGAAGCTGAATGGTCGAGAATAGTCGCGGCCTTTGTGTGATCGATTGAGTGGTCAATCCTTGATGAAAATGAAATTAATTCCACAGAAAGCTTCGTATGAGGATCTTGAAACAAAACCTTTTGCCAATTTTGAAGATTAAAACCCGGAGATAGTGTTCGGTGTGGTGTGTGTCGCGACCGAGAGGGGAGTCGAGCGGGGTGTTTGGTTTGTTTTTGAATGAATTGAGAATGGGAGTTGTTTAGAAACTGAGTTATGTGGTTCATATTCGTTTAATTTGATTAAAATACGGTGTTAGTGCGATCTGTGGACTGACAAAGGTCCGACAACGCGTGGCTCGGGTTCTACACCGCATGCGTTCGAATTGGAATTGTTTATATGGCACGAGTTCGAATCTCCCACGTGAAGTGTCGGGAGTGTTTGTTTTGGTCAGAAATCGCGTGATCGGCTGCTGCGGGCTTGCCGGAGGCTCGCCGGAATGTGTGACCGGAGGGGGAAGGGTCGACGGGGTGGTGGCTGTGATTTTAAAAGAAATTACACATTGGGTCCCTGTGGTATAACATTGTCAAACCAAACTAGAGTTTGTTTTTTTTTTTTTTAGTTTAAATAAATTACAATTTAACCCCTGCACTAATTTATATAATATTATTCTTTATATATATATATACCTATATATATATATATATATTATAACAATATATTATTATTATATTATTATTATTATACCATTAATTATTTATATTATTTTATTATTATTATTATTGACTTTGTTACGAGTCGGGGGTTCGGAAGCGGTCTCTATCTTCTAGATAAGGAAAGACATGCCAACATATACCCCTCCCAGACCCCGCTCTATACTGGTATGTTGTTTATTTTATTATTATTATTAACATCAACGTATCGAACAAAAATCAATTTATTAAAAATACGCAATGTTACAAATATCGGAATGACCCATGTAATACACTACATGTTTAGGGATCACCGTTACGTATAAAGTGAATAACATTCTGAGACCAGTTCCTCCCGTTCTACTAATTATGGTTATCTATTGGATCAGGAATACTTTCCACAATATCTCGTGAGTTTGAAGAGGACTCATTTTGACGTCTTCTACTACCTTCACGAGAAGACATTTTAACTGTTTCGTTTCTCACTAACCGATATAACAAGTCATATATATAACGGTTTATATAGAATCTTAAATCGAATCAAGGAATAGTACGTCGCGTCACATAATTATAAAATTTAAAAGTGCACGCAAATCGAGAAAATTAAATTCTCAGAAGGACAACTACGGCCCGTGACGGGCCTCACGGGCCGTTATGGATTGTGTTAACGGGCCGGGGGTGTGGACATTTACGGGCCGTTTGTTCCTACACGGGCCGTGAGTAGATGTAGTTGTGAAAATTAAATTTCGAGGGCCTCACGGCCCGTGAGGCCCTTCACGGACCGTGAGAAAAGTCAAAGGGCGTCCGGGAATCACCTGACAGTGCGTGTAATTAGCTTGGCCCTTTACTAGGGAACTTGACATTTGAACATCACCTCTAATTTTCGTCTCCGGTCGGAGCAGTAGCGTGTAGCCACCGTCGGAAAACCAGGTACCGTTTTCCTCTCGTTCCGGCGACACACATACGAAAATGCTATCATCACCGTCTTCAAACCCAAATTTTTCAATGTATCAAACTATATATTTGATCTTCCAGTCGATCTTATGCCCTAATTGTTTACTGTTGTTCATAATTATCTTAAGTATCAGTCCGAGCTCCTTTTCAACAAATTAAGCATATAATTAAGCTCTGTTTTTTCGTCAAGTTAACTTGATTCTACGTGTAACTCGATTTCCCTTCGTTTTTATGTTAAATTGAACCTTATTGTTCCTCGTTGTTCACTCACTGATCCTTTTCCGGCGAGAGTTATCTTCTGTCGCAGAGATCATCAGGCGCAGAAAGTTCACAATTGATAAACTATCGAGAGTATCCATTGATTTGTCTGTGTAGAATTTAGTTGGTATGAAACTTCGATTAGGGTTTATCTAACTACTGGTTCTGAAACCTTATATTTACACTGCAGGACTCTTAGTTATAGATGAATAAACCAGAAAAAAGTGATTCAGAATTTTGGATTTTGAACTGTGATTTGCATTTAGGATTTGGCAATTCATTATGAAAAGCAATTTTTTGTTTTTCTGATGATCAATTTTTGTTTTTGGATGATCGTTTTTTGTTACACATGTACAGGGTCTCGTTTGTCTTATCGGTTCATACTTCATAGTAGTCTAGGCACGAGGCACACTCAAGGGTAAAGAGTAAGCCTTGAGCCTAGGCGCAAGGCGCTTAAACAGTGAGAGTTTCAGCAACACACGGTTTAAGCATGCTGTTTTTAGTGGTTTGGACATGTTTTAGGCTAGTTTAGACATGTTCCAAGCTATTTTAAGATGTTTTGGACCATTTTTAGATTTTGGATGTTTCAGACTAGTTTTTGCCGGAATGTCCGCTTGTGAGCCTTCATAGATGCAAGCTGTTTTGTTACGCCAGAGCGCTTGGCTCGCCTTTGATTAATAGGTATCTGTTGGGCTTTATTAATATATCTTTGGTTATATTTAAATTTTAAACTTGCGCACACAACTACCCAATACAAGTCGTGAACTTCCAACCTCAAGGTTACTTTGAGCCACTGGAGTCATCATTCTATGCTACACACAAACATGCAATCCATCTATTGTATCCAATTGTTTATTCTAATTTATATTGTAATCATGAGAGAACTTATGAAATGTTAGTATCAACCTATATATCAAAATAAGCCCTTTAGCCTTCACCCTCTTTGTGCCAATTTAATGTTTGGCCCTTGGTTTTGGGTTGAAGTCTCTTAATTTGTGACTGGGTGGGTATGCATCCAATTTTCTGTCTAAGAATATCCAAATAAATATATTAGGTTAGGCTGAATTATACATAGACACATACACACATGTGTGTTTGTATTATGTGTTTTGGTGACCTCAGTATCAGTATTGGGGTTATTAAGTATCAGATCTTGAGTGCAGTAGGAGTTGCAGGCTGTTTCTACTATTTTTAACTGTTCTTTAAAGTTGAACCTTACATATCTTGTCAGTTTCGCTTGTTAACTTTTTTTTTTGTTTGGTTGCAGTAAGTTTTAAGTGAGGATTCACCATAAAATGGGAGAAGTGGTAACTATTTGCATTCTTTAGCATTTGTCCATTTTGTTATTTGTTAGTGATATACAGTATCAATCTTGCATCATATGTTTCATGATTGAAGTGTTTTTAATAATGTCATAATGTTTATTGAGCTACAGAATTAACAGACTGTTAAACAAAATTTCTTTTTAACTTGTTCTAGCATGACTACTTATGATGCATTAGATTTTATTCACTTGATGCATTTGAAAATATAGTTGTTCCAACTTCTGGTTATATTTTGGTTGTACAACAGGATTTTATTCAGGAAGATGATACGCATTTAGAGAGCACAAGGGCCAGATGTACATCTTATACTTTTCTTGTTTAGATCAAGTTACTATTTGACTTCAAGAATTACAGTTGTTTCGTTTTGGCAGTTGCAAGTGTTCTTAAAAGGCATGGGGAACTAACTGAGCGTCTTTCTAGGTATTAACTTTCAGAAGTACTGAATTTTAGTTTTCTAGCATATAATATTTAATCTTTACTTCCAACTTTACACCTATTTTGAAATATTATTTGATCATGTGGATCATCAAATTATACTTGTACTTTAAGCGACCTGTATTTTTGTTTCATCGTCATGCACCATAGTGGTAGTTTATGTTTTTTCTAATAAAAAATTATTAGGGACTCTGATAAATGATTTTCGAGCGTCTACAAAGGGAATTTGAAGCTGCACGTGCTTCTCAAACACAAGGTAGGTACATTTTTGTTTAGTTGTCACAAATTAGGTTATTCTAATATTATTTCTTTATTCTCAGAGGTTTGTTTGGACAGCGAGCATTGGAATGATGGGTTGTTAGCAACTATAAGGGAGCGGGTGTGATTTCTTTTTGTTATTTATTTTCTTTAGATATTGATTTTTATAAGAACAACTTTAAAAGCTTTTAAAATCTATACTTTGGGAAGATTTGCATGTCTGTTATGTTTAGCTCCCTACAATATTTTTATTTTCATATCAGGTTCATATGGACGCTGAGAGAAAGGCGATGATGTCTCCTGTGGATGCAAGCATGCCTCCAATGCCTGAATTTCATGACAAGATTACATATAAAGTTGGAACCAAGGTATCTTTTTATTTTCTATTGCTTTCTGCAATGTGGAACCAAGCTATCATTATGTTCTTAATTATTAGACTTTGGTCTAATTACATAGTTTTTCCCTAAATGGCATCTGGAAGCCCCTCTCTCTATATGATAACATCAACATTCTTATAAGCAGATAATTTGTTGTTTGGAAGGAGCACGCATTGGCATACAATATGATACATGTTTGCTGGTAAATTGTCCGATTCCATTTCTTATGTTGCAAATTTATGTAGCACAATATGTTTATTTTTAAATTTTATGGGGTTTTAGGTGAGCCACGTGAACAATATCATTGTGTTCTTGAAAGCAAGTCATTTCTTGAAAAGATGACTGTCCTTGAACACACTGTTCCTTTCTTTTTGCCATTACGTGAAGCAGAAAACGATCTTTTATCTTCAAATGCAATGGTAATTCTAATAGCATTCCTCAGTTCATGTTGTCTGTATGATTTTGTTTAATTATTGTGCTTTATTTCAGAAATTCATTGATCACATAGGAGACCTATTGCAAGCATATGTTGATAGACGGGAACAGGTGTGTGTTTATAATTTAGCAAGTATTTAAATATTTGGATGACCAAGATACCCTTTATAATGTTGTTTTCCACATGTTATAGGTTCGACTCATTAAAGACTTATATGGTAACCAGATTGGTGAACTATATCATAGTCTTCCGTATCATATGATTGAATTCTTTATAGAAGATTTTGATTGGTTGGTATTTTCTTGTTATTCATTTATATATTACCAATACAGGATTAATATTAGTGTAACTGATGTTGCTAATTCTTGCAGCAAGGTAACAGTGAGTCTTAGATACGCAGATCTGTTGTCTGTACTTCCAACTGGTATAAGTGTAGTGGCATGGCCAATGAGCCATTCAAAAAAGTCCCCAACCAAGGGTAAAAAGGGTAAAGTAGTGTTTGGAAACAATGCGGGTCCCATGCGTTTATTCTACGCAGAAGCTGCATTGCGCACCTTGAGTTTGCCAGAAGGTTTATATTCTCTCTCATATATTAAGTAGATAATCAGAGATTTTAGTTATTAATGGATCAGTTTGGTTGTGTTTTATCTCAAATGGTTGAAACAAATTTTAATGTCTTTTAAATAGCTAATTAATCATATGTTGATTAGTTTGTGACTGATGCCCTTCGGTGGTTGTGGCGTTGCAGCATTTGCTGAGATCGTGTTGAATCTTCCAGAAGCTCTTGAACAGATTGTCCAACTCAAAGATCCTGCTTCAGCTTGACAAAATGTTAGGAAATTGTCTTGAAGTTGAAGGTTTAAAGTTCAAAAATAAAAAATAGGGTACTTGATCCCCGATGTTTTGAAGCAAGGATTCCCAAAAATTGGTGTAGTTTTGTAAATTTAATATTCTTTTGATTTTAGGAATTTTTAGATGGAAGTGATATATTAGCATAGGATCATTTACATTTTGCATGAATTTGTGGTACTATTTCAGACCAGGCCTATAAAATTTGGATTTGTACAGTGATGACCTATAGAGCTATTGTTGAAATTGTGCAATAGCTAATGATAATATTAATCCGTTTTGTATCAAATGTGGTTCTTAACCAGAATGCTTTGGTTCTGGCTACGGGTCAGGTAGGTAACAGGTTAAAACAGATTTTGAAACTTGTCATTAAAATGATATTAGTTTTGTTCTGGTCAAAACAGGCTCCGACAAAAGCGAGTTAGGTATGAAACATGCTGTTTTAGTAGAAGTATCAAATGAGAATAATGAGCGGGTCAAAATGGGCTTCGATCAAAATTGCATGTTTTTTTTAAATTGTGCTTAAAGAGCATCGTATAATATGTATCAGATAAATATGTGATTTTGCAATTTTGAGAAATTAATTATGTAAATCCATCAGTATTGACATAATAGAATAAAATATACAAGATCATATTTCTAACATGTCTGCTTGTTTGCATTTTGTCTTGTTTTTCTTTTTCATTCTTTGCGTAATTAAAGTTATATATAAACGAACAAGTTGTACTTAAACGAACTTCTAACTATTAATATAAAATGTCATATTCCCCAACACTTGTTTGATGGTGAAACATCCGTTATTTCAGAATTATATATGTATAAACATAAAAGCCTTCAGTTCTAGCGGAACTCGGAAGTATCAAAAAATTGGACTCTTTTTTGTGGGTCTTCTAGTTACCATAGTTGATTAGAAATATTGTACTGACCGAGCCTACTAATAAGCCTGTTGGGCTTCAACACTAACCACAAAGTGATTCATTCTGGGCTTGTATGCTTTCTTTTTATATATCATCTATAATTTTCAGAAATGTTATGGTACAAATTGTTTTTTAGTATGAAACGTACTGAGTTATCACCCAATAGTGAACATTACGGATGGAATTATAACGCAAGTATAAAAATTAATCATGCAGGGTTGGAATAATCATGCAAAGGTGAATTTGTTACGCAAGAAGCTTTTCTTGCGTGATAATTCCATCTCCGCATAATAATACCACGCGAGTGTAATCCACCTTGCGTAATTATCACTTGTTATTGCGTGATTATTACTTGTTCTTGCTTTATAATTCCACCTTCAAACTTCGTATGCTTCGCACGAAAAAGACACTTTATATAGTAACCGTCCCTATAATTTTATATAGAATATATAACACGTTGGGCTTCAACCCTTACATAGACAACCATTTAATCGTTTATGTACAAAAAATTAGCTAGGTACACAACCATACAGGATCCAGATTCGCAACATTTACTTTGAATTCGGTTTAACATGTTCGCTCTGATCCACCTGTTTAAAACCGGTTTGGGTACATATACTTTGAATCTGGTTTTGAAACAACATTTTATGTCAAGATAGTATTTTTGAATAACTAAACTATATACCCATTTGTGTGAAGCGGTTTATGATCCTTTTATAAATTTTGGTTTTTAACAAGACCAGTCAATTTGTCTAAAAATATATAGGTTGGCGTTTGGTAAAAAATTGACACTACGGTCAAACTTGGAAATCTTGGGTTCGACTAATTTTGACTTTGCCAATGTTTCCCATCATCTAAACATGCAATTTGATAAGTCTAAATTTTAACCTCAAGTCTTTTTAAGTTTCTGATTCGCTTAGTTTTATAAATCTTGATATACTGTTGTTCTAAATTTTAAATTATAAAACTAATTTTCTTAAAAAAGCAAATACTTATTTTCCAATATGTTTGTTGTAATTAACTTATTTTTTTGAAAAAAATGAGATATGGAATGAGTGTATATTCTTGTTTTAATATAGAATATACATTTATATTGACATACAATTTAATATCCTGAACTAAATTTTCTTTAATTAAATGAAATCATTTGTCATTCATATGATATTGTTTATCATATACTTTATAATAAAATATACATATAATAAAACGTTTAAATTGTGAAAAAAGAAAGTGTGATTATATTTCGTTAAAAGTGCAAGGAATTGTGGTTATAATAAAATATAAATATAATAAAACGTTTAAATTGTGAAAAAGAAAGTGTGGTTATATTTCGTTAAAAGTGCAAGGAAATGTAAATATATTTGAATTGTGAAAAAGAAAGTATGGTTAAATTTCACTGTCGGTGATGTGCTTTTTCTTTTGATGGAATAGGATAGCCGACTCTTCCATAAATAAACAGTTTTTATAAATTTATTATAATTAATTTAAAATAAAATCTATACTATATAATAAAAGAATAGCTAGTTTGAATCAAAGATCATACTTTTAAAAAGCAAAGCCTAGAACCGAGTGAGTTATTCACACATTGATCAATAAAAGAATACTAGTTATCACATGTCATTTACTTGTCTCGTTCTGGACAAGTAAAATTATTCCAATCAACTTAATAATTTATGCAACTAAATCAATTATTAGTTAATATTGTCATTTAAATTGTTCAATTATATATTTTTGAATTCTACATACTGAGAATGACTTTATAGCCAGAAAGGATCTAATTAGAAAAAAAAAAAACTTTCAAGCATATATTTACATATTCAACAATCTAATATTTGTTATGATTTGTTAGATCATACGGTATTTTCTTTTGTTTTATTATTGTAGCCGAAAATATCCAACTCATTTATTTCGTTTATTACCATTTTAGAAGTTCATCAAATTCAGTTTTAGAAAGCTGTTTTAAATATAATTAATTTTCGTTCTAGTTGTATAATATTTTAAATTTATCAAAGACAATAAGATTTTATAATTATTTTCTGGTTCTAACTAGCTATTTAATTTAATATGTATGTTCATTGAATCCGTCTAACTTAATATATTCTTGTTCACGTACGGACACCAAAAATGATTTTTTTAAAGTAAATGATAAAAACGCACCATAGCTTGAAAATTTTCTTTAATATATACTTGCACAACTTTTAATACGCTAAAGAGTTACTTGTTCACCATAAACTCTTTGTATTCCCATACCCCACTTGTACTTTCACAGCCTCTTGCAGACACACAAAGTATAAAACACTTGATTTAATAATACTATAATAGTTTAGGTTAAGTTGTAGATAATTATGGTGATATGTATCGTGTACGAGTGACAACCTTATGTTTTGACAGATTTTAAAGTATTAAATTTCATATATAATGGTATATATGAGGATCGAGTTAAGTGGTACACGTAACTTAATTAACAGGCGAAATTAATAGTGGTTTGATCGATAAACCACCTGTATATATGGATCCGTCAAGAAGGCGTCTTATAAGTTTGTTAATTAATCGATCATGTAAAAGTCTTCATGATCGAGTTTGTTCCTTGTACGTAAAACTCATATACTTAAACTTTAATTTATTATTTTACTACTAAACATTCTTATCAAATTCAAAAGTACTATATATTGAAAGTGAGATATATATATCGATATATCGGACATACATACATTGACCTTCAACTCTTCTTCTTGCCAACGTTCCCTTATCACCTGTATTTATAAATAATATTAATCAGAAGCCAAAGTTAAATACTTCACGTCACTACAACACTATATATATATAAACATATATATACATCTAGCTACAGGAAACATACACATATATATATGTGTATATATATGGCTTATGTTATTTATTCGGACGCCCCATGGACGCTATGTATGAATATAGGTGCCAAGTTTGTCATATTATGTCTGGTGGCGGCCTTATATGGATGGCTTGTACATATATTATATAGAGGGTGTCTTCATAACCTTTTGGGTGTACTATCTGTATGTATGTATGTATAGTTATAGGTACACTACAACTTTTAAAACCGTTAGTGACGGGCAAAACCATCGCAATATAGATTAATGAAGACCTATTCGACAAGCTTATAGAGACTGAGCTTATGTTTATTCAATCTACTGAAACAAATCGGTCGCAAACTCTTTGGCAAAGTAAATAAGTGAAGAACATATGGTGATGTATAGATATCAAGGTTTTAGTGCATGTTAACTTAAACTATGTTCAAGAAATTATAGGCTTTTTATAAAAATAACAAACACATTAATAAAGCAACAAAAGTATAAACAGAAACATAACAAAAAGTAACAAGCCATCGTTTTTTATATTTCAGCATCCCATGTGTAATTAAATTTGTTATTTTAGATATGGTGTAACATGCACCCGCATATCATATCATATCATATCCCAATCACGTATGTATGTCTTGTGAAATTTAAAACAAAAAATTCACAAATCTTATAATTATATAGGATTATAAACTTTTAATGTTAAACCATTGAATTAACGGTCCAAAAAAATCATCGTTTGACTCCTCACCCAGTAGTGCACTTGCACCCAAAACGTTTAGACATGAAATACGAGAAAAATGTAGCATCCCTAACAAAGGTCACTATAAAAATTACAAGTCGTCTATGGTTCAAGTCGTTGATCTTCTCTTGAATCTTTCTTGAACGGCTTTTCTAATTAAGATGATATAACATCATGAAGTCAATGTCACTTATTCAGTGTAATAAGCGGCATGTGACTTAGGTTCTCGAATGTCATTTTGATAGTCGTTGACACGATCATGGTAATCATCATCCTCTTTCTAGATGAATTGAACTAGTTTTTTAAAATCCCTAAGTATATGTTGCAGTACCAAGTTATTTGTTCAAATGTCATATACAAGTTATTGATAATCCATGACAATGGTGGAGATACAAAAGATGGCATATACAATTTTTTGACATGGATTTACCATTTCATTTTTACTCGAACAATGAATTACGGAAATGTTGAAAGCATACGAAATCTAAAGAGTATGAAAATATAGGTAGAACACAAATAGCATCAACCCTCATAAGTACGAATTAGATATTTGAATGTGAGTACAATGTGAGTACAATGTGAGTTTGTTTAACGCATTATCATTGTTTGTCATAAAAACGAAGTTTCTAATTGTTGTATCACGTATCTCGTTATTTCATTGAGCATTAATGGCAATATTTATAATTTTATTATTATTAAAGTATCGTATTAGTTTTAATAAAATTCAATGTACAAAAGTCCCCATCTTATTTCTTCCTCTGTTTGGAAAATATTTAAAAACTATATAGAATCCGTGCATGTATTTTTTTTGTAAATGAGTATTTAAATCATATTAATTTTTAATCTTTAGCTATTTGTGGATAACTCCTTTGTAAATGTTTGATAACTTAGAAGGAGAATCATGATCCATGAACTTGGATAATGTTTAATTGTATACGCTACCCAACAAAATAATATATGATCTGTTTTTGGGATTCATTATATCTTATCCAATTTGTTAACACACAAATATAATTATGAAACATGTAAAGAGCTCCCTATGTACGCGGAAGATGAAACATGTCCGATATGTCATAAAGTTTGTATGGATAAATATGGGAGCACGCAGTTCATTGTAAACAGCTCCCTGGGTTCAAATATCGGCATGACTGGGTACGGGATGTTTTGGGGGACATCCTAAGAAGAGCTGGGATTTCTGCTAAGAAAGAAGCCCCTGTGAATTTCCTCATGGACCCTATGGAAGGGTGGTCTACTTTACGACCAGCGGATCTGCTCATCTTTGGCTGGGCTGGGGGCAAACATGCTTGTGTGGACCTCACAGGGGTTTCCCCTTTGGTTGGTTTACGGGAAACGGTTTTGTAGCTGGTCAAGCAGCAAGAAAGGCAGAATCAAAGAAAGTGGATAAACATGCTAAAGCTTGCGCAGAGAACCAGCACGTCTTTGTTCCCTTTGCCTTTGATACATTTGGCTCCCTAGCGCCAGAAGCTATCAACTTTTTGACCAGGGTCCAACGGGTCATAGACAACCATTGCTCAACCCCGGGGAGGCAAGTATTTGTTTTTGGAAGGTTAGGATTTGCAATTCAGAAAGGGGTGGCGGCACAGCTTGTTGCCGTCTACCTTCTATTTTGATGTAACTTGACAAATATATTTTGCTAAAAAATTCAAGTTGAATGAAAAAAATATATATATATATATAACTTATCTTATAATTAATTTGTGTTGCCTTCCTGGAAAATGTGATCTTGTAATTAGCTTTTACGGTAGGTTTACCCCCTGTTGTTCCAAGAAAGGTCCAATTTCACTCCATAACAAATCCAATATTGATTTTGCACCTTGTTGTTGTCCCTTAATCCGTACCAACATTTCTGTTTTTGCATTTGATAAACGCATGTTGATTGTTTATAAAAAAATTTAGGTTGTTTTTGTAATTGTAGTATGTAAAACTCATTTATTAGTGGAACACTGAAAGATGTCCAAAACATAGATAAGATGAATGATATATCAATGCTTAAGTTGAATGTCTTAATCAAAATACTAGTTGGAACATCAAAATCCACTAAAGTGTAACATCGCGTATTTCAGTAAATATATATATATATATATAAATACATATATGTATATATAAATATACATATTAATTTTTGTTAGAATGTTGATAATTACAACACTTATAATAATAATAATAATAATAATAATAATAATAATAATAATAATAATAATAATCAAAATAACAATAATTATAATAATAAAGTCCAGGGGCTAAATGGTAATTTATGAAACTTAAAACATAAGTTTTAACACAAAATAACAAACCTTATAAACCACAGGGACCCAAAGTGTAAATATTTTTAAAATCACAGCCACCACCCCCGTCGACACCTCGATTTTCCGGCGAGCTCCGGCATCGGATTCCGGCGAGCTCCGGCGAAGCACAAAACGACCAAAACACTTGATTTCGAACCCCACAATTGACCGAATTGTTTCTTGGATCCAATTCGAAGTGGAATCCAACGAAAACACGCGTTAAATCCGACAAATTAACGGTTATAATCTCACTTTTATCTCGGATCCGAATCTAACTCACTAATACACTCAAACAACAATAATAGACAAATTAAAACTACCAACTCGATCATTTCTTCATTCCTAATCGAACTCAACTCTCAAATTCATCTGAAATCACCCGAAACCTTTCATTCGAACAACCTCCACTGTCGCGACCTGCAACTCGAATTAAAGCCCATCTCCGATCACTTTTAACTGGAATTGATAAAGGGCTTTTGATCCTTATCATCATGCGAAGCTAACCTCAAGTTTAATTCGATTATAATCGCCATTTGAGCATTATTCGATTTACACTACGTCGCGGCCTGTTCATCGCTAGTTCAACATCAATTTTTCATCATACAGGTAAATTACACACACCCACATACTCGATTCTTCATGGGGAACAAAAGCCCCATGAATTCAAATGCATTCCATATCGAATTGAGTTTCAATTTGACCCAAATCGATCTAGGGTTCATCCTCAAATTGGGGATGTTTGCTGTTATTATTTAAAAACAAAGGGAACAGACTCCTTTCACGAATTGGGCTTTGGTCCACTGGTTCTGCGCTCCCCTGACAAACAGGAGGTCCCGGGTTCGAACCGGGCAACCTCACTGTTTTTTTTAGGCCATTTTTATAGCCTTTAAAAATTATAAAAAAATTTGTAAAAATTATAAAAATGTTTTTACAAACATTAAAAATTTTTAAAACAACCTAGTTATTTTCTGAGATTTATTTCAACATTTTATTTATTTATTTTAAATAAATAAAATAACTAATTATATTTTCTACCAATTTATAATTAGTATATAATATATAATTATACAATGAATAAATTGAATTCAATATATACATAGATATGTATTATCCGATTATCGAAACAACTTTTATTTGAATAAATTACATATATATAATTTTACATAATCGTGTACAATTTATAACTTATGTATATAATTAACATACAATATATAGTTATGCTTACTTATGTATAAATTTATTATATACATATAATTATGTATATAATTATACATATAATTATATATAATTATATAATTATATATAATTATGTATATAATTATACATATACAATTTATTAACAAATTGTATTTATGTAAAACTTATATGTATAAAGCTCTATTAAAATTCTAGACATAATCACTTTTAACAAACTCGTTTATTTATTTCAAGACATTCAAACCAAATAAAATTAATTAATTTACACTACTATTCAAGACCCAAATGGAAATCCTAATACATTCCCAAATTCCCAAATCATTATTATTCTAATTTGAGACACCGTTTCTTAGGTTAATCATAAGGAAATCGTTGGTGTCTAAATCTATCACATCCAGATCCTAATCTCATCAATCAAGTGAGTATTCATATCCCCTTTTTATATCATTTCCCATTTGGGGGAAATCATGTGATACAATATATTCAATCATGATATTCTATTGTTATTTCATTCTAAATTCAATTCAAGACAGGTTATGTTATTACTTACAATTATGTGAACATACTGTGATAAACTGGACGACAGTAAAACCCTAATTCAATCAATCAATCCTGGTATCAATGGTAGATCTACTGGTTTGGATAACCCACCCCACATGGCTTACGAGTGGTGATTATGCCAGAGGCAATTAGTCAATCTATGGTGTTTGTGTGGAGTCTATTATATGCAAGTGTCAAGTCAAGGAGTTTATATTGTGTCGGTTTATCTATATGCTTCGCGGTTGCCATATAAGTCTTAATATTACCTTGTGAATTGAATTATTCTCGATGGATCAATCAATCAATCTATATGTATATTCAAAACTGTGATTACTCACCAGCTAACTCGTTAGCTGACTTTATTTTCTCACATGATTTCAGGTTAAGCAAGATAGTGGACTTCTACGTGCTCATTTAAGACACGGACTTAGTTAAATAAAAGACAATTATTATTTGTGGTTTTGATTGTTGTATTTGTGTATGTTGAACTTATTTTATCTTGTAATCTGATTTTAATATTATTTCCACTATTGGACAACCATGTGTTATGAACAATCAATCATTCCCTCGTCCGCTCCTATGATTCCGCCGTCGGTCGGGGTGTGACAGATTGGTATCAGAGCCATGGTTATAGGGAATTAGGTTATTAGAAATGGAATGACCTAGACTATAACTAAGTACCCTTACACATGAGTCCTCTCATGTATTTTACATGCTTAGATAGGATTTTTATGTGCCTTACGTGTTTATACTTGATTATGTGATTATCTGCCTTATGTGATTATTCTTATACTTTGAATCTATCAATGTACACACGAATCTTAAATCATATTCTAAGGCATTGTGTGCCTAATTCAAGTGATTTCAAACTCCAAAACTCGATTGTTATTCATGGTTTTCAAATCTCGTCAAAGTCCGTGTCACATGACCGAGAACATGCAATGCTGGAAGAGTGGGATACCTGTATCTTAAGGTGTTCTGTCTAGGCAAGGTATTCATACAAATTGATTACCTTACCTGGGAACCCTCGAGATGAGTATTCGCTTATAGGTACGCATGTCCTCGTTAAGGTTGTGGTGGACACAAATACTTTGATAAGTCAACGTATTCGTTTTGGTTTGCGAACCGAACGTTTACACTCCTAACCTCTCATTGTTATTTCAAACAATCTCATTAACGATTTTATTATGTTGAAAAGTTTTAAAAACCAATTACCCGTTTCTCATAGAGGTTTCTTCTTTCCATATTATACAGCATGTCTTCTCGTCAAATCCGTTCACGATCTAGAAACTCTGGCCGTAAGATTTCTGCTATTGTAGCACGTGAAGTTACTGCGGTCATCCCAACTCTACTTACCCATTTGAACCAAAGCAACAATGTTGTTCAAAACCCAACTGCACCAAACCCTCCCCGAACTTGTACTTACAAACACTTCAGTTCATGCAATCCCACTAAGTTCAGTGGAACCGAAGGTGCTACTGGATTACTACAGTGGTTCGAAAGCATCGAGAACATTTTCCTAAACAGCGAATGCCCTGAAAATCTAAAAGTCCGGTATGCCACAAGTGTTCTTCAGAAACGCGCACTTACTTGGTGGAACGGAGAGAAACGAACCCGTGGAACTGAAACTGCTCTAGCCTTAACATGGACTGAAGTTAAGGAGCTCATGACTAAAGAGTTCTGCCCAAGAAACGAAGTCCGGAAACTGGAAGCTGAGTTCTGGGAATTAACCCAAGACAGTGGCGAGAACCTAGCATACACTAACCGATTTCACGAACTGAGCCTTTTGGTACCGCACCTTGCTACCCCTACCTCCCGAGCCATCGAGAAATACATCGGTGGTCTACCCATGCAGATTCAGGATACGGTGCTAGGAAGGAATCCTTCAACACTAGAAGATGCTATCAGGCTGGCTGCACAGTTAACCGATAATCATGTGAAAGCTGGTTCCTTAACCAGGAAAGGATCGAAGAAGAATACCGATAAACTTCATAACGAAACCGTCAAAACGATCAACCCGAGCTTTCCAGGAACAAGAAGAGGAAGGCTCAATCTTAAAACTTTGCTGTGATTACCCCTGCTGTGCTAATTACTCAAGTCCCTCCAACACATAAACAAGCGGTGAACAACCAATCGCTGATAAGAAAGCCATACGCTGGACCCCATCCACAGTGTAACAACTGTAATTATCATCATCCCGCTAACACTCAGTGTCGTCAATGCACAAACTGTGGTCGTTTGGGTCATACATTCAACGTGTGCAGGAGTGCTGCTAAAGCTCCGACCAATGCACCAGTTCACCAACATCTTCCTGCAATTACCCAGGGTCGTGCATGCTATCAATGTGGTGATCCGAACCATTTTCGCAATCGATGCCCTCAACTTGTCAGCCTAGTTCCTACGGCTCAAGGACGTGCTTTCAACATTAATGCTCAACAAGCTCAAACCACCAATGATGTGGTGTTGAATAATTCTTGTCCTTGATTTCGTCTTCATGATGTAATTCAAGATTTATAATCGTGATTTTCCTTTTTGTTACATTGATGTAATTTGAAAATTTCTAACTGAGATATTTTTCCTTTCGTTGTTAAGTCGAACTTTGAACCGTTTTCACCGTAGGAGATGCAAGAGTTTGCAAGTCAACCTATGACTAAGGACACTCATATCACCTAAATGATTCTAACTCATCAAAACAGGGGTGATTCCCTTACTTTGGTGATGATTCTTTATTCATTTTAATAAATGGTTTTCCAATGATGTGTTTTATGAAATTTCATCCTTTGGATTAGGATGATTTCCTTATCTCGAGGATTGACTTCAATTATTCACTTTGGAACTTACATTTCACAAATGACATGATCTCACCAAAATAGGATTGAAACCCGTACTTTGGTGACAAATGTCAATCTTCGATTGTTTTCTTAAAGCTCAATCATCAAGATACGCGTGAAATTCATACCTTGATGATAATTTCATTTTATGGATTGTATTTTCTCAAATGAAACGACTTCGTCAAAGTAGGAGTGAATTCTGGATTTTGACGAGGAAGTCTATCTTATTATATTTTGTTTTTGTAAAAAATTCATCGTTAAGATAGGAGTGATTTCCCTTACCTTAATGGTGAGTTATCTCGTCTTATTTCTGAAGATTCTCAGATTGAACTTTTGATTGGTAAGTTAGTGGTCATACCTTGAAAGTACACCATCAAGTTAGGGGTGAAAACCATACCTTGAGGACTATTCTCATTTCTTGATCTCCAACTTACCATGGTTGTAAACAAGTGACAAGACGCATGAAGTAACTTGAAGGGTGAAATAATGTTAGTGTTTCGACCTATCAAGCCAAAGCATGATCTCTGAATTTGAAAAGAGACCCGATCGTTTTAAGTTGATTTTGATTCCAAGTTTGGGACATTTAAACTCTTAAATCGATTTCTTTCCCTTTTATTCTCATGTTTTGATCTAGCTACATTGAATCATTTATTCCTTATTTATCGACTTTCATTGTGAGTTATCATCAAAACCTGATTACGTGATGGTAATCTTCCTAAACAATCTTTTGTCAAGTAAAGATATTATCTCTGATCGTGATGGTCGCTTCATCTCTCGTTTCTGGAAAGGTCTCCAACCGGCTCTCGAAACTCAACTGAATCTTAGCACAGCCTATCATCCGCGAACCGACGGTCAGACTGAAAGAACGATACAGACGCTCGAGGATATGCTTCGGGCTTATGTCATTGATTTCAGTGGATCGTGGGATTCTCATCTTCCGTTGATTAAATTCTCTTACAATAACAGTTACCAGACCAACAGATGGCACCATTGAGGCCTTGTATGGTCTGAAGTTGGTGAATCACAAATTACTGGTCTGGAATTGATACAAGAAACAACCGACAAAATTCATAAGATCCGTGATAACTTGGTCGCTGCTAGAAATCGTCAAAAGCATTATGCTGATAAAAGACGTAAACCCATGGAATACAATGTCGAAAATCTCGTACTTCTTAAGGTATCACCTTGGAAGGGAGTGATTCACTTTGGAAAGAAAGGGAAGTTAGCACCTCGTTATGTGATTTTATTCAAAGTACACGAGCGAATTGGGGAAAGTGGCCTACAAGCTTGAGCTACCCCAAGAGCACAGCAATATACATTTGACGTTTCATGTTTCAAACCTCAAAGAAATGTCTTGCCGATGAAAATCTCCACATTCCACTCGACAAAGTCCAGATTGATGAATCTATGCACTTTATTGAGAAACCTGTGGAAATTATGGATCGGGAAGTCAAACAACTCAACATAGTCGAATACCTATTGTCAAAGTCCGCTGGAAATCTAAACGTGGCCCAGAATTCACCTGTGAACGTGAAGACCAAATGAAAGCCCAGTGTACTCATCTTTTCGTTTCAGTCTCCTCGTGAACAAATTTCGGGACGAAATTTCCTAAAGCAGGGGAGACTGTAACATCGCGTATTTCAGTAAATATATATATATATATATATATATATATATAAATATATATATATATATATATAAATACATATATGTATATATAAATATACATATTAATTTTTGTTAGAATGTTGATAATTACAACACTTATAATAATAATAATAATAATAATAATAATAATAATAATAATAATAATAATCAAAATAACAATAATTATAATAATAAAGTCCAGGGGCTAAATGGTAATTTATGAAACTTAAAACATAAGTTTTAACACAAAATAACAAACCTTATAAACCACAGGGACCCAAAGTGTAAATATTTTAAAATCACAGCCACCACCCCCGTCGACACCTCGATTTTCCGGCGAGCTCCGGCATCGGATTCCGGCGAGCTCCGGCGAAGCACAAAACGACCAAAACACTTGATTTCGAACCCACAATTTGACCGAATTGTTTCTTGGATCCAATTCGAAGTGGAATCCAACGAAAACACGCGTTAAATCCGACAAATTAACGGTTATAATCTCACTTTTATCTCGGATCCGAATCTAACTCACTAATACACTCAAACAACAATAATAGACAAATTAAAACTACCAACTCGATCATTTCTTCATTCCTAATCGAACTCAACTCTCAAATTCATCTGAAATCACCCGAAACCTTTCATTCGAACAACCTCCACTGTCGCGACCTGCAACTCGAATTAAAGCCCATCTCCGATCACTTTTAACTGGAATTGATAAAGGGCTTTTGATCCTTATCATCATGCGAAGCTAACCTCAAGTTTAATTCGATTATAATCGCCATTTGAGCATTATTCGATTTACACTACGTCGCGGCCTGTTCATCGCTAGTTCAACATCATTTTTCATCATACAGGTAAATTACACACACCCACATACTCGATTCTTCATGGGGAACAAAAGCCCCATGAATTCAAATGCATTCCATATCGAATTGAGTTTCAATTTGACCCAAATCGATCTAGGGTTCATCCTCAAATTGGGGATGTTTGCTGTTATTATTTAAAAACAAAGGGAACAGACTCCTTTCGCGAATTGGGCTTTGGTCCACTGGTTCTGCGCTCCCCTGACAAACAGGAGGTCCCGGGTTCGAACCGGGCAACCTCACTGTTATTTTTTGGGCCATTTTTATAGCCTTTAAAAATTATAAAAAAATTTGTAAAAATTATAAAAATGTTTTTACAAACATTAAAAATTTTTAAAACAACCTAGTTATTTTCTGAGATTTATTTCAACATTTTATTTATTTATTTTAAATAAATAAAATAACTAATTATATTTTCTACCAATTTATAATTAGTATATAATATATAATTATACAATGAATAAATTGAATTCAATATATATACATAGATATGTATTATCCGATTATCGAAACAACTTTATTTGAATAAATTACATATATATAATTTTACATAATCGTGTACAATTTATAACTTATGTATATAATTAACATACAATATATAGTTATGCTTACTTATGTATAAATTTATTATATACATATAATTATGTATATAATTATACATATAATTATATATAATTATATAATTATATATAATTATGTATATAATTATACATATACAATTTATTAACAAATTGTATTTATGTAAAACTTATATGTATAAAGCTCTATTAAAATTCTAGACATAATCACTTTTAACAAACTCGTTTATTTATTTCAAGACATTCAAACCAAATAAAATTAATTAATTTACACTACTATTCAAGACCCAAATGGAAATCCTAATACATTCCCAAATTCCCAAATCATTATTATTCTAATTTGAGACACCGTTCCTTAGGTTAATCATAAGGAAATCGTTGGTGTCTAAATCTATCACATCCAGATCCTAATCTCATCAATCAAGTGAGTATTCATATCCCCTTTTTATATCATTTCCCATTTGGGGGAAATCATGTGATACAATATATTCAATCATGATATTCTATTGTTATTTCATTCTAAATTCAATTCAAGACAGGTTATGTTATTACTTACAATTATGTGAACATACTGTGATAAACTGGACGACAGTAAAACCCTAATTCAATCAATCAATCCTGGTATCAATGGTAGATCTACTGGTTTGGATAACCCACCCCACATGGCTTACGAGTGGTGATTATGCCAGAGGCAATTAGTCAATCTATGGTGTTTGTGTGGAGTCTATTATATGCAAGTGTCAAGTCAAGGGGTTTATATTGTGTCGGTTTATCTATATGCTTCGCGGTTGCCATATAAGTCTTAATATTACCTTGTGAATTGAATTATTCTCGATGGATCAATCAATCAATCTATATGTATATTCAAAACTGTGATTACTCACCAGCTAACTCATTAGCTGACTTTATTTTCTCACATGATTTCAGGTTAAGCAAGATAGTGGACTTCTACGTGCTCATTTAAGACACAGACTTAGTTAAATAAAAGACAATATTATTTGTGGTTTCGATTGTTGTATTTGTGTATGTTGAACTTATTTTATCTTGTAATCTGATTTTATATTATTTCCACTATTAGACAACCATGTGTTATGAACAATCAATCATTCCCTCGTCCGCTCCGATGATTCCGCCGTCGGTCGGGGTGTGACATAAAGTCGGATGTTTTAGTGAAAATACGTTCAAAGATTTGATTTAAGGAGATGAAGATGTTTCAATTATAAATACAAATGTGTCTTGGTTGAAAATGCATAAAAGAACACCAACTCCAAATATCTCCATTTCTTCTCTCAAAATTCTTAACAATTTTGGTAATCATCTATTATTTTAAGATACATTTTGGGTTTTTGTGTCCACACATATATTACTAATTGATTCGTTTGTTGTGCACTAGAAGACATATAACATTTTTTAGAGGAAAATCAAACTCTATTTTTAATAACCACAAAAGAATTTTTTGAATCTCCTTTAGTTATACAGAAACGATTAAAATTATAGGTGTGAATACGAAAACCCAAATTTAGCAGAAGAAAAAGAGAAGGAGAAGAATCAAAGAACTCTTAGGATTTTTTTTAAAGAGAAATGAAAAGAAAGCTCTAGAAAATTAGTGTTCTTTTGTTGACATTGAGTGTATTTTAAATAAAACAATCGACTTTAATAAAATGTAGTGTTTCACGTAGCATTTTTCATTCAACTCAAATTTGACTAGAACAATCAATAGGTGTTTTAACTAGCATTTTGATTAAAAGATCAACTTTTAGTAATGATATCTAATTTATCATTAGTTTCATTTTAAACGAAGTTAATTTGGTTCATTGTGATGTTATCACATTGTAGAATGCGAATGTAATAAATAAGATATATTAACAATAAGTAATTTTATTTATATATGTCTAAAGTTAGAAGAAACTCATTTTTCTGCCTTTTTAAAAAAATATTTTTTTACCAATATTAATAAGCGTGGTTTTGCAAATATAAATAAAGAATTTTTTTTTCAGTGACATAAAATTGATACATTTTATTTATCAAAAGAGACACGATGTATATTGGTAAATTAACCATTATTAAAAGTAACATTATGGGATAAAATAAAATAAAAAATTATTACCATTTAGTTGTTTCTAAACAAATAATGCTATTAAAATTAAAATTACCAAATTAGTTTAACTATTTAACAAAGCCGTTGATAGTTCAATAAACATACATAATCACGAGTTACATATTTGAACTTTAGTAGAATAAAATTCAATATTCAAAGTCCTATACCACGGCTTCTATAATCTATGGAGACAATCAAATATAAAATTCATATTTGAGGTGGCACGTATATAAATATATTCCAAAGTGAGGGGTGGGCCAGGGCGGTTACCAAAAAGCAACCAAAGCTTAGGGTGTTAAATGAAAATAGTTCGGCAATTACTATTTAACTGAAAGTCTATAAAAGCAACCAAATGGACCATTTCATTTTCACTCAACCACCTCTTTCTCCTACACAACCTTAAACTCACCGAAATGTTCATCATGAACAAACCTCTTTTCTCTCTATTCACATTATGTCTTCTTGTTTTCGCCTACCAGACTCCCACCAGTAATGCCACTGGTCGAAGTCTGGTAGACGGGATATTGCTCCCGTCACAAAGGATCGAACAACCGTATCGAACTGGTTATCACTTTCAACCACCAAGCAATTGGATGAATGGTATATAACTAGATATATTATAGTTTGTTATTTTAATTATTTATTATTGTAGCTAATTTCTTTTTTTCTTTTGGGTTGCGTGGAATGGTTACGAAATGAATATAAACGGTCGTTGGATGGAATTTCGCAGATCCCAATGGTGAGTTTATATTTTATAATTTGTATGCTTGTATTTATTCTTTTTTTTAGTTACATCCGGTTGCTTGGTATTAGAGAAACTGACAATGTTAATTTCTTGTAAAAGAAGTAATATCCTAATCGGCATAATAAACTTCACCGTATAATACAAGAAAGATTATACTAACTTACTAAGATTATTAATTATTAATTAACATCACATCACAAGATGATTTAGTGGTTAAAAGTTAAAACTAATGAAAGATTTCTTACAAAAATTAAGTTCAATGTAGATAAAACATCTTGGATAACTGTTGCTATTAAGAAAACTAAAATTATTAATTAGAAAGTACCAAAGAGCATCTAGCCATGATGAACGTTTATATATATATATATATATATATATATATATATATATTTAGATTAGATTTAGATGACGTTTCCAAAAAATAAATAAATTATATTAATTAGAAATAGAAAAGTTATTAAATTAATATAGAAAGAAACATGTTTTTCATCAAGTTTGAATGGATAGGGTCGTTTGGAAGAAAAGTATCCCACCCACCAAATACGCAAACTTGGTGGAAAATAACGCATCCCCACCGCCCACTCTCACCTTTGATCTCGACGGTTAATATAATTTAATAAATTCTTATTTACTTTTTTCCATTTTCAGTCTTTTCTTTACTCTTTATTTCTTTCAACTTTCATTAAAAACTATCAAACAACAACAATAATAAAAACATGCATCAAACCATTTTCAACCAAAAAATATGGGTTGTTTGCCGAGTTATTAAG
This sequence comes from Flaveria linearis, assembly GCA_024085815.1. Classification (NCBI taxonomy): domain Eukaryota; kingdom Viridiplantae; phylum Streptophyta; class Magnoliopsida; order Asterales; family Asteraceae; genus Flaveria; species Flaveria linearis. Next base: position 89,544,132 of record CM044004.1, read on the forward strand.
TTATCTAACTGAATAAGAAATAAGATCTGAATCATTTAATATGTTTTTTAAAACTTACCTATTAAAATACTACATGAATAATTACAACATAACTTTTAACTGAATCAAATGCATCTCAGACCGATTTAAACATAAACACGTAATAAATCATTAAAATGCTATCGAACAACGTAAAACTTAAGAAATAAAAAAATCTCTTACTAAAAACATATTGGTGATATAATATTATCATACATGATGTATGCAGGACCAATGTTATACAAAGGAGTTTACCATTTCTTCTATCAATACAACCCAGAAGCACCCGTTTTCGGCACAATCGTGTGGGGCCATGCAGTCTCCCACGACTTGGTCAACTGGATCCACCTCGACCCGGCAATCTACCCGACCCACGAACCCGACATCAACAGCTGCTGGTCCGGATCCGCCACCATCCTACCCGGCAACATTCCGGCGATGCTTTACACCGGCAGCGACTCTACATCCCGTCAAGTCCAAGATCTCGCATGGCCCAAAAACCTATCCGACCCGTTTCTCCGCCAATGGGTCAAATACTCCGGCAACCCGATTATAACCCCACCCGACGGAGTCAAAGACGACTGTTTCCGTGACCCGAGCACCGCCTGGCGGGGCCCCGACGGCGTGTGGCGGATCGTAGTCGGCGGTGACCGTGACAATAACGGCATGGCGTTTTTGTATCAAAGTGCGGATTTTATGACGTGGACGAGGTACGAACAGCCGTTGGCGTCCTCTGACGACACTGGTACGTGGGAATGCCCAGACTTTTTCCCCGTGCCGTTGAATAGTACGAACGGGTTGGATACGTCCGTGTATGGTGGGAGTGTGAAGCATGTGATGAAGGCGGGGTTTGAGGGGCATGATTGGTACACGATCGGGACTTACAGCCCCGATCGTGAGAACTTTTTGCCCCAGAATGGGTTGAAATTGAGCGGGAGCACGTTGGATTTGAGGTACGATTATGGACAGTTTTATGCGTCGAAGTCGTTTTTTGATGATGCCAAGAATAGGAGGGTGTTGTGGGCGTGGGTCCCGGAAACGGACTCGCAAGAAGATGATATTGAAAAAGGATGGGCCGGACTTCAGGTAAATTTTTTACGGGTTGGACTAAACGTAGCCACCATGTTATTTTTATTAAACGTATATTGTCTTTTTAACAAGACGTGTTTAACGTGCAAGGGTAGGTTTAACCTGTCTTATTTTAAAACGGACACAACACTTTGTTGTTTATTTGTGTTTATATATATATTTAAATTTTTATTTTGTAGACATTTCCGAGGGCTCTATGGATTGATAGAAGTGGGAAGCAGTTGATTCAATGGCCAGTGGATGAAATTGAATCACTTCGTGAAAATGAAGTTAGGCTTCAAAACAAGAAGGTTAAATCTGGTTCTGTTTTTGAAATCAAGGGGATTACTGCTTCTCAGGTTAGTACCTTGTTCATTAGAAGTTGTACGTTTTGTATTATTGGTTGGATTGTCTCTTGCAAGTTTTTATTTTTGATTTTTGTTATTAGGCGGATGTTACAGTTTCGTTCAAATTAGAGAATTTGAAAGAGGCTGAGATTTTGGATACGAGTTCGGTTGATCCCAAGCGCTTTGTACCGAAAGGGGAGCATCAAGCAAGGGCGTGTTCGGGCCTTTTGGCGTGTTGGCTATGGCGTCTAAAGACTTGCAAGAACAAACCGCGATCTTCTTTAGGGTTTTTCAAAACCAACTTGGACGATACTCTGTGCTCATGTGTAGCGATCTTAGCAGGTTAGTGATATTTTTATATTGATAAAGTTAATTAAGTGTTTAAACTTTTATTGTTGATTCTTAATTACATATTTTTTTTGTTGTTTTTGTTTAAAAGGTCTACCATCAGAAGCAACATCGACACAACAAGCTTTGGCGCGTTTGTTGACATAGATCCTCAATACAACGAGATCTCACTCAGAAACTTGGTGCGTTAATGTTATCTATGTACCCAAACTACATAGTACATATAATTGGATTTCTTTAGTATTTTTGTACATTTTTGGGTTTACAGTTTCATTAACGCCCTTAAATTATTACCTATTCCAGATAGACCACTCTATTATCGAAAGTTTCGGAGCAGGGGGAAAGACATGCATCACAAGTCGGATGTACCCGGATTTTCTTAACTATGAAGACGCTCATCTTTTCGTATTTAACAATGGGACTCAAAGTGTCAAGATTTCTCAAATGAGTGCTTGGAGTATGAAAAATGCAGAATTTATCGTTGATCAAACGGTAAAAAGTGTAGCATGAAATGCTGGATGCTTAAAATCGGTATGAATATTGTTGTTAAAAGGTAGAGTATAAAAAACATGGGAGGCCAGAAGAGTTTATTAGATAGCTCTTCTGTAAAGGTCATTCTTTGTTGCTTTATTTCTTGTATAAAATTTTGGAGATTGTGGCCATTTTTTAGGCATTTGTAAATTATTAAGATGTAATAGTTTGTGCAAAAGCACATGATGCCATTGTACCAAATTATTGTTTCATTAATATACTATCAATATTTGAGTAGTCAGTTTTTTATTTATTTATTATTTTCTTAATAAGTTATTTAGCTTAATTTATTTATTATTTTCTTAATAAGTTATTTAGCTTAATTATTATTTATTAAGTCGTTACAAATAAATAGATGTCTCCTTAACCATGAAGGTGTTACATGGTGGTCTCCATTTTGAGTGTCTATAATCACACTCAAATAAATCCCTTGGCCTAACATTCGAGTCCACTATGCCATTTAGTTATGCATAAACTGGCCTCAATCTCTATGGGTTACATCCCAACTGAATTCTGTTTGTCATCTTAAACATCCTTCTAATTGATGTATTAGTTAATCAAGAGAACTTTGTATATTTTAATAGTGGATACACGCCGTAAATTTTTACTTAATATTCATCTATTGCTCATTTTGTGATACTCAAATTTGTACTCACTTAATGAGAATAAACATCAAGTGCCATCACTAAATAAGAATAAACATTAAATGCCACTACGTCCAGAGGCCATCATCCCCATCATCTTTTTAAATATAATGTGTCTACAAATGTATATAATTCTAGAAACTTCTAAATATTATACATATTCAAACCAAACTTAATTAAAATACGATATATATACATATAAATAATATAATATACATATACATATGTATGTACACATATATACATACACACACACACATATATATATATGTATGTATGTATGTATATATATATGTATGTATGTGTATGTATGTATGTATGTATGTATGTATGTATGTATGTATGTATATGTATATGTATATATATATATATGTATGTATATGTATATTGATATTTTTAAACCAAATAAATTTTTAGGTTACCACTTATTCTCATAATCTAATGAAAAACGAGGAACAAAGTCTTGATCACATATATACAAAATATAGGGATTGTGACCATGACATACAAAAGTGGACCAACTTTTTGGAACCGGCCGGCTTAATGGCAATTGGGAGGAAGATGTGAATCGGGAAGCAATTTCGAACTACAAGTAGGCTTGCAAAAAAGGTTTCACAGATGGCAACATAGAAAATCTGTGTAGAAAGGGGTTGGCAAACCGCGTTCTATACGAAAGAATTAAGTAGAGCTATAGCGGACTGTTACCATTTCCCATAACGGTCCGTGTAGGACCTAGTTAAGCTGTCTATGATAATCGATAGGAACACGGTTTCTAGATGCTCTAGTAAACCATATCCAAATGATGTGGGTGACAACTCATGAACTGAGTCTGTTTGAGTTGGGATCCAATGAGATTCGGGTTGATAATTATTAAGAGATCTGAAAAATATTTAGTTTCTTAAATTATCTATTATTTTATTTATAATTATCATATTTTTTAAATATTTGATTTATTTATGCTTATATATAAGGTTCTTAGGATATAATATAAATATTAGGGTTTGTTTTCGTTTATTATCAGTTTTATTGATTGAATTTGAATTAAAGAACATTTGTTCTTGAAACCTTTTGGTAATATTTGAGATTTTAATTAACTATTCGTTCTTAGGTCATTTAATCATTTCCGATCTTGTATCACCAAAGCTCGTACTAAATTTCATGTTACTGAAAAGCGATCAACATACCTTACAAAGCTCGTACTAAATTTCATGTTACTGAATGACTCATAATTTTACAAATTTATTTTACATTGTTTTTATAATTTACTTAAATTAAAATAAGAGTTGTGGATAAGATTATAGACATGCTGAGTTGGAATGAAATCAAAGTTTTAAGATTTTATGTTATTAAAAGAAATTGGTCCCATCACTCGCTCCAAATTGCAAAAAAAATACTCCACTAATTGACTACCCACTAATTTCCAAAAGTTCCAACACTCGATCTTCCTATCCAACCAAAGTTTAAATTTTTTATATAATTTCATATAGGTTATTTTAACTTTTTACTATGATAAATTAATGCACGTCTTTATAATTCACATAACATTTTCTAGTAAGATTAACAATACTAAATTATAAGGTACATTAGTTGAATTGGAATTACTGCTATTCGATTTAATTGTTAGATCTTTTTCTAAAAGTATATATCGAAGAACATATTTATATGTTTTTACAAAAATTGATGTTTGTAAAATACTTGTTGAAATATTATCAGAAGTGACACCCAAACTATAGTAAAATTACGTGTCTTAACATCATAATTAAATGTTTCGATTAGTTGGTACTAGTGAAACAAGAAGTGGAGCTTTTTTTAGATTTATTAAGGGTCCTAATATTTAGACACCCACTCAGATAAATCGACACTCTAATATTGGTACATTTATTGGTGATACAAGATCGGAAGTGATTTATCAAGGGGCGTATAGCTCTCTAACAACCCTCTTAATCACTTTCGATCTTGAGTCATTTAGTTGGTACATTTGTCCTCGTTTTCAGTGATTAACTATTTGTTCTTGAGTCATTTAATGTCTGGAGGTGATCGTAGGTTTTCTATTGAATGTTTTCTACAGTCACTTGACGCTCTTTTTGACGACATGAGTACTCTTTAAATAGTCATTACTCTCTTGTCATTAGAATTTTTGTTCCAATTCATCTCTGGAAATCACGATGAAATTTAGATAGTCGATTATTCTTTTGATAAAGTTTATAAAGAACTTTTGAATTCAGCCTCCATTTACATTAAGATTCCAAGTTATGTTAACCTTCAAATTTTATGTTCTAAATATTCTATAACTTTAGACACAGTTAAATGATCGTAGTTTCAGTTGATATTAAAACTTTATGAAATCTAAGTGTTAAAGCGAGATTTAATCATAAGTAACTATTAAACGGTCTCTAAGATCACTATCAGTACATTTTTAGAAGCCCTTTTGCAGAAGAACCGTTGTTCTTACTTGATTATAGAAAACTAACGTTGATCACTCTCCATAATTGGTTAACATGATGAATTATCGGTGACTAAGCCTAATATACTAAATTTGACAAATTAAATATATTATAATTTTTGTTTGCAGGTAACCAAAAACTTTTGTGGAATAAAGTGGAATGGCTTCTTATGTTATATTACTATAAAACAGGTGAATGTTATAATATGATTCAAGTAACTAACAATTGATTATTTCAATGACACTACAATCGAACCTTGAACTTTTGCATTATTTAAAACAAAAAGTGAAATGCAACGTCACACAACTTATTCGTGGCAACCTTATCCAAATCCGACGTGTCAATCCGCCTAACTAATATACATTGACCTTTTTTCTCATATAAACCTAAGCAACATATGAAAATCAATACATTAAAAGTACTTAAAGGAAACTTAATTTATTAAAAGAACCAAAAATATAATAAAAAAGATTTCAGTCAAATAGTTTTTATTAAAAAATAAAATATAAATATTTAAGTCCTCTTTTTATATTTTAAAGAAAAACTTTAACGGAATGATTATGTATCCTTTAGGTTAATATGAGACATCTCATCATCAAAAACTTATAAACGACGTGATATCAATTGATAATATGTGAATTACGTCATATTAGTTGCTCATGTAATTTACATGTTTTTATTAAAAATCATACTTGTCCTAGACAATAGAGTGGCTTGCGATCCTAATTTTATCGAATCTTTAAAACTCGGTTTCAACCATCTTCTTCATGTTTTATGCTTTTGAGATTGTTAGCTCCTTATCTTTCTTGACTATTACTTTCACTCGAAAGTTCGAGCCTACTCAAGATAACTAAATAAGTTTACGAAAATTAGTTGTGGTATTAATAAAACCGTCTCATTACGAAATTTTTCCTTAAGCCATTCAAAGTTTGATAAATAGACGTTCTATTTGAGTAAAAACTACGATGGTCAGTAGTAAGTTTTTTAGTATGTCACTCCATGAAAGGAAAAAAACGTTAATATAACATCCACTTTTAAAAAAATGCTTTTATATCGTTGAAATATCAAATATGACAAACTGTACTAGTAACCAACGTTAATATTAATTTCATATGTTTATATGCACTTTATACATAATCATGAATTCTAATTTATTCTAAACTAATTTGAGAAACTTTTTTGTATAATATTAACTACATATAATTACTATCATTTTTAGAATGTCAAATTTACTCTACTTCTACTTTCAATTACACCAAACTAAATTTGCCCCTGATTTTAAGCCTAAAACCTTCAATTTAAAAGAAAAAAGTCTCTACAAAATGTACTATTTTTACATTGGCAAAAATGAATATCATCTGTTAATATTAATAGTATAGTAAGTTAAGCCTTAAAATAATAAAAAAAAGGGTTTTCTAAAATAACTTGAAATAAAAGAGTAGCTCTTTATTCAATTATGTCCATCATTATCACATCGGTTTACAAATATATTGGACAAAGAAATCAAACATTTGACGAAAGTAGTCGGTGACAAAGTCTATTCCCACTTTCGTTGTTTTGCCGGCCTATAGGCCCAATACTAAGATTCTGCATCATGTCTCCACCTGTCAGTGTATTTATGTTGTACACACATAATCACGTATCTTTTTTTAACGGCCAACGAATAATTTTTAAGTCCGGTCATTCGGGTAAACTCATTGGCGAAAGGCTACCCACGTCCGCGAACACAGACAGCGCTGGTGACCCGGCTCGCCCACCATTCCAAGGGAAACCCACCACCCAAAGGCCCACTGTGATAAAACACTTGGCCCACTTGGAGCATATTGCAACTAGTGAGACTCCAACCCATGACCTCCACTTTGGAAAATTATAGGGTGCCTCCTCCTAAACCAATTGATTTAGGATTCATTGGCCACATAATCACATATCACTTTAGAAAACATTTTTCTAAAAAAAAGTATAAAAATACTATACTTGAATTAAGAAAAGCTTTTGTATTTTAATCTTTACCTAATACATATAAAGCGAACTTCTGATTAACTATCACAAATTTATGTTAAGAATTGTAAACTGATTAGCCTGTGTACATAGAACTTCAATAAAAACGATAAAACTAAAAGAAAGTATTTATTTCTATCATCTTATTATTTTGTTATTCTTCTTACATGTCCTACATTCTTTTATGATGTGTTCCCAAATTTTTTTAAAGGAAGAAGCGAAAAGAAGTAGAAAGTAAAAATATTTGCGTTCATAAGTTTTTTTTAACGAGAAGTGAAAGAAACTAGAAGAATTTTTTTATATTCTTTTTTCTTGGCTTTCTCCCGAATCAAAAAAGAAGTGGAAGGAAGTTTTTTAAATAACTATCAATTTTACTATTTTACTCTTCAAATCTAGTTTTAGTTAAAAGATTAAAAGAAAATAACAATAAAATTATAACCTTTTCTTTTATTTTCCTCTTATCTCAAGAACACATGAAATCTTTCTTTTCATTTTCTTTCTACTCCGGAACATTGATCAAGGACTTAGACCACCTTGTCATTAAATTTTTTTTAATTATTACAATTGTAGTGACTCTGTAAGAAAAAAGATAAATTAAGTGAATACAATGAAATAATCATAAAATTTAGTTACGATTCAATTAATCTCTTTTTCTTCTTTCTACAAATTATTATACTAGCATCCTAAGAACTTTATTTTATTAACTTACGGAAATATGCACAACTGGTTATTTTGAGAGACTTTAACCACATTAGAATGAATATTCTCTTTTTGAAATTATATAACATTTGTGAGATGATAAAATAATAAAAAGTAATCACAGAATAACAAGTGGCCATAAATGCGTGTTGTATCCAAGTATTCCACATCATATATACCAAGTGGATATGAATAGCTTAATCCAGTTCATCGGTGTTATCTATTGGAACAGTGTAGTCTTACAATGCTCAATCTCAAAATTGGTCTTTGTCGCAAGATATTTCCGACAAAATCATGAATCTTTTAGGTACGTATGATGTCATGTTTGATTTTAAATTTCAATCAAGATTGACAAGTAATCAACTATTTATACGCTATAATGGTTATAATCTTTCGTGTTGTATAATGTTATGTTAGTAGTGTACGTAGTTGTGTCGTACAATAGTTTAACGGTGTATAGATAATTTGTGATGGAGTACATGATCATCGAGGGGTTGTTGTATAGTAGAGTATTCTAATCGAGAGAATGAACTAGGTCGTTATTATTAATCTAAGATAGAAAATGTTTGTATAGTTTGCAAGTCTACTCCAACACTTGTTAGCTATGAAAGCATAGTAAAAAGACTAGGAGAGTTTTCGGTTACGAATATATAATCTCGTATCATCGTATGCATAGTCCTCAGTCTCGATTCTTAGCGTTCATTTGATTTAATTTGCTAGTGTTGTGTTTAAAGTAATTGTATTGATATACTCAAAGATGTTCACCAACTAAAGAGCTCATATCATATCTAGTGTCTTTTTAGATAACCAAATTATATTAGTAGATACTTTTGGTATTGTACTGAAGTCGTTTCATGCATTGTAAGTTAAATGTACATGTGTCGAAGGTGTCAATGTCGTTTGGAGTCATAAACCCCTCCATAGTGTGTCATGACCGCATATACATCCGATGGAAGATCTTATCATAAGTGTATTGAGCGTCTTATGATATTCACCTACGAGTTAGGACTACTTCCATCCGATATGCAACATGATGCCTTGAGGTTCAATATCTAGACTCTAGTTCACATATACACCACATTCAATTCTTAAATAACTTTTGCATGAAGCCCCGAAGTTTGAACCTTTTTTCTTTAACTCCATGCGTATATGGGTCTTTGGCTCTGTGGCTGATCCTGATAACGGGCTTTAGGCCCATAAACCTAGTCCATTACTAAAGACTAGAGGTGCACAAACCGTTTTTTTTTTGAACCCGGGTCGGGTTGGACCCGGTTCGGGTTCGGTCAACCAAATGGAGCCCGGTTTTTGACCAAGAACCGGTTCGGGTCGGAACCGGTTTTCAAGCCCGGCAAACCCAACCCGGTTGGAACCGGTTCGGGTTGGAACCGAACCGGGTCGGGTCTATGAACCGGTTTGGAAAACCCGGTTTTTTTTTCCTACTATTTAAATTATATACAAATTAATTACAAATTTTGATTAATAAAAAAATATTAGAGTAGATTAATTAAACACAATAGTATGTACTTTATTTTTAAGATTTCCATTACGATTGTACGCGTTTTTATTTTCATTTTAATAAGTAAACAATTAATACGAATAGAAATCATAAGCGAGTTTTTATAAAGAAAACATTAAAAATTACATTAATTCATAAAAGTAAACAATTAATTCATTACGAAAAATAAACAATAAAATTACATTAAAATTAAACCAAAGAAAACAAAATATCCATATTTCGAATACAAGTTTTTCTAATTTAATCGTCTTCGTCGGTTTGTGTGCCAATGCGTTGAGACAAATCATAAGCGAGTTCTTCGTCGGATAGCGGTGAGGATCGTCCGGTTTGTACCTCGTGTTCGTGTATTTCTTCTTCAATCGGTGTTTCTTCTTCAAGGTTTGATATGTGTTGTCTTCGTTCGGCCGTATCTAAGTGGTCTTTTAAACAAATACACATCTCTAGCGATGTTGGAGTTAGCCTTGTTCTTCTAATCGATAAAACCCTGCCACTAACAGAAAATGCAGACTCCGAAGCTACCGTGGAAGCTTGGACGGTTAGTAAATCACGTGCCATGGCGGCTAGGACCGGAAATTGTGATTCCTTTCCTTTCCACCATGTCAGAATATCAAATTTCAAGAATTCATCGGGAGACATAGTGGCTAAAAAATCGGTTCCCATATACCTCCCGAGTTCACTACTTGGGGTGTTACCCCTCTGACGTTTACTGTATTCATTTCTCAAAGTATTATATAAACTAATCATCGGGTCTCTACTTGAGCTCGACGAACTCGATTCCACGTTCGATGGTCGGTGGATGTTTGATGTTGCACCATATTTTCAACATAAACATTAAATAATTTTTTAAAAATTTCATTAAATGTTTGTTTTGTATTAACATTAAAAATGGATCTAAATCATGTAAATCTAAATCATAAGTTATCTCATCTATTAAAGCTCTAAAAAGCTCTAAAAATTGAGTTATTTCTTGAATATATTCCCAACCCTCTAACGGAAACGGAACAACCCGACCCCGCATCGCAAGACTATCGTAAAAAACATGAAGCTTTTCTTTTTGTCGCAAAGCACTATTAAACATTTTTCAAGTAGAATTCCATCTAGTCGGGACATCCCAATTTGGTCCTAAACAAATGGAATTCGTATCGTGACACATTTTTCTATAATTAACATACCTTTTTCTACTAGTTTTAAAAACGTCACGTAACATGTTTTTGAAAGACGTTTTAAAATCTTCAACTTCAGGAACGCCAAGACCATCTTGCACAACTAAATTAATAATATGTGCAACACATCTTGAATGAAAAAATACGCCGTCACAAACCGGTTTATATTTTATTTCAATTTTTCAATGGCGGATGTGTTGTTCGAGGCGTTATCAAATGACATTGAAAAAATTTTGTTTTCTAATTTATACGTTTTGATTACATAGTCTAAAATTTGAAAAAGATTATCACCGGTATGCGGATATCCAAATAATTCAAACGCAATCGTACGTTTCATCATTTGCCACGAACTTGGATCTATCCAATGGGCGGTGACGCAAAGGTACGATTCCGGTAAACCGTGTGGGGCGGACCAAACGTCGGTAGTTAAGTTCACAACGGTTTGTAAATTTTCAAATAAAACCTTTAAATCATTTTTTGCTTGTTTCCAAAGATTTAAACAATCACGTCTAAGAGTGGTGCGACTTACGTGAGTGTAGCGTGGTTGAAGAGTTTCTTGAATCAATTTTGTTAACCGAGGGTTGTCGAAGTGATCGAACGGTAATCCTTCTTGAATTACAAACTTTGTCATTCTATCTCGAACCATATCGACGTTGAAGTTCCATAAACCACCATCGTTTCCGATTGATGTTTGCCCTTGACTCGGTGTACTTTTCAAAGACTTGCATCATTTGGTCATATGATTTCTCAAAGTCGAGTTTGAATCCGACTTGAAAAACGAACCACAAGCCTTGCATCGAGCTTTATGTTGACCATTCGACATTTCGCATAAGTCGAAATTACACCAAATCTCTTGGTTTCGCGTTGTTGAAAGAATTCTAACAACGGTAGCGACACTTGAGGATCCACCGGTTGGAACGGAAGATTCAGAAGCCATAATTCAAGAGATTGAGAGAATAGAAAGTTGAGAGTGAGGAGCGTTTTTGCGTTTTTAAGCACGTTTTTGAGCGTTTTTGAAGTTTTGAGTGTTGTGACTAAACCATTACACCCACTACCTATTTATACTATCATATAAGGGCAAAATGGTCATTACAAGTTGAAAAAAACGGTCAAAAACAAGCCCAAACGGTCATATAGCCGTTACAAAAAAAATAATTCAAACGGTCGAAACCGGTTCAGAACCGGGTTTTTTGAACCGGTTCCCAAACCGGGTTGGTTCAAAACCGGTTTCAAACCGGTTTGTGTGCCAAAATCAAAAACCGGTCCCGAACCGGTGGTTTTTTTTCGGTTTGGAATCGGTTTGGGGGTAGAGCGGGTCCGAACCGGTTCGGGTCCGAGTCGGGTTGTCGGGTCGGGTTTTGAACCCGGTTCGTTTGTGCACCACTACTAAAGACTTGAAAGTTGAAAGTCCCCCCACCCACAACCCCCAACAACCAATGTAGTGTAATAAAATTTAAAGTTAAGTTAAATCTTACTATTTAAGTTTTATTAAAAATAATCATTTTTCTTTAAAAAATTAAAAATATTATTTACCTCTAAAAGTTTCATAAGTTAGTTTATTTTTAGTCAAAAAGTTTCAAAGTTGTTTATTTTCAATCCAAGAGTTTCATTCGTTGTTTCAGCTTTATCCCAGATAATGAAACTTTTGAAGTGAAATGAAAACAATTTATAAAATTTTGAAGGTAAATTAATGTTTTTAATCTTTTCAAGAAAAATGGTTATTTTAGTCAAAGTTTAGGAAGCAAAATTAAAATTAACTTAGATGACCTATATTAACCTTGTTAATAAATATTAAGATAGTGGTAATCTTAACTTGCGTTGAAGGAATGGTCTCGAAAATGTTATGATAGGAAACTATAGGATCTGCTACTCCAACCGTATCTAGTGAGCTGGCTAAGAGTCTCTGTCCTGATCTAGGCACGAAGGGTTCTATCAACTATCACGAAGTCAGTCCTGAGAAGCTGGTTAGTATGAGAAATGAATTGGTGGATTATATGAAGCAGGACATCTATCTATTAGGTGGTGTGATGAAAAAAGCACAAGACATCTATTGGAATCTGTACAAAGTGGACATTGAGAGTAAAATCACCCTTTCATCACTAGCTCTAAGCATCTTTCGTTTGAGATACTACGATGACTCTCGTTTTCCAATCCACATCCCTAGCAGAAATGAAGACAGCTTTATCAGACATGCATACTACGGTGGTCATACGGATGTGTACAGACCTAAAGGCGAGGACCTATACTACTACGATGTGAACTCCCTCTATCCATTTGTCATGAAGGAATACCCAATGCCAGGTGGTGTACCAGTCTGGTATGGAAATCTGGAAGACAGGGACTTAGATGGCATGTTAGGCTTTATTGAGGCATATAACCAATCGATGAAAGAACATGAAACCCAATGCATGCAAGGGGAGCTCGCTCGATTCGCAGATTGGTCCGACTCGTAATTCACTTGCCGTTTACCGGGGCTTCCATTCAAAGCTTATAACACTTCTCCTTCCGACTTTCATGTGAATGCATAATTTAAACCCAATGCATCCACTGGCTAGAAAGAAATCACGCGATTCACCACATCACCTCTTGAAAGTTCACGCAACTGTACATACCTTATTCGTTTGGTTCTATATTATTTTAAATCTAACTAGCAGGTGAAACCCGCTAGTTGTAGCGGGATGTTAAAATTTGAAATGCTTAATTATGACGATTCGTATATTAAATTCACATCAAAATGTTGATCAAACCAAGAATTTTATAAAAATATTATATTTTAAAGCTACAAGAGGAAAAAAATTAATAAAAAACGAAATCTTGAAGTAGCTTGAATTTATATGTTTATGCTTTAAAGATTTGTAAATCAATCACACACAACTTTATTTAATTGAAATTTACACCAAAACATACGTATAAATAAGTGTTTTAGAACATTATTTTCGAAATATTTATAAAAATCATATTTTAAAAGTTATGGAAAAGCTAAATATTATATAATTAACTATTAATACTAAAATTGTTAGCTCAACTTCATTTAGAATGAAATACTGTAACACCCCAACCCGGAGAGGCTGACGTGTCACTATTACAGATATCAAATCAAAAACCAAATCCTTAATATTAAGAGATAATTTCAAGCAAACCAGATAATCCGAAAGAACCTAATTAAGTTATTCATTACATCAAATAAAGAAAAATACAATCTTGATCTTCAACCACTCTTCACTGATTTCCCGGAATACCCTGATTACCTACAATCAAATAAGAAAACACCACAAAAGAAAATACGGCTAAGCCAAAAGTTGCTCAGTGGCGGAAATAACAATAGTAATGATAAGAAGCGTAACATACTGATATCTGATACTGAACTGATCGTATGATATGGAAAACGGAAATCTGAATCTAAACATATAATACTGATACTGAACTGAACTGATCTACACGACGCGTATATACAAACAAAATAAGTCGTGTAATATAAGAAGTACCCAGAGCCAAAACTGAACTGATAAGTACATAGCTAGCTAGACTATGCACCAATGAGATGGTGTGTGGGGCGTACACACATGATTCCATCCCCCGGAACTGAACTGAACTGAACTAGGATCGATCCATCCGCCTCCCAGATATTATGACCAAAGTACTACCTGAGTACTAACGTGTTAACGGAGACGCCGTGAACTATTTATTACACACCGTCACGAAAAGTGTCACATCATTGACGCCACAATGATATGTCGGAGAGCTCGGGTAACAGAGTATCAAATCAAATGGTAGTACAACTACCAAAATATAACGTATCAATAGAACATTTATAGGAACATGCAATAATGAGCACAAACTTATAAAATATATATTGCATGCTGTAAGCCTTCAACAAGTAAAATTAACAAGTCGAACGAGTCATAGCATAACAAATAATGTTAGACGACTAGTAAAATACCAAAGGCTAAACGAGTCATATTAACGGAAACATGGTATCAAAATCTGTACTACAAAGTAACAGAACAAATTTATACTATGATAAAGGTAACCAAGAATCCGTACCTTATACACGAATGACAATAATCAGAAACAAGGTCTAAGCTCGGTTAACGCCGCGAGGACCTATGATAACGTAACGCAAATTATAGTTTGGAAAATTCCAGTTCTGCCCTTGTCTTTTCGCACTCGTTAAAAGTACCAAACGACGTTTAAAAATTCTGAAAATCTCTAGTTTACTAGATTAGTGATTTCTAAACAACTTTCATTTAGAAAAGTTTCTGATTTGGATTACAGAAATATGAGAAAAACGTGGATCTTTACAGCTGCGCAGAACTGCTAGCTGTTACGAAAACGACTATTTGAAGGTCTAAACGAATTAGTTTTTCTATGTTTTATATATCAACAGATTCGTTTTTTGACGAACTTCGTCATGGACATAAGGTTTAACTGATTTGAATATGTTATGAAGAAGTTATGGCTTCTGTAAGTTGGCTGTAAAATACGAGCCTAAATCAACAATTTACAGTTTATTTTTAAACAAAATAACTATTCATAACGTTTGTTAACAGCAATACATATAACTATAACCGTCAAAAGTTATATATTATTCACTTATATAATATATCAGTATGTTTTGAAGCATAATAGTGATCCATAATTTAATTAACTAATTAAATAATAGTGGTTTCTATAAAATATTTATTAGAAATATTAAAGCATTTAAAGAAATAAATTTCTAGAAAATATGTAGATGATCTTAAAAATAAAGAGAGTTTACAGAACTGATTTTTATAATTTTTGGAAATTTTTACATATTTTTAAAAAAGTCAAAAAGCTTAAATAAAAAAATGGCAGGGCTCGGGTTCGAACCCATGACCTCAAACTCACCAACCCTCACACATACCACTGAACCAAAGGCCTCAACCGCGTCATAATTCAGCTTTTAATTCTTAAAAACAAACTTAAATAATTTCCCCCTAATCCTCCAAATTCGTATAAACCCTAGAATCAATTTACCCAAAATTGAACATCCAAACGAGTATGTTAATCAATGGAAGTTTAGGGCTTTTAATCACCATCCAAAATCGAGCTAATAGGTGTGTTCAATTAACTGTTAACCAATCCCAAATCCAAAACCCCTAAATTCCAAACCGTATAAACCCTAGTTTCATCTAATCCAAAATTGAGTCCCAAATCGATGTTGTAATCGATTGAAAGCATAGGGCTTTTGTTCATCAACTAAAATCGAGTAAGTAGGTAGCTTTAATTACCTGTTTTGAAGTCGATTCGATGATGAACATTCGAAGCACAAGCTGCGACTGAGGTGTAATCGGTTCAGGTTGCAATTGTTGATGGAAATCAAATTCCTTGTACAGGAAGTTTCTAATGAACCCAAGGATGAAAAGCCCTCTATCAATTTCAGTATAAACGGCTCGGAAGGTGGATTTCGATAGAGTTACAGGTCCGCGACGAGGTGGGTATTTGACGGGGTGTTTGGGTGTGTTTTGATCGAAATTGAAAGCAGCATTCGTTTAAGATTAGGTAGATGATTGTATATACTAAGTTAATTGAATTATTGTTAGCTGAGTGCGCGACAATAGAGGGGAAAAGCGGCCGAAAGGTACACGCGGTCGGTCGGGTTAATTGCAATCAAATTTTTAATTTAATCGAGGCATAGGGTTCGAATCTTGCATAGAATGTTGTCGGGGATCAATTATTGAGTCAAATCGCGTATTTTGAACGTTAGGGGGTCGCCGGAATGTGGCCGGAGGATGGACGGAGAAGCCGATCGACGGGGACAGAAAGAAAACAGAATTTTTTTTCAAATTTTTACAAAAATGATCCCTGTGGTTTAAGCTTCTTTCACTTAATGCACAAACTTAAATAATCTAAGTTTTAAAACTGTCAAAATGCCCCCTGAACCTTTTATTATTATTATTATTATTATTATTATTATTATTATTATTACTATTATTTTTTTTATATGGGTATTATAATTCTACCCCCCTTAAAATACTTTCGTCCACGAAATTGCTAGGTACAGCTTGAATAAAGATATGGCATAACGTACACGGAGTAGTTAAAATATCAACAAGTGAACAACATCACTCACAATTATTCAATTGCTGAAACGGAATCGATTCGGCAGACAAAATCGTATAAGAGATGACTAATGTGATGTTCAAGAAACAGATAAATGATAACTTCATAACTGATAACAGAAACATATAACAGATAATAACTAAGAGGTAAATAGATACGGATATTGAGAATGGATTCCATCTTCTATCTCCCATGTAGCTTCACGTTCGGAATGGTTTTTCCATAATACCTTAACGAAAGGAATAGTTTTCTTACGCATAATGCGTTCTTGTCGGTCAAGTATGGCCTCGGGTTCCTCCTCGAACGATAAGTCTTCACAAATCAAATGAAGCGGATAATTCACAACGTGAAGAGGATGATAATTGTACCCCCTTAAAAGAGATACGTGAAAGACGTTATGCACATGTGACAGTTGAGGTGGTAAAGCCAAACGGTATGAGACTTCACCAACTCTCTCTAAAATTTCGAAGGGTCCGATAAACCGTGGACTAAGTTTCCCCTTAAGACCAAAACGTCGTACGCCTTTGCAAGGCGAAACCTTCAGGAACACTTTGTCACCGATCTTAAACTCCAAAAGTCGACGGTGTCGGTCTGCATAACTTTTCTGTCTACTTTGAGCTTCCTTTAACTTTTCCCTAGCAATAGCAACTTTCTCATTCGTGATCTGAACTAACTCGGGTCCTTCGATGACTCTTTCATCGACTTCTTCCCAACAAACAGGTGCCCTACATTTACGACCATACAACAATTCGAAAGGTGCCATGCCAATGCTAGCTTGCCAACTATTGTTGTAAGCAAACTCGACCAAACACAAGTACTCGTCCCAGTTCCCAGTCCACTCTAAGGCACAAGCTCGAAGCATGTCCTCAAGTGTTTGAATAGTGACTGACCGTCAGTCTGAGGATGAAACGCCGTACTAAACCTCAACTTGGTACCCCATGCAGCTTGCAAACCCTTCCAAAAACGAGAAGTGAACCTCGGGTCTCGATCAGACACGATAGACACCGGAGTGCCATGAAGTCTAACAATCTCTTGTGTGAACACTTCAGATAATTTGCTAACCGAAAATCCTTGCTGAATTGGGAGAAAGTGGGCCGACTTTGACAATCTGTCTACTACAACCCATATCGCATCATTCTTCTTGAATGTTTTTGGTAACCCGGTTACAAAATCCATGGAAATATCATCCCATTTCCATACTGGAATAGGTAGTGGCTGAAGCAAACCACTAGCTCTTTGATGCTCAATCATGACCTGCTGACAAGTAAGACAACGGCTAACATACTTAGCCACATCCTCTTTCATTTCATTCCACCAAAAGTTCTGACGAAGGTCCCGATACATCTTAGTAGATCCAGGATGAATAGAAAACGGAGAACTATGTGCCTCAGCTAATAACGATTCTCGTAGAGAAGAATCATTAGGCACACATAAACGTTTACCACACCAGATTACTCCGTGCTCATCTACTCTGAATTTTGATTGTTTACCAATCTCCACGTTCTGTAAGATTGCCCAGAGTTCACCATCATCTTTCTGTGCGTTCTTAATCCGGGATATTAAGTCTGACTCAATCTGGAGTGTAGCGAGATATCCGTTGCTTTTGCCAATATGTAGGCCAATACCCAATCTATCAAGATCAGTAACGTTGTGTGGTTGTAGCTGTAGGGAGGCTACTGTTCCTGAGCTCTTCCTGCTAAGGGCATCAGCTACCACATTGGCCTTTCCCGGATGATACTGAATATTGGCATCATAATCTTTTAACAACTCTAACCATCTTCTCTGCCTCATGTTTAGTTCCTTTTGTGTGAAGATATATTTCAAGCTCTTGTGATCAGTAAAAATATCACAAGTATCTTCGTAAAGATAATGACGCCATATTTTCAACGCGAAAATAACAGCAGCGAGTTCAAGATCATGCGTAGGATAATTAACCTCGTAAGGTTTCAACTGCCGTGAAGCATAAGCAATGACCTTACCATGCTGCATTAGCACACATCCAAGTCCCTTTTTAGAGGCATCGCTGTAAATCTGATATCCATCCGTGCCCGATGGAAGTGTGAGAACAGGAGCAGACACCAATCTTTTCTTGAGCTCTTCCAAAACTTTTCTCTCGTTCATCATTCCAAGAGTACTTAACCCCTTTCCTTAACAGTTGCGTAAGGGGTAGAGCTATAACAGAAAAACCTTCGACAAATCTGCGGTAGTAACCAGCAAGGCCAAGAAAACTACGGACTTCTGTGGCTGAGGTCGGTCTAGGCCACTTAGTGATCGCCTCTATTTTAGCAGGGTCCATCATAATACCATCCGCAGAAACGACATGACCCAAAAAGGCTACCTTGCTCATCCAATATTCACACTTTGAAAATTTTGCATATAGCTTCTTTTCACGTAGTGTTTCGAGCACGATACGAAGATGATTCTCATGCTCCTCCTTACTTTTAGAATAAATTAAGATGTCGTCAATAAATACAATGACGAACTTATCGAGGAACTTGCGAAAGACTCGGTTCATTAGGTCCATGAATACGGCCGGGGCATTAGTTAACCCGAACGGCATAACCAGGAACTCATAGTGACCATACCGAGTACGGAAGGCAGATTTAGGGACGTCAGAATCCTTGATCTTTAACTGATGGTAACCAGACCTCAGATCGATTTTAGAGAAACACTTTGCACCCTGAAGCTGATCAAATAAATCATCAATACGAGGCAGAGGGTAACGATTACGGATAGTGATCTTGTTGAGTTCTCTGTAGTCAATGCAGAGTCTCAAAGAACCATCTTTCTTCTTCACGAATAGGACCGGTGCGCCCCAAGGCGAGACGCTTGGTCTAATAAATCCCAAATCTAGTAATTCCTGTAACTGCTCCTTTAACTCTTTAAGCTCCATAGGTGCCATACGATACGGTGCCTTAGAAATCGGCTCAGCACCTGAAATAAGATCAATAGTGAATTCTACCTCGCGATCTGGTGAAAGTCCGGGTAACTCCTCAGGAAATACGTCAGGAAAATCACACACAATCAGATAATCAGATATATTCAGCTTTTCAGAAGATGTAGCTTTCACTGAAGCTAGGAATCCCACGCAACCGTGCGATAAGAGTTTCTGAGCCTTAAGCGCAGAGATGATTTTCAACGATTTCCGAGGCTGAGTCCCTTGATAAATGAGTTCAGGGCATTGAGGATTTCCAATTAAAACACGACGAGTCTGGCATTCAATAGTAACGTGATGTCGAGTCAACCAGTCCATACCAAGTATGACATCAAAGTCACTCATTTGCATAGGAAACAAATCAGCTTTACGAATAATAGACTCGATTCTGATCGGACAATCTCTATAGACATGCGAGATGATAGTCGACTCTCCTAATGGAGTCGTAATAACCAAAGCGTGCTCTAAAGCAGTCGGTGCAGTCCTTAAGTACTTAGCAAACAAAAGAGATACGACAGAATGCGTAGCGCCCGTATCAAATAAGACATAAATATCCCGCTTTCCTATGCAAAGGATACCGGAGATCATACCTAGGGCGTTTATTATCAGTATCAGATAAGACATATATATGTATATAATACGTTGCTAACTAAGGGGTCAGAAATATACCAGGTGCGTTAGCCGCTTCATTTGCAGTGAGTGCAAAAACTCGTCCTCCAGTTGCAGGTTTAGCTTGATTCCCTCCAGCGTTATTACGAGGGTCGCGCTGAGGGCAATCCCTAATCATATGTCCTGCACGTCCGCATCTGAAACATAATCCTCCGTCCAGACGACAAGCTCCCTTATGAAGTTTCCCGCATGTGTTACACTGAGGGATAGCATTCCGATCCTGATTAGGGTGCTGCTGATTTGGTGGTTGAGTACGAGTAGGGGCCTGCTGAGTCTGATTATGAGTTGATTTCTGGTTCTGGTTTCGATTCTTCCATGATCGAGAGTTATTGTTATTGTTGCGATCGAAACGGTTTTGACGGTCTCGTGGTGGTGAAGGCTGATTCTTATTCATATGAGAAGATGACTGATCATGGTCATTCTCTCTAGGCCGCTTGCGGTTATCATCATACAACTTCTTTCCATTCTTCTTATCATTATATAAGTTTTTAACAGCATCAACCACTTCATTAATATCTTTAAACCGATGATTCAATATAAGCTTTCGATCTCTTTCACATATGGCCCACTAAAAATTTTCTGTCTGCTCATGCGGTGAGCCTGCAGATGCACCAAGAAAACTCACTAACCGCGTAAATCGTGTCTTGAAATCTGTTATGTGCTCGTCATCCCTCTGTCTGATATTAGCATATTGTCTACGATACTCAGTGCGGTCAGCAGCAGTGAAGTATTTCTCATAAAACATTCCTCGGAATTTATCCCAAGGAAGTGTAGCTGCATATTCGTTTCCTCCTCTAGCTTGTTTCACAGTCGTCCACCATCTATGAGCATCATCTTCTAACTTGTATGTAGCCAACCTTACTTTGTATACGTCCTCAACACCAAGTACTTCAAACAATTTCTCAATATGACTGATCCAGTTTTGCACCTCGACCGGATCATTAGAAGTACTGAAAGACTTAGGCCTTTGCTTCTGAAAACGTTCCAACCAGACATGAATACCATCACGGGGTGGTGCTGTATTATCACCGGAAGGTGCTCCTGTGTTGTTCCCGCCAGAAGGTAGCTCTGAGTTATTTCCACCGGGTGGAGGTCCTGTGTTGTTTCCCTCCGAATTTTCCTGTTGCATCTGCTGGATGACTGTTTGAGCAGTCTGAGTCATCAGATTAGGGAGTATTCCAGAAATAGCAGCGTTTACAGCATTAGCAACAAGGGTTTCAAGAGGAGTATCAGATGAGGGGCCATTCGAGTTATTGCGGTTGTTCACACGTGTCTTAGGAGCCATCTGAAATGAGGATACAAGTGTGAACACTGGAATTTAAATTGGGAACAAAATTAGATCCTAACCCAACGTCTACCCATTACCTCACAAGTTTATTTTAATGTTTAAGTTTTCTACAGGAAAGAGCCTTTGCTCTGATACCATAACTGTAACACCCCAACCCCGAGAGGCTGACGTGTCACTATTACAGATATCAAATCAAAAACCAAATCCTTAATATTAAGAGATAATTTCAAGCAAACCAGATAATCCGAAAGAACCTAATTAAGTTATTCATTACATCAAATAAAGAAAAATACAATCTTGATCTTCAACCACTCTTCACTGATTTCCCGGAATACCCTGATTACCTACAATCAAATAAGAAAACACCACAAAAGAAAATACGGCTGAGCCAAAAGTTGCTCAGTGACGGAAATAACAATAGTAATGATAAGAAGCGTAACATACTGATATCTGATACTGAACTGATCGTATGATATGGAAAACAGAAATCTGAATCTAAACATATAATACTGATACTGAACTGAACATGTAATACTGAACTGAACTGATCTACACGACGCGTATATACAAACAAAATAAGTCGTGTAATATAAGAAGTACCCAGAGCCAAAACTGAACTGATAAGTACATAGCTAGCTAGACTATGCACCAATGAGATGGTGTGTGGGGCGTACACACATGATTCCATCCCCCGGAACTGAACTGAACTGAACTGAACTAGGATTGATCCATCCGCCTCCCAGATATTATGGCCAAAATACTACCTGAGTACTAACGTGTTAACGGAGACGCCGTGAACTATTTATTACACACCGTCACGAAAAGTGTCACATCATTGACGCCACAATGATATGTCGAAGAGCTCGGGTAACAGAGTATCAAATCAAATGGTAGTACAACTACCAAAATATAACGTATCAATAGAACATTTATAGGAACATGCAATAATGAGCACAAACTTATAAAATATATATTGCATGCTGTAAGCCTTCAACAAGTAAAATTAACAAGTCGAACGAGTCATAGCATAACAAATAATGTTAGACGACTAGTAAAATACCAAAGGCCAAACGAGTCATATTAACGGAAACATGGTATCAAAATCTGTACTACAAAGTAACAGAACAGAATTTATACTATGATAAAGGTAACCAAGAATCCGTACCTTATACACGAATGACAATAATCAGAAACAAGGTCTAAGCTCGGTTAACGCCGCGAGGACCTACGATAACGTAACGCAAATTATAGTTTGGAAAATTCCAGTTCTGCCCTTGTCTTTTCGCACTCGTTAAAAATACCAAACGACGTTTAAAAATTCTGAAAATCTCCAGTTTACTAGATTAACGATTTCTAAACAACTTTCATTTAGAAAAGTTTCTGATTTGGATTACCGAAATATGAGAAAAACGTGGATCTTTACAGCTGCGCAGAACTGCTAGCTGTTACGAAAACGACTATTTGGAGGTCTAAACGAATGAGTTTTTCTATGTTTTATATATCAACAGATTCGTTTTTCGACAAACTTCGCCATGGACATAAGGTTTAACTTATTTGAATATGTTATGAAGAAGTTATGGTTTCTGTAAGTTGACTGTAAAATACGAGCCTAAATCAACAATTTACAGTTTATTTTTAAACAAAATAACTATTCATAACGTTTGTTAACAACAATATATATAACTATAACCGTCAAAAGTTATATATTATTCACTTATATAATATATCAGTATGTTTTGAAGCATAATAGTGATCCATAATTTAATTAACTAATTAAATAATAGTGGTTTCTAT
The DNA here is from genome assembly GCA_024085815.1 of Flaveria linearis. Lineage (NCBI taxonomy): Eukaryota > Viridiplantae > Streptophyta > Magnoliopsida > Asterales > Asteraceae > Flaveria > Flaveria linearis. The sequence goes on from CM044004.1 coordinate 89,567,678, forward strand.
AAAATATTTATTAGAAATATTAAAGCATTTAAAGAAATAAATTTCTAGAAAATATGTAGATGATCTTAAAAATAAAGAGAGTTTACAGAACTGATTTTTATAATTTTTGGAAATTTTTACATATTTTTAAAAAAAGTCAAAAAGCTTAAATAAAAAAATGGCAGGGCTCGGGTTCGAACCCATGACCTCAAACTCACCAACCCTCACACATACCACTGAACCAAAAGCCTCAGCCGCATCATAATTCAGCTTTTAATTCTTAAAAACAAACTTAAATAATTTCCCCCTAATCCTCCAAATTCGTATAAACCCTAGAATCAATTTACCCAAAATTGAATATCCAAACGAGTATGTTAATCAATGGAAGTTTAGGGCTTTTAATCACCATCCAAAATCGAGCTAATAGGTGTGTTCAATTAACTGTTAACCAATCCCGAATCCAAAACCCTCAAATTCCAAACCGTATAAACCCTAGTTTCGTCTAATCCAAAATTGAGTCCCAAATCGATGTTGTAATCGATTGAAAGCATAGGGCTTTTGTTCATCAACTAAAATCGAGTAAGTAGGTAGCTTTAATTACCTGTTTTGAAGTCGATTCGATGATGAACATTCGAAGCACAAGCCGCGACTGAGGTGTAATCGGTTCAGGTTGCAATTGTTGATGGAAATCAAATTCCTTGTACAGGAAGTTTCTAATGAACCCAAGGATGAAAAGCCCTCTATCAATTTCAGTATAAACGGCTCGGAAGGTGGATTTCGATAGAGTTACAGGTCCGCGACGAGGTGGGTATTTGACGGGGTGTTTGGGTGTGTTTTTATCGAAATTGAAAGCAGCATTCGTTTAAGATTAGGTAGATGATTGTATATACTAAGTTAATTGAATTATTGTTAGCTGAGTGTGCGACAATAGAGGGGAAAAGCGGCCGAAAGGTACACGCGGTCGGTCGGGTTAATTGCAATCAAAATTTTCAATTTAATCGAGGCATAGGGTTCGAATCTTTCATAGAATGTTGTCGGGGATCAATTATTGAGTCAAACCGCGTATTTTGAACGTTAGGGGGTCGCCGGAATGTGGGCGGAGGATTGCCGGAGAAGCCGATCGACGGGGACAGAAAGAAAACAAATTTTTTTTTTCAAATTTTTACGAAAATGGTCCCTGTGGTTTAAGCTTCTTTCACTTAATGCACAAACTTAAATAATCTAAGTTTTAAAAATATCAAAATGCCCCCTGAACCTTTTATTATTATTATTATTATTATTATTATTATTATTATTATTTTTTATATGGGTATTATAAATACACTTCGAAATATGGGTATAAATGGCATCAAAATGGTATAATCTTAAATTTATAAAATATCATAGGTCTAAATTTACTTTTAACATTAAAATAATTAATAAAATCAAATAAATCAAAAGAATTTGAAGAAGAAAAGGTAAGAAGCTAGAATTATTATTTAAAGAAATCAAAATGTGTCATTAATTGTTAATATTATAATAATTAAAAAGGGCCCCGATATGTAAACATTCATGATTATAAATAAACGCCCTAAACTTCTATACGGATCGTATAACACCATAAGTATCGTATAGCCTTATACGGGGCGTATAAATCATCTGACAGTCCCCTGAATTTTTCCTCGTAGTTAGTATCGAAATTTGTTATACGCGTCATATGGGGGGTCGTATAGCCCTGTGACAGCTACCCTTGAATTTTCCTCGTTTTCAGTGTCTTCGTCCATATACGTATAAGGGACGTTACTTTATAAAAAGAAGTGTGTGTGTGTGTGTGTGTATATATATATAGGATTGGGTTCATATGAAAACCCTAAGTAATTGTGAGAACCCTTTAACCCAACCACAACCACTGATTTTATATTAAAATCTAGATGTCATATAAAGGGTTGAGATTTGATTAAGAATATTTAGGTAATTTGTTGTTTTGATACTTTTTACTATTTGTTAGTTTCTCTCTCTATCTAAACCCAACACACACACATACAATCTATATATCTCTTTCTTCTTCTCCAAAGAGCCCTAAAATGCACATATCCAAAATAGAAGCCCACGATCCACCAAATTTCGCACCTCTTTCGTTTAAGCCGATGTGTCTGGTGTGTCATTTAAACCGTCGCACCACCAGCGAGCACACTCCGAGGTCACCGGTTACCAAAGGATCTAGATCTGGCATAAGATCCCTTCAATGTGCCTTCTGGAAGCTTCAAAGACATTGGATCTAAGGTAGATTTGTTCTACTTAAATACACCATTTGAAATCTGGAAGGTATGTAATTTTTTTTAATATTTGCATGTCAATTTTTAAACCAATTTTTGGGGAAGATATTGATGTTATGAAAAAACAATCTGTTTGAATGATCCAATTCTTGAATTTTACATATCATGCCTTAACTTCGTTCCAAGAAGTTATTTTTAGGATCCATTTTTGGTTTTATTGAATTGGGATATGTTTCATTTAGAAAATTTTTGATAATATATAAGGTACTTACAAAGTTTTTGGTATAGATATGTAAAATCTAGTTATAAATTTGTAAGAAAATTTTTCCTGTTTTGTTGTTATAATCATTCCATTTTTCTGGGTTCTCCTTGTCGTCACCACCAACTTTGTCTACACGATCATCACGGCTCAAATCTCAACTTCTATAAGCCTTTTCTTGCTTTTAATCTTCCATTTTTATGTTTGGTGTGTGTGTATGTTTAACAATGAATCATACTTTGATTCACAACACAGTTTCGTTGGACGCCAATCGGCTGTACAGATCCGTATGAGAAGGCGAATGAGTTAGAGAAGAATGTGCAAAAGTTGCATCAAAATCTGGGTACTTTAATTTATTTTATATATCTACTTTTTTTATTTTGTTATTTTCAGTTTATATTTATTTTACAGATTATTTTTGTAAAACCGTGAAAATCTCCCAAGAAACAATCAACACACGATCTCAATCATGTGAATGCGGAATGTAAACATGATTGGATTGAAAGAAGAATCGAATTGATCACAAAATGATATTGTATTGAACAAAAGAAACCTATTACAGGTCTTGTGCGAAATAGCACAGTACAGAAGTGATAAATGATCAAAAGCTTAATTACAAAACAAAAACTAAGCTATTTATACTAAACAAAGAGTTCTCACGCGACTTGCTTTTCGCGCGGCTAAGCCTCTCGCGCGGGTCCAGTCCTTCGCGTGGAGTCAGTTGTCGCGTGGAAGCTGCTTCTCGCGTGAATCTGTCTTTCGCACAAGCTTTCTTCAGAATTAGTCTTTATTCAGTCTTCAAATGTTTTGCCGAGCCTTGATTAGTCTTCTACAATCTCCCCCTGGGCTCGGTGAAACATCATTAATCAAAATCAACGTTAGCGCTTTTGTAAGATCCTGAATAAGCATACCATTTGTTCTGAAGGATTCGATCCATCATCCACACATACTGGCAAGATAGAAAGTAAACTGACTCATCAGCTGAAATGGGGCAGTGTAATAGCTTGAGTAAGTCGTCTTTGCCAAACTTTATTAAGTCAGCTGGATCGATAATTCTAAAGGATCTGTCAGTGCATTTGATCACAGCATGACCTGAATCCTTCTCACATCTCCAAGAAAGTAGTTGCTTTAATGAATTAGGAGGAACAGGGGCATGAACAGGGACTTTTCTGATGAATTTTGGATGTTGATAGACTCTTATTTTCATTAGAGCTTTAGTCTTTTCATCTATTCTTGTAGAGTCGTCAATCACCTTTGATTTGGCAGTTTTGAAGTCTTTGAAGTTTGTTCGCATCTCCCTTCGTATCATTGATCTTATTAATTCAGCTTCACTGTGGTTACTTTCATTAAAAACGGAGCTTTGCCCATAGAGTAAAGATCAGCAGCACGTAGAGTATGAAAGTCTTGTGTACTCTTCAGATAATCAATCTCTCCAATCTTTCTTTTTATCACATACAATCTTTTCTCTCCATCATATCCCCAACAGATAACATGAGATATTTCACCATACTTCTGCTTTGGCTTTGAAATAAACAGAAAATGAGCTTCAGTAGGTGGTGGTAGTGCTTTGAACATTAAGCCTCCTCTAGTGTATAATGCAATTTGACCAGTAGAATCTTTCTTGGTTGAAACAGCAGGAGTTGAACCACTCACAGTCTCAGTAGGGATTTCTCCTTCTTCAAGATTAATATCTTTGAATAACTCCTGAAGGTTGTTCCCAAATATATCCGTGTATTCATTCTGATCATCTAAATCATCAAACAAATCAAATTCTTCTTCTACAACACCTGATGAAGATTGTTGAAATGAATATAGTTCCTTTTCATACAAGCTTTCAGTAGCTGGGTCAAGTGGATCATATCCTTCCGGATCACTAACACTTGGTCGATTGATATTATTAGTGTTAGTATCACCAGTTGGACTCGAAGATAATCCTGAAGCATCACCTCCATCATCATCATTATTATTATCATCATCATTTCCTCCATTATTTCCACCATTATCTCCACCATCATCATCATCATCATTGTCATCATCATCCACATCATCATCAACATCATCATCTCCTGAATCATCATAGTCAATCAAATCCTCATCATCTTCTTCATTAACAACAGGTAAAGAAATCATATGTTCTGGCTTAACGAAAGCTGTAGAAGTGAAAGCTTCAGTGATAGGTACTTCAGATGAAATTGGAACATCTTCAGTAGTACTAACACTTGGTTGTTCATTAGAAGTTTGAGCTTCATTGACCGTTTCTCTTTCTGGAACAGTTTCAGCAGGGGATGGGCTTGGAGAATGCCTACTTGACTCTCCAATCACCGTAGTAGACCTTATGACAGGTGGTTGATGAAAATAAGTCTGAGATATAAATTCTTTAAGCTCATTCAGCTGTTTCTCCAACCCTGAAGAATAATCAAACAAGCTCTTCATTTGTTGTTCGAGAGAGACTATTCTTGTGTCTTTAATTGCTGAGTCAAGATGAATCATGTTAATCAGATTTGTCTTTTCTTCATTATCCCTTTTCAATTCAGCAATCAACTTAACATTCTCAAAACTTTCTTTCTCCAAGTTCTTTACTCTTTCTTCTAGTATTATTGAACGAGGAGTACTGGTTGATTCTTCTCTCCCTTGAAAATCTGGAGGAGTATTCAAAAACGAGTCAACATCAAATTCTAGATTTTCTGGTCTAGGAGGAGTAGAGAAACCAGATTCAGAAATATTAGCTGCTTCAGAAACAGGAACTGTTTCTGTCTCAGGAGCAGAAGTAGTCTCAATAGTAGTTTGCTCTTGCTCAGTCTCAGTAATAACCACATGTGTTCGTGGTCTCCTGGGAATACCACCACGACCTCTTTTCCTTGCTGGAAAGTCTCTCTTCGTAGCCATACGTTTTCGCCTTATCGATGTGCTGGGAGACTCCTCTGGGACATAATCCGTATCCCTATCTTCAGCATTTTGTCTTGATGATGTTGGAGTAGAAGGTGTTTGATCAGTTTGAATCACATAGGGAACATTCCCTATCTGATCACTCGCGGTCTCTGAACTGGAAGCAGAATGAACAATTCCTTCCATTCTTTCTTCATTCACAGACTCATCCTCAAATAACTTTTCAATCTCCTCGTCTAAGTCATCTCTAGCACCAGATGCAGACGTGCCAGTCTGTGTTTCATTAGTTTGAGCACCTCCTCCCAACTCACCAACATCTTCCTCTATCTCAGAAAATTTTCCAATCTTAGCAAAACTTTCACCAGAGTATTTGTTACCTCTTGCTCCAGTGAGATGTGTGAAAATATCCTTCTTAATAGTCTGTACAACATATTTAGGAGACCTCTGAGTGGCAAGCTCAGGAAAAGCATCGTTGATCACCAGCTGGACAAACCGTGGGTACATAATAAACTTCCTTCCTGGATTGGCTGTGGCATTTTTGACCATCTCCTGGAAGATTACCCCAGAGATACTGAAAGGAAGATCATCAACCAAAGATACTAATAATGAGCCAAAAACAGCACTCAAACTATCCATGCCAGCTTTAAGATTGCTCAAACAATAAATCACCACATGAAAAAGATACTTCCAATATGGTGGTAGCCATTTCTTTTCCAGACTGGGATATCTGTACTCGTATCCCATACGAGTCAGACAGTCAATCACTACATCATCATCCAGTCGTGTTGGTGCACCATCTGGTCATCAAACAGAAGAACTCGGTTCAGTATAGATTGGGAAACTGTCACTCTTTTATCCTTGACAGTAGCAGTGATAACTTGATTACCAGCTTGGTCTTTTTCTAGAGCAGCAGTGCTCCAGAAAGCATCTATCAACTCGGAATATATGGCTGGGTCAGCTGATATAGCATACACTATGCGAGAATTCTTCAGACCTTCGATTATCAATGTAAACAGTTCTTTTCCTTCAGGAACATCTTCTAAGTATGCAACACAATTATGATTTTATTGAAAATCATTTGTGCCATCTTTAAAAACACACTCTGATTGTAATGAGAACAAGATAAGAATCAGAATAACAAGTAGAAACGAAATGCTCTCAGAATTTTGATTTTCAGAAGGTAAGCGAAAATGGTTTTCGGATGCGAAGCGACAAGGGTTTTCGGGTGTAATGTAAGCGAAAAGTGATTTCGTCTAGAACACTGTGATATTTAAACTCCAAGAACTCACGCGACAATTCCTTTCGCGAGACAGGCTTTTTCGCGTGACTTCTCCATTTCACGCGAGATGAAAAGTTTTTCAGATTTTTCAACTTTTAAAATCTTTCTTATTTTTCAAAACTTTCAAACCTTTTATTCTCAATTATTTATGTCAACATAATTTTTATTTACCAAGTGATCAATTAATTTAATGAATCTTCAATTTTCAAAATTTATTTTGTTGTTTATTTGTCTTAAAAGTAAAATACCACAAAAGTAACAATGAAAAACTTACACACAAAATAATAAAATAACAAAATAATGAAAACAATTAAAGAATTAAGATCGGCTTTGTTTGTTTTGTAAGAATTTTCATAATGAGATCATATAGTTCTTTTTCAAGTTAAGACTCTGTCCGGCTTTATTTAAAACAACTGGTTAAGTTGATTGTCAATATCTTTTGTCCTTTTAAACTTATACTTCAGGTTTTACTCAGAAACATAATGAGTGATATATATCATGTTTTGTGTTTATTTAATATAAGTCAGTGGATCTCACAATCAGAACTTCTGTAATATAATTATTATCCTTCAAGACACTGTCGAGATTTCAAGTCACCCCAATTTGACTTAAACCATGCATTGTTGATCAGTGATACCATTTGTTTATTCCTAAAATATAACTATTTGAGCATAACTAGCCTGAGAAATATTTCTTAACCCGGAATATTAACAAGTTTAAGGATTTACTGACAGCCATCCGGACTTACGTCTGCCCTCTCAAGATGTTTAGGACTTACAAGCCATCCGGACTTACATGCCCCATCTTTTGATTTTGCCTTCCATGGTCAGAACATATTCTTAAAATAGAACATATATACCATATAGTATGTATGTCTTTTAGACATATCTTTTGATTTGTTGTGCTTCTTGGCATCTTATATCCTATATGGCCTTTTTGGCATCTTTTTGCTCAATTATTTTCTTTTTTTTGCTCAATTATTTTCTTTTTGTGTTTTATTTCTTTTTGTCTTTTTGTATTTTTATCTTTTATATATATATATATATAGTTATGATAATCACTGAATCAAACACATACAGGCTTGAGTATGATAAGATTATATCTCTCAGTCTGTGTTAGAACATTTTTGTCATTGTCACAGAATCCTGATATGTTCCCCACTAAATTATTTCTTTAATTCAAGTGTAGTCACTCAATTATGATCTTTTTATTTCTGAAAGCAAAGCCTATCGACACAACAATCATAATCCAAGTCTATTCGTATTTAAGCCTTTGAAAGTACTTAGACTCTTTTAGAACTTTGTAATATCATTTCTCATTTTAGTATGAAAAATTCTTTTCTTTTCTTTTCTTTGTATTTTTCAATCCTTTGATCTTAACTCCCCCTAAAACCAAAAATATTTTACAACTTGTTTTCTAATTTTCTCCCCCTAAAATTGTGATTGTCCTTTTAAAGAAAAAGAAACAATTACAATTTTATTTGTTATTAAAAAATGAAAAATCTTTTTGTGAAGATTCATTAAACCAATTTATCTAAAATTAATCATTCCCAATGATTGCACAAGGAAATCAAATCGAGAATGATCAAATGCCTTGGTAAATAAATCAGCAATGTTTTCAGTTGACAGCACTTGTTTTAAATGAATAAGTTTTCGATCAAAACAATCGCGGATAAAATGGATGCGGATGTTAATGTGTTTAATTTTGGAGTGTTGAATGTGATTTTTTACGATGTTCAAAACTGCCGTGTTATCACACCAAATAGGTGTGTCATAAATGTTGAGGCCATAATCGAGAAGTTGTTGTTGAATCCAGACAAGCTGGGAACAACAGCTCGATGCAGCCACATATTCAGCTTCGGCAGTGGATGTGGATACAGTGTTCTGCTTTTTGCACTGCCAAGAATAAGTCGATTGCCCAGGAATTGACATCCTCCTGTAGTCGATTTCCTGTCTAAATTACAACCACCATAATCACTGTCAGTATAAGCAAATAAATACCGAAGACCAAGTTTGGGTTGACCCTTGAGATACTTGAAAATCCGCTTGACAGCTTTCATGTGTGATTCCTTTGGGTCACTTTGATAGCGGGCACACTGACAAACAGGGAACATGATATCCGGCCTGCTTGCAGTGAGATACATAAGGGAACCAATCATTGATCTGTACAGATGTTGATCAACTGATTCTCCTAATGGATCTGGAGTAAGAGTAGGATGAGAAGCCATTGGAGTTGGAGCTACTTTAGAATCTTGAAACTTGTATTTCTCAAGAATAGTCTGAACATACTTTTCTTGATGAATGAGAATACCAGTTTCAGATTGAGTAACTTGAATACCCAAGAAAAAGGAAATTTCCCCAAGGGAACTCATCTCAAATTTCTTCTTCATCACCTCTTCAAACTCAGTGCACATACTATCATTTGTAGAGCCAAAATAATATCATCGACATATATTTGAACCAGAATGATGTCATCGCCTGATTTACGAATGAATAAGGTTTGATCAATTGTGCCTCGTGAATAACCATTTGCAAGCAAATGTTCAGTCAGAGTTGCATACCAAGCATGAGGTGCTTGATGTAGACCATATAATGCCTTATCCAACTTGTAGACATAATCAGGATGATCTGGATCTTCAAATCCTGGAGGCTGACAAACATAGGTTTCTTCCTTCATTTCCCCGTATAAAAATGCAGTTTTAACATCCAACTGATACACCTTGATGTTCATGTATGAAGCAAAGGCTAAGAATATGCATATTGCTTCAAGTCTTGCAACTGGAGCATACACTTCTTCATAATCCAATCCTTCAACTTGATAAAATCCCTGCACCACAAGACGTGCTTTATTCCGAACAATAACACCTTTTTCATCTGTCTTGTTTCGAAATATCCACTTTGTTCCAATCGGAAGCTTATCCTTTGGAAGTTCAACAAGATGCCAAACATTCAGCTTCTTAAATTGCATCACCTCATCTTGCATTGCTTCTATCCAACTGTTTTCCTTGAGTGCCATTTCCACATTCTCGGGCATTATTTGTGATAGAAAGCAAGCATATAGGCAAGTGTTGATTGCTCCTGATCGACTTCTGGTAATTACACCTTCATGCAATGGACCAATGATTGCTTCAGTTGGATGAGTTTTATGTATTCTTAATTGAGGAATATCATCTGCAACCATCCCATCTTCCAAATTAGTAATGTGTTCAACATTATCAAGAACTTCTTCAGATTGTCGAGATTGATACACAATATTTTCTTCAAGTGTTTCATCTGAAATAGGAGTTTCAGAAGCAGTAGACACATTTGGAGATTCTTCAAATGGAACTTGAATGACTTCTATTAGTGTATGTATAGTTTCTGAAGAAGATGAAGATAATGGTGAACCTGATGATTCTTCCAGCTCCTGATTGGGAATTTGTTCTAAAGGAATATCTGATAACTCAGAACTTTCAGATATTTGCACAGAAGCTGTAGGAATATCCTTGGATGATGAAGCAATAGCAGAATCATCAGATATCAAAGATGAAAGTTCCTCAATTATTTTATTCTCCAAAGATATTGCTTGAGAATTAGAATCTGCAGACGAAGGTTTAGAGATTTTAAAATTTATGAACAAAGATTCATAATCATAAACCCATGAAGGAGCTGAACCTGCATCAGTTATGTTAAGCTCGTGCCAATCAATGTTAAATGACTCAATTATTTGTCTAGTTCTTTTATTATAAACTCAATATGCAACCTTATTAGCAGCATATCCCACAAAGTAACATTCATCAGCCTTTTCAGAAAATTTTGAAGGTGATTCAGTTGTATGCAACAAAGTGCAATAACAACCAAAGGCTTTAAAATATTTAACTTTGGGTTTGTGTTTATAAAATATTTTATATGGAGTCTTATTTACTTTTTTATTGATTAAAACACGATTTTGAACATAACATGCAGTATCTACTGCTTCAGCCCAAAAGAACAACGGTAATTTGGCAGCTGATATCATTGTTCTAGCAGCTTCAATCAATGTTCTATTCCTTCTTTCTGCAACCCCATTCTGTTGTGGAGTGCCAGCAGCACTGAATTGTCTAGCAATTCCCTTGGACTCACAAAACTCATTCAGAGTTTGATTGCAAAACTCTGTCCCATTGTCACTTCGGATGCATTTTACCTTTTTATCAGTCTGATTCTCCACCAAAGTAATGAACTTGATTAAAAGGTGTGGAGTTTCATCTTTAGATGCTAAGAAAAACACCCAAGTAAATCTAGAAAAGTCATCAGTAACCACCAAACAGTAAGATCGTCAACCTAAACTTAAAACACTCACTGGACCAAAAAGATCCATGTGCAAGAGTTGTAAGATTGATTCGATTGAGTTGTGTGCAATTGGTTTATGAGGAAGTTTATGTTGTTTACCCTTTGAACACGGTAAACAATGTTCAATTAATTGAAATTCTTTTTCCGGTAAACCAATGACATGATTTCCACGTACCAATTTGTTCATATTTTTAAGATTGACATCTCCTAACCGACGATGCCATAACATGGAATCATTCTCCGATGCTTTGGATAATAAGCAAGAAGCGGTTACCAAAGAAGTAGAACAATGCATATCAAGAAGATATGTGTCATTGTCTCTCGGAGTCCTCATCAAAACCCATTCATTAGGAATAACAAAACCTGGTTTTATGATTAAGCATTCTTTGTTGGTGAAGTGTGTAGAATATTGTTTGTCACAAATTTGAGACACACTTAACAGGTTATGTTTTAATTCCTCAACAAAGTTCACATTTTCAAAGCTAAGGACGCCATTAGTAACTGTACCACGCTTAGTTATACGTCCTCCTTTGTCTCCTGCGAAAATCACTCTTCCTCCATTATATGACAGAACATCTTGAAGTAATGATAATTTTCAGTCATGTGTCTTGAACAACCGCTATCTACATGCCAAAGTCTTTCAATATTCTTTTGCGGTTGTCCCTGCATAAGTAACAAAATTACTTAGATTTTGGTACCCAAGTCAAGCATGACTTGAGCACATTATGTGTTGCAGCAAGACAAAATGATTTGAGATTATTATATTTGTTTTGCACATCAGCCTTTTCATTTACACTTTTCACCTTCATGTTTTCTTTTAAATCATTATTCAAGCTCTTATTCTTGTTGACATTAAAATCATTAGCAACTTTTGATTTCATATGTTTTGAAAATTTTCCACGAGTGAAAAACAATTTTCTATTATGAGCAATAGAATTATGAAATCGTTGTTTGCTTAGTGATTTTTGTCGAAAAGGACAATTGTTTGCCAAATGATTTATGTTTTCACACTGATAACATTTCCTTTGTTGTGTGTGGAAAACAAACTGTAGATGACAATTATTAAAATTGTCATAAAAACTAAAGTCAGATTGACTTTTTGGTTTAACATTCTGCATAGTCTCTCGAATCTTTGCCTCATTTGATAATTGATTGTTCATCTTTTGCAGATTCGAGGAAATTGTTGAATTATGACCACTTTGGATTTGAGATTTAGCAGTTGTGACTTTTGGAACTGATGGTGCTGGAATAGGACCAGTCTTAGACTTTGCTGGAGTAGGACCAGACTTTGAATTTGCTGGAGGAGGACCAGGCTTTGATATACGAATTGGTGCTGGAGAAGGACCAGGCTTTGATATGCGAATGGATGCTGGAGAAGGACCAGGCTTTTGAATTTTCAGATTGGATGAAGAAAGATCATTCACTTGCAAATCTGGGCTACAAATATCTTGATTCACAAGGTTAGCATTACAATGAAGTTTATTTTTAAAGAATCGAGAATTCGTTTCTTTAAAAATATGCTCTTCATTTTCAATTAAACCTTTAGAAACAAATCTACTTTTAAAGTCCTTTTCAAGTTTTTCTTTCTGATTTTCCCTCTGATTTGCATTCAAATTACATTTACTATTAGATTTAATCTCATTCAAATCAACAGTCTTTTCATTTCCTGACAAAGTTTGATTACAATCAGATCTTAAAACGTTTACATTCTTATTTTTCAAACTTTCACATTCGTTTTCACTCTCACTGTCACTATTCCATTCTTCAACCAACCCATCCACCTTCACATCATCTGCACAAAAATTTTCAGTTGATTGTTTAGGTTTAGTTTTTATGATAGGATCAACAGACAAATTTACTTTGACTGAAGGTTTTAAGTCTAGAGATGGAGAGAAACCTATTCCATAGACCATATCAGAATCAGAAATGACATCAGATGAAGGTAAACATGAATAATCATGATTAATTAGAGGAGCAATGTTTGAAAATCCAACACCGCATTTTCCTCCTTTTATCTTCTGTGTCATTTGTGACTTGATAATTCCTTCAACCATAGTTGATGAAAGTTCAAATTTTTCAACAGTCAATTTAGCCGAGGCTAGTTCACTGTTGAGTCTATTAATTTCTAAGGCGAGTTCATTGTTTCTATTTGTCAAATCATTATTTATGCATTCTTTATCATGAAGATTTAATTGTAAATTATATACTGTATTGTTTAAACCTTCAAGTTTTTCTTTGAAAATCTTTTCATTTGATTTGTGTTTTCGAGCTTGATATTGAAGTTTTCAACTTCCATTATCAAGTTTTCGTTATGAACTCTATATCTTTGAACTTTCTCAACACATGAATTTATGCATAAACCATCATATATCTTTGGTTCAGAAGTTTCCCCTTCAGTCTCATCTACCTTCTTGACCATAAAAGCCTTCATAGCAGCAGCTTGTTCTTCCACTGGAGCAACGTCAACAGTCTTTGGATCATTACATTGGTATTTGACTGGAGGCTCGACGGTGTACTCTTCAATCCCTATCCTTTCCTCAGCAACCTTCTCATCCTGATGTTTCTTCACAACTTTCTCTTTCCCATTTTCAACTTTCACCTTCACTACTTCAAGTTTCACCTTCACTTCTTCAACTTTCACCTTCTCTTTTTCAACTTTCTCCTTTTCTTCTTCAACTTCCATCTTCACTTCTTCAACTTTCTCCTTTTCTTCTTCAACTTCCATCTTCACTTCTTCTTTCTCAGCAAATAATCCTTCCATCAAATCATCAGAAACAAACTCAGCAAACAAATTTCTTCTTCTTCAGGTTCAGTAACAATCTTGGCAATGAATGCAGCAGACAATGTTAGATCAAGAGCATCCATTTGATCTGACCAGTCATATTCAGCATTAGTTTGTGAAACCAATGCTTTGTTATCACCTGAAGAACTTGCTTTGTCTTTCTTTGATTCAATCTCCACTGTCACTATTCTTTTTGAACCATCAGCTTGACCCTTCTTGGGTTCAGTACATTCTCTAGCGAAATGACCTGATTTGTCACAATTGTAACATCTCAGGTTGGACTTGTCAAAGCCAATTTTACTAGAGTTGTTTACCCCAAACATCTTTCTCCCAGTACGTCTAGCAAAGTTCTTCGCCCTGTATACCACCATGGCCATCTGATACTTGATGTCATTTTCTTCAACATCATCAGGATTAACTTGTTGAAGATCATCAACCAAGACATTAGGAGCAGTGAGTCTACCAGCCATGAAAGCTTCATAGCTTGACATGAATGTAGTGAATAGGGCAAGATGATCCTCAGCAATCTGGACTGTCGGCTTTGAAGGATTTGTGGTAGTAACATAAGCATGTTGACCACTTTGAGGAGCTTGAGTTTGAGGGATTTGTTGATGGATGATGGGGGAATAGTGTTGAGCAGCTGGAACTTGAATTTGAGGATTCATTACAGGTTGCATATAAGAAGATGCTGAACTTCTAGTTTGTTGTTGCTGACACATTTGGGTATAACTGACATAGTAATTAGGATTACTAGCCATTTTAGCATAAAGAGCAGTTCCTTCAGCACCCAGAGAACTTAGATGATTAGCAGCTCGCTGCTTATCGTCCATTTCATAAGACTTGATAGTTGAAATGAGATCAGTCAACTGAAGAGTATACAAGTCTTTGGTTCTCTTGATCAGTGTACAGTTGTTATTCTAACTGTATGGAAGTGAATTTAGCAGCTTCTTGTTCACAGTGATTGGTTCCAGAGTAATACCAGCACTCTTCATTTTAGTTACCAATCTAACAAACCTGGCAATCTGAGCTTCCAACTCTTCACCAACAATATGATTAAACATGTTGAATTCTTGATTCAACATATCCTTTTTGCTTTCCCTCATATCTTTATTGCCCATGATCTGAGTTTCAAGTGCATCCCATAACACCTTTGCACCTCTGAACTCTTTGAACTTTTATGAAATTTCAGTAGTCAATGCCATAGTAATGGCAGCATAAGCTTTATCATCAAGCTCTAACCTCTTCATGTCATCTTCGTCCCATAAATGTTCTGGTTTCTTGACCATTTCCCCTTTGTCATTCTGGTACATGGGAATATACGGACCATACTGAATCGACCTCCACATCTTAGGTTCAGTGTAAATAACATGATTCTCAAACCGGTACGCCCAATCTGCATAATCGTCTTCACTGAGAAGTCTCGTTGGCTTGTTTCCAGTACCAATTTCAGTATCAAGATGAAGAGAAGCAGTAAGATGCTTTAGATTTGGTGATGTTAAACACATGTTGATCAGAAAGTCAAAAATCAAACTGTTCATGCGAAAAAAGCTATCGTGTGAAAAACATTTTCGCGCGACCTACTTTTTCACGCGAGATATCAATTCGTGCGAAATTCCAATTTACTTTTCAAGCAAAATCGCGTGAAAAGTAATTTAACTGCCTATGCGAAAACTTATAATTTCGCACGCGAAAATTCCCAGTTTCGTGCACAGTTAATTCTCCAACTGTTTGTTCAAGCGAAAGTCACCTCCAATTCACTAAATATGTCTGATTATACTCATTTTAGTCCAATTTTAATGAATTTAGTTCAATTTTAAGCTTAATTATGATTAAAATTCAACTAAAGTCCACTAAATCAGTCCAAATCAATCCAAATACTCAAAATTTGAGCAGCATAACATCTCCATAGCTGAATCTCACGTAATCAATGATGAATATCACCAGAAAAGAGTAGAAATCAATCCAAAACTTCTTCAAATCGTGGTTCTAGAGCCTAAAGCTCTGATACCAATTGTAAAACCGTGAAAATCTCCAAAGAAACAATCAACACATGATCTCAATCATGTGAATGCGGAATGTAAACATGATTGGATTGAAAGAAGAATCGAATTGATCATAAAATGATATTGTATTGAACAAAAGCAACCTATTACAGGTCTTGTGCGAAATAGCACAGTACAGAAGTGATAAATGATCAAAAGCTTAATTACAAAATGAAAACTAAGCTATTTATACTAAACAAAGAGTTCTCGCGCGACTTGCTTTTCGCGCGGCTAAGCCTCTCACGCGGGTCCAGTCCTTCGCGTGGAGTCAGTTGTCGCGTGGAAGCTGCTTCTCGCGTGAATCTGTCTTTCGCACAAGCTTTCTTCAGAATTAGTCTTTATTCAGTCTTCAAATGTTTTGCCGAGCCTTGATTAGTCTTCTACAATTTTATATTGGTTAATATTAGTTTACATCAGTTTACATTACTGTAATATTGATTAATATTAGTCTTTTCATAGAGTAATATGATGTTTTGTTACAACTTTGCTAAATGTTGCATTAATATATCATTAAAACCTGATGTAACTAAGTAAATGTGATATTTCTTTAATTTTTTACATTTGGTTTGCATTGGTAAGATGATGCAAAAGTTGCATCAAGATCTGGGTACTTTAATTTGTTTCATATATCTACTTTTTTTCATTTTTGTTATTTTCAGTTTATATTTGTTTTACAGATTGATTTACATTGGTTAATATTGGTTTTCATCAGTTTACATTGGTGTAATATTGGTTAATATTAGGTTTTTCATAGTGTGACCTGATGTTTGGTTACAAGTTTGCTAAATATTGCATTAGTATATCATTAAAACTTGATGTAACTATGTTCATGTTATATTTCTTTAATTTTTTACATTTGGTTTACATTGATGTAATGTCGTTTGGCAGTTATGTTATTGAAATCACGTTGGTGTAGTTATATCATTTAATGATGTATATTTTACATTTAGTTTACATTAGTTTTCATTGGTTTATATATTATTTTTATTATAGTTTTACTACTGTTTACAGCAGTGTAAAAATGTAACATATGGTAAAGTGGTGTAACATATAGTTTTAGATGATGTATTTTTGTTATCTTAGTGTGATTATAGTTGTGTATTATTATATTATAATATAATGTTGTAACATATTATTTTAGATGTTATGTATTATGTTTTGTATACAAGTTACAGTAATATAATAACTAATTGTTAAAATCTTTATAAAAAATTTCGAGACTATATTAGAATTAAAGAGAAAAACAAGACTATAATAACCTATTAGGGATGGGTTATTTGTGGCTTGAATGTTAGTGTTCAACTATTGATGTGGAAGCAGGTGGGTTTGGGCTGATGGTGATCTTATCCAGGTTTGATGTTGATTCGTTGATTAACTAGCTTTTGTTACATTAGTGTAACCATATTGTTACATTACTGTAACCACTATGTTACATCAGAGTAATTCGTGGTTACACTAATGAAACTTGGATAAAATATAACGGTCAAGAATAGAAGCATTAAAATGATGTAAACATGATGATTGTAGCACTGTAAGGCCACACAACAATAAAGTAACTATTACTTAAAGTGGTGCAAGAACTGAACTCTAAATTTTTTTTCGAGCCTATAATAGAATTAAAGAGAAAAATACGCCGAGTTTAATGGTGCAATTATTTTAAAAAATAAAATAGTATTAAAAAGTTATAAAGGTTTTTTAAGATAGGGGTGAAAAATTTTTAAAGAAAGATGAGAAATAAGGTTGTACATGTAGGTGACACATGTCACCTTCTTGTTAAACATGAATATTGATGAGTTGGGGTAATGACAAAATTATCCTTTTCTTTTAAAAATTATACTTGATACTTGGCAAGATCTCATAAAATCTAAAATGGATCAACCATTGGATTTGAGTTAATAGGTTCTTGCAAATACCATAGGTTCTTAAAGGAACTACACCCTATATATATATATATATATATATATATATATATATATATATATATATTTGAACAACGACTTTCATTTTTTGAGTGACGGTCGCATCTCCGACAAGTCGGAGACTCATCATCCCTCTATGACTGACCACTATGTTGTCTGAACCGGGCCCGCGGGTTCAGAGGAGGGGCTTGGCGTTCCTCTGGAAATCATGGAGCCTACTGCCACTTGACAATAGTTGCGCCGTTACACGAGCCGAAACCCGCTAGCGTAACGCACTCCTGGACTAAAACCCGAGTTGGCTCGGTTTCAAACTCACGAAGTAAGGTTCAAAACTTCATTGCCTTACCAACTCCACTAAGGGAGTTGGTTAGAAGTGTAAATATATTAGTACTAGGGTTGTTCACGAGTCGAGCCGAACCGAGCGTACTTTTGCTCGTGCTTGGCTCGTTTTCAAATCGAACCGATCCGATCGGCTCGTTTACAACCGAGCGGAAAATCGAACGAGCATTTTTCGAGCATTGAATTTTCGAGCGAGCATCGAGTGAGCACAAACGAGCGGCGAACAATTTGTACAACCCAACTATCTTGTGTGTATTACGATTTATACTGCAGCGAATAAGATTTAATGAATTAAAAATCAGCCACATTTCATTACATAATATTTTTATGGATAATAATACTTTGTGGTTGACAATGAAGCTAAGGCTGTAGCCGATAAGGCGGAGAGCATATTGCAGATACGATGACGGTGAGAGCGGAAGATGATCTAAAAAATATATCTTAACAACTTAGGATTTCATTTTTGTTTAATATATAATTCTTTATTAGGTTGATTGATCAAGTATGTATAAATATAATTATATATTTGTATATAATGGGTCAAATCTACTAGAGTGGTACGTATAAACTATATATACATATTAATTCGATCCGAATCGAGCGAACATTTGCTCGTGCTTGGCTCGTTTACAAACCGATCCGAGCCGATCGGCTCGCTTACAACCGAGTAAAAATTCGAACGAGCATTTTTCGAACAAATTTCAAACGAACATCGAGCGAGCATCAAGCGTCGAGCGTTTGAACAACCCTAATTAGTACTTAAAAATCTAACCAACCGAAAGAAAGAATAAGAAGTTGTGAAATAATTGCAGGGTAGCAGAGACACAGACAAAATAAAATCAAACGCTAAAAGGCTAGAGTCTTGAATCACACATGTCATGATGAAAATTAGGAGAGGCTACCGGTTGAATTATATATAAATTTATGTTTTAAATGGAATTGTATAACTTTAATTGAAATAAAGTCGCTGAATAATACAATATTCAAACCACTATACAAATCGACATGGAGGTTTAATACTATAGGGTTGGGTTAAAATGCAAATCAAAAGAATTGAAAAAACTATTAAAATAAATCTAAGCTCTTGATTTGGTTAAGATCTATATTTCTAGTTTTTTTAATAGAAACATACATGTTTTAATTGTGTGGGACCCTTTTCAACATCATTTTGAAGTTTGAACCATGGGTCTTTGAATTTGGATCATTGAATTCTTTAATTTAAAAGTTTTTTTTTTAATTTCTTTTGCTTTTCTCAAAGATCCCATGAAAAGATGTTCTAAATAAAGGAGCCTAATAGATCTGATATAAAATAAATAAAATTGCTTATTAGACTCTGGGTTTATTTGTTTTTCAAGAACCACATGACTTATAATATATTATTAGCTAGTGGGTAAAGTTTCAAATAAAGTTATTTGAGTTTAGGGGTTTTGGAATGTTTTTTTAGGAGTCGGTGTTCAAAAAATACAGGGTCGACTGATAACAGCTTAAACATGATATATATAAAAATATTCCATGGGGTCAGTCGCCCCCTCCTCCCTTACTAAGTTTGCTAATATGCGTGAGCCGTTAAATTATAGCACAATTAGATTTTAAAGCATCAAAATCTTGTGACACCCTAGGCAAATCACACATCGCTCGTGGACATGAACGATACTGAGTTCATAAAGAATGTCCTGCCTTTAAGATCACTAATGTATTTTGGGGTGCTTTAGCTGTGAATGAGAGTAAAAGTCCATAGTTAAGCGTGTTTAGGTGACAACAATTCAAGGATGGGTGACACTTTTAGAAGTTTTCACTTAGGCAATAAAAAACAAATCCATGAGCTCATTATGGGAAAAACGAACAATATTGATTGAACGATGGGTTGTGTTATACAAATGGTACCAAAGCCATGGTGGACCTCGTGTGCTAGTAAGGACGCTGGTCTCCTACTGGGGTGGGGGGGGGAATGTAACATTTTACATGGGTTGGGAAAGGGAACATATATGTTCTCATATGGGGCCAGACACCTTTCATATCAGATGTGTTTTAAAACCGTGACAGACGCCTGAATGCATGTCGCCTGCCAAATCAGACTCCGCTTCGGTAGCCGGCACGCACTCAGACGCCCACTGCGACACTTTAGTTCCCCTTTCCAACTAGGAGTGTTCAATATTCGAATCGGATTTGAAAAACTCGAAATTCGATTCGATTTTAGTTGAAAATCACTAATTCGAAATTTGATTCGGATTTTCAAATTCGAATTAGATTTGATTCGAGATCTAATTATCGAATTCGAATCGAATTACAAATTTGTGAATTCCGATTCGATTCGATTCGAAATTCGAATTACAAATACACATGCATGCATTTCTTTATTTTATATATTAATTTAGGAATATGCATATGAGAAATTAAGAACTAAAAGTTTAGAAAATAGGTAATTTAAAATGTTAAAGCCTAATTGATACCTTTTGACTTATTTGAAACTTATAATATGTTATATTTTACGCTTGTTTATATATTTTAAGCATTTGAAATTTGATTTGTCGAATGAATTTTAAAAATGCCATTTGATTAAATATTTTTTATTAAATACGAATCGAATAAATTCAAATTCGACCTGAATTCGATTCGTAATTCGAACTTTTTTCGAATACAAATAGAATTCGAATCCAATTTGAAAGTTTCGAATTCGATTCGGTTAGAATTTGATTTTTATTTTTCGAATTCGAATCAAATTCGAGTTCAGTTAGAAAATTTCAAAATTCAACTTATTTGATTCGATTTACTCGAGTTCGACTCGATTCGATTCGATTAACACCCCTATTTCCAACTGATGTGGGATATTACAACCTCCCCTACTGGAAGACCAACGTCCTCTCTGGCACATTGGGCCGACCCTGACTCTAATACCACTTGTAACAACTAAGCATCGCACTAGATATTATCCATTTTTAGCAACCAGCACGCCCTCAGGTTGTCATCCCTCATGGTTTTAAGATGCGTCTAATAGGAAAGGTATCGGCCTATATAACTACACTTTTGTTCCCTTCCCAACCGATGTTGGATGTTACATCGCCGGCTGTCACAGCGAACAATATCTGGTACGGTGCTTAGTATTTTACTAATCTCGTTAAAACCATGGTAGTATACATGTAAATATTGATGGCGTTTGGTGTTGGAACATTTTAAATAAAGTTAGAATGATTCATTATTCTCATCAATATAATTACACTAAAGTCACTACTTATTCTCTCTTATTTTCAATTAAATAATACCTTTTATGCTTTTATCATTACTTTTTTAATTTTTTATCTTCTACACTCTCAACCACTTAACAGATATTACAATTATTATAAGAGTTGGAACAGGGTTTTGATCAAAATACAGATTGAAGAGTCACATTTTATCTGTACTTCATTAGTAACCATTTATATCCATACCATATGATATAGGAAATACACTCATATAAATATAAAAATAGGATGTGAATGCTCAGACGATTGCATCACAGATGGTCTAACACCAACTAAATGTATAACATATACACGCTCCAGAACTCAATATTTTTGCTAAAGAAATTAAAACCCCTTATTGAAATGCACGAGTAAATCCTTAGTTTGTGTACTTGGTGTAAAATAATCGAAACCTTAAAGGAAATTAAATATTTATAAGAGTACAGTATGATTACAATGGAAACCTAATCTAATCAACACTTAAATATGATAATTATAAGCTCAATAAATCTTATTTACTTACAAATGCTAAATAATATATTTTATCTAATCATAACTAATATCTATTATATATAATACTTAGTTTAAAATACCATTTTTTGTATCACTAAAGCATCTTTTTATAAACTAGGTTTTGGCGCACGCGTTGCCGCACGTATACGACTTTTAATATAACCCTAAATCAAAATCAAAATGAAGGTTCAAAACTATAAAATTAGTAAAATACACAAAGTAAAACACACCAAAACACCAAATCCATAACAAACCAGAACATGCAGAACCCAAAAACTAAATCAAAGCCCAACACCATACACAAAACAAACGAAAATCAAAGCTGTAAGAAAGCGACACAGTCCTAAATAGAAAACCGACAAAAATCAAAGCCCCAAAAGAGCAAACAAAAGGAAAACGCAAACCTTAATAGCGAGAATCGTCAGGGTAGCGATAACAAAAGAAAGAAAGCAGGAACCCGGAGAAAGACAACGTCAACGAACCCTATAAATCAAAAGCACGTGTCCAGATACAAAAACCTCATCCCAAAATCTCGAACCCACACACAAAACAAACCATATTAAAACACATACAAAAAAAACAAAAAATAAAAATAAAACACAAACAAAATAAACAAAAGAAAATTTTAAACACAAAAAAAAGAAAAAAAGGGAAAATGCACCACCGACCAAACCTTTTAATTAGAATAGTAATAGTAATAAATAAAAAAAGGTTTATGATTTATTTTTTGTCAATTTTAAAGAGTAAATTATTTTTTCATCTTAGTTTGATACCTTTTGTCATTTTCATTTAAATTTATTTGTCCAAGTTAGAGGCACCAATACATTCTGATAGTTCAAAATTTGGAAAGGGCAATTATTTTCCAAGTTCGAAGAAAGCACTAACAGAAAAGCAACATACAAAACTAGTGAAATTCTGTGTGTGATGTTTTAAAATAGGAGTAGATTGTACTTTGTAATTTAAGAAAATAAAAAAATTCTTTTGTAATGGTTATGACATTTTATCTATGTGATATCTTCTTGATGAGTAGTAGTAGTTTTGAAATTAAGAAGTTGTATAACGGCTATAAAACTTTTCATGTGACATTTTTAATAGTAGCAGTTTGTAAATTTGAAAAAATGATCATTGCGTAACGGTTATAAAACTCTCTGTCTGACATTAATAATTGGTAATTTTAAAAAATATGACCGTTACGTAACGCCTATAAAACTCTCCGTGACATTTTTTATCAGTAATTGCTTGCTAATTTGAAAAATGATCGTTGGATAACGGCTATAAAACTTTTCTATATAAGGTCATTCCACTCACTCACATATTCAATGTTCCTTTTCGTTTTACTTGTTTTTTTCTATACTTGACACAAGTTTGTTAACAAACAAGTGGTGATCATGTTTTCTATTTATCTTTCTTTTGAGTTCTATCTTTTTACCCCAAGTAAAATTAGGAGGCATAAATCTTGCAATAGAACTCGTCATTCGCTCTTGGCTAAAAGAGTCTTTAAAGAAAGAGGTGATATGAGGCTTCACTTTTGTTTACTCATGCTCATAACCGTTAGTCTCTCACCTTGGCGGATTCATGATTAGCAACCAAGAGGTTCTGGCATGATCCTCAATGTTATATGTGACCAGGGTCACTTTCTTTGTTCTCTTTCTAGATTCGTTGTAAAATATTATAATGGTTTACAAAACACTTTGATAGAGCAAATGTTGCAGAAATGAAAAAAGAACACGCAGGGGACTCTGGACTGAGTGGGTAACAACAACAAAGGGAGTCGGTGATGGACTAAGTGCTGCAAAATTGAGTTGCAACCTACACGTACCATGAGCAAATCTTCATCTTGGATCACAAGCCTAACCAAAAACTAAAGATTGACCAGCAAAAATTAGTGTTCTAGCTTGATAGTGTATATTAAATACTAGTTTTGAGTGTATGATTTACTGTACTAGGATTGATTTAGTTACTAGTATCGAAGAATAGAATGTATACTCCAATTTTCAATTTTAAAACTATATGAAATGATTAGATAATAAATATGTAATCTAAAAAGGATGTGTGGCCATGTATGTTTGTTGTATCTAGATATTCCACGTCATGCCAAGGCCCAAGGGATATGATCACATGAATCATGGATCTTTTACGTCCATGCTATCGTTATGTTATGTTTGATTTGAAATTTAACAACATTGACAAATAAGCAACTATCATAGTGAAAAATTTATAACCTTTACGTTGTATTGGAAAAATGATTAGTATAAGGGAAAAAAATCGTTATAGAGGACCACATGGACAAATTTTGTGTGTTCGAAAAGTTATCTACTAAAGTTTGTTTGTAAAATTATAGAGGTTTTTGGTTATGAGGCACCATACATAGAGGAAGTGGCTTGAACCTCATATGTGTAGTAGTATTATTATACAATTCCTAAGACGTACCAACTTGGTCTCAATACTTACCGTTCCTTTGCATATGTGGCCCGTGAGTTTAAAGCGGTCACATTTATTTATTTATTCACATATAGTTTCTACTAAACTTCTCATCTCATGTCAAGTTTGTTTTGTTAAATAACCAATTTTGTTTTAGATGTATACTTACATCACTACAATCAGTGGCGGAACCAGGAATTTTTCCTAGTGGGGTCACTATTTTTCGGTGACTCGTTTTGTAACAAGAAAATATAAAATTTTTCGGGTCGGGTCGGGTCGGGTATAAAGTGAAGTCTCAGACTCATCATGAGCACGAAAAGACAACCCACCATTTAATAACGCTTTTGCAAGAAGAACAGAAAAACTTAATCGGATTCTATACTCTCTTTTTTGTTTGTCACTTTGTTTATCAAATGCAACATGTATGGATTGTTCTTGTTTGAGCAAGTCCTCTCCTTTTCTACGTGCTTTGTTGTGAATACTATTAACATCATCAATATGTATGGTAAATCTTTCAGTTTTGTTCCAACCATTAAAACCTTCATTAACAAATGCATCTTTTTGACCAATTTCCTTAAACAAATAACAAAACAAGCAATATGCTCTATCCGTTTTCACACTATATTCTAGCCAATTTCCATATTGTTGAAACCACTCGGGACGAAATCGTCTAGATTTTCCACTAAAATCTCGTTGTGGAAACTCATGCCCAATAGGTTGACATGGACCTCTAAGCAAGTATGCTCTTCTAATTTTATCTTTTTGATTAGGGTGATATGATGAGATTGGCTTTCGTTCAGAAGGATCCCATGGGAGATTATCTAAATCAATTCTTGCTGGAATACTATTACTAGATGAAGAAGCAACATTCGATGGTTTCCTTTTCACAACAAAGCGGTCCATGTCCCTAAATTATACAAATTGTGATAAACTAAATTACTAATATGATAAAATACCCAAATTATATCACATAAATTATATCATATAAACTAAATTACTAATAGTCTAATATCATACCCAAATTGTGATAAACCTAAATTACTAAAATCATACCCAAATTGTGATAAACCTAACTTACTAATATCATACCTAAATTGTGATAAACCATTAAGTGATTTAAGTCTAACAATGAACCATTAAGCAAGCGAGCAGCAAGAATAGGAGGAGCAGGCTACCAAGCAGGCGATTTGGGATTTGGGGGTCGCACTACAAGTTCAAGCAACTAAGTCTAACAACTAACAAGTAACAACAAACCATTAAGTCTAACAAGTAACAACAAACTAACCGATTGGGATTTGGGGGTCGCACTTCAAGACTTGAGGATTTCAGGCGATGAGGAGCAGCGACCAAGCAGGCGATGAGGAGCAGCGACCGCCGACCGGCGAGCAGCGGAAGGCGAGCAGCGAGAGGATTTCAGGCGATGAGGATTTCAGGCGATGAGGGCAGTCGGCAGAGGAGTAGCGAGCAGCGAGAGCAGAGGTGAGAGGGCAGTGTGAAAATTGAAAAAGGCGATGAGGATTTCAGGATTTTTAGGGTTTTATTTTAGGTTTATAGAAGAAGGGTATTTTAGTAATTTCAGGGAAATTTAGAAGGGAACAAAAATAAAAAGGGGAGCAAGAATTGAACCTGCGACCGCATGAAGGGGAGACGCGCGCTTTACCAGCAAACTACCAAACTGTTTTGTGTTATATTATAAATTTTAATATACTAATGGGTTCACTTCCTGTAAAACTATGGGTTCACTCAAAAATTCGGTATTATACGTTACACTACGGGTTCAAAAATCAATGGGGTCACTTGACCCCGGTCCCGATAGGGTAGTTCCGCCCCTGAGTACAATAGATATTTCACAAGTCTACGCTGAAAGTGTCAATTCCCTATGACCCATAGACGCTTATTCTCAACATTACATGTGTCAAAGTTACCATAGTTAAATTTTATTTTTGGTCCCTAAGATTAGATTTGTTTAAGCCTTTCAGTCCAAAAAGGAATCTTTGGACATATCAAGGCCCAACGTTTGTATTTTGTAACGATTTTGGTCCCTGACACTAACTCTGTTAACTTTTTAGGTTAAGTGTAAGGGTGCTTTGATCATTTTACATGTAAAGGACTGTTTATGTAAAATTGTAACCACCCCCATGGGCCCCACCACCGGGGCTTCACCGTCGGTCAACATCATGAAATTTAACTCCGGCGACTGTAACAAATCATCATCTTCTCCGAAGATCAACTTACTGCTAACACTCGAATTGTTATTCCGATCAACATGACAGTACGAGAACGAGTGGTCGTATAACGATTGGAGCTGAGAGGCGAACAACAGGGGCCCACGGCCGAGCCCTAGAAGTCCGGTGACGCAGTGAAACAAGCCATGGTTCAAGTGCCCGCAGTCGAACATCACATCATCCACCTTCACCTCATGGTAGCGCTGCTGGCGGCCTTCAACGATGTTGGCAGTGAGGTTGACAGTGAACGTCTCGGTGGTGAAGTATCCGGTGGTGTTTGAGCTGTCGCCGTACAAGTAGAAATAGGGGCATGATTTGTGACATCCGGTGATTTTCCGTTACTAAACTCCGTTAGTTCCGTTAAGTTTTACATACACGCGTCGTAAGCACACACTAGTTGTCGTTTGACGTTGGTGACCTAATAATAATTAATAATGTTAATTTAATAATAATCTACTTGATTAGATGATTATTGTGTTATGCTTATGTGTTTACGCGATTTAAAGACTATTCGGGAATTTTATCGGGTAACGCGGAAACGCGTGTGTTATTTCGTATGTCTTTTGTTTTTACAAAATAAAACATCTAAGGGTTACCATTAGTTATATGTTTATCTTGTTAAGTTAAAAACACATTACAAAGAGTTAAAAACTTAACTTTTAAAAAAAATACAAAGTACAAGTTTTAGAGGGGGTGTACTTGTAAATTGGTTAAAATAAAACACCCAAACCCCACCCAAACACCATAGACCGACTTGCAGCCCTCTCTCCCTCTCTTTCTGCGTTTTTCAGCCAAGAAACCTCAAATCTTCATGGTTTTGATCGATTCCAAGCACTAGAACGCGATTTGGACCTTCCTTGACAAGTATACACGTGAATTGAAGGTTAGTTTGGTGTTTTTTAATGATTTCTCATCTTGGCCGAACCCTGCTGCGAAATTAATGTTCAATAGGCTGAAATCTTGATGTTTTGATGTTGTTCACATGTTAGTTAGGTTGTGTGTATGTTGTTTAGTGTTGATTATTCACATGTTAGTTAGGTTGTGTGTATGTTGTTTAGTGTTGATTATGCAAGAAAACTACACTATTGGTTGATTGATCATGAACCTTGATTTACATGAACCCTAATTCGAAAATTTTGGGGCTTTTGTGGAATTGATTGTTGTTTGATGTTGTTTGGATGTTAATTAGTTAGTATGAATGTTAGAAAACATGAATTATGCAAGAAATTGGTGATTTGAGAACTTTGTTCATATGTTACTAAAAATAGTAACTTTTGTGCATGAACTTGATAATTCAAGGATGAATTGGTGTTATTAGGGTGTTAATGATGTTGTATGAACATTGGAATTATGATATGAATGCTAGATTGGTGCTATGAATGCTATAAATCTTAGGTTGGATGTTGTTCATATCTTGCCAAAAGTAGAAACTTTTTAGTTTTGGATGAATGAATCATGCTAGTTTGATGTTGTTGATTATAGTTGGATGTTGTTATGAGCTTGAAATAGTATACTATTGATGAATTGTATGTTCATTGGGTGTTTACTATATTTTGAGATGAACTTTCCCAAAAGGGAAACTTTATTGTGCATGAACATTGGATATTGAGAATTTGACTTATTCATGGCTTTAGGATTATGCTAGAATGATTGTTGTGGATGCCTAAAGTGGTAGAATCTGTTAATTGGGTTGTATGGAATGTTTATTTGGTTATTGGGTGATTTATGCACTTTGATGGTCATGTATGGTTTGGTATGTTGATTAGTAACTAGGACATCATGTTTGGGACTGGAATTGATCATATTGATGTATGTTGCATGTATTGGGCATATTGAATGTGTTGTGGATAGTATGGATGACTTTTTGGTAAATTATCTGTTTGGACCCGTATATGCTAAATCATAGTTATAGGTCATATAAGTAGGTTATGCATGATCGGACCTTTTATATGGTACACTAGTTGTATTATGGATACACTGGTATATGCTCATGTCTGTTTAAACGGTTTACAACACATAATGTCACCAACGGGTCAAACGGGTCAACTAGGTCACATGTATGTTGTCTTTATAAAACCTTGAGTTTTTTGATTGTAAAGCACTTAGAGTTCCTTGGGAATTTCTGTGTACATGTACTTATGTACTTGTGTATTCTAGGTAACCTTTGAGGGTTGTCTTTCCACTCGTTCTTGTCAAGTTAAGCCTTAGATATCTATCATGCATATCAAGTGAGTTCATGCCCCACTGTTTTACTAAATCTCTTTTGGGGGAGATAGCATACTGGTAATGTTACAAACGCTTTTTATATTTAAGATGTGTATGATATTAATATGGTGCTGTTTACCATGATAAAGTCCTCACACTTTCGAATTGTTAATATTGGATAGCGGGAAAACTTGGGTAGTACTACTGGGTCTGACGAGCCCCACCTGTGTGACTCGAGGTCAACCGGGTGCAATTGTTAATAACCAATTTTGTTTTAGATGTATACTTACATCAGTACAATAGATATTTCACAAGTCTACGCTGAAAGTGTCAATTCCCTATGACCCATAGACGCTTATTCTCAACATTACATGTGTCAAAGTTACCATAGTTAAATTTTATTTTTGGTCCCTAAGATTAGATCTGTTTAAGCCTTTCAGTCCAAAAAGGAATCTTTGGACATATCAAGGCCCAACGTTTGTATTTTGTAACGATTTTGGTCCCTAACACTAACTCTGTTTACTTTTTAGGTTAAGTGTAAGGGTACTTTGATCATTTTACATGTAAAGGACTGTTTATGTAAAATTGTAACCACCCCCACGGGCCCCACCACCGGGGCTTCACCGTCGGTCAACATCATGAAATTTAACTCCGGCGACTGTAACAAATCATCATCTTCTCCGAAGATCAACTTACTGCTAACACTCGAATTGTTATTCCGATCAACATGACAGTACGAGAACGAGTGGTCGTATAACGATTGGAGCTGAGAGGCGAACAACAGGGGCCCACGGCCGAGCCCTAGAAGTCCGGAGACGCAGTGAAACAAGCCATGGTTCAAGTGCCCGCAGTCGAACATCACGTCATCCACCTTCACCTCATGGTGGCGCTGCTGGCGGCCTTCAACGATGTTGGCAGTGAGGTTGACAGTGAACGTCTCGGTGGTGAAGTCGCCGGTGGTGTTTGAGCTGTCGCCGTACAAGTAGAAATAGGGGCATGATTAGGGCTCCGATTTGCAGGGTTTTGAGGAGTCTTGTGGTGTCACCTGACAACCACCAATTCCATTATCTTCTACCTCATCATAAATCTAAAACCCTAAGTTAGACAATCACCATCTTCACCATCGGCACCACCGTCGAACACCTTGCACCACCTCTGGACAAGCACAATCGCCATCATCTTCTTCCTTAGTTTCGAACAATCCCCATCGCCTAAACCACCATCCCCAATGCCTTTTTCCCCATATTCAAACAACCACCGCCCCCATCGCGTGCACCACCGCCACCGCCTGCATCACTGCCACTGCCACCGCCACCGCCATCGATACCGCCTGCCTGCGACATCACTACACCTGCAGCAGCTGTGGCAGGGTGGGGTGGGTGGTTTGGGATATCTAGGGGTTAGATTATATTTAGGTTTTATTTTTTTAATTTTTTTTATTTTAAAAAATTACAATAATTATCCTAATCTTATATAATTTACATAACTAGTCATTCAAATGTAAAATGATCAAAATACCCTTGCATTTAACTGTAAAAACTAACAGAGTTAGTATCAGGGACTAAAACCGTTACAAAAATGAAACCAAAGGCCATGATATGATTAAAGATTCCTTTTTGGACTGAAATAATTAAAATGATCAAACCACAGGGACAAAACTAAAATTTACTCTTATAAGTATATTATCTTCTTGTCATAGTTATCTGAAGCGCCTTAAGGTATAATTTCTAGTTCATGTATATCATATAAATGTTTCATTATATTTAGACTATATGTTACATTTTTAGACTATGTGTTACACTTCCATTAGAGAGTGAATGTGGGTGATATGGCAAGGATGTGGGGCATAAAACACTGCCCCGTTGGGCATAACAGGGGCATCGCCCTTAAAACGTGGGCGTGGTCACACACTTTTTTTTTTCGAACGGTGACTTTCATTTTTGAGTGATAGTCACATCTCCGACAAGTCGGAGACCCATCACCCCTACCTACCAGACCACTACGTTGTCTGAACCGGGCCCGCGGGTTCAGTCGTAAGGGTTTGGCGTTCCTCGGGAAACCATGGAGCCTACTGCCACTTGACAATAGTTGCGCCGCTACACGAGCCGAAACCCGCTAGCGTAACGCACTCCGGGACTAAAACCCGAGTTGGCTCGGTTTCGAACTCACGAAGTGAGATTCAAAACTTCATTGCCTTACCACTCAACCAAATGGTTTAACCCCCTTCCCTTGATTAAAAATTTAAAACCACTAAAGTTGTGCCACGTACCCTTCTTTATTCAACTCTGTGGTGGATCTAGATAAGGAGCTTTAGGGCCATAATCATAGTCATTATTAAAACCTCACTAACGTAGTGTAACATAATTTATATTGCACTTGTCTCTAAAGCTAGAGTAAATAAGTGTACTTATTCGCTTGCTTATTTTTATCTTATTTTGAATAAACAATTGTCTACAAGGTCTAATAAAAAAATTAATTTATATGTTAACATATATACCGGTAACATTATGTAAGTTATATATTATAAAAATATACACATTTATAATATGCTAACTATTTTTAGATACACATTATCGTCGTTAATTACCACATATGGAGGATGGAGGTCTTGTATCGGAACCCTAAAGGCTACGAACCTAGCATTATTGGGTAAATGATGAAGAAAATTCTAGACCGATAATACAAAAGTTGATCTAAAGTTATCACATCTATTTTTTATAACCTAAGGTCACAAAATGAAATTTCATGTAGGCTAAGTATATTATAAAAATGAAAAAGCATCTCAAGGATTGAAACTAAGCAGATACAATATTCTATTGACATTCATGACAATTTAAAAGGTGTGTTAGAACCTAGAATATTATATTGCGAGATCACGTTCAAGTTATTAGGTTAAAATTGCCGGTAAAATATCATATTACAATTCTCCATGAATCTTTGACCTAGAAGCTTCATTCATGATTCATTCACCGTAATACCTACCGACCGTCCCCTTCAATCCTTCATTCACCTTCTTCGAAGAGTCCGACCAAGAGTTTGTCTGACCAATCGGCGACCGGGCGACGGTTCGTTCACCAAGAGCCTTCGAGGAACCAACAGGCGGTGGGCTGTGGGCGACGATATGAGGTGCCAGGCGGGCAGGGGGCAAGTCCTCTTTGTCGAAGTTCCAATCGATTGCGGATTGCCGATTCATCGAAATTGCTTTTCAATCGAACGAAGTTTTCTTCTAGGGTTCTTCAAAATTGCTTTTCAATCGAACGAAGTTTTCTTCTCCATCACCACAAATAATTGCTGTGAGCTCTCTCAATTCGATATTTCGATCAATCTACACGAGTTCGTGAATCGTGAAGGTATCGGTGTAAATCGCATCAGGTTTTACTAAAATTACAAATTTCTTACTTCTGCTTTGTTGATTTTAGATTAACTTGCATAATTGTGTCAAGTTCGTGATTTTGTTGCGTTCTTGCTGTTCAATTTGCTGATATAGTTGTTTATACTTCTTGCTGTTCAAATGTCGGTGTAGATGTTCTTGCTGAAAACACTGTAGGGAAAGTAGATATAAGCGTTCAATTTGCTGATAAAACTCTGTACGAAACCCCTGAAAACACTGTTGTGTTCTTGCTGTTCAATTTGCTGTTCAATTTTAGGTCTTGTTAGTTCATATCAAAGGTCATGTGTTCTTGCTGTTCAAATTGTTGTTCAATTTTAGGTCTTGTTAGTTTTGTTTCTCTAATTAGGTTATAAGTTATTTAGTTGATCTGGTATACTTTGATTAGTTTTCTTTCCTTGATTAGGTATATTATCTACTTTAAAATGTCAAATAGATTTCGAAAATACCCTTCCGGTGCATCAAAAAAGGCAAAGAAGGCAAAACAAGAAGCTTTAAACGAATCAATAAAAGGATCACTACTTAAGTTTGTTACAACCTCGAATTCAAATGCTACAATAAATCAAGATGAACAGATAAACCTAGATGAACCAACAAACTTTGATGAGCATATGAATTTAGATGAATAAAATGATGTGAATGAGCCTACAAATAGTGATGATCCTACAAATAGTAATGAAAATCAAAATCAATTTAATGAACCTTCAAATTTTGTTGATCCATGTCAATGAAATAATATTAATAATAATTTAAGAGATCTAATTATAGAAAAAGGCCCGGTTAAAATTTATAATTATAATTTTCCAAAAGATAAAAATTCAAGAAACTTTAGTACTTCTTTTTATATGCAAACTTTACCGAATGGAGAAAAATACGAAAGAAAATGGTTGATTTATTCTATAGAATTAGATAGAGTGTTTTGCTTCTGTTGTAAGTTATTTAATGTGAATCAATGTACGAGTAAATTAGCAAATGAAGGTACTAACAATTGGAATAATATGAGTAGAAATCTAAAAGAACATGAAACAAGCAATGCACACATTACGAATATGAGGACATGGATGGATTTAGAGATAAGATTGGCGAAAAATAAGACTATTGATAAACATATACAAGATCAAATAAATAATGGAGAAATGTGCTAGTAAGAATTATTGCTATTATAAAGAAGTTTGGTAAAAATGGGGTATCAGAAGCCTAAAGGCTATTGAGCCGTCCATAGGCTATGGAGGATGGAGGTCTTGGTATCAGAAGCCTAAAGGCTACGAACCTAGCATTATCGGGTAAATGATGATGAAAATTCTAGACCGTGATGCAAAAGTTGGTCTAAAGTTATCAAATCTATTTTTATGGGGCCTACTAAAGAGACGCCATCGGGGATAAATGGACGCCCTCCTTACGGGCCGTAAGGCCCTTCACGGGCCGTATGGCCTGTCGGTAGTCAAATCAGTCATTCAAAAACGTAATTCAAAAACGTAACGGCCCGTGAATATGAACACGGGCCGTATTTCTTAACGGCCCGTGAAGCTCTTAACGTCCCATTTGGATTTCCCATTACGGGCCGTGAACTTCTTTACGGGTCCTAGTTTCACCTTTAATAATT
The DNA here is from genome assembly GCA_024085815.1 of Flaveria linearis. Classification (NCBI taxonomy): domain Eukaryota; kingdom Viridiplantae; phylum Streptophyta; class Magnoliopsida; order Asterales; family Asteraceae; genus Flaveria; species Flaveria linearis. The sequence goes on from CM044004.1 coordinate 89,601,298, forward strand.
TGACAAGATATATTATTCCTCGTTTTTCGTGTAATTTTGTATTTATTACGTTATTTGATATGACGTAATATTCCTCGATAGTCGTGTAATTTTGTATTTATTACATTATTTGATACGACGTAATATTCCTCGATATTCGTGTTAATTATGTGACGAGATGCAATATTTCATTTCAACTACTATATAAACGTTAGTTTATAAATTCATTTCATAATTCAAATTTCTACGATATAAATTCATTTCATTTCAACTACTACATAAACGCAATATTCCATTTCAAGTACTATATTAACGTTAATATTTAACGTTACGATGTCTTTTTGGGATAGCAACTATTTATTTGGTTCGGAATCTAACTATTACCCTCAGGAGGGTTACGGTTATTACGATGAGGCTGCTTCAAACTATCTAGGACAGTTCGCGTCCAATTACGGCGGGAATGACGGCGGCGATGACGGGGGTGATAACGGTGGCGATAGCAGCGGGGATAATGACGGTTCTGGTTCCGGTAAAAAGAGTTTATACGACACGAATCAGGTTATAAGATATATCATATTTAATTTTACTTTCATTTTACTATCATTTAGTAATAACTAACTAAAAATATTAAATTGATTAGGTTTTCTCATCCCGTGAAGAATTAGTTGATTGGGCAACTAACGTGGGGCGAGAAAATGGGTTCGTTATTGTCACCAAACGTTCAAAAAGAAATTCAAATGGTTTGGTGGTTAAAATTTGGTTGAAATGCGATCGGGGTGATGTATATAAGGGAGCATCCACTCTAAGAAAAAGTGGCACGAAAAAAACAAACTGTCAATTTGAATTGCAGGGTAAGTACCAGATGCAGAGAGATGGGTGGATTATAGTTGTTGTGGATGATACTCATAACCATGAACCTGCTGAACACCTGGAAGGACATGCATACGTAATGAGGCTCACCGAAAATGAGCTTTCTACTGTAAAGAATCTGACCGAGCAAAATATTGACCCTCGAAACATTCTAGGCACGTTGAGGGAACAAAATCCCAATAACGTGTCTGTGTTACGAACCATATACAACGCTCGGGCAAAAATAAAAAAGTCCACCAGAATTGGTGAAACCCCAATGCAGGTTTTTTTCTATACTACAACAACATCAATATATTTACACCCCTCACATTGATGAACCGACAAATACCGTCGACGGGGTTTTTTTTATACATCCCACATCTCACACATTATGGCGTGCGTACCCACACGTGCTGATGATTGACACAACATACAAAACTAACTTGTATAAAATGCCTTTTGTTCAAATGGTTGGTGTGACATCCACCCTGAAATCTTTTTCTGTTGCTCACGCATTCATTGATTATGAGCGTGAAGCCAACTTCAGATGGGTGTTAGAGCAACTAAAAGCAACGCTAGAAGATAAGTGTATGGAGCCCCGTGTTATACTAACCGACCGAGACCTCGCTCTGATGAATGCGTCAGAAGAAGTTTCTCCGAGTGCTGTTCGATTACTTTGCAGATGGCATATTTCGGAAAATATTGCTAAACATTGTAAGGCGAGTTTTTCAAATGAAGAGTGGGGTGCTTTTCAGCATGTATGGTCGGTACTTATTAACTCTGAAACGGAGGACATATACGCTTATAATTACGACCGGCTTTATCGCATATTGGTGTCCAACCATTCAAGTAAGTTTTCTAGTGTTATTCTTAAAATATATGTATATTTACATAAAAATAAGTGCATTTTTTTTAATAGGAGTGCTGATGTACCTCAAAAATAACTGGTTGGACACCTACAAAGAGAGATTTGTGTCGGCGTGGATAAATAGAAGTTATAACTTCGGTCAGCACACAACGAACCGAGTTGAGAGCCAACATTCGTTGTTGAAAAGTTACCTGAAAGCAACCAATAGCACCCTGGATAGATTTATTCCTTTCATTAATAATATCTTAGCTACCCAGGAAATTGCTATAAAAGAAAGTTTTACCAAAAGCAAAATCATGCTTATGGTGCAGCATAATCATGAAGTGCTTAAATTGCTGCGAGGTAACGTTTCTATTGCGGCTTTGGATATGTTAGTCGGTGAGATTAACAGGATAAATCATCTAATTATATCCAAAGACTCATGTGGCTGCCATCTTTTTACCAGCTGTGGTCTTCCGTGTGCTTGTAAATTAAACAATTACTTTCAAACAGGTGAATGTTCTTTTACGTTTTTTATTTTTCATGAAAACTTTTATTATATTTTATTTAATATATTATTTTATAGGTCAATGTATCCCGCTCGATGCCATTGATGTTTTTTGGAGGAAGCTAGATTTTTCACCCGCGTATATTGTACGGGAGGTTCAAGTAGATGTACATAAAGAGATGGAGATGGTGACAAAACATTTACTTGTCCAACCCGAAAATGTGAAAAGATCTTTGATTAATATTTTCAAATCTTACATTACTCCTTCAAAAACGGATAAAAAACCTCCTAAAGTCCAAACACATACACGTGGTCGTCCAAAAAAAGATAAGCAAAAAGAAACAATATTAGACCCCCCCAGACATAGTTCATATGTTCAACCGAGAGAAAATTTTGAAGGTCCGCCAACATATTCAAGTTCGGTGGTGAAGTCAAAACAAGGGCCTTTGCAGCGCAGTCAATCCATGTCTTCGAAATCAAGAGCCAAAGATGGATTATCTCAACAGAGTTCCAAGTTTTCATATATCCCGAGCGACAAAGATAAAAACAATTTTTTCCGGTTTAACCGCTGGATTCCATCATTCTTTTTCCCGTATATTTCAGGTGCGGATGACGTTTTAGCGGACGGCAATTGTGGTTTTCGTGCTATAGCACTCGCACTGGGATATGGTGAAAATCACTAGCGTTTTATACGTACGGAACTTATATCTGAGTTGGATGAAAACAGACATAGGTACGCTGCGATGTTTCCTGATATAAACGAAATAAGGGAATCATTAAACTGGAACGGGTTAGGTGCGGCTCCACATAAAAATTGGATGACAGTGCCACCTGCTACAATCCTTATTGCTAACAGGTTTCGAGTGGTTATAATTTTTATATCTATCGGCAACTCCGCTACTTTTTTCCCGTTCTGGTTATCTCCTCGTGATATCAGTGAACATCATATAATTTCAATTGCTTATGTTCAAGATTGCCATTTCATTAGAATTCGATTAGTGGGTGACTATCCAATGCCTGTTCCGAGCAAATATTGGCATTTGTACAAAACAGAAAACGCCAATGATTGGGAGGCTATATACGGAAGTCGAATTCAAAAATATCTTGAACTAAGGCCCGTAGACCCGGTTGAACATATAGATTTAGTATAGTTTACACATTTATTAATTCTTTCAATACTTTATTTATCCAATTCTTTATTGTTGTTGAATTGTAAACATGTAATCTATTATTTATTCAATTCTTTATTGTTGTTGAATTGGAAACATGTAATCAATTCTTTCGTTTTCCAAAGAAAAATGCAATAAGAAGATTATCGAATTTTTCTTCAACCTTTGAATTTTGTTTATATGAGCTGGGCATTTGGTTAGCATAAAAGGTGTGTAGGAATGTTAATGATATGAGATGCATAATATATGTTGAGATTCAAGTATGTTTTTCAGTGCAACTTTTCCGACTGAGATTCAAGTATGTTTATATAATTGCAGAGCCTGGCGTCGGATTTTCTGAAGGATTATTTATTTCTTTCTGTGGGACGAGTAGGTTCAAGTACTGATTTTATTCTCCAAAAGGTTGATTTAATATTATTTGTAAAAACCACTTCCTCTAAAAGCACAACCAATTGTAAACATATAATTAAACATTTAAACGTCATCCAAAATAACTCATAATATATAAACATAATTTTTCAATTTTTTTACGTGAAAGGTAAATAAAACAATAAAATCCTACTATCTATGCGTCATGACCACCACCAGCATCACCACCACCAGCATCCGCAGGTCGTCTGACAAACGAAGGCAACCCTAGCCGAGGGGGGAGGTCGATACCCTGGCTAGCAGCAAAAATGTTGTACGCATCCGCCATCCATACTAGCAAGGCGTGGGACTGGCGCGCCCAATGTAGTGACTCTGCCATAAACTCCCCCGTCGGCGGAATCTGCCGAATGATAGTCCTGGGAACAGGCGGTGGGACGGGTGCTCTGGCGTGTGGCTGGGGCTGCGGCTGCTGCTGCGGCGCCGGCTTCTCCTCCTCCTCACCAACGTCTGGCACCGGCTGCCAGATGGTCCGACCACCATCAGTGGACCATTAGTTTGTGAAACCAACGCTTTGTTATCACCTGAAGAACTTGCTTTGTCTTTCTTTGATTCAATCTCCACTGTCACCATTCTTTTTGAACCATCAACTTGACCCTTCTTGGGTTCATACATTCTCTAGCGAAATGACCTGGTTTGTCACAATTGTAACATCTCAGGTTGGACTTGTCAAAGCCAATTTTACTAGAGTTGTTTACCCCAAACATCTTTCTCCCAGTACGTCTAGCAAAGTTCTTCGCCCTGTATACCACCATGGCCATCTGATACTTGATGTCATTTTCTTCAACATCATCAGGATTAACTTGTTGAAGATCATCAACCAAGACATTAGGAGCAGTGAGTCTACCAGCCATGAAAGCTTCATAGCTTGACATGAATGTAGTGAATAGGGCAAGATGCTCCTCAGCAATCTGGACTGTCGGCTTTGAAGGATTTGTGGTAGCAACATAAGCATGTTGACCACTTTGAGGAGCTTGAGTTTGAGGGATTTGTTGATAGATGATAGGGGAATAGTATTGAGCAGCTGGAACTTGAATTTGAGGATTCATTACAGGTTGCATATAAGAAGATGCTGAACTTCCAGTTTGTTGTTGCTGACACATTTGGGTATAACTGACCGGCTTGTCGCATGCACTAGTCAAAGATAGTATTTATATAGTTCCTTAATACCAAAACTATGTAGCAAATGGTAAGAAGGGTGTCGAATCACGAGGAGTATGTGGTTTGTGTTTAGACTTGAATTGGACTAACAAATTAATTATGAAGCTTGCTATTTTGTTTATAAAAGATTTTATATGTTTACTTGAAATGGTGTTGAAACTTTGTCCAACACAAAGAAATGAGCAAAACAAAAATGGTACTTAAGAATGATTAATAGAACTTGAGAACTTAGAACAATGGTTGACAATACTAAGTTTAATAACAAGGTTCACCCCCGGTTGATATCATAAAATTATGGTGCTACTAATCCAACTAATTTGTTATGGTGCTACTAATCCAACTAATTTTTATATCTATCGGCAACTCCGCTACTTTTTTCCCGTTCTGGTTATCTCCTCGTGATATCAGTGAACATCATATAATTTCAATTGCTTATGTTCAAGATTGCCATTTCATTAGAATTCGATTAGTGGGTGACTATCCAATGCCTGTTCCGAGCAAATATTGGCATTTGTACAAAACAGAAAACGCCAATGATTGGGAGGCTATATACGGAAGTCGAATTCAAAAATATCTTGAACTAAGGCCCGTAGACCCGGTTGAACATATAGATTTAGTATAGTTTACACATTTATTAATTCTTTCAATACTTTATTTATCCAATTCTTTATTGTTATTGAATTGTAAACATGTAATCTATTATTTATTCAATTCTTTATTGTTGTTGAATTGGAAACATGTAATCAATTCTTTCGTTTTCCAAAGAAAAATGCAATAAGAAGATTATCGAATTTTTCTTCAACCTTTGAATTTTGTTTATATGAGCTGGGCATTTGGTTAGCATAAAAGGTGTGTAGGAATGTTAATGATATGAGATGCATAATATATGTTGAGATTCAAGTATGTTTTTCAGTGCAACTTTTCCGACTGAGATTCAAGTATGTTTATATAATTGCAGAGCCTGGCGTCGGATTTTCTGAAGGATTATTTATTTCTTTCTGTGGGACGAGTAGGTTCAAGTACTGATTTTATTCTCCAAAAGGTTGATTTAATATTATTTGTAAAAACCACTTCCTCTAAAAGCACAACCAATTGTAAACATATAATTAAACATTTAAACGTCATCCAAAATAACTCATAATATATAAACATAATTTTTCAATTTTTTACGTGAAAGGTAAATAAAACAATAAAATCCTACTATCTATGCGTCATGACCACCACCAGCATCACCACCACCAGCATCCGCAGGTCGTCTGACAAACGAAGGCAACCCTAGCCGAGGGGGGAGGTCGATACCCTGGCTAGCAGCAAAAATGTTGTACGCATCCGCCATCCATACTAGCAAGGCGTGGGACTGGCGCGCCCAATGTAGTGACTCTGCCATAAACTCCCCCGTCGGCGGAATCTGCCGAATGATAGTCCTGGGAACAGGCGGTGGGACGGGTGCTCTGGCGTGTGGCTGGGGCTGCTGCTGCTGCTGCGGCGCCGGCTTCTCCTCCTCCTCACCAACGTCTGGCACCGGCTGCCAGATGGTCCGACCACCATCAGTGGACCATTAGTTTGTGAAACCAACGCTTTGTTATCACCTGAAGAACTTGCTTTGTCTTTCTTTGATTCAATCTCCACTGTCACCATTCTTTTTGAACCATCAACTTGACCCTTCTTGGGTTCATACATTCTCTAGCGAAATGACCTGGTTTGTCACAATTGTAACATCTCAGGTTGGACTTGTCAAAGCCAATTTTACTAGAGTTGTTTACCCCAAACATCTTTCTCCCAGTACGTCTAGCAAAGTTCTTCGCCCTGTATACCACCATGGCCATCTGATACTTGATGTCATTTCTTCAACATCATCAGGATTAACTTGTTGAAGATCATCAACCAAGACATTAGGAGCAGTGAGTCTACCAGCCATGAAAGCTTCATAGCTTGACATGAATGTAGTGAATAGGGCAAGATGCTCCTCAGCAATCTGGACTGTCGGCTTTGAAGGATTTGTGGTAGCAACATAAGCATGTTGACCACTTTGAGGAGCTTGAGTTTGAGGGATTTGTTGATAGATGATAGGGGAATAGTATTGAGCAGCTGGAACTTGAATTTGAGGATTCATTACAGGTTGCATATAAGAAGATGCTGAACTTCCAGTTTGTTGTTGCTGACACATTTGGGTATAACTGACCGGCTTGTCGCATGCACTAGTCAAAGATAGTATTTATATAGTTCCTTAATACCAAAACTATGTAGCAAATGGTAAGAAGGGTGTCGAATCACGAGGAGTATGTGGTTTGTGTTTAGACTTGAATTGGACTAACAAATTAATTATGAAGCTTGCTATTTTGTTTATAAAAGATTTTATATGTTTACTTGAAATGGTGTTGAAACTTTGTCCAACACAAAGAAATGAGCAAAACAAAAATGGTTACTTAAGAATGATTAATAGAACTTGAGAACTTAGAACAATGGTTGACAATACTAAGTTTAATAACAAGGTTCACCCCCGGTTGATATCATAAAATTATGGTGCTACTAATCCAACTAATTTGCATCAAAGATGTGAGTCATGCTAACGAGTTCATCATTACAAGGCTTAGGTGTCAAGAATTGTCAACGTTAATTACGGACAATAATACACTTCATTACACATGAACATACAAACTCTACATCTACATAGCACACATGACCAACTCCATTTCTCAAAGACAAATTTCATACTCATTCATGCAATTTGGGAATTCAAGTTAAGATCAAAATACTAACATAAATGTTTCAAGCAATCAAATACAAAACACAAAGATGCAATCTAGTTTTCAAAGTTAACAAACCATAGTCTTACAATATTCAAACCGGGGGAAAACCCAAAGAAGTTTAGCCTCTCATAGTTTTATGCACAAGAACAAGATTCAAAAGATAATTCATAACAACCAAATACATAACAAGGATCAAATTACCACAATATTCTGTTCTTCAACACAACCAAGAGTATCAACCAAAAGCTTGACCAAAGAAAATCTTGAATCTCAAATACCCCAAATGTGTTTTTGTTCCAAGAGAGTGATGATCCACAAAAATGCTTTTCCAATGTTTATAAAACAAAACCAAACACCAAAAGTTCCCTCTTTCCAGCCAAAGAATCGTCACAATTCCATCTATTGAGCAAAAGTACATCCACTTGTGTTTTTAAATTGTAAACCACTTTCCAGGAAATCACCCTACCGTAATTTACGGTATCCACCGTAAGTTACGGTAGACACAAGATTGGTACGGTGGAAACCCTCTGCCATACGGTGGAAAAATGGGAGTTTGGGGGCCACCGTAATTTACGGTGGCTACCGTAAATTACGGTAGACCCCACTTTTCTTGTTTTGTTCTTTCTTCCATCCTGTCTTGCGCCATCCCGTCGTGGTCCGTCCAAAGCTGCGTTTTCTCCTTATTAAGCTCCATAATGTGCCTGAAACAAAAGCAACTGCAGTTATCTAATTCAAGATAATTACATGATTAAAACAGAGAATGTTACGCGTTTAATCATCATAAAGGGTTGTTCTTTGAACCACCCGTCACATCCCCACACTTAACCATTGCTTGTCCCAAGCAACATATCAAATCCATTTCAAATAAGCGATCAATACAACTCAAGCATAAACATGTAATACTTTTACTAACCCTTTCGTAATACCCAAAATGATACACCCCCCGCTATGTCTCTCCTCTCGGTGACAAGTAAGCTTTAGCATCTATGAGCTAGACACACAAAAGGCAAATAAGCGGTTGCACAACTATAAACTTGTACTTAGATCGACCGTTCTCTCAACGATTGCCAAACATGAATGCATATCAAAGGGACTTCAAGGTTGTAACTTGGCTAGGTGTATAGGTAGGAAATGGAATGTATATGAGGAAGCGAAGACTTAACCTGGTCTTTCATTACATAATAACATAAACAACTAAATACCAAACCTAATACTATAAACAAAGTACTCAACTTCAAATTCTTCTTTTTTTTTTTTTTTTTTTTTCGTAATTTTTCTCTTGCTTTTTCTTTGTTTTTCTCTTTTTTTTTTTATATTTTTTTCTTTTATAACAATAAAACAAACACAAAATCTTCATGCAAACATCTAACATATTATTGAAGATAAATACAATTACTAATCAACTAATAACACTATAAGACCAGGTCAAGGTAGGTAAATTTTAAGGTAACTAGCTAAGGGGTAACAAATGATAGGCTTTTAGGCACAAAATTGGGTAACTAAATGTCCAAACCCCCGCCCCTCTCGCAACAAAGCTCATATATATAATTTATGAGGTCCAACCTCCCGAATCCCACACTCGCACACATCCAAGACGAGGTTACCTAAATGCCCTTATTCCTTACACATTCACATCCAACTTAAAGTCTCAGATCGTATTCAAGCACAAGTTCTAATGCACCCCCACCTATTGCCACTCTCACAAGGAACTGTGTTATTTATCTCCAAGTGTGGCTTCAACTCTCACCAAGAATAAAAATGATTAAAGGTTGCCGATGCATCATTTGGATTTAATCCAAGGTGTTCAAATTATCACAATGTTTTGCTTGAATTTTTTAAAAAATTTCAAAATTTTCTCCCCATCCCCACACTTGAGGTACATTGACCCCAATGTACGGTTTTAAGGAGATTTGATCGCTTCAACGAACCAAACGTTCATAACTCAAACCATGGATTTCTTTTTGATAAATTTTTTTTTTTTTTATTTTTATTTTTTTTATTTTAAAAGAAACACACCACCAATTCTCACATAGCCCAAAACAAAAGGAAATCACTTAACTCCACCCATCCTCCCATCCGTAAACATGACAAACTAACAAATATTCACACAATGTAAAAGAAAGAACACAACCTGACTAATAATAGCGGGGCTGAGGAGGCCCGAAGATAGAAGACATCATGTCGTTCCACTCTCCGAAAGCAAACGCGCCGCTACCACTTCCCTCTGATTGCGCTGCTCCCTGTTGTTGACGAGGATCTACCCATTGCGAATGATGGACCGGCGGGGTCGGATACGATACACTACCATCGTAAGGTGGTAGAGACGCATAATCCACCGGAGGTGGATCCACAACCACAGGCCGCCCTGCATGCCAGTCTGCATGCATCCTTCTTGCTTGATCATCTTCATACCGATGATTCACCTCCACCTCATGAGAATAAGCATGTGCACGATTCCATGCTTCCTGTCGGTCAAAATTATGTTTCAGGGCTCGTTCCATGCTAGCACTCATCATCGTGTGCTGATCAAACAACGTTCGTTCAGAACCCGACCATGAATCGAAAATATGTGTCGGAGGACGCTGGTTCTCTATAACTTCTTGCATGGAACCATCGTAAGCCCAGTTCGGAGCGTACGATCGTTCCGTATAATCATAAAAAGCACCACCATGTCCCCACCTGGACCCCCTTGATCCTCATGCACATCCTCCTCATGAGGCTCATCCGCATAATCCTCGTCCCCACTCGGGACTTCATCTCCACTTTCGGGCTCATCATCTTCTCTCGGAAACAGTTCCCTCGCATCATCCTTCAACACTCTCCATCTCTGACCCTCCGATTTCAACTTGTGATATCTTTCTGATTGAGTGTAGGTCCATCCAGTACCCATCTTCCGAATCTCCAAAGGTTTATGTCTTTTAAATGCACCTTTGTCATCCTCTGTGATTGCCCTGAACTGCTTCAACAGTCCCGTGATAATTCGGCAGTATGGGATGATGTTCCTCCCCACTTTGTTACGGCATATCCAAAGGTGGTTCATGATTAAATACCGTATTGGAAATCGGGGCGACCCGTTGAGCAACGAGTAAAGAACTGGTACCTCTGAATATCTCACTTGCTCCTTATCTCCTCTTCGGGGAATGACATTCAGAATACAAATGGTTAGCAGCAATTTTGCTTCAATCTTCAGATTCCTCCGGTACAAAACACCACTAAAAGTACCGGGCAAGAATATCGCTGCCAACATGTCATTCCACCTTGGATGTTTCTCTGGTCTCAGCAACAAATCATCAAGGCTTGGAATCATGTAGTCACGGGCAGGTAAACTGTCATATTTGGCTAATCTTCGCAATGATTCGAATGACATCTCCACCTTTATCCCATTCACCTCACCCGTTAGCTTCATCTGTGATGGCCGATCATATCTGTTACATTTCAACGTCGCCATCCACTCTTGAATCTCAGTCATAAACAGGTTCTTGTTGTCCCTGTCATAACAGCTGAGTGCTGCCTCCCATCCCAAAGCACGGAAGCGGGCAAATACGTTGAACGGCCCGAACTCAACTTCTCTGACCTCTCGCTCACAGATGAACGCAGCAGCTTTATTTTTTAGCCTGTTCATTCGATCATGAAACAGAACTGGTTGCCACCTCTCTGGTTGATCCTCGAGAGGACCCGATTCCCACTTTGGTTTGTTGCCTTGATCCAAGTCCATCATTTCCTCCTCCTCACTTTCACTTTCATTAACCCCACCCAAGTATTGTCTCTTCCTAGGTTGCTCCGGTTCCTTACCTTTAGAAGAGGAAGAACTTGCTCCGGCTCTATCTTTGGTTCTTACCATCTTTCTGCACATACAAAACAAACAACACAATAAACATAATAAGTACAATCCTTCCTCTACAATATCCCCACACTTGCTTGTTACTATGGTTGTAGATGTTAGTAATAATGAATGTGCATATTTGATTCTAACGAAAATTGGGCATGATGCCTCTACAATGTAAAGGTTCCCAAAAGTTAAGATTTTCCAAGTTCACAAGTTTCTCATCAAACTACATCTACCATAACAAGCAAATGCTCATTCCATCATAAATAAAACAAAATAGTACATAAGAATGATTAAACAACCATGTCATCCAACCATAAACCAAACACAAGTGAATATGTATGAACCAATGAAAAGAACAAAGCATAACCTCAATCTTCACAATGCACATCAAAAACAAGGAAACAAAGTCACATACCTTCAATGGATGATGTTAGATGTCAAAGAAAAACAAAGCTTGAAAACCCTCAAAAATTCCGAAACTAGGGCTCGTGATTCGACACCCTTCTTACCATTTGCTACATAGTTTTGGTATTAAGGAACTATATAAATACTATCTTTGACTAGTGCATGCGACAAGCGGTCAAATTTGGCGCCGTTGCCGGGGAGTAGTGCGCTTTGTGTGTAGAAGTGTGTTGACTAGTTTGTAATTTTCTGTTTAAGTGTTGGTTTTTTTTGCATCATTCTTTTCCCTTGTTATGCTGGTTGTGTTATTTGTGTAGATCACAGGTAGTGCATGCATACTAGAGCATCGGAAGAACCTCTCCGTTGGTGTTTGAACGGAAATTGAACGCTTTGCAAGAAGGAACCGAGCCAACAAATGGAGGGAGGTAGTAAACCGACCCCCACAACAACACATTCCAAAAATCCCCACCACCACCACTAATGACCGTAACCTCAACCCAAACCGTAGACAAGCTCATAGCCATAGTAACCACTTTTTGAACATGTGAACCAAAACCCCATGGGTCATTTTGGCCACCAAAACTTAGACGAGCTAAGAAATGCCATTCATGAGGATGAGCCATTTAGTGTTCCATCTTACCAATCACCCGAACGGGTGAGTGTTCACACCTATCACACGGGTGATAGTGATGATTATGAGTATGACAATGAAGGCAATGGGGGGTTCTACAATGAAGGAGGGTATGATGGTGATTATGGCTACCAAGGTGATAATTATGATGAATGGAACCATGGGTATATGGAGAATGAGAACTACAACTACAACCGTCAACATAGACAAAACCAATTTAGGAATCCAAACATGAATGCCAACCCAAACCGAATTCCTCAGTTTGTCGGTGTAGCTAATCAAGGACCACAAGAAGATACCCAATGCATCAAGAAGTGAATGGTCCCCCACGCCAACAACCTCAACAAGCTCGAACACAGGCGTGAATGGTAGGTTTCGACCCATCATATCGGACAATGTCTCTCCTATTGTTCCCCAATTCCGGGAAGGCGTTCATTTGATTGTAAGCCCAACTACATCAACATCTTACCTCATTTTCATGGCATGTCAACGGAGGAGCCTTACACACACATATCTGAATTCTCCGACATATGTGGCACGATTGGAGGACACAACTTCTCACAAGATGAGGTGCGTTTAAGATTGTTCCAATTTTCATTGAAGGACAAGGCAAAGCAATGGTTTTTAACCTTGCCGGCTAATAGTATTCGAACATGGGGAGAAATGCAACAAGTCTTCCTTGACGAATACTATTCAATGGCCAAAACGGATGAAATGAGGGACGAGATCCGGACATTCCAACAACAATCCGGAGCCACTTCATGAAGCTTTTACTCGTTTCAAAGAGTTGATAAGAAAGTGTCCACATCACCAAATTGAGCTTGGGAGCTAGTGAAGAGTTTGTGAACGGATTGACAAAAGAAGAAAGAAAATACCTCAAGTCTACTAGCAATGGAACCTTGTTGAATAACCCCGAGGAAGAGGATTGGGAGTTCCTTGAAAGGATGAGTAAGAACTCAAGAGCCAAGAGAGTATCATAAGGGTCGTTGTAGTATAGTGGTAAGTATTCCCGCCTGTCACGCGGGTGCCCGGGTTCGATCCCGGCAACGGCGCCAAAATTTGACCGGCTTGTCGCATGCACTAGTCAAAGATAGTATTTATATAGTTCCTTAATACCAAACTATGTAGAAATGGTAAGAAGGGTGTCGAATCACGAGGAGTATGTGGTTTGTGTTTAGACTTGAATTGGACTAACAAATTAATTATGAAGCTTGCTATTTTGTTTATAAAGATTTTATATGTTTACTTGAAATGGTGTTGAAACTTTGTCCAACACAAAGAAATGAGCAAAACAAAAGGTTACTTAAGAATGATTAATAGAACTTGAGAACTAAACAATGGTTAACAATACTAAGTTTAATAACAAGGTTCACCCCCGGTTGATATCATAAAATTATGGTGCTACTAATCCAACTAATTTGCATCAAAGATGTGAGTCATGCTAACGAGTTCATCATTACAAGGCTTAGGTGTCAAGAATTGTCAACGTTAATTACGGACAATAATACACTTCATTACACATGAACATTCAAACTCTACATCTACATAGCACACATGACCAACTCCATTTCTCAAAGACAAATTTCATACTCATTCATGCAATTTGGGAATTCAAGTTAAGATCAAAATACTAACATAAATGTTTCAAGCAATCAAATACAAAACACAAAGATGCAATCTAGTTTTCAAAGTTAACAACCATAGTCTTACAATATTCAACCGGGGGAAAACCCAAAGAAGTTTAGCCTCTCATAGTTTTATGCACAAGAACAAGATTCAAAAGATAATTCATAACAACCAAATACATAACAAGGATCAAATTACCACAATATTCTGTTCTTCAACACAACCAAGAGTATCAACCAAAAGCTTGACCAAAGAAAATCTTGAATCTCAAATACCCCAAATGTGTTTTTGTTCCAAGAGAGTGATGATCCACAAAAATGCTTTTCCAATGTTTATAAAACAAAACCAAACACCAAAAGTTCCCTCTTTCCAGCCAAAGAATCGTCACAATTCCATCTATTGAGCAAAAGTACATCCACTTGTGTTTTAAATTGTAAACCACTTTCCAGGAAATCACCCTACCGTAATTTACGGTATCCACCGTAAGTTACGGTAGACACAAGATTGGTACGGTGGAAACCCTCTGCCATACGGTGGAAAAATGGGAGTTTGGGGGCCACCGTAATTTACGGTGGCTACCGTAAATTACGGTAGACCCCCACTTTTCTTGTTTTGTTCTTTCTTCCATCCTGTCTTGCGCCATCCCGTCGTGGTCCGTCCAAAGCTGCGTTTTCTCCTTATTAAGCTCCATAATGTGCCTGAAACAAAAGCAACTGCAGTTATCTAATTCAAGATAATTACATGATTAAAACAGAGAATGTTACGCGTTTAATCATCATAAAGGGTTGTTCTTTGAACCACCCGTCAATAACTGACATAGTAATTAGGATTACTAGCCATTTTAGCATAAAGAGCAGTTCCTTCAGCACCCAGAGAACTTAGATGATTAGCAGCTCGCTGCTTATCGTCCATTTCATAAGACTTGATAGTTGAAATGAGATCAGTCAACTGAAGAGTATACAAGTCTTTGGTTCTCTTGATCAGTGTACAGTTGTTATTCCAACTGTATGGAAGTGAATTTAGCAGCTTCTTGTTCACAGTGATTGGTTCCAGAGTAATACCAACACTCTTCATTTTAGTTACCAATCTGACAAACTGGCAATCTGAGCTTCCAACTCTTCACCAACAATATGATTAAACATGTTGAATTCTTGATTCAACATATCCTTTTTGCTTTCCCTCATATCTTTATTGCCCATGATCTGAGTTCCAAGTGCATCCCATAACACCTTTGCACCTCTGAACTCTTTGAACTTTTGTCAAATTTCAGTAGTCAATGCCATAGTAATGGCAGCATAAGCTTTATCATCAAGCTCTAACCTCTTCATGTCATCTTCGTCCCATAAATGTTCTAGTTTCTTGACCATTTCCCTTTGTCATTCTGGTACATGGGAATATACGGACCATACTGAATCGACCTCCACATCTTAGGTTCCGTGTAAATAACATGATTCTCAAACCGGTACGCCCAATCTGCATAATCGTCTTCACTGAGAAGTCTCGGTGGCTTGTTTCCAGTACCAATTTCAGTATCAAGATGAAGAGAAGCAGTAAGATGCTTTAGATTTGGTGATGTTTGAAGACATGTTGATCAGAAAGTCAAAAATCAAACTGTTCATGCGAAAGAAGCTATCGTGCGAAAAAAACGTTTTCGCGCGACCTACTTTTTCGCGCGAGATATCAATTCGTGCGAAATTCCAATTTACTTTTCAAGCGAAATCGCGTGAAAAGTAATTTAACTGCCTATGCGAAAACTTATAATTTCGTACGCGAAAATTCCCAGTTTCGTGCACAGTTAATTCTCCAACTGTTTGTTGAAGCGAAAGTCACCTCCAATTCACTAAATATGTCTGATATACTCATTTTAGTCCAATTTTAATGAATTTAGTTCAATTTTAAGCTTAATTATGATTAAAATTCAACTAAAGTCCACTAAATCAGTCCAAATCAATCCAAATACTCAAAATTTGAGCAGCATAACATCTCCATAGCAGAATCTCACGTAATCAATGATGATTATTACCAGAAAAGAGTAGAAATCAATCCAAAACTTCTTCAAATCATGGTTCTAGAGCCTAAATCTCTGATACCAATTGTAAAACCATGAAAATCTCCAAAGAAACAATCAACACACGATCTCAATCATGTGAATGCGGAATGTAAACATGATTGGATTGAAAGAAGAATCGAATTGATCACAAAATGATATTGTATTGAACAAAAGCAACCTATTATAGGTCTTGTGCGAAATAGCACAGTACAGAAGTGATAAATGATCAAAAGCATAATTACAAAATGAAAACTAAGCTATTTATACTAAACAAAGAGTTCTCGCGCCGACTTGCTTTTTCACGCGGCTAAGCCTCTCACGCGGGTCCAGTCCTTCGCGTGGAGTTAGTTGTCGCGTGGGAAGCTGCTTCTCGCGTGAATCTGTCTTTCGCACAAGCTTTCTTCAGAATTAGTCTTTATTCAGTCTTCAAATGTTTTGCCGAGCCTTGATTAGTCTTCTACAATTTTATATTGGTTAATATTAGTTTACATCAGTTTACATTACTGTAATATTGATTAATATTAGTCTTTTCATAGAGTAATATGATGTTTCGTTACAACTTTGCTAAATGTTACATTAATATATCATTAAACCTGATGTAACTAAGTAAATGTGATATTTCTTAATTTTTTACATTTGGTTTGCATTGGTAAGATGATGCAAAAGTTGCATCAAGATCTGGGTACTTTAATTTGTTTCATATATCTACTTTTTTTCATTTTTGTTATTTTCAGTTTATATTGTTTACAGATTGATTTACATTGGTTATATTAGTTTTCATCAGTTTACATTGGTGTAATATTGGTTAATATTAGGTTTTTCATAGTGTGACCTGATGTTTGGTTACAAGTTTGCTAAATATTGCATTAGTATATCATTAAACTTGATGTAACTATGTACATGTTATATTTCTTTAATTTTTTACATTTGGTTTACATGATGTAATGTCGTTTGGCTGTTATGTTATTGAAATCACGTGGTGTAGTTATATCATTTAATGATGTATATTTTACATTTAGTTTACATTAGTTTTCATTGGTTTATATATTATTTTCATTACAGTTTTACTACTGTTTACAGCAGTGTAAAAATGTAACATATGGTAAAATGGTGTAACATATGGTTTTAGATGATGTATTTTGTGTTATCTTAGTGTGATTATAGTTGTGTATTATTATATTATAATATAATGTTGTAACATATTATTTTAGATGTTGTGTATTATGTTTTGTATACAAGTTACAGTAATATAATAACTAATTGTTAAAATCTTTATAAAAAATTTCAAGACTATATTAGAATTAAAGAGAAAAACAAGACTATAATAACCTATTAGGGATGGGTTATTTGTGGCTTGAATGTTGGTGTTCAACTATTGATGTGGAAGCAGGTGGGTTTGGGCTGATGGTGATCTTATCCGGTTTGATGTTGATTCGTTGATTAACTAGCTTTTGTTACATTAGTGTAACCATATGTTACATTACTGTAACCACTATGTTACATCAGAGTAATTCGTGGTTACACTAATGAAACTTGGATAAAATATAACGGTCAAGAATAGAAGCATTAAAATGATGTAAACATGATGATTGTAGCACTGTAAGCCACACAACAACAAAGTAACTATTACTTAAAGTGGTGTAAGAACTGAACTCTAAATTTTTTTTCGAGACTATAATAGAATTAAAGAGAAAAATACGACGAGTTTAATGGTGCAATTATTTTAAAAAAATAAAATAGTATTAAAAAGTTATAAAGGTTTTTTAAGAAGGGGTGAAAAATTTTTAAAAAAAGATGAGAAATAAGGTTGTACATGTAGGTGACACATGTCCCTTCTTGTTAAACATGAATATTGATGAGTTGGGATAATGACAAAATTATCCTTTTCTTTTAAAAATTATACTTGATACTTGGCAAGATCTCATAAAATCTAAAATGGATCAACCATTGGATTTGAGTTAATAGGTTCTTGCAAATACCATAGGTTCTTAAAGGAACTACACCCTATATATATATATATATATATATATATATATATTTGAACAACGACTTTCATTTTTTGAGTGACGGTCGCATCTCCGACAAGTCGGAGACCCATCACCCCTCTATGACTGACCACTATGTTGTCTGAACCGGGCCCGCGGGTTCAGAGGAGGGGCTTGGCGTTCCTCTGGAAATCATGGAGCCTACTGCGACTTGACAATAGTTGCGCCGTTACACGAGCCGAAACCCGCTAGCGTAACGCACTCCTGGACTAAAACCGAGTTGGCTCGGTTTCAAACTCACGAAGTAAGGTTCAAAACTTCATTGCCTTACCAACTCCACTAAGGGAGTTGGTTAGAAGTGTGTATATATTAGTACTAGGGTTGTTCACGAGTTGAGCCGAACCGAGCGTACTTTTGCTCGTGCTTGGCTCGTTTTCAAATCGAACCGATCCGATCGGCTCGTTTACAACCGAGCGGAAAATCGAACGAGCATTTTTCGAGCATTGAATTTTCGAGCGAGCATCGAGTGAGCACAAACGAGCGGCGAACAATTTGTACAACCCAACTATCTTGTGTGTATTACGATTATACTACAGCGAATAAGATTTAATGAATTAAAAATCAGCCACATTTCATTACATAATATTTTTATGGATAATAATACTTTGTGGTTGACAATGAAGCTAAGGCTGTAGCCGATAAGGCGGAGAGCATATTGCAGATACGATGACGGTGAGAGCGGAAGATGATCTAAAAAATATATCTTAACAACTTAGGATTTCATTTTGTTTAATATAGAATTCTTATTAGGTTGATTGATCAAGTATGTATAAATATAATTATATATTTGTATATAATGGGTCAAATCTACTAGAGTGGTGCGTATAAACTATATACATATTAATTCGATCTGAATCGAGCGAACATTTGCTCGTGCTTGGCTCGTTTACAAACCGATCCGAGCCGATCGGCTCGCTTACAACCGAGTAAAAATTCGAACGAGCATTTTCGAGCAAATTTCAAACGAACATCGAGCGAGCATCAAGCGTCGAGCGTTTGAACAACCCTAATTATCTATTATCTATTCTATTTAAAACCTTTGGTCGGTGGCTTCTTCTCGACACTTCTTCTTCTTCCTTCGGTTCCCCCACTTCGACCCCAGCAAGCCCTCCATGACCTCCATGACCTCCAGCGACAACGGTGGCTGGTGCCACCCCGGCAACCCCTCCATCACCTCGCCGACGCCCACTTCGACCTCGCCGATGGCCACTGCAACCCACCCGAGCAGGTGATTGGCGCAGAGAAGAAAGATGAGAAGGTTCTGGTGCCTGATCTGGGGTCATTAACCAGTATTTACGACAGGTTTCTTCAGAAACTGTATTGAATTTGTTGTTTTCTTGATGTGATTGTGTTATGTTCATCAATGGTTTATGGGGTTTGATGATGGATTTTTGTGTTTGTTATTAGGGCTAGAGAACCCCCACTTCGACCCCAGCAAGCCCTCCATGATCTCCATGACCTCCAGCGACAACAGTTTGATATATTTAGGAGTTTTGTAAATATATTGATCTTCAGATTAAGGGTGGGGAAATAGTGACCTCTTTAGCCTGCAACCGGCCTCACGAGAGCAACTAATATCTGTTGTTAGGGGGCTGTTTTAGCTGATCCTCCATGACCTCCATGAATTTCGATTGATTTTTGTGAAGGTTTAAGAGGTAAGCTAGATTTTGTTCAACTTAGAATTTAAAACGAAGCTTCATTTGGGTTATTCAGTTATTTTTAAACAAATTTATAATCTGATTATGATATGCATCGTCTTGTGTTGTGTGTAAGCTTGATCGCTACAGGAAATGGTGCACTGTGTGAGCTGAATCTTGAACGCACACAAGGTGTTTGATTAAATGCCTGTGAGAGATTCTTGAACTGGTGAGTAGGAATAAACAATTTCTGACAATTAAAAAACGCCACGTTCGTTTCAGTAGTGTGTCACTCTTGTAGTATATATATTATATGCGTGTAAATTGTTGGTTTGAATTTTGCTCGTATCGATTTGAATCTGTGGTGTTTGTATGCGATTGTGATGAGATTTGAGTTCGTGATTGTGAGATTTTCGTTGAGTTTCGTCGGAGAAGACGATCTGAACTTCTTAGATCTAAGATTGATTATGATTTTAATTTTCTTTTAAACGATAATTACCTTCTAAGATAAACTAAATTTGTTTCATCAAGATTTAGTGTTTCTGTGTTTATGCAGGAAGATGATATTGTAAAAAAAGAAAAAACGAAATTAGGAGTATTAATAATGATAATGATACTTTGACTTGAGGTTTGTTGCATCAAAATAGTCATTTCTTTGATCTAGATGGATACTTTTTTGTTTGGAGAATGTAGATGCATAATAATATGTTTGTTGCTAGATTTTACAGTAATTTATGTTTTGATTGGGCAGATGATGTTTTCTATATGCAGGGAAAAGAGATTGGTAGATTACATGCTGGAAATAACCAGTCCCTTGCTAGCGGGAAATAACCAGTCCCTTGCTAGCTTTAAGGAAGATACAGAGATAGACCATATACCCCTTGGGGAATGCTCCCTATTAGGGCTTCCAGGTTCTGCACAACTGTCTTGACTCATATATGTTCTGTTGATTGAATAAGGAAATTTTGCAAAAGTAACTTTTGGATAAGTCTTGACATTGTGTCTATTAATAAACAATTGCAGGCAATAGAATACGGGAGTTGTGTTGCAGCAAAGGTTCCTCAGATTGAACGTGATATGTGTTTGAAAGAATTTCTTGCATTAAAGAATTGCATGTAGAACGTGGTATTGATTGCTCAATATATGTTTGAAATTTGTTACCTTTTATAACTTGGTTTTATGTTTCTCTAACTAATACTTCCACCAAATTGCTTATCTTTCTTCTGCATCTTAAGGGAAAGCCATAATTTTACAGCATTTTTCTTCACAGATATATCAGAGTTACATATATATTTGTACTTTTATAATAAGGTTAAATATCTTAGCTCAAAGATTTAGATACTTTTCTTTTCCTTTTTAATCATCAAACTGAACTTCATCGTTATTTTTGTTCTTCAGTGTATTTCTCCAGATAAGTTTTCCCTGTGATTGTGGAGTTCAAACATTAGCCCTCAAGTGTTAAAAGCTGGTTTAAATGTCCAGTGCATCCAGTTCGCAACCCATGGTTGGTTTTGGTGGATCTGGTGCGTTATCGCATGCGTACATACATTATCCACCCTTAAAATGCAGATATGATGGATCAAGAGGCTTATTTTATGATGATGGAAGTAAGCTATTAATTTCATCAATCTCTGACCAGGTAACTGCTGTTTAGACCCATGTAAGTTTCTTTGCTTATTTGTTCGGTTGTTATATCTTGTAGAGGCCAAATATTAGTTCATCATATTATAGTGTTTTTGTACCTAAATTTGTTCAAATTGTAATCTTTGAGTTTGTGCTGCATGTCAGGTCGTATCCTGTAAAGTTTCTCCTTTCACTTCTGATGTTTCTCCAACAACTGACTCAATAAGCGAGGGGCCGGTTCTATCTGTCCGCTGTTCTTTAGATTTAGCTTATAGCTGTTCAAAGATCGAATCATGAGGTTCAGTTTTGGGTTAGAGAAATAGGGGAGACTTTTAGTCAAAAGTCAAAGTCCGAGTCAGATAGTATATTGGGGTTCTTTTGGACAGATTGTGCGGTTTGTGATATCGTGTTTGTCAAGACCAGGTACTTGCTAAAATATTACGCATCAAGTGAATGAATAGTAAAATAGGAACCTCACTCCCTGTCTTTAATAGTTAAACCTCACTTACTCCTGCATATGCAAGATGTCTTAAGCAGGAAATGTTAATATAAAATATAAATTTCTGACTAGTGATTTTGCAGAAGAATAAAAAGATAAGCTGATCCAATGTAGTGAAGTTGATAACTGTGAGCTTTTGGGTTTATGCATACCGTACACAAACTACTCTTAAGAATGTTAATAATATTAAATTTATGCTTATCTGTAGACATAAGAACTGCTTGCTTCTCAACTTGTAATTCATTTTATAACTTGATTATTAATCTTTAATAATTAAAGATTAAAACAACTTGGTTTCAAAGAAGGAAGAAAGAAATAGAGAGAAAAGGTACAAGATGTCAAACCCTGAGTCTGCCGGTGGTTAAGGCTTCTATGGCATAACCCATTTCCACCCATTCACACCGCAGTACTGATTTCATGTTTCATCCTTCGTGTTCCTCCTTTAGATTTAGTTAATGATGCTAAACCCTAGGTATGCTTTTGCTGGTTGCTGATGATGCTGTTGCGTTTTGCGTTGCGGTTCTTTTTATGTGACGAAGGTTACCTTCAACGGTTACGAAGGAGGTTGAATGTGTGTAATAACAATGGAGTCATCACCGTGCTATGTTTTTTTTTTCTTTAAATTTTTTCCTGTTTGTGACGATGTTTCTTGCCAACGTAGTCGTCACCGTGCACTTTTACTTAATCTGTTTTATTTGAATGATTTAAGATGCAGCAGTGATTGATTTTCTCTAATGTGATATATGGTGCTGAATGTAGGAGAAAAAATGCTTAAAGAGGTGGAAAGAATGAGTGGTAAGCAATCAAGGTATGAACAATATCATCAGTTCGTTTTTCTCACAATCTTAAAAATTATGTGTTTGACATTTAAATTGTATGTTCAATTTTGGTTTCATGAATGCTGATTCGTACGTTATGTTTGTAAACTGTGAACATTGGTTCTTGCGTGTCCTATTTTTGAGTAGATCGTCGTTACCGAAGGTACTTTCAAGTTCCATTTTTTGTTATTTGATTAAATTGACTTGAATGTAATTTGTGTCTTTGAGTGCTATTGTTTAATAAATGTAACGTGGGTTTCTCTGTTTTGTATTATTTGACCAATTGCTGTTTATGAATCTTAATGCCCCCAGTTGCTCAACTTCGTGAATTAACACCTGGTATGTTAATTTATTGATTCATACATATCTAACTATGAATTACTTCATGTACGTGTGCGTAATCTAATCTTTACTAATATAATATTTAGTTTAATATGATAAATGATGGCACGTCATTTGATATTGAAGGACTTTGAGAACAGTCAATATTAGAGAACAATCAAAGAAGCTAAATGTTTGATTTGCTTACTTTAGCCTAGAAAATAAATACAAAAACCCTACATATATATATATATATATATATATATATATATATATATATATAATATAGGGGAGGGATCAAATGAAAACCACAATTTTAAGAGAAAACCATGAAAACCAATTTCCACCAATCATATAATTTCTAATATATATTTTTACTTTTATTGTTAAAAGGGTATAGTTGTAAATTGACATACTATTATTTATGGTAATTATTTATATTAATTCAAATCTTTTAGTTTCTTTTTAAATCAATATACACATATCAAATTCCAATTCATATAAAATCTCAATTTATATAATTTTCAAGATCTTGTTTTTCCAATCATTCATCATCATCATCACAACCATCGTCATCATCCAAGTAGAGCTTAACATCAAAGTGCTTAATCAAAACCATGGTAATTTCTCCATCTGTTATCTAAACTTATTCTATTTCAATCAACAACACAACAAAGGTATGTATTTTGCTATAAGCAATCTTAACCCTAAAAACTTTTATGGATTTCAAATTTTATTTTATTGTTTGATGGTTTCATTGCTACAAGTTTAAGGTTTGATTATGTTCTTTGATGGATTTTGAATCTAGGTTATTCATCTTTTTATAGTGATTGCACACTGAAGATGATGAACTCATAATGAAATGGATAATAAACTTGAAGATGGCAACGAAAATGATGGATCAAAGATTATAAAGCATCAAACAAAATGATAGGTCGAGCAATTAGCATAACATCCGATTTAAAACATGAAGAACACGGCGAACGCAAAGAACAAAATGAACAAGATGAAAACCGTTGTTACATACACGTAACAGTATTGTTACATATACGTAATACTGCAGCAAAACTGATGTTTCATTTAACTAGCGAAACTGTTACATATACGTATCACTGTTGTTATGTATGTCTGATGTTTTTGTTATGTATATTTAGTGTTATATAATCAATTAACTAGCGAAAATGTTACATATACGTATCACTGTTACATAATCAATTAGTGTTGTATTAATTAGATTATGTGTAAAAGGAAAGAATATTGAACAAGATAAAAACCCGTTGTTACATACACGTAACAGTATTGTTACATATACGTAATACTGCAGCGAAACTGATGTTGCATTTAACTAGCGAAACTATTACATATACGTATCGTTGTTGTTATGTAGGTCTGATATTTTGTGTATGTATATCTAATGTTATTGTTACATATACAAACTACAACTACAAATGTGTAACACAGTTGTTACATATACGTAACATTGTTGGTACAAATACGTAACATTGTTGTTAGATGTAACTATACTGTTTCAAAGATTTTGTTATCGTAGATTTTGTATAGGTTCGACATATATATAACCTTATAAATTGAATACTAGTAATATGATTGTTTCTTATTACATTATATATGTGCTACATACACAAATGATTTTGTCCACATTTACATATATGTATCGAATATGTTAAGCAGTTTCATGTTCTTGTTAGTTGATAAGTTTAATAGTATTATTCATCTTTTGATATTTTTTAAATTATATCAATAAAAGATTCAATTATTGTTGTATTAATTAGATTATCTGAGAAAGGAAAGAATATTTATATAAGAAAGAGATTATAAGAATTTAAGGATATTTGTTTAATGCTCTTAGGGGTTTCTATAATTTAATCTATCTAAATTTCCTATTATGCCCCTATTTATTAAAAAATATACCATTTTAATTCTTAAAATTTACAAAATTACCATTGTTAATCTTAACCATTGATTAACATTAATCAATGGTCAAAATGTGGTTTTTTTGGTTTTCTCCTAAAATAAGGTTTTCTCTTGAACCCTCCCCTATATATATATATATATATATGAATGTAAAGCTTTCTTAATTTAACAAGTATCTTCTTATTATTAATTCGTTTTATTTTTTTTGGTTTTCTCCTAAAATGAGGTTTTCTCTTGAACCCTCCCCTATATATATATATATATATATATATATATATATATATATATATATATATATATATATATATATATATATGAATGTAAAGCTTTCTTAATTTAACAAGTATCTTCTTATTATTAATTCGTTTTTTTTGTTGTTCCAAAAGTATTTGAAAGGGCAGTGTGTGACCCTAAGGAGATCCATTTTTCAAAGGTAGGAATGTGACGAAATTATGGGATTGGAATTCAAAAGTAATGCAAGCCAGGAAGGACGTGTGTAAATCAATTGAACTTTTGCTGCCCCACACAAGGTATAATAACATTTAGATTGCAATTGAACTTCTCCCTTGATGTATCCTTTAGTTTTTTTTTATCAATTCCTTTTTCAGTTTGTGTTATTTGGTTATGTTACAATCATGAATCCTTTTTGAGTTTTAGGAGTCATAGATTTGTTTAAATTTATAATCTTGTATATGTAATGTAATTTATTCAATGGGATTGATTATTGCATATAATGGTTACCTGTAACAACATTGTGAGAAGATCCCCGCGCGTTAAAGATCCCCGCAGCAACGCGCGGGTTACAATTCTAGTTAGTACTTAAAAATCTAACCAACCGAAAGAAAGAATAAGAAGTTGTGAAATAATTGCAGGGTAGCAGAGACACAGACAAAATAAAAATCAAACGCTAGAAGGCTAGAGTCTTGAATCACACATGTCATGATGGAAATTAGGAGAGGCTACCGGTTGAATTATATATACATTTATGTTTTAAATGGAATTGAATAATTTTAATTGAAATAAAATCGCTGAATAATACAATATTCAAACCACTATACAAATCGACATGGAGGTTTAATACTATAGGGTTGGGTTAAAATGCAAATTAAAAGAATTGAAAAAACTATTAAAATAAATCTAAGCTCTTGATTTGGTTAAGATCTATATTTCTAGTTTTTTTAATAGAAACATACATGTTTTAATTGTGTGGGACCCTTTTCAACATCATTCTGAAGTTTGAACCATGGGTCTTTGAATTTGGATCAAATCAATGGATTCTTTAATTTAAAAGTTTTTTTTTAATTTCTTTTGCTTTTCTCAAAGATCCCATGAAAAGATGTTCTAAATAAAGGAGCTTAACAGATCTGATATAAAATAAATAAAATTGCTTATTAGACTCTGGGTTTATTTGTTTTTCAAGAACCACATGACTTATAATATATTATTAGCTAGTGGGTAAAGTTTCAAATAAAGTTATTTGAGTTTAGGGGTTTTGGAATGTTTTTTTAGGAGTCGGTGTTCAAAAAATACAGGGTCGACTGATAACAGCTTAAACATGATATATATAAAAATATTCCATGGGGTCAGTCGGCCCCTCCTCCCTTACTAAGTTTGCTAATATGCGTGAGCCGTTAAATTATAGCACAATTAGATTTTAAAGCATCAAAATCTTGTGACACCCTAGGCAAATCACACATCGCTCGTGGACATGAACGATACTGAGTTCATAAGGAATGTCCTGCCTTTAAGATCACTAATGTATTTTGGGGTGCTTTAGCTGTGAATGAGAGTAAAAGTCCATAGTTAAGTAGGTGACAATAATTCAAGGATGGGTGACACTTTTAGAAGTTTTCACTTAGGCAATAAAAAACAAATCCATGAGCTCATTATGGGAAAAACGAACAATATTGATTGAACGTTGGGTTGTGTGTTACAAATGGTATCAAAGCCATGGTGGACCAAGTGTGCTAGTAAGGACGCTGGTCTCCTACTGGGGTGGGGGGGAATGTAACATCTTACATGGGTTGGGAAAGGGAACATATATGTTCTCATATGGGGCCAGACACCTTTCATATCAGATGTGTTTTAAAACCGTGACAGACGCCTGAATGCATGTCGCCTGCCAAATCAGACTCCGCTTCGGTAGTCGGCACGCACTCAGACGCCCACTGCGACACTTTAGTTCCCCTTTCCAACTAGGAGTGTTCAATATTCGAATCGGATTTGAAAAACTCGAAATTCGATTCGATTTTAGTTGAAAATCACTAATTCGAAATTTGATTCGGATTTTCAAATTCGAATTAGATTTGATTCGAGATCTAATTATCGAATTCGAATCGAATTACAAATTTGTGAATTTCGATTCGATTCGATTCGAAATTCGAATTACAAATACACACGCATGCATTTCTTTATTTCATATATTAATTTAGGAATATGCATATGAGAAATTAAGAACTAAAAGTTTAGAAAATAGGTAATTTAAAATGTTAAAGCCTAATTGATACCTTTTGACTTATTTGAAACTTATAATATGTTATATTTTACGCTTGTTTATATATTTTAAGCATTTGAAATTTGATTTGTCGAATGAATTTTAAAAATGCCATTTGATTAAATATTTTTTATTAAATACAAATCGAATAAATTCAAATTCGACCTGAATTCGATTCGTAATTCGAACTTTTTTCGAATACAAATAGAATTCGAATCCAATTTGAAAGTTTCGAATTCGATTCGGTTAGAATTTGATTTTTATTTTTCGAATTCGAATCAAATTCGAGTTCAGTTAGAAAATTTCAAAATTCAACTTATTTGATTCGATTTACTCGAGTTCGACTCGATTCGATTCGATTAACACCCCTATTTCCAACTGATGTGGGATATTACAACCTCCCCTACTGGAAGACCAACGTCCTCTCTGGCACATTGGGCCGACCCTGACTCTAATACCACTTGTAACAACTAAGCATCGCACTAGATATTATCCATTTTTAGCAACCAGCACGCCCTCAGGTTGTCATCCCTCATGGTTTTAAGATGCGTCTAATAGGAAAGGTATCGGCCTATATAACTACACTTTTGTTCCCTTCCCAACCGATGTTGGATGTTACATCGCCGGCTGTCACAGCGAACAATATCTGGTACGGTGCTTAGTATTTTACTAATCTCGTTAAAACCATGGTAGTATACATGTAAATATTGATGGCGTTTGGTGTTGGAACATTTTAAATAAAGTTAGAATGATTCATTATTCTCATCAATATAATTACACTAAAGTCACTATTTATTCTCTCTCATTTTCAATTAAATAATACCTTTTATGCTTTTATCATTACTTTTTTAATTTTTTATCTTCTACACTCTCAACCACTTAACAGATATTACAATTATTATAAGAGTTTGAACAGGGTTTTGATCAAAATACAGATTGAAGAGTCACATTTTATTTGTACTTCACTAGTAACCATTTATATCCATACCATATGATATAGGAAATACACTCATATAAATATAAAAAATAGGATGTGAATGCTCAGACGATTGCATCACAGATGGTCTAACACCAACTAAATGTATAACATATACACGCTCCAGAACTCAATATTTTTGCTAAAGAAATTAAAACCCCTTATTGAAATGCACGAGTAAATCCTTAGTTTGTGTACTTGGTGTAAAATAATCGAAACCTTAAAGGAAATTAAATATTTATAAGAGTACAGTATGATTACAATGGAAACCTAATCTAATCAACACTTAAATATGATAATTATAAGCTCAATAAATCTTATTTACTTACAAATGCTAAATAATATATTTTCTCTAATCATAACTAATATCTATTATATATAATACTTAGTTTAAAATACCATTTTTTGTATCACTAAAGCATCTTTTTATAAACTAGGTTTTGGCGCACGCGTTGCCGCACGTATACGACTTTTAATATAACCCTAAATCAAAATCAAAATGAAGGTTCAAAACTATAAAATTAGTAAAATACACAAAGTAAAACACACCAAAACACCAAATCCATAACAAACCAGAACATGCAGAACCCAAAAACTAAATCAAAGCCCAACACCATACACAAAACAAACGAAAATCAAAGCTGTAAGAAAGCGACACAGTCCTAAATAGAAAACCGACAAAAATCAAAGCCCCAAAAGAGCAAACAAAAGGAAAACGCAAACCTTAATAGCGAGAATCGTCAGGGTAGCGATAACAAAAGAAAGAAAGCAGGAACCCGGAGAAAGACAACGTCAACGAACCCTATAAATCAAAAGCACGTGTCCAGATACAAAAACCTCATCCCAAAATCTCGAACCCACACACAAAACAAACCATATTAAAACACAAACAAAAAAACAAAAAAAAAATAAAAATAAACACAAACAAAATAAACAAAAGAAAATTTTAAACACAAAAAAAAAGAAAAAAAGGGAAAATGCACCACCGACCAAACCTTTTAATTAGAATAGTAATAGTAATAAATAAAAAAGGTTTATGATTTATTTTTTGTCAATTTTAAAGAGTAAATTATTTTTTCATCTTAGTTTGATACCTTTTGTCATTTTCATTTAAATTTATTTGTCCAAGTTAAAGGCACCAATACATTCTGATAGTTCAAAATTTGGAAAGGGCAATTATTTTCCAAGTTCGAAGAAAGCACTAACAGAAAAGCAACATACAAAACTAGTGAAATTCTGTGTGTGATGTTTTAAAATAGGAGTAGATTGTACTTTGTAATTTAAGAGAATAAAAAAATTCTTTTGTAATGGTTATGACATTTTATCTATGTGATATCTTCTTGATGAGTAGTAGTAGTTTTGAAATTAAGAAGTTGTATAACGGCTATAAAACTTTTCATGTGACATTTTTAATAGTAGCAGTTTGTAAATTTGAAAAAATGATCATTGCGTAACGGTTATAAAACTCTCTGTCTGACATTAATAATTGGTAA
Organism: Flaveria linearis; assembly: GCA_024085815.1. Lineage (NCBI taxonomy): Eukaryota > Viridiplantae > Streptophyta > Magnoliopsida > Asterales > Asteraceae > Flaveria > Flaveria linearis. Next base: position 89,631,363 of record CM044004.1, read on the forward strand.
TTTTAAAAAATATGACCGTTACGTAACGCCTATAAAACTCTCCGTGACATTTTTTATCAGTAATTGCTTGCTAATTTGAAAAATGATCGTTGGATAACGGCTATAAAACTTTTCTATATAAGGTCATTCCACTCACTCACATATTCAATGTTCCTTTTCGTTTTACTTGTTTTTTTCTATACTTGACACAAGTTTGTTAACAAACAAGTGGTGATCATGTTTTCTATTTATCTTTCTTTTGAGTTCTATCTTTTTACCCCAAGTAAAATTAGGAGGCATAAATCTTGCAATAGAACTCGTCATTCGCTCTTGGCTAAAAGAGTCTTTAAAGAAAGAGGTGATATGAGGCTTCACTTTTGTTTACTCATGCTCATAACCGTTAGTCTCTCACCTTGGCGGATTCATGATTAGCAACCAAGAGGTTCTGGCATGATCCTCAATGTTATATGTGACCAGGGTCACTTTCTTTGTTCTCTTTCTAGATTCGTTGTAAAATATTATAATGGTTTACAAAACACTTTGATAGAGCAAATGTTGCAGAAATGAAAAAAGAACACGCAGAGGACTCTGGACTGAGTGGGTAACAACAACAAAGGGAGTCGGTGATGGACTAAGTGCTGCAAAATTGAGTTGCAACCTACACGTACCATGAGCAAATCTTCATCTTGGATCACAAGCCTAACCAAAAACTAAAGATTGACCAGCAAAAATTAGTGTTCTAGCTTGATAGTGTATATTAAATACTAGTTTTGAGTGTATGATTTACTGTACTAGGATTGATTTAGTTACTAGTATCGAAGAATAGAATGTATACTCCAATTTTCAATTTTAAAACTATATGAAATGATTAGATAATAAATATGTAATCTAAAAAGGATGTGTGGCCATGTATGTTTGTTGTATCTAGATATTCCACGTCATGCCAAGGCCCAAGGGATATGATCACATGAATCATGGATCTTTTACGTCCATGCTATCGTTATGTTATGTTTGATTTGAAATTTAACAACATTGACAAATAAGCAACTATCATAGTGAAAAATTTATAACCTTTACGTTGTATTGGAAAAATGATTAGTATAAGGAAAAAAAATCGTTATAGAGGACCACATGGACAAATTTTGTGTGTTCGAAAAGTTATCTACTAAAGTTTGTTTGTAAAATTATAGAGGTTTTTGGTTATGAGGCACCATACATAGAGGAAGTGGCTTGAACCTCATATGTGTAGTAGTATTATTATACAATTCCTAAGACGTACCAACTTGGTCTCAATACTTACCGTTCCTTTGCATATGTGGCCCGTGAGTTTAAAGCGGTCACATTTATTTATTTATTCACATATAGTTTCTACTAAACTTCTCATCTCATGTCAAGTTTGTTTTGTTAAATAACCAATTTTGTTTTAGATGTATACTTACATCAGTACAAATGTACAATAGATATTTCACAAGTCTACGCTGAAAGTGTCAATTCCCTATGACCCATAGACGCTTATTCTCAACATTACATGTGTCAAAGTTACGATAGTTAAATTTTATTTTTGGTCCCTAAGATTAGATCTGTTTAAGCCTTTCAGTCCAAAAGAAATCTTTGGACATATCAAGGCCCAACGTTTGTATTTTGTAACGATTTTGGTCCCTGACACTAACTCTGTTAACTTTTTAGGTTAAGTGTAAGGGTGCTTTGATCATTTTACATGTAAAGGACTGTTTATGTAAAATTGTAACCACCCCCATGGGCCCCACCACCGGGGCTTCACCGTCGGTCAACATCGTGAAATTTAACTCCGACGACTGTAACAAATCATCATCTTCTCCGAAGATCAACTTACTGCTAACACTCAAATTGTTATTCCGATCAACATGACAGTACGAGAACGAGTGGTCGTATAACGATTGGAGCTGAGAGGCGAACAACAGGGGCCCACGGCCGAGCCCTAGAAGTCCGGTGACGCAGTGAAACAAGCCATGGTTCAAGTGCCCGCAGTCGAACATCACGTCATCCACCTTCACCTCATGGTGGCGCTGCTGGCGGCCTTCAACGATGTTGGCAGTGAGGTTGACAGTGAACGTCTCGGTGGTGAAGTATCCGGTGGTGTTTGAGCTGTCGCCGTACAAGTAGAAATAGGGGCATGATTTGTGACATCCGGTGATTTTCCGTTACTAAACTCCGTTAGTTCCGTTAAGTTTTACATACACGCGTCGTAAGCACACACTAGTTGTCGTTTGACGTTGGTGACCTAATAATAATTAATAATGTTAATTTAATAATAATCTACTTGATTAGATGATTATTGTGTTATGCTTATGTGTTTACGCGATTTAAAGACTATTCGGGAATTTTATCGCGTAACGCGGAAACGCGTGTGTTATTTCGTATGTCTTGTGTTTTTACAAAATAAAACATCTAAGGGTTACCATTAGTTATATGTTTATATTGTTAAGTTAAAAACACATTACAAAGAGTTAAAAACTTAACTTTTAAAAAAAATACAAAGTACAAGTTTTAGAGGGGGTGTACTTGTAAATTGGTTAAAATAAAACACCCAAACCCCACCCAAACACCATAGACCGACCTGCAGCCCTCTCTCCCTCTCTTTCTGCGTTTTTCAGCCAAGAACCCTCAAATCTTCATGGTTTTGATCGATTCCAAGCACTAGAACGCGATTTGGACCTTCCTTGACAAGTATACACGTGAATTGAAGGTTAGTTTGGTGTTTTTTTCATGATTTCTCATCTTGGCCGAACCCTGCTGTGAAATTAATGTTCAATAGGCTGAAATCTTGATGTTTTGATGTTGTTCACATGTTAGTTAGGTTGTGTGTATGTTGTTTAGTGTTGATTATTCACATGTTAGTTAGGTTGTGTGTATGTTGTTTAGTGTTGATTATGCAAGAAAACTACACTATTGGTTGATTGATCATGAACCATGATTTACATGAACCCTAATTCGAAAATTTTAGGGCTTTTGTGGAATTGATTGTTGTTTGATGTTGTTTGGATGTTAATTAGTTAGTATGAATGTTAGAAAACATGAATTATGCAAGAAATTGGTGATTTGAGAACTTTGTTCATATGTTACTAAAAATAGTAACTTTTGTGCATGAACTTGATAATTCAAGGATGAATTGGTGTTATTAGGGTGTTAATGATGTTGTATGAACATTGGAATTATGATATGAATGCTAGATTGGTGCTATGAATGCTATAAATCTTAGGTTGGATGTTGTTCATATCTTGCCAAAAGTAGAAACTTTTTAGTTTTGGATGAATGAATCATGCTAGTTTGATGTTGTTGATTATAGTTGGATGTTGTTATGAGCTTGAAATAGTATACTATTGATGAATTGTATGTTCATTGGGTGTTTACTATATTTGAGATGAACTTTCCCAAAAGGGAAACTTTATTGTGCATGAACATTGGATATTGAGAATTTGACTTATTCATGGCTTTAGGATCATGCTAGAATGATTGTTGTGGATGCCTAAAGTGGTAGAATCTGTTAATTGGGTTGTATGGAATGTTTATTTGGTTATTGGGTGATTTATGCACTTTGATGGTCGTGTATGGTTTGGTATGTTGATTAGTAACTAGGACATCATGTTTGGGACTGGAATTGATCATATTGATGTATGTTGCATGTATTGGGCATATTGAATGTGTTGTGGATAGTATGGATGATTTTTTGGTAAATTATCTGTTTGGACCCGTATATGCTAAATCATAGTTATAGGTTATATAAGTAGGTTATGCATGATCGGACCTTTTATATGGTACACTAGTTGTATTATGGATACACTGGTATATGCTCATGTCTGTTTAAATGGTTTACAACACATAATGTCACCAACGGGTCAAACGGGTCAACTAGGTCACATGTATGTTGTCTTTATAAAACCTTGAGTTTTTTGATTGTAAAGCACTTAGAGTTCCTTGGGAATTTCTGTGTACATGTACTTATGTACTTGTGTATTCTAGGTAACCTTTGAGGGTTGTCTTTCCACTCGTTCTTGTCAAGTTAAGCCTTAGATATCTATCACGCGTATCAGGTGAGTTCATGCCCCACTGTTTTACTAAATCTCTTTTGGGGAGATAGCATACTGGTAATGTTACAAATGCTTTTTATATTTAAGATGTGTATGATATTAATATGGTGCTGTTTACCATGATAAAGTCCTCACACTTTCGAATTGTTAATATTGGATAGTGGGAAAACTTGGGTAGTACTACTGGGTCTGACGAGCCCCACCTGTGTGACTCGAGGTCAACCGGGTGCAATTTGTCCTATGATTATTTGTCACGATATGGTGAAGTCGTGACGGGAGGCAAACATAACACAGTCAGCTTCAATGTCAAAATCACTATGTATTAATATCAATTTGTTAATGGACTAGCTATCTATTACAATGCACATGCTTATTTATACACTATTGATAAACTGTTATGTTTATACGCAAACTCTTGAACTCACCAACCATTGTGTTGACTCTTTTAGTATGCTATTCTCAGGTCGTTAATCCGGATTGTCAATAGGAGCACTGCACGGGTCGAGCATGCATTTTGAGACATAGACTATAAACGCATTACTTGTCTTTACATTTTGGGTTTTAAATAGTTGGTTGGCGCATGTTTTGCCATGTTACATATTTTTATATTTTGGGTTTGTTTTATTTACTTTACGCTTCCGCATGTCTTTTAAAGTTTGAACTCTGGTTTGGTTTACGTTAAACGTAGCATATAGAGTCGTTCCGAGTAACTATTGACTGTGATCCTGGTTTGTTCACACGCCTCGCGGTAAAACTCCGCACGTGGATTTTGAGGGTGTGACAGATTGGTATCAGAGCCATAGGTTATAGAGAACTAGGTTGCATACACACTAGACTATAACCGCACACAGTTAGTTAGTTACTTGTTCCTGATTTTTCTACTGTATACTCATTGGCATACACAAATCACACTCTCTACAGCATGGCATCTTTATCGAGAGCACCTGGTAAACGACCAACATCACCCACCCGATCCGAGTCCCCACCTCCTGGACCAGTACCTGACGATGGACTTGACTGACCTCGTTTGGACTACCCACAAGGAGAATTTGACTGGGATCACCGTTTGTGTCACCTGAACGCTACCCTCCGCGAGACTGGAGTTTCTACCCTGAGTTCGTAGATCACCTCATGTATAGGGAACGTGTACCAACACCGAGACCTAGAACTAGGACCAACACCGAGCAACCATTACCTTCACTTCCACGGACGGTACAGTCCAATGAGCAGGTGATTGCTGCATTGGTGGCAGCACTGGACACGGAGCAACACCGGGTCCGGCGACTCACGAGCGATGTCTGTACACTACGGCACGACATAGTTGAATGATTCTATTCTAATTCCTTTAAACGATTTGGACTACGTAGCGTTTCTTTATTTTGGAACCTATGTGGGAAGAGTTGTTTCTCCACCCGAACAACAAACTCAAATTTTGACATTGATAAATAATTTGTGACTCATTTGCAAATTTATTTACCTTTGGTTAGTATTTTTGTTATAAATGTTGTGGTGGTGATGATTCATTACTTTCTTATTGTTTACTATACTTCAATGAGTAACATCAAACAACGGTTTTTGTTCAATTGATTCATTACTCATTATTGTATTTGTGAATGTAAAGTGAATAATGGATGCCCGAGGACGTAGACGGGGAGGACGCGGACGTGGACGTGGCGCAGGTGACCAAGGTGCCGGTGACCAAGGCGCCGATACTATTAATATGACCCCTGCGGAATTGGCTGCTCTAATAAATGCACAAGTCCAGGCAGCGGTAGCTGCTACCCAAATAGGACAGCCAGCAGGACCACCAGCGTGTACCTACAAGTCCTTTATGGACTGTAAGCCTCACACCTACAGCGGAATCGAGGGAGCTGTAGGGTTGGTAAGGTGGTTTGAGAAGACGGAGTCCGTGTTCTCAAAGTGTAACTGTCCACCTGCTGACCAGGTGAAATACGCTATGGATGGTGCTGCATTGTCTTGGTGGAATGCTCAAGTGCAGATGCTAGGGCAAGCCATGGCAAATGAACTCCCTTGGAATGAGTTTAAAGATATGATGACCGAGGAGTACTGTCCTCGAAGCGAAGTCCAAAAGCTGGAAATGGAATTTTGGCAGCTGAAAATGCAAGATTCAGAGATCCAGGCTTATACCACAAGAACTCATGAACTGGCTACCCTATGTCCAGGAATGGTAAACGAGATGCACAAGCGAGTGGAACACTACATCCGGGGATTGGTGCCAGAGATTAGGAGTATGGTGACTTCCTCCAACCCGGCTACTATCCAGCAAACTATCCGCCTAGCCCACAAACTAACTGATGAAGCTGTGGAGCAAGGACGGTTACCAAAACGGGGCGCTGTGGCGAGCGTGCCCGACAACAAGAGGAAGTGGGATGCCTCCAACACCAACAACAACAACAATAGAGCATCATCGTCCGGTGGTCAACATCAATCTCAGCAACAACCACCGCAACAACAACACAGGAGGTTCGACAACAATCTTAATTTCAACCAGTCAGCCTCGAACAATCAAGGATCGAGCGTTTACGGTGGTAAACAACCGAGGTGTACGCGATGCAACTATCATCACGTGGGAAGATGTGACAATTTCAAGTGTCAACGGTGTGGCAAAATGGGACATTTAGCCAAGTACTGTCACACCCTCAAAATCCACTAACGGGATTTTACCGTCAGGCGTGTGACACACCAGGATCTCAGATAGCATCAGTTACACCAAACACAGTAATTACAAAACATCACATTAAGTAATTAGACTTTTAAATCAATCGTAAGTGTTTCAGACTTACGGAAGCGTTTCAAATATAGAAATCAACAGTGAATCGTTTCAACATGCGTTTCAACCATAAGAATCAATAGCGTTTCAACAAATTAAACTAGTTGAGTAGTGATGTATGCCATGCATGCATCCTAGCTGAGTTCTTAATCTTGTGCGTTTCTGTGACCTGAGAAAACATGTAAAAATGTGTCAACATAAAGTTGGTGAGTCCACAGGTTTTAATCAACAAGAAATGTGTCAGAAAAGCGTTTCACATGGTTTCATCAACCAGAACTGTGTCAGAAAAGCGTTTCACATGGTTTCATCAACCAGAACTGTGTCAGAAAAGCGTTTCACATGGTTTCATCAACCAGAACTGTGTCAGAAAAGCGTTTCACATGGTTTCATCAACCAGAACTGTGCCAGAAAAGCGTTTCACATGGTTTAGTATATAAAACATATCGATAGGTCGCGAGCCTATAAACAAGTTAGTTAGTGTTTCAAACCGAAGCTGACTGTGTGTGTTTAGTGCCTTTCCACCACGTCTTAACCGACCGTGGCAATCGTTACAGGTCAATTTAGCACCCGTTTGACCTCCAATCAAGCTAGCGCGACTAGCCCGGGCGGGGTTTGTCAGACCCAGTAGTACTACTCAAAATTACCTCGCTAATCTCGTTACTAACGGTTTGATACTGTAAGGACTTTCAATGCGTTTCGCACTAACATAACAAGCGATATCAATAATACTGGCAACCATAACAAAATAGTGTTTGCATGTTTTCTCCCCCGAAAAGGAAAGAAAGTAAAATGGGGCCGTGAAACTCACCTTGATTGCGTTGCAAAGAAATAATGCTCGAGCAACAGTTAAGGTTTCGGTTAACCTGTGTTTCATTTCGTGTACAAAAAATTATTAATTTAAAAATACAACAACTATTCGGTTTCGCATTTGCGTCTCGGTTACGGGTTATCGGTATTTCTCCATTCCCCGTTATTATCAACAATACTAGATCATACGTTTTAATGATTTTATAACTCCAAACGTTTATTAAGGTGTAACTTATTTATATATATATATATATAAATACATACATCGCCTCATTCCTTCACATATATTAATAATACAAGTATTAGTAATAATTTCATGATTTCAATTGTTTATAGTTTATTTTTACATAAATAAACTAATTATATCATTTGTTAATATTATAAATTTATTAAAATGTCACAAGAAATAATTTTACAGAAAATCAATGTTTTCAGAACTGGATCGGACGTCGAACCGGACGCCTTACTGGTTTGGTGGTCGGACCGGTCGGACCGGTCGGACCGGTTGGACCGGATTTAACTATATTTTAATTATATTTATATATGTAATTAAATATAAGTAATTTATATATGATTTATATATGTATTTTATTGTTATATATAAAATTTAAGTATATTTGGGTGTGTGTGAATGTATATTTAAGATTTGTTTTTTCCCATATCAACAAAATCCCATATCCACCAAACCACTCATCATCATCTTCCCATTTTTCTCTTGAATCAATTTGTTTTTCTTTTTATATATATTTTCTTATCATCAATCGCTCATCATCATCAAACCACTCATCATCATCTTCCCATATTTTCTTTTTTTGTTTTTCTTATCAGTTCCTAATATGCCCATATCCACCAAATCACTCATCATCATCTTCCCCAAATCACCACTCATCATCATCTTCCCCAAATCATCGCATAACAAAAATGCTAAGATCCCCAAATCACCACTCATCATCATCTTCCCCAAATCACCGCATAACCACCACTCGACAACGACCGGATTTAACAACAGCGGATTTAACCCTAACGGGGAACAACAGCGGCATCCCAAGACGAAGAAGGCATCCCACCGGACCAATCGACAACGACCGGATTTAACCCTAGAGGTTGAATCCTTCGACACAATCGACAACGTGAAAGCCAAGATCCAAGACAAAGAAGGCATCCCACCGGACCAACAGCGGCTCATCTTCGCCGGAAAACAGCTCGAGGACGGCAGAACCCTAGCCGACTACAACATCGTCAACTCTTCATCTGCTGCTCCGGTCCGAACCGGTCCGGTTCCCCGGTCCGACCACCGACTCGGGTACAACCGGCCGGTTCGACCCATACAAAACGATTCATGCACGACCGGACCGGCTACCAAGCCGATCCCCGGTTCGACCGGTCGGACCGGCCGGTCCGATCCGGCCGTGAAAACACTGCAGAAAATAATTAGATACCTTTAAAATATACAAAGTTTATAAAAATTATTTTTATAATTTTTAGTAATTTTTCCCTATTTTTAAAAGGCTCAAAAAGCTTTTAAAAAAATAAATGTTGGAGGCCGGGTTCGAACCCGTGACCTCATAGTTGGCAAGCAAGCATTGAACAAGTAAAGCAAGGGCCGTGGCCGCGATAAACACCCATTTCCAAATCTTAAAAACAACCTTTCAAACAAATCCCCAATTTCCCCCAAATCCCCGAAACCCTAGTTTCAATTTGAATCAAATTGAAGATCAATTCGACGTTGTTAATGATCTGAATCATAGGGCTTTTACTCCCTATGTTAAATCGAGTCTTCAGATGTATTCAATTACCTGTATATGTTCGAATTGAAGATAAACCCGACGAAGAAGAAGCCGCGACAGGGGAGAAATGGTTCGAGGTGAAATCGTGGATGATAATCAATTAATTGCACAGTTAGATTCCAATGGTGCTAATGATCGAAAGCCCTATGTTTATTGTAAGTTATGAAGGTCGTAGGGTGGTGTTAGATAGAGTTGCAGGTCCGAAAGAAAATGGTAATCGAATTCGAGGTTTCTGTATGTTTTAGATTGAATTGAGAGCTGTGTTCGATTTATAGGCAGATAATGTTCTAATGGGTTGATTTAATTTGATTAAATTTGTCGTTTGAGTGAAAGTGGTTAGGTATATGTTAGTGGAATCGATTAATGGTCCAATTACTCATAATCCGGTTGCTTTTTACCTAATTAAAGGTTACATTATAGTTGGAAATTCGTTCGCGATCATGTTGGTGCTTTGTGGGGTTCGAAAGGCCGGGTTTTAAGGCCGTTTGGCGATCGTCGGAGCCGCGCCGGAGCTTCGCCGGCCGGCGACCGGAAAAGCGGGGAAGGGCGGGGGGTTGGGTTGTAATTTCATAAGTTACACAATTGGTCCCTGCAGTTTCTGTTTTTATTATTTTATGTCCAAACAAATTTTTTAAAGTTTCAAAATTTACAAAATAACCCCTGTACTTTATTAAACCCAAGTTTATTAAATTTTATAAATTATTATTTTTATTATTATTTTTATTATTATTATTATGTTTAATTGTTTTTTTTTTGCTTTAATTTTAAATATGTACTAATAATAATACCCGAAATATGCGGGTTGTCACATTATCCCCTTGTTGAAGAAATTTTCGTCCCGAAAATTAGAACATTAGGTTCAGTTAATTACACGAGATTCAATGATTTATACCGTGTGAGTTGTAGGGTTTTGATAGAATTGTGACATCATCCCCTTGTTGAAGGGAATTTCGTCTCGAATTTTAAGGAAAAAGATATCTTAAAAATGATACCTTAAGAAGTAGGTGTCTAATCGTTGAATAGTTGTGGGTACTTTTTCTTCATTTGGTCCTCGCGTTCCCGGGTACCTAATACACACAATAGGGGTCTTGCTACGTTTTAGGGTTTTGACTTCTTGATCCCTATTCTCTACTGGTTCTTCAATGAAACGAATCTGTTCATCGATTTCCAGGAACAACAAATGATTCATCAGCAATACACTTTCTTTCTATATCGTACAATCCCTTTCCAGGGAGAGACTTTGAGTCAAACGTGATCTCATTGGATTCTAGAGACTTTCGACGAATCACCTTATCCTGATGGTCTATCTTGGTTTCATGCTTTGATAACCAATTCATACGGTATTAAGTCTATGTCAAATACATGATCTTCGTGTACTTTTGTGTAACCTCTAATTATTACCATTGGTCACTTTAACCGAGTAAATAATTTCTAAGCAACTAGCTAGGGTTAATGCTAAGTTAAAGAATAATTCCAGTAGAATCAAAGTTATTATCAACCCTGGTATCAAATGGATGTGTAACTATTGATGATAAGGTACGTACATGTAACAACATTTAGTCTTGTCGAATGTGGCTTGCTTCAGCCGTAAATGTATGACCGCGTGATGTATTTCCTTGACTTATATGACCTTTATTTCCATAATTTAACTATTCTTACTTTCTAGTTATAGCCATTTCCTAATTCTGATTGTTTCTAACTTGTCTTGAGGTCCTAATCGACCTAGGGCACACTTATGGTAATGGTCGGAACTCCAACCTTCTTAATGTCCCCGTTTAACACATGTTAGCTTAATCGTATTAACCAACATATCTAGGTTTACAACATTAGCATTCTTGTCTACCTTACCGCTAGATTGCTTGTTCAACCCTCCAACTTCTTTCTACTACTCACTAGATTTTCCCAGTGTCCTTCTTAATTCTACTTGGTCTAATGTCATAAGGTATGACATCAGCTTTGTCAGTTCCTAGAGTTTGTCAGTATAAAGAGCACAACCTAACCCTACCATTGCATGATTTTAGAATTACAATTCTAACTTTTGCATTTCATTCCTTAAGTAATAGTACTCAATCACCAAGGCTTTGAACTCACCTCAATAACCCTATATATAAGCATCACCGGTATACTAAGAATGTGCTTAAACCGGTTACACGACATCCTAATTTTCCTTAACATCATCCCAAAGAATAACGTAATGTATGTATAGAGAGTATCATCACTCTTCTATATTTCCTGTAGTCCACTTTCATTCTAAGCATTCAATCAGTTCCTCAGTTACTGAAATACTAAGTGGAGGAATGTCTCTTAAAATGATTGGAAATACCATGAAGGCTCTAAGTAGGACAAGACTTAAGTAATAGCAAGTTTCAGTAATGTTTTGTTACCCTTAACAAGGTCTTACTAGAATTATGATCCTAGCACCCTAGGGTATAGAATAGAAACTTGTAATACTCATGATCGTTATCTCATGGTAAGATTAGCCCGACTTCTCATGACAGAAAATTTCGGCTTGGTTTTTAGATAATCAAAACTACCAAGTGCGACAGGCATCCGATCTATTCCTAACTCATGTCCAGATAATCCGAGTTTACATCCCTTAATGATGTGAGTTGCCTCTATTAGTTTCCTATCAGTTAATTCTACAGTGTAACTAGGTTCCATATCAACTAAGGTTACGTCTAGGAGTTTAATAAACTTGTTGGAAACAAAACTCTTATCGGCACAGATATCAAACAGTATAGAAGCAAAACGACCATTCAGAGGAAACGTACCAGTAACCACATCCTGATCATCCCTTGCCTCACCAGAACCAATCACAAAAACTCGACCTTTGGCACCATTTCCATTGTTGTTGTTTCCATCATTGCCCCTGTTGCCATTTCTCAGTTGTGGGCAATCCTTCCTGTAGTGGCCCTCCTTACCACACTCATAACAGCCCCTAGTCGCTCCGCCCTGGCGTTGTTGTTGAGGTTGTTGCCTAGCCATTAGATCACCCCTGCAATCCCTAGCAATATGACCCGTCTTGCCACATCTTTGGCAACGAAAACGATCACACTGACCATAATGATGGAAGTTGGACTTGTTACACTTTGGGTTTTTGCTAACGTAGTTGGTCGATCCCTGACCATTGTTGTTGTTCTGATTGTTGTATGTGAAGCTTCTAGATGAATCAAACTTTCTGATTGGTTGTTGATCGGAGCTTGAAGACTTACTGTTGTTACCATCCCATTTCCTTTTGTGTTTGAATGGTCCAGAGGTGGCATCACGTTTAGGTAGGATACCATGTGCCACTGCCTGATCAGTGAGCTTGTGAGCCAGTTGAACAGCTTCCTGAATGGTAGCTGGTCTAGCAGTGGTGACCATGCTCTGGATTTCAGGTACCAGTCCGTCGATGTATCTTTCAACCCGTTTGTAAGCTGGGTTAATCATAGTAGGGCACAGAGTAGCCAACTCATGAGAACGAGTTGTGTAGGCTTCGATTTCAGAACCTACCATCTTCAGGTTCCAAAATTCAGTTTCCAGTTTTGTATTTCATCTAGTGAACAGTACTCCTCTTTCAGCAGATTCTTGAATTCTACCCATGTTGTGGCGTTTGCAGCTTCAACGCCCAGCATCTGAACTTGTGTGTTCCACCAGCTCAGAGCAGCACCATCCAGTGTGCCAGCAGCATATTTTACCCTATTCCCAGCAGGGCAGTTGCAGATTTCGAACACCGACTCTAGCTTTTCGAACCAACGGAGCAGTCCCACCGCTCCCTCAGTTCCATTGAACGGGTTAGGTTTGCAGTCCATAAAGGACTTGTAGGTGCAAGTCGGTTGTCCAATAGGATTCTGTTGTGGAGGGGGTTGGTTTGCCAACGCTGCGGTAATACTATGATTGATTATTGCTGCCAATTCTGCAGGCGTCAGTAAGATGTTACCTCTTCCACGTCCATGTCCTCTTCCAGACATTCTTTACATTACCAAATATCAAAAGCTATCAGTCATATGAAAATAGTCCTTTTGTCTTGGAATGAAAAGCGAAGAGAAATTCAAGGATTTAAAGAAATAGACAAGCTAGAGAATCAGTCCGAATCCGAGGGATTAACACAAATGTCATGGTTTGAATTTCGTCCAAATTCAAGGTAAGGGTGAGCATTCCTACTAGTAGAACTAATAGATAGTTTCCACATCAGTGGCTATGTTCTATGAAAACCAAGACATTCTTGCTCAAAGTGTAGGAATGTTGACTTATACTGACTACATTGTTACCACCTGACTAGACTTACCGGACTTAGCATGCACGACAAATTACAGTTGCGTGTGCACCCGTAATGGTAATTTGCTTTGCATGATCACCCCGGTTCCTCCTATCAGGTTAACATATCTTGTCAAGTATATCTTGTCAAGTATAGTGGTCATCAATGATAGAAGTACCAAATATGTATGTATTATATTGGGGTCGATCAATCAAAGTATACAAAAGGATCAGTAGAGTTTGGGAATCATTGACACACCAAGGTAATTTGACCCATTTGCCTTATAGACCTGTGTATTGACCATAGTTTATCACTCATCCCATAAATCCTCAGGTAAGCATACCAGGTCTCGCAATGAGATTTATGCGATATGCTTGCCTTAGCCCGAAGGCCTTTTGCCAGGAAATCCAGAATACAGGTGTCTATATGTCAGCATACAGGTGTCTATATGTCACACCAATTTCTTTGGTTCATAGAATAAAACTTTAGAGAGAAATTAGAGGCACAAGTTATCAGTTTCTTTTCCTCAGCTATCTATGTGTCATAGAAATATGTTAAAGCAACAGTTCTCAGTTTCTTTTCCTCAGGTATCTATGTGTCATAGAAATATGTTAAAGCAACAGTTCTCAGGCATCTAAAGTTAATAAGTACAGCTTAGTAATCTATGTGTGTGTAACTAATGCTAATCCAGCTATAGTCTAAAATGCAATGCAAATGAGATGCAAAGTCCATTTTAGTTCGCTATAACTAATGCTCTGATACCAATCTGTCACACCCTCAAAATCCACTAACGGGATTTTATCGTCAGGCGTGTGACACACCAGGATCTCAGATAGCATCAGTTATACCAAACACAGTAATTACAAAACATCACATTAAGTAATTAGACTTTTAAATCAATCGTAAGTGTTTCAGACTTGCGGAAGCGTTTCAAATATAGAAATCAACAGTGAATCGTTTCAACATGCGTTTCAACCATAAGAATCAATAGCGTTTCAACAAATTAAACCAGTTGAGTAGTGATGTATGCCATGCATGCATCCTAGCTGAGTTCTTAATCTTGTGCGTTTCTGTGACCTGAGAAAACATGCTAAAATGTGTCAACATAAAGTTGGTGAGTCCACAGGTTTTAATCAACAAGAAATGTGTCAGAAAAGCGTTTCACATGGTTTCATCAACCAGAACTGTGTCAGAAAGCGTTTCACATGGTTTCATCAACCAGAACTGTGTCAGAAAAGCGTTTCACATGGTTTCATCAACCAGAACTGTGTCAGAAAAGCGTTTCACATGGTTTAGTATATAAAACATATCGATAGGTCGCGAGCCTATAAACAAGTTAGTTAGTGTTTCAAACCGAAGCTGACTGTGTGTGTTTAGTACCTTTCCACCACGTCTTAACCGACCGTGGCAATCGTTACAGGTCAATTTAGCACCCGTTTTGTCACACCCTCAATTTTCACGAACGGGGTTTTACCGTTAGGCGTGTGACATACCAGGATCTCAGACACAGTCATATCGAACGACACTATATGAATTTTAAAATAAACGTTTGACTTAAATCAGAGTACATAAAAGAAATGAATAACAGTGCGGAAGCGTAAAACTGAAATCTAAACTACACTGAAAGTCTGAAAATGTTATGCCAACACAAATATTCAATGCAACTAAATGAAACTGATGAATGCATGTCCTGAGTGCGTTTCCTGTAGCGTGCATCATAGGCTTATGCGTTCCTGTGACCTGAGAAAACATGCTAAAATGTGTCAACATAAAGTTGGTGAGTTCACAGGTTTAATCAACAAAAAAATGTGTTCGTAAGCGTTTCCATAGTTTGCGTTTCAATGGTTTAGTATATATTGCATATCGTTAGGTAGCTAGCCTCTGTTCTTGTTACTTAGCGTTTCGAACCGAAGCTGACTGTTTACGTCCTATATGTGTTTGTTGTATCCCCGTCACGTCTCGCAAGACCGTGACAAATGTTAGGTCAATAAAGCACCCGTTTGACCTCCAATCAAGCTAGCGCGACTAGCCCGGGCGGGGTTTGTCAGACCCAGTAGTACTACTCAAAATTACCTCGCTAATCCCATTACTAACGGTTCGATTGTGTGAGGACATGTTATGTGTTTGCACTAACGTAACAAGTGATATCAATAATACTGGCAACCATTTATAAAATATGTTTGCATGTTTTCTCCCCCAAAAAGGAAAGAAAGTAAAAAGAGGCCGTGAAACTCACCTTGAATGCACATCAACGAGTAAATGAAAGCAGGTAATTAGGTTTCCGAATAACCTGTATTTCATTTAATATGTATATAATTAATATTAATTATTAATTATAAATTGTACGGTTTCGCGTTTACGACTCGGTTACGGTGCCACCGATTGGTTGTTTCCCCTCTAATACGTAAACACTATCATGACCCAAACTCATATAATCATGAAACTCAAATATTCACACATACGACTGATAGTACATGACCTACCCATCTTAAAGCGTAACGGTCCATACGCGATCCACTTTCGAATAATATACACTTATGAAGTCATAACTCACGCTAAATGTATATATTTATTTTCTTTATTCTAACACAAATATATAATATATCTTTTACATGTATATTGCATACCATAAATTGTGTACACATACAAAAGGCTAACCCACTCACATACCATAATATACATATACCATGGATACACCTCCAGATTTACACATGCACCCTACACAATTATATATATATATATATATATATATATATATATATATATATAATGTACCCACTAATTTAACACACCACACCCATACACTTACATGCATGACTCGTAATACATATATAATTATACATGTTAAATATATAAGGCACATTATATAATAAATATCACCTAGCTGTTTAAAATCTTTATATGCATACACAGATTACATACATGAGTACACATATACATTCACATACAATATAGGAACAGCATAAGCACACACTCACTTTTAGTTTGAAACTCATAAAATATATATTCCATGAGCTCCTCTGCTACACCCAACAACCATAACCCACTTTTAATTTGAAAACCCACATACATGCAACATGTATACGCATACATACATCCATTACCACCTTGCAATTACATTCACCCATGGCAGCAAACACACACATATATGAACCCATACACGGCAGAACATGTACACACACATACATAATTCTCATTCTTATACACATAAGAACACACTGCACAAAACACGTACACCTATGGAATACCCATACAATCGCTTGCACCCTCAGCCAACACATAAGTTTAAACCATACTCCTTCCCAACGGATCATAACAACCCGAACGCAACCCTGTAACTCATTCGGGGAACACACCACACTCAACACACATACATTCGGTAGCAAAAACACATACATATACGACAACAACCCCCGAACCGCACACAATCACTTGTGATAACCGTAACCGAAGCCGCTTGGAACTAATTACGAGTAATGAATGAGCAAGGTCATACCGAACGGGGTTGTTGGACTGATTCGGTTGCTTCTTGCGATTGGCGGACCAGTATGGATCGTCGAGAGTTTGCGGCTAACGAAAAGAAATCACCACATACCATCGCTGTTGCTGCTTGGCGCCCGGTGGGCATCCTCACCTTCGGCAGCCACCACGAACCACAACCATCACAGTCGACACCACCGCCGACTTCCAGATCCAGAACACCACCATAATCAGCACCACCGCGACCACCATCGATTACCATCGCCATCGCAGCCGCACCACTCCCGCCTTTACAGCAACCACAACCACGACTACAGCCAAAACCACCATCGCGACCGACAACCACAGCCGGAATCACAGTCCACGGCCATCATCGCGGCCGATAGCCCAGAAATTCCAAGATCGACCTCCGGCCGCAACTTCTACCTTCAATTCCCGTCTTTATGTCGCGTTTTGGGAGAAATCAAGACCACCACAGTGATCGTGGCATCGAGAGGAGTCCGGATTTGCATGCCACTCGCCGACACTCGCTGGAAAACGTCGCCGGTGGCCTGAAATCGGAAATTGCAGGGGAGAGGGATGGGGGAGCCATGACCTGCTCTCTCTCTCTTCCTCTCTTCTCTGATTTTTTTTTTAATAGAACAAGAGTTATTTACACAATGGTCCTTATAGCTTTCCTTTGTTGATGTTTTATTTATTTATTATATATATATATATATATATATATATATATATACACACACACATATATATATATTTTTTAACTTGTTTAGTTGAAAAGTAATAATAATAACAACTCATTGTTATTTATACTAAAATTTGGTTTAAAGTAATTTATTAAGAAGCGAGGTTAACTTGAAAAATCAAGTTGTCACATCATCCCCTTGTTGGAGGAATTTTCGTCCCGAAAATTAAGATATTATGCTCGATTAAATGTCTGAGATTTCTGTGGATTAAATCAAATGTGTGAGATTCGGTTAGGGTTGGTTGTTTGTAAAGTGTCGGACAAGCATGGTTTGACAGAGTTGTGACATCATCCCCTTGTTGAATGGAATTTCGTCTCGAAATTAAAGGAAATGGTATCTCAAGAATGAATATCTTAAGAAGTAGGTGTCTGATCGTTGAACAGTTGTGGGTACTTCTTCTTCATCTGATCTTCGCGTTCCCAGGTAAACTCTGGTCCACGCTTTGAGTTCCATCGGACTTTGACAATAGGAATACGACTATGTTTGAGTGTCTTGACCTCTCGGTCCATAACTTCCACCGGTTCCTCGATGAAACGTAGTTGTTCGTCAACATGTACCTCGTCTAACGGAATGACGAGAGTCTCATCTGTAAGGCATTTCCTCAGGTTCGAAACATGGAACACATTGTGTACTCCACTAAGTTCTTCGGGTAGGTTCAGTTGATAGGATACGGGACCGACCCGTTTGACAATCTCAAACGGTCCCACGTATCTAGGGTTTAGTTTACCACGTTTCCCGAAACGAATCACGCCCTTCCAAGGTGATACTTTCAACAGTACTTTGTCACCAATCTGAAACTCCAATGGCTTACGACGCTTGTCGGCGTAACTCTTTTGTCGGTCACGTGCTGCTGCCATACGGTTAAGGATCTGCACAATCTTCTCAATCGTCTCATGCACGAGTTCAGGACCGGTAAGTTGACTTTCCCCAACTTCTGCCCAACAAATAGGTGACCGGCACTTACGCCCATACAGTGCCTCAAATGGAGCTACCTTGATCGAGGTATGATAACTGTTATTATAGGAGAACTCAACCAATGGTAAATGAGTTTCCCAGCTGCTGCCAAAATCAATCACACAGGCACGCAACATGTCTTCCAGTGTCTGGATCGTACGCTCACTTTGACCATCGGTTTGCGGGTGATACGCGGTACTCATATCCAGCCGCGTTCCCAATGATCGTTGTAATGATTGCCAGAAATGAGAAGTGAACCGAGCGTCACAATCAGAAATGATAGATATCGGCACGCCATGCCGAGAGACTATTTCCCTTAAATAGATACGTGTCAGCTTCTCCATTCGATCAGTCTCTCGGATTGCCAGAAAGTGTGCGGATTTCGTTAAACGATCTACAATCACCCAAATGGTATCGCATCCGCTGGGCGTCCGAGGAAGTTTCGTGATGAAATCCATTGATATCTGTTCCCACTTCCAAACTGGAATTTCCGGTTGTTGGAGTAAACCGGATGGCCTTTGATATTGCACCTTAACCTTAGAACATGTTAAACATCTACTTACATAAGTGGCAATACCAGCTTTCATATTTGGCCACCAGTATAGGGTCTTCAAATCCTGATACATCTTATCCGAACCAGGATGAATAGAATATCGTGACTTGTGAGCTTCATCCATTATCAGCTCTCGTAGGTCTCCATAGAAAGGAACCCATATTCGTTCCATGAAGTGACGAATTCTGTCAGGTTTGACCTCTAATTGTTTGTCCATGCCTCGCAGTGACTCGGCTTTTAGATTCTCCGTCTTCAAAGCCTCAGATTGAGCAGCTTTGATTTGCACTGGTAAGTCAGAGTCGATAGTCATTTGTAATGCGCGCACCCGACGAGGCTTTAGGGTTTCCTTACGACTAAGGGCATCGGCCACCACATTAGCCTTGCCTGGATGATACTTGATCGCGCAATCGTAGTCGTTCAACAACTCAATCGAACGACGTTGTCTCATGTTCAGCTCCTTCTGTTCAAAGATGTGCTGGAGACCCTTGTGATCGGTGTAAATGGTGCATTTGGTACCGTACAAGTAGTGTCTCCATATCTTGAGTGCAAACACAACGGCTCCCAATTCTAAGTCATGTGTTGTGTAGTTTTTCTCGTGAACTTTCAGTTGACGGGAAGCGTAAGCAATCACCTTCTCGCGTTGCATTAGCACACAACCAAGACCTTGGATAGAAGCATCACAGTAAACTACAAAATCGTCTGTTCCCTCAGGCAGGGATAGAATCGGTGCCGTACAGAGTTTCTGCTTCAGGACCTGAAATCGCATTCTTGTTTGTCACCCCAATTGTACGTAGTGCCTTTATGAGTTAACGCGGTGAGAGGTTGAGCAATCTTTGAAAACCCTTCAATGAATCGTCGATAATAGTCAGCCAACCCAAGAAACTGTCGTACCTCAGCCGGAGTCTTAGGTGTAGCCCAGTTCTTGATGGCTTCTATTTTTTGCCGGGTCAACATGTATTCCATTCTCATTGACCACATGACCCAAAAATTGGACCTCGTATCCAGAAGTCACACTTTGAAAATTTAGCATACAATTGTTCTTAGTTTAGCAGTTCCAAAATCAGTCTAGGGTGTTCCTCGTGTTCTTCATTATTCTTTAAATAAATAAAGATGTCATCAATGAAGAAGATGACAAACTTGTCTAAATAGAGTTTACACACTCGGTTCATGAGGTTCATGGAAACCGCTAGTGCGTTGGTCAACCCAAACAGCATAACCAAAAACTCATAGTGGTCATACTAGTTAAGTATTCTAGAAATACTTCCGGGAAGTCTCTGACAACTGGAATATCTTTAACCCGCTTCTCATCCGCCTTCTTCTCTGTAATTAGTGTCAGTAGAGAGAAATCCCTTTTCTTGAGACATTTATGCACCTTCACGTTTGAGATGATGCCAACCACCACACCAACCCTGTCGCCTTCTACCGCAGGTATTCCACCACTAAGAAGAGGTAACTTAATTAGTTTGTTTCCACAAATGATCTATGTTTGGTTTTTGGACAACCCATCCATTTTTGACCATGACATCGTAATTACCATGGGTAATAGAAATCAGACTTATATCGAACGAATGTCTAGACACACCTAGATCATAACTGCCAAGCACACGGGTGGCGGTTATAATCGTACTTGCTATTTATAATGGAAAGGCAGAGATGAAATGAACGAGGTCGTCATAATATCTTGTTATTTGGTCCTACGCCAAACGTAGTTAGCCGGAAAAATCCGATTGTGTCCCACCACTAGGGAACAAGCAAATATAATGTACGCTTAAACATGATAAATATCAAATGAAATGAATGTTGGAACGCTCAAATTACCAAGATTTTAAGTCTTATGATCAATTCAATGAACAAGGACTACACGCGCCAAGAATATTATCACCTTATTGCAACTCTTGAAGATCTGGCACAATGTAGATCGATAGTGTTACATGAACATTGAAATGCTAAAAAGAGCACGTCTCATAGAGACTAGGGCTAATGTCATAACACGAGTCTCATTAAGGCTCGGGGTAAATGAGAACTTTCATACTAGTAGGAATGAAGGATTTGTTTGCATATGGATAGTAAGGTTTCATGAAAACCGAGACCTCATGTCTCCAAGTTTAGAAGTGAAAATTTATACTGATTATGACCGTTATCACCCAATAGAGTTACCAGAATTCTCATGCACGACAAATTACAATTACGTGTGCACCCGTGATTCTAATTTGTTTTGCATGGTCACACATGGTTCCTCCTATTCGAGATAACATACCTTGTCCAATACCGAGTGTTATCAATGATAGAAGCATCAAAGATATATTTGTTATACCAAGAGTCAAATAACTAAGGTTGTACTAAGGTTGTACAAGTGATTTGGTTGAGATAACAACGGGAATCAAGACAATTTGACCCTTTTTCCCTTCGAAGTTCTAGGTGTTTGGATGTCTAAGTCTGATTCTCTAATCGACTTGAATATCTTAGTTGTCCCTCATTTACTGCTCGGACTAGTGTAGAGGATAGGATATGTTGGGAATAGTAACAAGTGTGGGAGAGTTGGAAGAGTAAGGTATTGTTCTTTTTGTTTGTCATCGTTAAGCTTATCGCGTGTGTTAGAAAAGAGTTTCGTGTTCCAATCATGGAAATGTTTGATTCAATTCGTTGTTGCTTTCACTCCGCGAGTGAAGGATCAAGTGTAAGCGTTGGTTGTGAGCGAGCGGGATTCTCCGCCCCTCTGTCAGCCGGTAATGACACACATGTCATACCCATAGTGTTATGTTTGCTCAGCAGTGTAATGTCAATACACCAGAAGGTTGTTTGCACAATAGTGGTAACCATGTAAAAGTGTCTGTGCAATACTAGTGTTGTGTCTAAGGCTATAGTCTAGATGCAATGCAATCCTAGTTCTCTATAACCTGTGGCTCTGATACCAATCTGTCACACCCTCAATTTTCACGAACGGGGTTTTACCGTTAGGCGTGTGACATACCAGGATCTCAGACACAGTCATATCGAACGACACTATATGAATTTTAAAAATAAACGTTTGACTTAAATCAGAGTACATAAAAGAAATGAATAACAGTGCGGAAGCGTAAAACTGAAATCTAAACTACACTGAAAGTCTGAAAATGTTATGCCAACACAAATATTCAATGCAACTAAATGAAACTGATGAATGCATGTCCTGAGTGCGTTTCCTGTAGCGTGCATCATAGGCTTATGCGTTCATGTGACCTGAGAAAACATGCTAAAATGTGTCAACATAAAGTTGGTGAGTTCACAGGTTTAATCAACAAAAAAAATGTGTTCGTAAGCGTTTCCATAGTTTGCGTTTCAATGGTTTAGTATATATTGCATATCGTTAGGTAGCTAGCCTCTGTTCTTGTTACTTAGCGTTTCGAACCGAAGCTGACTGTTTACGTCCTATATGTGTTTGTTGTATCCCCGTCACGTCTCGTAAGACCGTGACAAATGTTAGGTCAATAAAGCACCCGTTTGACCTCCAATCAAGCTAGCGCGACTAGCCCGGGCGGGGTTTGTCAGACCCAGTAGTACTACTCAAAATTACCTCGCTAATCCCATTACTAACGGTTCGATTGTGTGAGGACATGTTATGTGTTTGCACTAACGTAACAAGTGATATCAATAATACTGGCAACCATTTATAAAATATGTTTGCATGTTTTCTCCCCCAAAAAGGAAAGAAAGTAAAAAGAGGCCGTGAAACTCACCTTGAATGCACATCAACGAGTAAATGAAAGCAGGTAATTAGGTTTCCGAATAACCTGTATTTCATTTAATATGTATATAATTAATATTAATTATTAATTATAAATTGTACGGTTTCGCGTTTACGACTCGGTTACGGTGCCACCGATTGGTTGTTTCCCCTCTAATACGTAAACACTATCATGACCCAAACTCATATAATCATGAAACTCAAATATTCACACATACGACTGATAGTACATGACCTACCCATCTTAAAGCGTAACGGTCCATACGCGATCCACTTTCGAATAATATACACTTATGAAGTCATAACTCACGCTAAATGTATATATTTATTTTCTTTATTCTAACACAAATATAATATATCTTTTACATGTATATTGCATACCATAAATTGTGTACACATACAAAAGGCTAACCCACTCACATACCATAATATACATATACCATGGATACACCTCCAGATTTACACATGCACCCTACACAATTATATATATATATATATATATATATATATATATATATAATGTACCCACTAATTTAACACACCACACCCATACACTTACATGCATGACTCGTAATACATATATAATTATACATGTTAAATATATAAGGCACATTATATAATAAATATCACCTAGCTGTTTAAAATCTTTATATGCATACACACATTACATACATGAGTACACATATACATTCACATACAATATAGGAACAGCATAAGCACACACTCACTTTTAGTTTGAAACTCATAAAATATATATTCCATGAGCTCCTCTGCTACACCCAACAACCATAACCCACTTTTAATTTGAAAACCCACATACATGCAACATGTATACGCATACATACATCCATTACCACCTTGCAATTACATTCACCCATGGCAGCAAACACACACATATATGAACCCATACACGGCAGAACATGTACACACACATACATAATTCTCATTCTTATACACATAAGAACACACTGCACAAAACACGTACACCTATGGAATACCCATACAATCGCTTGCACCCTCAGCCAACACATAAAGTTTAAACCATACTCCTTCCCAACGGATCATAACAACCCGAACGCAACCCTGTAACTCATTCGGGGAACACACCACACTCAACACACATACATTCGGTAGCAAAAACACATACATATACGACAACAACCCCCGAACCGCACACAATCACTTGTGATAACCGTAACCGAAGCCGCTTGGAACTAATTACGAGTAATGAATGAGCAAGGTCATACCGAACGGGGTTGTTGGACTGATTCGGTTGCTTCTTGCGATTGGCGGACCAGTATGGATCGTCGAGAGTTTGCGGCTAACGAAAAGAAATCACCACATACCATCGCTGCTGCTGCTTGGCGCCCGGTGGGCATCCTCACCTTCGGCAGCCACCACGAACCACAACCATCACAGTCGACACCACCGCCGACTTCCAGATCCAGAACACCACCATAATCAGCACCACCGCGACCACCATCGATTACCATCGCCATCGCAGCCGCACCACTCCCGCCTTTACAGCAACCACAACCACGACTACAGCCAAAACCACCATCGCGACCGACAACCACAGCCGGAATCACAGTCCACGGCCATCATCGCGGCCGATAGCCCAGAAATTCCAAGATCGACCTCCGGCCGCAACTTCTACCTTCGATTCCCGTCTTTATGTCGCGTTTTGGGAGAAATCAAGACCACCACAGTGATCGTGGCATCGAGAGGAGTCCGGATTTGCATGCCACTCGCCGACACTCGCCGGAAAACGTCGCCGGTGGCCTGAAATCGGAAATCGCAGGGGAGAGGGATGGGGGAGCCATGACCTGCTCTCTCTCTCTTCCTCTCTTCTCTGATTTTTTTTTCTTAATAGAACAAGAGTTATTTACACAATGGTCCTTATAGCTTTCCTTTTTTGATGTTTTATTTATTTATTATTTATATATATATATATACACACACACACATATATATATATTTTTTAACTTGTTTAGTTGAAAAGTAATAATAATAACAACTCATTGTTATTTATACTAAAATTTGGTTTAAAGTAATTTATTAAGAAGCGAGGTTAACTTGAAAAATCAAGATGTGACAGGTCAATTTAGCACCCGTTTGACATCCACTCAAGCTAGCGCGACTAGCCCGGGCGGAGTTTGTCAAACCCAGTAGTACTACTCAAAATTACCTCGCTAATCTCGTTACTAATGGTTTGATACTGTAAGGACTTTCAAATGCGTTTCGCACTAACATAACAAGCGATATCAATAATACTGGCAACCATAACAAAATGTTTGCATGTTTTCTCCCCCGAAAAGGAAAGAAAGTAAAATGGGGCCGTGAAACTCACCTTGATTGCGTTGCAAAGAAATAATGCTCGAGCAACAGTTAAGGTTTCGGTTAACCTGTGTTTCATTTCGTGTACATAAAATTATTAATTTAAAAATACAACAACTATTCGGTTTCGCATTTGCGTCTCGGTTACGGGTTATCGGTATTTCCCCATTCCCCGTTATTATCAACAATACTAGATCATACGTTTTAATGATTTTATAACTCCAAACGTTTATTAAGGCGTAACTTATTTATATATATATATACATACATCGCCTCATTCCTTCACATATATTAATAATACAAGTATTAATAATAATTCATGATTTCAATTGTTTATAGTTTATTTTTACATAAATAAACTAATTATATCATTTGTTAATATTGTAAATTTATTAAAATGTCACAAGAAATAATTTTACAGAAAATAATTAGATACCTTTAAAATATACAAAGTTTATAAAAATTATATTTATAATTTTTAGTAATTTTCCCTATTTTTAAAAGGCTCAAAAGCTTTTAAAAAAATAAATGTTGGAGGCCGGGTTCGAACCCGTGACCTCATAGTTGGCAAGCAAGCATAGAACCAGTAAACCAAGGGTCGTGGCCGCGATAAACACCCATTTCCAAATCTTAAAAACAACCTTTCAAACAAATCCCCAATTTCCCCCAAATCCCCGAAACCCTAGTTTCAATTTGAATCAAATTGAAGATCAATTCGACGTTGTTAATGATCTGAATCATAGGGCTTTTACTCCCTATGTTAAATCGAGTCTTCAGATGTATTCAATTACCTGTATATGTTCGAATTGAAGATAAACCCGACGAAGAAGAAGTCGCGACAGGGGAGAAATGGTTCGAGGTGAAATCGTGGATGATAATCAAATTAATTGCACAGTTAGATTCCAATGGTGCTAATGATTGAAAGCCCTATGTTTATTGTAAGTTATGAAGGCCGTAGGGTGGTGTTAGATAGAGTTGCAGGTTCGAAAGGAAATGGTAATCGAATTCGAGGTTTCTGTATGTTTTAGATTGAATTGAGAGCTGTGTTCGATTTATAGGCAGATAATGTTCTAATGGGTTGATTTAATTTGATTAAATTTGTCGTTTGAGTGAAAGTGGTTAGGTATATGTTAGTGGAATTGATTAATGGTCCAATTACTCATAATCCGGTTGCTTTTTACGTAATTAAAGGTTACATTATAGTTGGAAATTCGTTCGCGATCATGTTGGTGCTTTGTGGGGTTCGAAAGGCCGGGTTTTAAGGCCGTTTGGCGATCGCCGGAGCCGCGCCGGAGCTTCGCCGGCCGGCGACCGGAAAAGCGGGGAAGGGCGGGGGGTTGGGTTTGTAATTTCATAAGTTACACAATTGGTCCCTGCAGTTTCTGTTTTTATTATTTTATGTCCAAACAATTTTTTTAAAGTTTCAAAATTTACAAAATAACCCCCTGTACTTTATTAAACCCAAGTTTATTAAATTTTATAAATTATTATTATTATTATTATTATTATTATTATTATTATTATTATTATTATTATTATTATGTTTAATTGTTTTTTTTGCTTTAATTTTAAATATGTACTAATAATAATACCCGAAATATGCGGGTTGTCACAAGTACTGCCGTGGTGATTTGGTTAGGAATCCACAACAATCTCATGAGACTCCAAAGGGTTGCTTTAAGTGTGGGAAAGAAGGGCACTACAGGCGAAACTGCCCGCAGCTGAGGAAAAACGGTAATGGCAATGGTCAAAACAACAATCAAGGCAACAACAACAATAATGATGGGAACGGTGGTAACAATAATGCAGCCAAAGGGAGAGCCTTCGTCATTGGCTCAGGTGAGGCTCTAAATGACCCTACAACTGTTACTGGTAGGTTTTCTATCAATGCATGTTTTGCTACAGTACTGTTTGATACTGGAGCCGATAGGAGTTTCATGTCCTTAAAGTTCTGTAGTCTCCTAAGTGATATCCCTTCTGCCTTAGAATCCAAATATACCGTAGAATTGGCTGACGGTAAACAAATCCATGTAACACACATCCTTAGAGACTGTAAGATAGAACTCGTTGGTCATACTTTCGCTATAGATCTTATGCCTGTTACACTAGGAAGTTTCGACGTTGTGGTAGGCATGGATTGGCTCTCTAATAAGCAAGCGGAAGTCATATGTCACGAGAAAATCATACGAATCCCTGTTAGTGATGAAATCCTTACAGTCCGAGGTGATAAGAGTGGTGCAGTGATGGGCATTATCTCTTACATGAAAGCACAAAAGTTATTGCGAAAAGGCCGTTTGGCTATTCTGGCACTCGTCACTGATAAGCAACCAGAGGAAAGAAAAATAGAAAACATTCCTGTGGTACGAGACTTTCCAGAGGTGTTTCCAGAGGATCTTCCTGGACTACCACCTCATCGTCAAGTGGAATTCCAAATTGAACTGACTCCGGGCGCAGCCCCGATTGCTAGAGCACCTTATCGATTAGCATCGAACGAACTATAGGAGTTGTCATCACAACTTCAGGAGCTTTTAGATAAGGGCTTTTTTCGACCTAGCACATCACCTTGGGGAGCCCCTATCCTTTTGTTAAGAAGAAGGATGGCACGTTTCGAATATGCATCGATTATAGAGAGTTAAACAAAGTCACAGTCAAGAACCGATACCCTCTACCTCGAATCGACGACTTGTTTGATCAGCTTCAGGGATCAAGTTATTATTCGAAGATCGACTTGAGGTCTGGTTATCATCAACTCAGAGTCCGTGAGGAAGACATCTCCAAAACTACATTCCGTACTCGTTATGGTCATTACGAGTTCTTGGTCATGCCTTTTGGGTTGACTAATGCACCTGCGGTGTTCATGGACCTCATGAATCGCGTGTGTAAACCCTATCTTGATCAGTTTATTATTGTGTTTATCGATGACATACTGATATACTCTAAGACCAAGGAGGACCATGAAGAGCATCTACGATTAATCTTAGAACTACTGAAGAATGAGCAACTGTACGCCAAATTCTCTAAGTGTGACTTTTGGATACGCGAAGTGCAGTTCCTAGGTCATATCGTTAATGAGAAGGGTATACATGTTGATCCTGCCAAGATTGTGGCGATAAAGAATTGGGCTATACCCAAAACACCGAGCGAGATAAGGCAATTTCTGGGTTAGCAGGATATTACAGTCGATTCATAGAGGGATTTTCTAAGATCGCACAACCTCTCACAGCTTTAACCCACAAAGGAATGACATACAAATGGGGTGAAAGTCAAGAGGAGGCTTTTCAGCTATTAAAACAGAAACTCTGTAGTGCACCGATATTGGCACTACCAGAGGGAACAGATGATTTCGTGGTGTATTGTGATGCATCCATTCAAGGATTGGGTTGTGTCCTGATGCAACGCGACAAAGTGATAGCTTACGCCTCGAGACAACTGAAGGTTCACGAGAAGAACTATACCACCCATGACCTGGAATTGGGTGCAGTAGTTTTTTCCTTGAAGATTTGGAGACATTACTTGTACGGTACCAAATGTACTATCTATACCGATCACAAGAGTCTTCAGCACATCTTTGAGCAAAAAGAGTTGAATATGAGGCAGCGGCGTTGGGTGGAACTTTTGAATGATTATGATTGCGCTATCAAGTACCATCCTGGAAAGGCGAACATGGTTGCCGATGCATTAAGCCGAAAAGAAACAGTTAAACCCAGGCGGGTGCGAGCTTTACAGCTTACAATCAGTACCCATCTGCCCGCACAAGTTAAGGAAGCACAAATAGAAGCCTTGAAAGTGGAAAACATTGTTTCTGAGTCATTACGGGGAATGGATAAACAATTAGTAGTGAAAGAGGATGGAATTCGGTACTTCATGGATAGACTTTGGGTGCCTGTTTATGGAAATCGGAGGGATTTGGTTATGAGCGAGGCACACAAGTCTAAATACTCTATACATCCTGGATCTGACAAGATGTATCATGATCTAAAGGCGCACTATTGGTGGCCTAACATGAAGGCAGATGTAGCTACGTATGTGAGCAAATGTTTGACCTGCTCAAAAGTCAAAGTGGAATACCAAAAACCATCTGGACTGTTACAACCCGAGATACCGATGTGGAAATGGGAACAAATCTCTATGGATTTCATCACGAAATTACCCCGGACTAATACTGGTTGTGACACAATCTGGGTCATTGTGGATCGGTTGACCAAGTCTGCTCACTTCCTTGCAATCAAGGAAACGGATAAGATGGAGAAACTAATCCGATTGTATCTTAAGGAAATCGTTTCGAGACACGGCGTACCAATCTCAATTATCTCTGATCGCGATGCTCGTTTCACATCACACTTCTGGCAATCACTGCAGAAATCTCTGGGTACACGATTGGATATGAGTACTTCTTATCATCCACAAACCGACGGACAGAGTGAGCGTACCATACAGACTTTGGAGGATATGATGCGTGCTTGTGTGATTGACTTCGGGAACAACTGGGAAGTTCACCTGCCTTTGGTGGAATTTTCCTATAATAACAGTTATCACACTAGCATACAGGCAGCACCTTTCGAGGCTTTGTATGGGAGAAAGTGTAGATCACCGGTTTGCTGGGCTGAAATTGGTGATAGCCAACTAACTAGTCCCGAGCTAATACATGAAACCACTGAGAAGATTGTGCAGATACAGAATCGTATGGCTGCAGCGCGAGATAGACAGAAAAGTTATGCTGACAAAAGACAGAAACCTCTAGAATTTCAAATTGGTGACAAAGTCTTATTGAAAGTCTCACCGTGGAAAGGCGTAGTTCGGTTTGGCAAGCGAGGAAAGCTGAATCCGAGGTATGTTGGACCATTTGAGATATTGGAAAGAATAGGTCCAGTGGCCTATCGATTAGCCTTACCTGATTCGCTGAGTGGAGTTCACAATGTATTTCACGTTTCAAATCTGAAGAAGTGTTTATCTGACGAAATGCTAATTGTACCACTAGAAGATGTGCAAGTGGATGAACAATTACGCTTCATCGAAGAACCAGTCGAGGTGATGGATCGTGAGGTGAAAACACTTAAGCAGAGCAAAATACCTATAGTCAAAGTTCGTTGGAACTCGCGACGTGGACCGGAATTCACGTGGGAACGTGAAGATCAAATGAAGCTTAAATACCCTCAACTATTCGAGACGATGCCTGCAGACAAAGGTATTGATTAAAATTTCGGGACGAAATTTCTTTCAACATCGGGATGATGTGACAACTCATCCAAAACTCACTCGATTTCGATTTCTGCGTGCCAATGCGGTAGACCAGTGATGGAACACTCTCACCGTGTGATGGAACACTCTCACCATGTAACGCAATTTTCGGGACGAAAATTCTTTCAACATGGGGATAATGTGACATCCGGTGATTTTCCGTTACTAAACTCCGTTAGTTCCGTTAACTTTTACATACACGCGTCGTAAGCACACACTAGTTGTCGTTTGACGTTGATGACCTAATAATAATTAATAATGTTAATTTAATAATAATCTACTTGATTAGATGATTATTGTGTTATGCTTATGTGTTTACGCGATTTAAAGACTATTCGGGAATTTTATCCCGTAACGCGGAAACGCGTGTGTTATTTCGTATGTCTTGTGTTTTTAATAAATAAAACATCTAAGGGTTACCATTAGTTATATGTTTATATTGTTAAGTTAAAAACACATTACAAAGAGTTAAAAACTTAACTTTTAAAAAAAATACAAAGTACAAGTTTTAGAGGGGGTGTACTTGTAAATTGGTTAAAATAAAACACCCAAACCCACCCAAACACCATAGACCGACCTGCAGCCCTCTCTCCCTCTCTTTCTGCGTTTTTCAGCCAAGAACCCTCAAATCTTCATGGTTTTGATCGATTCCAAGCACTAGAACGCGATTTGGACCTTCCTTGACAAGTATACACGTGAATTGAAGGTTAGTTTGGTGTTTTTTTCATGATTTCTCATCTTGGCCGAACCCTGCTGCGAAATTAATGTTCAATAGGCTGAAATCTTGATGTTTTGATGTTGTTCACATGTTAGTTAGGTTGTGTGTATGTTGTTTAGTGTTGATTATGCAAGAAAACTACACTATTGGTTGATTGATCATGAACCTTGATTTACATGAACCCTAATTCGAAAATTTTGGGGCTTTTGTGGAATTGATTATTGTTTGATGTTGTTTGGATGTTAATTAGTTAGTATGAATGTTAGAAAACATGAATTATGCAAGAAATTGGTGAATTGAAAACTTTGTTCATATGTTACTAAAAATAGTAACTTTTGTGCATGAACTTGATAATTCAAGGATGAATTGGTGTTATTAGGGTGTTAATGATGTTGTATGAACATTGGGATTATGATATGAATGCTAGATTGGTGCTATGAATGCTAGAAATCTTAGGTTGGATGTTGTTCATATCTTGCCAAAAGTAGAAACTTTTTAGTTTTGGATGAATGAATCATGCTAGTTTGATGTTGTTGATTATAGTTGGATGTTGTTATGAGCTTGAAATAGTATACTATTGATGAATTGTATGTTCATTGGGTGTTTACTATATTTTGAGATGAACTTTCCCAAAAAGGAAACTTTATTGTGCATGAACATTGGATATTGAGAATTTGACTTATTCATGGCTTTAGGATCATGCTAGAATGATTGTTGTGGATGCCTAAAGTGGTAGAATCTGTTAATTGGGTTGTATGGAATGTTTATTTGGTTATTGGGTGATTTATGCACTTTGATGGTCATGTATGGTTTGGTATGTTGATTAGTAACTAGGACATCATGTTTGGGACTGGAATTGATCATATTGATGTATGTTGCATGTATTGGGCATATTGAATGTGTTGTGGATAGTATGGATGACTTTTTGGTAAATTATCTGTTTTGACCCGTATATGTTAAATCATAGTTATAGGTCATATAAGTAGGTTATGCATGATCGGACCTTTTATATGGTACACTAGTTATATTATGGATACACTGGTATATGCTCATGTCTGTTTAAATGGTTTACAACACATAATGTCACCAACAAGTCAAACAGGTCAACTAGGTCACATGTATGTTGTCTTTATAAAACCTTGAGTTCTTTGATTGTAAAGCACTTAGAGTTCCTTGGGAATTTCTGTGTACATGTACTTATGTACTTGTGTATTCTAGGTAACCTTTGAGGGTTGTCTTTCCACTCGTTCTTGTCAAGTTAAGCCTTAGATATCTATCACGCGTATCAGGTGAGTTCATGCCCCACTGTTTTACTAAATCTCTTTTGGGGGAGATAACATACTGGTAATGTTACAAACGCTTTTTATATTTAAGATGTGTATGATATTAATATGGTGCTATTTACCATGATAAAGTCCTCACACTTTCGAATTGTTAATATTGGATAGCAGGGAAACTTGGGTAGTACTACTGGGTCTGACGAGCCCCACGTGTGTGACTCGAGGTCAACTGGGTGCAATTTGTCCTATGATTATTCGTCACGATATGGTGAAGTCGTGACGGGAGGCAAACATAACACAGTCAGCTTCAATGTCGAAATCACTATGTATTAATATCAATTTGTTAATGGACTAGCTATCTATTACAATGCACATGCTTATTTATACATTATTGATAAACTGTTATGTTTATACGCAAACTCTTGAACTCACCAACCATTGTGTTGACTCTTTTAGTATGCTATTCTCAGGTCGTTAATCCGGATTGCCAATAGGAGCACTGCACGGGTCGAGCATGCATTTTGAGACATAGAATATAAACGCATTACTTGTCTTTACATTTCTGGTTTTAAACAGTTGGTTGGCGCATGTTTTGCCATGTTACATATTTTTATATTTTGGGTTTGTTTTATTTACTTTACGCTTCCGCATGTCTTTTAAAGTTTGAACTCTGGTTTGGTTTACGTTAAACGTAGCATATAGAGTCGTTCCGATTAACTATTGACTGTGATCCTGGTTTGTTCACACGCCTCGCGGTAAAACTCCGCACGTGGATTTTGAGGGTGTGACATGATTAGGGCTCCGATTTGCAGGGTTTTGAGGAGTCTTGTGGTGTCACCGTACAACCACCAATTCCATTATCTTCTACCTCATCATAAATCTAAAACCCTAAGTTAGACAATCACCATCTTCACCATCGGCACCACCGCCGAACACCTTGCACCACCTCTGGACAAGCACAATCGCCATCATCTTCTTCCTTAGTTTCGAACAATCCCCATCGCCTAAACCACCATCCCCAATGTCTTTTTCCCCATCTTCAAACAACCACCGCCCCCATCGTGTGCACCACCGCCACCGCCTGCATCACTGCCACTGCCACCGCCACCGCCATGGATACCGCCTGCCTGCGACATCACCACACCTGCAGCAGCTGTGGCAGGGTGGGGTGGGTGGGTTGGGAGATCTAAGGGGTTAGATTATATTTAAGTTTTATTTTTTTAATTTTTTTATTTTAAAAAATTACAATAATTATCCTAATCTTATATCATTTACATAACTAGTCATTCAAATGTAAAATGATCAAAATACTCTTGCATTTAACTGTAAAAACTAACAGAGTTAGTATCAGGGACTAAAACCGTTACAAAAATAAAACCAAAGGCCATGATATGATTAAAGATTACTTTTTGGACTGAAATAATTAAAATGATCAAACCACAGGAACAAAACTAAAATTTACTCTTATAAGTATATTATCTTCTTGTCATAGTTATCTGAAGTGCCTTGGTATAATTTCAAGTTCATGTATATCATATAAATGTTTCATTATATTTAGACTATATGTTACATTTTGACTATGTGTTACACTTCCATTAGAGAGTGAATGTGGGTGATATGGCAAGGATGTGGGGCATAAACACTGCCCCGTTGGGCATAACAGGGGCATCGCCCTTAAAACGTGGGCGTGGTCACACACTTAACCCCCTTCCCTTGATTAAAAATTTAAAACCACTAAAGTTGTGCCACGTACCCTTCTTTATTCAACTCTGTGGTGGATCTAGATAAGGAGCTTTAGGGCCATAATCATAGTCATTATTAAAACCTCACTAACGTAGTGTAACATAATTTATATTGCACTTGTCTCTAAAGCTAGAGTAAATAAGTGTACTTATTCGCTTGCTTATTTTTATCTTATTTTGAATAAACAATTGTCTACAAGGTCTAATAAAAAAATTAATTTATATGTTAACATATATACCGGTAACATTATGTAAGTTATATATTATAAAAATATACACATTTATAATATGCTAACTATTTTTAGATACACATTATCGTCGTTAATTACCACATATGGAGGATGGAGGTCTTGTATCGGAACCCTAAAGGCTACGAACCTAGCATTATTGGGTAAATGATGAAGAAAATTCTAGACCGATAATACAAAAGTTGATCTAAAGTTATCACATCTATTTTTATAACCTAAGGACACAAAATGAAATTTCATGTAGGCTAAGTATATTATAAAAATGAAAAAGCATCTCAAGGATTGAAACTAAGCAGATACAATATTCTATTGACATTCATGACAATTTAAAAGGTGTGTTAGAACTTAGAATATTATATTGCGAGATCACGTTCAAGTTATTAGGTTAAAATTGCCGGTAAAATATCATATTACAATTCTCCATGAATCTTTGACCTAGAGGGTCGGACCTTATAAGTTTTTAAAGTATTAATAGAGAGGTGATGGCAGTGGAGGTGTCGTGGGAAAGCGTTATAGCCACCTAAATCTTGTCGGTTTTAGCGACAATGAGGTTTTTTTGGGAAATATAGGAGATAAGGAAATAAGAGGGGGTGTTGAAGAGGGAGAGGGAAATAAAAAAGCAAAATTAATATTATATGTTAACATGTATAACGGTAACATTATATAAGTTATATGTTATAAAAGAATACACATTTATAACCTGCTAATTATTTTTAGATACACGTCATCATCGTTAGTTAGCACCTATGGACAGGGCCGGCCCATCTGTGAAACCCAAGACGCGCTGGGCTTGGGGCTCCAAAAAAATAGGGGCCCATTTTAAAAAAAAAAGCTTTATACCTAGGCCCAATCGAAGCTTCATTCATGATTCATTCACCGTAATACCTACCGACCGTCCCCTTCAATCCTTCATTCACCTTCTTCGAAGAGTCCGACCAAGAGTTTGTCTGACCAATCGGCGACCGGGCGACGGTTCGTTCACCAAGAGCCTTCGAGGAACCAACAGGCGGTGGGCTGTGGGCGACGATATGAGGTGCCAGGCGGGCAGGGGGCAAGTCCCTTTGTCGAAGTTCCAATCGATTGCGGATTGCCGATTCATCGAAATTGCTTTTCAATCGAACGAAGTTTTCTTCTAGGGTTCTTCGAAATTGCTTTTCAATCGATCGAAGTTTTCTTCTCCATCACCACAAATAATTGTCGTGAGCTCTCTCAATTCGATATTTCGATCAATCTACACGAGTTCGTGAATCGTGAAGGTGTCGGTGTAAATCGCATCAGGTTTTACTAAAATTACAAATTTCTTACTTCTGCTTTTTAGATTTTAGATTAACTTGCATAATTGTGTCAAGTTCGTGATTTTGTTGTGTTCTTGCTGTTCAATTTGCTAATATAGTTGTTTATACTTCTTGCTGTTCAAATGTCGGTGTAGATGTTCTTGTTGAAAACACTGTAGGGAAAGTAGATATAAGCGTTCAATTTGCTGATAAAACACTGTACGAAACCCCTGAAAACACTGTTGTGTTCTTGCTGTTTAATTTGCTGTTCAATTTTAGGTCTTGTTAGTTCATATCAAAGGTCATGTGTTCTTGCTGTTCAAATTGCTGTTCAATTTGCTGTTCAATTTAGGTCTTGTTAGTTTTGTTTCTGATTAGGTTATAAGTTATTTAGTTGATTTGGTATACTTTGATTAGTTTTCTTTCCCTGATTAGGTATATTATCTACTTTAAAATGTCAAATAGATTTCGAAAATACCCTTCCGGTGCATCAAAAAAGGCAAAGAAGGCAAAACAAGAAGCTTTAAACGAATCAATAAAAGGATCACTATTTAAGTTTGTTACAACCTCGAATTCAAATGCTACAATAAATCAAGATGAACAGATAAACCTAGATGAACCAACAAACTTTGATGAGCATATGAATTTAGATGAACAAAATGATGTGAATGAGCCCACAAATAGTGATGATCCTACAAATAGTAATGAAAATCAAAATCAATTTAATGAACCTCCAAATTTTGTTGATCCATGTCAATGGAATAATATTAGTAATAATTTAAGAGATCTAATTATAGAAAAAGGCCCGGTTAAAATTTATAATTATAATTTTCCAAAAGATAAAAATTCAAGAAACTTTAGTACTTCTTTTTATATGCAAACTTTACCGAATGGAGAAAAATACGAAAGAAAATGGTTGATTTATTCTATAGAATTAGATAGAGTGTTTTGCTTTTGTTGTAAGTTATTTAATGTGAATCAATGTACGAGTAAATTAGCAAATGAAGGTACTAACAATTGGAATAATATGAGTAGAAATCTAAAAGAACATGAAACAAGCAATGCACACATTACGAATATGAGAACATGGATGGATTTAGAGATAAGATTGACGAAAAATAAGACTATTGATAAACATATACAAGATCAAATAAATAATGGAGAAATGTACTAGTAAGAATTATTGTTATTATAAAGAATTTTGGTAAAAATGGGGTATCAGAAGCCTAAAGGCTATTGAGCCGTCCATAGGCTATGGAGGATGGAGGTCTTGGTATCAGAAGCCTAAAGGCTACGAACCTAGCATTATCGGGTAAATGATGATGAAAATTCTAGACCGTGATGCAAAAGTTGGTCTAAAGTTATCACATCTATTTTTATAACCTAAGGTCACAAAATAAAATTTCATGTAAGCTAAGTATATTAACAACCTGTCTTCGGAGAATATAGTTTTTTTTTTAAGTTTTAACTATATTATTACTATTATCAAGATCATTAAGTTTTACGAGTTTAAATTTATTTTATTTCACCACTTAATTACATTTGTATATGTACAATCTATCTTCTTTTTCTTTTATTAAACAGACCTTTGAATACAATGTAAATAATGTGTTGCTAAGAGTAATCTCTCTTCCTATTATCTTTATGTCTTTGAGTTTGCTTTGAACTAGAGTCAAATTTCAATTTATGATATTTTGAATAGTAAACAAACAAAGATGAATTCTACTAATTAGTTAAAAATATGAAATATGAACAAATCTTTCTTCTGTCTTAAAAGATAGAGATGTCATCCCATTGAAACCCGAATTTAACATTTTAAATAGTAGATATTATTCATCATATATGACTCTAAGATCATAAAAACAGAACTTCTCTATTTATTATCTTTACATGAATCATCTTGGTGTGTGTAATGGTCATAAATGATAAAACCAAACCTGCTTTCTTATTTTTGTGTTGAAATTGTCATGTAATTTGGTTTACATGTTTATTTGTTTGTGTTGTTTGCTACTATACTTCCGTGAAAGCCTAGCCACAACTGAACACCAATCCATGTATTTGAAATTGATTATGATTTGTTCCTTAAAATCCTAACACTCTTATCGTATTTTTGGTTTTTTGGGTCTTTTGACCGTTAGTGACGTGGAAAATTGTGTTACTTTTCAAGGGTGTCCGTAATAGTCTATTGAGTGTTAACAAAAAGGGGCGACATGTAGGCGCCACCCGGGCAAAGCTTGTAGTAACATTTACACACACTAAGAGCATTCATGATAGATTTTCTATTTTTGTGTGAGTATATGCCTTATATTATATGGATGATTATAAATGATTGTAAGTGAAGAAAGAAAAGATATTATTGTATGATTATAAATGATTGTAAGTGAAGAAAGAAAAAATATTATTGTTTATTCTAATATTTAAGAAACAGAGTTCCACCCTTATAAATTTCTTAATGTTTTTTAAAGTGATTGTGATTAGAGAAAAGAGAAAAGATAATAATAAAAGATATTAAAAAGTATTAAAAAGTATCATTTAATTGAAAAAAACAAAAAATAATGTTTTGTATTGTAATTATAAAAAATGAGTATAGGGAAGCTCATGTGAAAGCTCTAATGGTAAAGTGAGGGGCTGCTTGGTTGGGTCTAACAGTCTAACTGACCCCAGTCAGACATGCACGTCTGACTCGATCAGACGTGAAATGTTTTGTTGGTTACCTATTACCGGAGAAGAGGTCTGATTGAACCACTTATTCGGTCAGACATAAACAAAGATTTGGCCCGAGTCAGACGTGGAGGCGGAGGTCAGCCGGCGAGGGCGGATCTACGACGGCGAGGACGGATCTGCGACGGCGACGACAGATCAGCGATGGCGAGGGCGGATCTGTGACGAC
Organism: Flaveria linearis; assembly: GCA_024085815.1. Classification (NCBI taxonomy): domain Eukaryota; kingdom Viridiplantae; phylum Streptophyta; class Magnoliopsida; order Asterales; family Asteraceae; genus Flaveria; species Flaveria linearis. The sequence goes on from CM044004.1 coordinate 89,670,215, forward strand.
GAGGGTCTTTCTGGTACTGGTCAGCGGTGCTGCCGGTGGTGAAGCCGGAGAGGAAGGGGAGACCTAAGACGGCGAGGAAGGGGAGACCGAGCATTGGGGTTTGATTTTGAAGAGGATTGGGGTTTTTAAAAAGATTTACGATTTCGTAGAAATCCAACCAGGTATCCAACCAAACAAACATAGCACTTATTGGTTTAGACCTCTTACTGGTTCAGACATCATATTGGTTCAACACTTACCCATTCAGAAATTGTCAAATAGCCCCCGAGTATGACTATTTTTTTAAGAAAAAGATTGACATGTGTACATGTCACACCCCAGATAAAAACGAGTGTGTGGGTGTGTTAAAATTACCCGATTGTGCACGAATTGAAGTGATCTAACCCGGTTCAACTTCGGTTCTTCATGCGATGAACAGGGAGTATGAAATCGATTTTTGTGTGAAGTTTTGGAGAAATAAAGGTAACAGAGAGTTGAAAGGGATCGAAGGGCATCTTTGCCCTCTGTTAAATAGCTATGATTGTGTGTTAATGAGTCGAACAGATTTCATCTTCAATTCATTTGTTTCGGTTATGATCATGGGATTAATCGGCTGTTTAACTCGAATTAAACCACACATTCAACTTTTCAATGATTATACGAACGTTTCTATTCGATTAATTTGATTACCATTAAGGTTTACACGTTAATCGGTTAGAAGTCGATGGGTGTTTTGGTTTCGAGTTCGAGTACCATTGTAACTGAGTTGAATGCTCAATTAAACCATGTGTTCGAGTTCGCGGTTCTACTACGGTTCGATTGGTATTTTTAAAATGTGTAATAATGGGTGTTTGGTGGTCACCGGAGCTCGGCCGGAGGGTGGTCGGCCGGTGATCGGAAAATCGGGGAGAGAGAGAGAGGGAGGGGGTTGGTTTCAAATGTTACACCTAGGTCCCTGCGGTTTTAGAAGTTGTCTTTTGAGTTTTAAAGTTCTGATTTAGTTTTAAATAATTTACAGTTTGGTCCCTGAAGTTTGAAAAGTTATTATTTTATGTAAAAAGTTATTAATTATAAGTTTTAATATATTAAAACCTATATTATCATTATTATTAATGTTATCATTAACATTAACATTATTATTATTAGTATTACAATTGATAATGGTAATAATAATATCATTATTATTGTTATTATTATTATTATTATTATTATTATTATTATTATTATTATTATTATTATTATTATTATTATTTCTAGGATTATTAACACTTTAAGTTTGATAAAATTAAATAAACATTATAGAACTTATAATGTTGTTATTATCCCTTATATTAATTTGTTAACCACCAAACTAATTATTAATCATACTAAGTCCCTAAAGTTTCAAAATTGACATAAAAGCCCTTTTAAGATTTAACAAAGTTAACTTTTAAGTTAACAAAATTATGAGATGTCACAGTACACGTATCTCTCATTTCATTTGCCTATGAAATCTTCCACCCACTCTTATGAGTCTACTCACGATGGGTTGCCCAGACACTCTCTCGTCGAGGGGCAATGTGGTGTTCATCACGTCTAGGTGACACGGTCATGTCCCTCTCACGATGACATTATAGATGATCTAACACCAAACAAATCTATTTCATACACATGTTCTGGAACTCAACAACTATGTCAAAGAAACTAAAACCCATTATTGACATGCACAAGTAAATTCTTAGTTTGTGTACTTGGTAGGGGTGTTCATCGAATCGAGTCGAATTCGTGTTAATCGAATCGAATAAGTCGAATTTTGAAATTTTCAAACTGAATTCGAATTCGATTTGAATATGAAAAATAAAAATCAAATTCAAAACTTTCAAACTGGATGCGAATTCGATTCGTGTTCGAAAAAAATTCGAATTACGAATCAAATTCAGATCAAATTTGAATTTATTCGATTCGTATTTAATAAAAAATATTTAATCAAGTAGCATTTTTAAAATTCATTGGACAAATCAAATTTTAAATGCTTAAAATATATAAACAAGCGTAACATATTAAATATTATAAGTTTCAAATAAGTCAAAAGGTATCAATCAGGCTTTAACATTTTAAATTATCTGTTTTTTAAACTTTTAATTCATAATTTCTCATATGTATATTCCTAAATTAATATACAAAATAAAGAAATGCATGTGTGTGTATTTGTAATTCGAATTTCGAATCGAATCGAATTGAAAATCATAAATTCGCAATTCGATTCGAATTCGATAATTAGACCTCGAATCGAATCAAATTCGAATTTGAAAATTCGAATCGAATTTCGCATCAGTGATTTTCGACTAGAATCAAATCGAATTTCGAGATTTTCGAATCCGATTCGAATACTGAACACCCCTAGTACTTGGTGTAAAATAATTGAAATCTTAAAAGATATTAAATATTTTTTATTAAATATTTATAAGAGTACAGTATGATTACAAAGTAAATCTAGTCTAATCTAACTCTTAAATATGATATTTATAAGCTCAATATATCTTATCTACTTACAAATGCTAAATAATATATTTTATCTAATCATAACCAGTATCTGTTATATCTAATACTTAGTTTAAAATACCATTTAGGGTGAGGTTATTTTACAAAATGTATTTTTGCTATAAAGTGTGAAAAGATGAGGCTAAAAGTCACAAAAAAATTATATCTCACAATCTAAATCGAATTTTAAAAATTACTTCAGAGTCTTTGTTCCTCTCGTCGTCCTTTTTTAGAAAAAAATAAAAAAAATTATGTTTTCTAGGACACAATGACGTAATTGTGTCTTTCATAATCAGGGGCGGAGGATAGAGGAGACCGGGGGGCACCGTCCCCCCTCTTTTTTTCGTCGGTAGTGTAATTTTTTGGCCCGGTAGTGTAATTTTTTGGTCCGGTAGTATAAATTTTTATATAAATATCGAGTTCGCCCCCCCTAAAAAAAATTAATTTCGCCCCGCCCCCCTACGGGGATGTTCAAGCTCCGCCACTGTTCATAATGACACAATGACGTCATTGTGTCTTTCATAAATGACACAATAAAAAAAGATAATTTTTTTATTTTTTTATTTTTTGTTTATTTTTTTCTTAGTGAGGACGACTAGAGGAATAAAAGCTCGGAATTACTCTTTTAAAATTCGATTTAGATTGTGAGATATAATTTTTTTTGACTTTTTTGACCTATTGTATCTTCTTACACTTTGTAACAAAAATACACTTTATATTTAAACCTCTTTTTACCATTTATTCGTATCGCTAAAGCATCTTAATATAGATAAATAAAAAAAGGTTTATGATTTATTTATAGACAATTTTAAAGAGACTTATTTTTTCATCCCTAGAGTTTGATATTTTTCGTCCTTTTCATTTAAATTTATTTTGCCAAGTTAGAATAAAGCACCAATACATTCTGATTGTTCAAATTTTGGTAAGGGCAATTATTTTCCATGTTAAAAGAAAGCACTAAAAGAACAGCAACATACAAAACTAGTGAACTTCTGTGTGATGTTTTTAAATAGCAGTAGTTTGTAATTTGTAAATTAAGAAATATAAATATTCTTTTGTAATGGTTATGAAATTTTATCAATGTGACATCTCGATCAGTGGTAGTAGTTTTGAAATTAAGAAATTGTTGTTATGTAACGGCGCATAAAACTATTCGTGTGACATTTTTAAAAGTATTAGTTTGTAATTTGAAAAAATGATCGTTGCGTAACGGCTATAAAACTCGTTGTCTGACATTTTTTTATTACTAATAGTTTGGTAATTTTGAAAAATATGATCGTTATGTAACGGCTATAAAACTTTCCGTGTGACATTTTTTATTAGTAATTGCTTGTTAATTTGAAAAAATGATCGTTGGATAACGGCTTAAAACTTGTCTATATAAGGACATCCCACTCACTCACATATTCCATGCTCCTTGTGTTTTACTTGTTTTTTTTTCTATACTTGACACAACTTATTAACAAACAAGTGGTGATCATGTTTTCTATTTATCTTTATTTTGAATTCTATCTTTTTACCCCAAGTAAAACTAAGAGGCATAAATCTTGCAATAGAACTCGTCATTCGCTGTTGGCTAAAAGAGTCTTTAAAGAAAGTGGTGATATGGGCTTCACTTTTGTTGGTTCATGCTCATAACCGTTAGTCTCTCACCTTGGCGCGCTCATGAGTAGCAACCAAGAGGCTCTAGCATGATCCTCCATGTTATATGTGACACAGCTCACTTTCTTTGTTTTCTTTGTAGATTCGTTGTAATATATTATAATGGTTTAAAGAACACTTTGATAGAACAAATATTGTAGAAATGAAAAAAGAACACGCGGATGACTCTGGACTGAGTGGGTAACAACAACAAAGGGAGCTAGTGATGGACTAATGCTGCAAAATTGAGTTGCAACCTACACGCACCATCAGCAAATCTTCGTCTTGGATCACAAGCCTAACCGAAATCTAAAGATTGACTAGCAAAAATTAGTGTTCTAGCTTGATTAACAACTTGCGTTTATAGTATAAGAGAATATAAATAGTGTTTATTAAATACTAGTTTTGACTGTATGATTTACAATACTAGGATTGATTTAGTTTACTATTATCGAAGAATAGAATGTATATTCCAATTTTCAGTTTTAAAACTATATGAAATGATTAAATAATAAATATGTTTGTTGTATCTAGATATTCCATGTCATGCCAAGGGAATATGATCACATGAATCATGGATCTTTTAGGCACATACTATCGTTATCATGTTATGTTTAATTTGAAATTTAGTAACATTGACAAATAAGCAACTATCATACATAAAAAATTTATAACCTTTACGTTGTATTGAGAAAATGATTAGTATAAGAAAAAAAAATCGTTATAGAGGACCACATGGATAAATTTTGTGTGTTCGAAAAGTTACATATTAAAGTTTGTAGTAAAATTATAGAGGGTTTTCGTTATGAGGCACGTACCATACACATACGAGGAAGCGGCTTGAACCTCATATGTGTAGTAGTATTATTATACAATTTCTAGGACGTATCAACTTGGTCTCAATACTTATCGTTCATTTGCGTATGTGGCCCGTGAGTTTAAAGCGGTCATATTTATTTATTTATTCACATATACTTTCTACTAAACTTCTCATCTCATGACATGTTTGTTTTGTTAAATAACCAATTTTGTTTTAGATATATACTTACATCAATACAATAGATATTTCATAAGTCTACGCTGAAAGTACCAATTCCCTATGACCCATAGATGCTTATTCTGAACATTTTTTGTGTCAAGGTTACCATAGTAATTATAGTGACCTTTTTATGGTAATTATGTGCAGTGCCTTAAGGTATAATTTCTAGTTCACATATATCATGTAAATTTTACATTATCTTTAGACCATGTGTTATACTTTCATGAGGGAGTGAATGTGGGTGATGTGGCAAGGACGTGGGGCATAAAATGGGCATAAGTGGGGCGTGGCCCTAAAACGTGAGCGTGGTCACGCCCTTAACTACCCCCTTTCCCTTGATTAAAAATTTGAAATCACTAAAATTGTGTCACCTATCCTTCTTTCTTAAGCTCTATGGTGGATCTAGATAAGGAGCTTTAGGGCCATAATCATAGTCATTATTAAAACTTCACCAACGTAGTGTAACAAAATTTATATTGCCCTAGACTCTAAAGTTAGAGTAAATGAGTGTAGTTATTCACTTTCTTATTTTATCTTATTTTGAATAAAAAACTGTGTACAAGGTCTAATAAAAAATTAGTATTATATGTTAGCATGTATACCGGTAACATTATATTAGTTATATGTTATATAAAATACATTTATAACCTGCTAACATTTTTTAAATACACATCATCATTGTTAGTTAGTACCTATGCAGGATGGAGGTCTTGGTACTGCTTACAACAAGTACTCGTAACTCTCTAGTCGACCGATCTGACAGCGTCTAGTGACTTTTACAATATTGATTGACAAGTCAACATTTGATTCATACACATAAAAACTCAATTAGTACTCGTCGCCACTACTAGAAAAATAACTCTAATGCAACCTTTTGGAATAATGTTTTCAAAAAAGATTACATTTTCTAACAAAAATTTTCATTTTCTAACAAAAATGTTGCATTTTCTAACAAAAATGTTGCATTTTCTAACAAAAATGTTTTATTAACAAAAAGCTTTCATTGACTAACAAAGAGGTTGCTTTATATTTAATGCAATTTCACCTAATGTAGGTTTTGCAAAAAGATTGTTTTAGACTAATGCACCCTTTATAAGGTCAAACACAATATTTTCAATGTCTAATACAACATATTATAAGCGTTATATTAACTTCATTTTGTTGTACTGGATCTTCCCTTTCAAACTCGCTAGAAAATAGTGTATTCTAGTAATAACCTTTATGAGTTAATTGTCGACGGTACCATACCTCTATTGGTCCACATGTTTATTTTTTTCCAATTCAATAAATCAATGCAAATAACCAATTCCTTGCCACCTATCTAATGTAGAGAACTACCGTGATAAATTGAGAGTCTCGAAATGATATCAGATTGAAATTATTTAAGTTCATATCAAATCTTCAATCGGATAAGAATCAATTCAAGAACAAGTATGATAAGTGCGTGAGAATTCGCTATCAGCTCGACCTCAGCCAGACCCTCATTGCTTAAGAGATTCGCCCCTAAACAGTTTTCAATTTCGAAGATCATAATACGCTCAAACAAGTGTGCACTCCGCATCTCTTAACTTGTTTGATGTATATTATGATCATATGGTTATTAGTCAATCCAATTACACTAAAATATCTAACATCTAATGTCAAGTGTTGTGCAGCCATATTTACTAATTGTATTTGCTATTTTTTTCGGGTATTTATTATTTTGTTTTTTATACCTTTTTCATTTAGTTTCCTATATTGACTGTTATGTAAATGAAAATTCATATATGTTTTGATTTTTTATATTTCATTTACTACTTAACTACATGTTTTTATATCAGTTATATATTCATGGTTTTTACTCATAATAATGTTATAGTTTCTAAAAGTTTATAATATATTGCTAAGACATTCTTATCAACTATGTAACATTTAACTATCATATATCTATGTTTCGAACCTACCCGAGAAGCTCAAGCATACACGTACAATGATCTTGACGGGTAGCCGTACTCAATGGCGGAGCTTGAACACTCCCATAGGGGGGGGGGGCGAAATTTAATTTTTTTTAGCATGGTCGAACTTAATATTTATATAAAACATTATACTACCGGATAAAAATTTACACTACTAGATTAAAATTTAACACTACCGACAAAAAAAGAGAGGGGACATCCTCCGCCCTTGGCCATACACGCGGTGAAGCGCGGTGTACCTCCTAGTTTACTACATTTACGTTGCTGTGAAAAATGAGACGAATTATACTTGTTTTGTGGATCTACAGTGGCTAGTACATTTTTTAGCTCGTGCCTAAGATGTTGAACCACACATGACCCAATAACTTACATGCTCCTTTTTTAGATAAGGCTTGCATACTCGATTCATGAGATCCATGAAAACAGCAGGAGCATTAGTCAAGCCAAAAGGCATCACCGTAAACTCATAGTGCCCATAACGAGTACGGAACGCGGTCTTTGGGATGTCATCATCATGGACTCGTAATTGATGATATCCAGAACGTAGATCAATCTTCGAGAATATAGTAGCTCCTTGAAGTTGATCAAACAGATCGTCAATACGAGGAAGAGGATACCGGTTTTTGATGGTCAACTTGTTGAGCTCTCGGTAATCAATACACATACGGAATGACCTATCTTTCTTCTTCACAAATAAGACAGGTGCACCCCAAGGAGAAGAACTAGGATGGATAAACCCCTTTTCGGATAATTCCTGGAGTTGGCTAGAGAGTTCTTGCAATTCCGATGGTGCAAGCCGATATGGTGACTTAGCCACGGGGTTTGCTCCCGGTATCAAATCAATTTTAAATTCAACTTCACGCACGGGAGGTAAACCACTAAGGTCATCGGGAAATACTTCAGGAAAGTCTCGTACAATAGGGACATCCTTAAGTTCTTTCCCTTTGGCTTTTGTGTTGACCACGTAAGCCAAGAAGGCCATATACTTCTTGTTTAAGCACTTTCGAGCTTGAGTGCAAGACATGAGTTTGAGTCCTTGGGATGGTTTCTCGCCGCACACTTTCAAAGTATCCCCAGATGGTAACGGTATACGGATACACTTCTTAAAACAAACGATCTCGGCATGGTGTTTGGCTAGCCAATCCATACCAATGATGACGTCGAAGCTTCCAAGTTTCATAGGAATAAGATCAATAGAGAATTCGTGTTCGTTAAAGCTTATGATGCAATCACGTATTATGACGTCAACGACAATAGGTTTTCCATCGGCGACTTCGACCGTGTAGGGTCTTTCCAGATTAATACGTGATTTAGAAAGTATGGGCTCGAATTCTAACGACACGAAACTCTTATCCGCACCCGAATCAAATAATACAGATGCATAATGATCATTCACAAGATACATACCTGTTCGGTAAAAAAAATTTATTATTGATACGATGATTACAAAGATGGAAACATCAATAATACAAGAAATGATTTAAACGGGGTTCAACGTTGTACCATTCACAACGTCATTGCTGACTTGTGCCTGGTTGGCGTTGATATTGAAAGCCCTTCCACGAGCTGGTGGCACGTTGCCCGCATTGCGAGGACATTGCGGACGAAAATGACCAGTCTCACCACAGTTATAGCAGGTTCGGTTGGCAAGCATTGCAGCGTTGTTTGGCGCACGAAGACAAGTAGTCACCAAGTGGCCATACTTTCCACACAACGAGCAGATTCGACATGGAATGTTGCTCGCATGATGGTACTTGCACGTGTTACACATTGGCAGAGGACCCGCATAAGCCCTTGCCACAGGCATTTGTGTTGCTGGTGTAGCCCCGGGAATACACTGTCCTTGGGGTTGTTTGGGTGCAGCCACGACATAGTTGCGTGCCGGTGTGAATTTGCGCTTCTTGTTTTGGGAAGATGACTCGGCCCGTACCTCTTTTGTTGCCTCAGGTGTCACCTTTGCAGTAGCCTTGGAACCCTTTGCCGACATAGTGCCAGCTCTAATATGATTCTTGGTGAGCTGCGCGGTGATAGTAATTGCCTCCTCCAAGGTTGTGGGTCTACTACCCACCACAGCATCTTGAATTTGAGGTGGCACCCCCTTGATAAATTTCTCAATGTTACGGGGCACGGTGTCCACTATGTGTGGTAGAAGCATACTCAACTCATGATGTCGGGTGGAATAAGCCAAGTGATTCCCACCATCTTGTTTGAGGTTCCAGAACTCCTCCTCTAGCTTTTGCAACTCGCTTCTCGGGCAGAACTTTTGGATCATGATATTCTTAAATTCTTCCCAGGGCAACGCCAAAGCAACCTCAATTCCACGGTTTCTCTTTTCACTATTCCACCATGTTAGTGCCCGTTGTTTAAGAACACTTGTAGCGTAGCGAACCTTGAACTCGCTGGGGCACTCGCTAACAATGAATGTGTTCTCCATACTTTCAAACCACTCGAGAAGCCCAGTGGCTCCTTCTTTTCTACTAAAGTTAGTGGGTTTGCACGAGTTGAAGTGTTTGAAATTGCAAGTACGATTGTTCCCGTTTTGGTTGTTGCTATTCTCTCCATGGGCACCGTTATTGTTCCCATTGGTGGTGTTGTTGCTATTAGCCATCAAGGTGCTATTAAGTTCAGCAACCATGGTTGGGAGCACAGCAGCCATTTGTCTGGCGATCATTGCTGCCAGCTTGCGGTCGGAACTTCCACGCTTTCCATGATGACGAGACATGCTGGATATACAAAAATGAGCTAGTTACGGGAGTGAGGATAACAAAGGATATTAGTTTAGACAAAGGTAAGCTAAAGGTTGTAAGGTACACGGGATGATTCCATTTGGTAACGTATTACCATTTGGAAACATTGACACGTCAAGGTGAATTGACCCATTTGTCTTAGAAATTTGTGTATATTGACCATAGTTTATCACTCATCCCAGAAATCCCCAGGTAAGCATGACTAGTCCCGTAGGATTTATGCGAAATGCTTACCTTAGCCCGAAGGCTTTTTGCCAGGAAATCCAGAATACAGGTGTCTATGTGTCACACAATATTTCTTAGGTTCATGAAATCAAAACCTTGATGAGATTTATATAGATTAGACATAACGTCTAAAGATCCAATTCATAAGCATAAGTATACGATTCCACGTGTCGTCGAAGATAAGATTAAGAGGTTTCATGTTCGGGGAGAGTCAAAGATGAGTTTAGGGAGACAAGTAACTAAGTTTAGGCAATCCTATGCTAAGGCATCAAATTGCACATAAAAAGGCATAGCATTATGTAACATGCAAACCATGTATTTACAGGATAAAAATACTATAAGGTGCATGCATAAGCTATAGTCTAGATCACCATTTCTAATAACCTAAATCCCTATAGTTATGGGCTCTGATACCAATCTGTCACACCCCAACCTTGACGGCAGAATCGTCGAGGCGTGAGAGTTACGATTGTTCACAGCCAAATAACGCTATTGCTTGAAACATGTTAAAAATAAAAAGGTCAACATATTGTTGGTGAGCATTCTATAGTTTTGAATACATAAGTATATAAAAGATGGCAATTCATGTTGTAAATTAGAGAAAAAGGTAACTAGGGATGTAAGACAGAATGCACAATCAAACCTTGACAAAGTTTTACAAGTTCTCAAATGTTTACAAGTATATACGATTAGCTAAGTGTACTTGGATCAACCAAGCAGGCTTGTCAGGCCCATAGATCTATGACGTCGCCAGGCTAACAATAGTTAATGATTGTACATGTATTCGACATTACATGGTAGCTACAAGATTTAGCTAATCACAACACACAAGTAAATTACCATAAGTTTACAAGAATCAAACGTGTTTACAAGTGTAATGGTTAATAAGTAACATGTTTCACCCCAAAGTGTGAAAATATGAAAAAGGGGTATAGAAATACTCACATGACGATTAAGTATATATTGGATGATTAATAAGAAATAATAACGCACGTCGTTTCAACGAATTCCTCTACAAGGTACCTAAAACGTATTTATTACAAGATTAAGTTCAATAATAAGTTTAACATTTAGACGTGAACTAAAGTTTTAAGATTTTGGAGTTTTGCATATTATATTTATTCGAAAGAAATATATCTTTTAAGTGTTTTAATCTAGAAATGAAATTAGGCTTAATATCGGATATATTTTGTATATATTCTTTGTAATAAATATCGTTACAATAACGTATTATCCGATAGTAATTTATTAATCTAAATTAATTGTGAAAGTATATTTTATAATAAATTACGTTTGTAAATAATTGTAAAATTATAAGATGTATAATTTCTACAATTTACAGGATTATTTCAATATTTAAACATGATATAGTGTCCATTTTTATAAAAATAATTATTTATAATATTTATAAATTTATTAAGGTTTTTAACTAAAATAAATTTACAGAAATTATTTATGTAACATTTTAAATAAGAAAAGTTTATAACATTTATTTTTATAATTTTTAAGAATTTTTCTAAAATTTTTAGGGGCTTAAAAAGCTAATAAAAAAAATAAGTGGGGGTGCCCGGGGTCGAACCCGGGACCTCCTGTTTACAAACACACGCACCAAACCAGTTAACCAAGGCCTCAGCCGCGGTTATGAATGGTTCCCAAATATTTTAAACACAACCCGCAATCCAATCCCAAATCCTATGAACCCTAACTCGAACAGGTCCAAAATTGAAGCTCGGATCGGTGTTGTTAAAGATTTGAATCATGGGGCTTTTGATCCCCATGAGAAATCGAGCATAAAGATGGTTTCAATTACCTGATTGGGTACTTAATTTGATAAGAGCAGATGAAGAACAGGTCGCTGGTTTGCTTGAATCCAAAGGATGATCAGACTTCGATGAAAATCAAATTAATTGAGCAGATAGCTTTGAATGAGAATAATGATCAAATGTCCTCTGTCAATTTTGAAGTAGAAAGCTCAGAGGATGGTGTTCGATAAGGTTGCAGGTCGATAATGAAAGTGATGATCGATGGGGTGTTTTGTGTTGTTTTTTTGTGAAATTGGAACCTGAGTTCGATTAGGTGTTTATAAATGATCGTGTTGGTAGCTTTAATTTGTTTATTATTGTTGTTTGAGTGTATTATTGAGCTGTATCGAATCCGAGATAAAAGTGAAGATTATAGCCGTTTGTTTGACCGATTCAACACGTTTTTATGTTGGAATTCCATTCGAATTGGATCCAAGAAAGCTTTCGGTGAGATTGTGGGGTTCAAGATCGAATAAATTGACTAATTTGGTCGGGAATTTAGTGATTTCGATGTGGAAGCTTTGGATTCGAATTTCCCGATGATTAATCGTGTTTAATGGGTGCATTGGGTTCGAATCTTGTCCACGAATGCATTAGAACCGGTTTTGTGAGTTAAAATTGAGTAATTTTATCGATTTGGTCTCGCCGGAGTTCGGCCGGAGACTCACCGGAGTCTCGCCGGAAAATCGAGGGGGAAAGCAGTGGGTTTTTAAAATTTTACACAATTGGTCCCTGCGATTTCAACTTTGATATTTTATGTCTTAAACTTCTTATTAAGTATCCAAATTGACAAAAATGACCCCTGGACTTTATTATTATTATTATTAACATTATTAATGTTATTATTATTATTATTAATGTTATTATTATTGCTTATTATTATTAATATTATTATTATTATTACTATTATCATTATTATCATTATTATTATTATTATTTATTATTATTATTATTGTTATTATTATAATTATTATTATTATTATTATTATTATTATTATTATTATTATTATTATTATTATTATTATTTGCAAAATACGAAATGTTACATATTCCGCTGTGGCTAGCATTGTTAGGAATGCTTCTGCTCGAACTATTCTAAGTTTGAAGAAGCCGACATTGAGTTGACTACCTAAATAGCCTTTCAAGATCAAAATCGTACTACTACTCCTATGATTTCATTACAGTGAAAGAAGTGTCTCAAACTCTAGCTTTTAAAATTTAACAAGTACCGGCTATAAAACTCTTCATGTGACATTTTTTACTAGTAGTAGTTTGTAAATTTGAAAAACTGATTGTTATGTAACGGCTATAAAATTCTCTGTGACGTCATTGATTAGCTGTTATTTGTAAATTTGAAAAATGATCGTTACGTAACGGTTATATAACTTTTCTATATAAAGTTGTTTTTGTGAGCGATCCTCTCACTCACATATTCCATGCTCCCATGTGTTTTACTTGGTCTTCTTTTCTCTTATACCCGACACAACTTTATTAGCAAACCAGTGGTAATTATGTTTTCAGGTTATCCTTATTTTGAGTTCTATTTTTTCTCCAAGTAGAAAGAGGACGCATAAGTCTAGGATTGATTGGGTTTACTAGTATTGGAGAATAAAGTGTATATTTTTCTGTTTTCAGTTTCTGAACTTTATGAAATGATAAAAATAAATAAGTAATCCAAAAACGACACGTGGCCATGTATGTTTGTTGTGTCTAGATCATGTCATGACAAGGGGATATGTTATTTAGATACATACTAATGTTATGTTATTTACTACTTATGTTCAATTTTGAAATTTAACAACATTGACAAATATGCAATTATCATTGAGAAAAACCTTTTAAAATATGTGTTGTATAGCCAGTTTTGTTTAAGATATATACTAATATTAATGCAATAGATATTTCATAAGTCTATGCTAAAGATGTCAGTGTCTTGTGACCCATGACCCGTACATACTCATTTTCACCTTTTTCTGAATAAAAGTTACTATCTTAAGTATATTGATCTTCTTATCGTAATCACCTACGAGATGTCCGTTATGCGGCATGCCTTAAGTTCAATCTCTAGTTCACATATTACAACAAAAACACCTCGTTATTCATATAACTTTTGCATGGATTCTCAGCGTTTTCTTGAACTCTATGGTGGATCTAGATAAGGGGCTTTAGACCCATAAATCCTAGCCCAATATTATACCCTCACGGGCCTCACCAATGTGTGTAATAGAATTTATATTGCACTAGACTCCAAGGAGTAATACACGAGTGTAGAGGCAGGGCGTCTCAACGTTTATGGAGGCCTAAAGCGAAAATAAAATTGGTGGCCTTTTAAAACTTTATCTTTAAAAATATCCTCTTTTATCATTGTTCGGTTGTTGATTTTTTGATACTTCGGTTGTTCATTATTTGGTTCATTTACTTGTGCACTATGTGTTTCTTCATCATTAATTAATTGATTTTGTTCATCATTAGGATTGTTTGAGAATCATTTGATTGTTGATTAGGATCGTTTTGAGCATCATTTGATTGTTCATTAGAATTATTTTATATATATTCATGTTGTTCTCTAATTCGTTTTGACATGTTGATCAAAATATCAAATCTAAAATACTAAAACAATTCCTAAATCAAATATTTAATATAAAATCAAACTTAATTGACTAAAACAAATGCCTAAATCAAATACAAACTAAAACAAATTCCTATATCAAATACTCAAAGAAATTCCTAATTACTAAATCAAATATCCAAAACAGTCAATCAGAGAAGTAAACTATACCCAAAACAAGGAATTTGAAAACAAGTAAATCAAATATCCAAACAAAGCAGTCAAATAAAGTGAATTAGAGATTGTCAAAACACAAACCAGAGCCCTTAGTACCTTACTCGAGAAGATGCAGTTAATTAGAGAAGCAATTAGAAGGGACCTAGTACCTTAATCCCGACTCCAGTGATGACATTGGAGTTCTGGGTTCGCAATCGCAAGGTGGTTGGGTGGGTTCGTGAGGTGGTTGTTTTGGTTGTCTCTTCGTAGCTAATCGCATCAAATCGCAAGCTATGTTCGCAACAATTAGCAATCTGCAGCATACGAATGATGAAATCGTAGCCCTGTAGGGTTCTTAACCATTCTGTTCCGTCGTCTCTTCGTTTCCCCTCCCCCCACCAACTCGGAATGGATGTGAAGAAATTCCAGGGTAACATGGTTTTCTTCTTTTTTTCAATTTAAGTTTTTTGAGTTTTAACTTGAGAGTGGGCTATATAATAAAATGAGTTTTTGGTGGCCTGTTAGAATAGGTGGGCCTAAAGCCCTAGCTTATTTTTTTAAGCTAAAGAGCCGCCCCTGTGTAGAGGTGGGCAAAAACGGGTTTTGGGCTGTACCTGAAACGGGGTACAAACTGGGTTCGGCCCAACCGGGTTTTTATGTACCTGGGTTAAGGTGAAACTGGGTATGAACCCAGGTTGGGTTCACTTACTTGAAAACCCTACCCGCAATACCCGGGTAGGGTCGAGTCGGGTCTAAAACCGGGTCCAATACCGGGTTTAGTTTTTTTTCCTTTTCTTTTTTTTTCTTGCGTGTGTGTGTCCAATACCGGGTCCACTACCGGGTTCCACCGGGCCGGGTTCGGGTCAGGTTCACTAAAAACTCAAAATTTAAAACTGGTTTCAACCCTACGGGTACACCTCCCATCGGGTACTACCCGTACCCGGGTCCGGGTCGGGTCCGAACCCGGTTTTTATGCCCAACTCTATTGTAACGAGCGTTCTTGATACTTATTTGCAAGCTTTCATCTTATTTTGAATAAAATTTTGTACTAGTTCTACTATAAATTTAAATTTAAATATATTATATACTAACATGAATACGACCAACATTATATAAGTTAAATGTTACAAAAAACACACTTTTGTAACTTGTTAACTATCTTTACATACACATAATCGTCATTTAGCACCTATGGAGGTCGGAGATCTTAGTATTGGAAGCTTACATGATGCAAACCTAGCATTAACGATTAAACGAAGGTGGAATTTCAAGCCTGATAATGTAAATCTTTAGTCTAAAGTTATCACATCTATTAATTCATCATTAATTAAGATCACATAATCAAATTTCATGAAAGCTAATTAACTCAGGAACGTTAAAAGAGAACTCAAGGATTAAAACTGACATTAAACAATACTCTATTGACATTCATGGCAATTTAAAAGGTGTGTTAGGATGTGGTTCAAACGAGATCTAGATCAAAGCTATTTGGTTAAAAATACTAGTAAGCTCCAAGCGATGTACGGTCGATATTATAGTTTTCCATGGATATTTGACAATAGTATATATATTTTTAACACACACGTATATACATCTGAAACAAGTAAAATTTACTACGTTTTTCTGGGTTCGTCATAGATCTAGATATAAAGATGTCGAGTGGAAAGAATGGTGTACTTGTCCTTTGGATTGATTGTTGGTGTTTATCGCTCGTAGGTCCTTACTTTGAGGACTTTTCGAGCTTGAGTTGTTAATGAAATTCTCTTTTCAAAAAAAAAATATACATCTGAAACAACCACGAATGAGGTTTTACATTTAATAAGTTCCCCTGGTGATTTTCCTTCTAGCCATATGTGCATCCATCTACATTTATGCTTTCTAAGAAATTATCTAACTAATTTAGTTGTAGCACTTATCACTTATGTATTTTCTAACATTGAATTCTTAAAAACAATGTGAAACGATAAAATTATACAAATATATCTACACAAGTTCTTGGGGCCGTGTATGTTTGTTTTATCCGTCTACTAAGCTAGTAACATGTGTATTATATGAGTTTAATAATTAAAAACTAAATAGTTAGTAAAAAATTCAAATATTGTAAAACGATATCTCAAGTATTAAATAAGTAATAAAACAATAACATTGTAAAATAAATAAAAGTGCAAGAAATAACAGGATGAGCTAAAATTATGACACTTGAAGGCAAAATAAGAAAAACAGGAAAAAGAATATTGAAGAGCTAGAATTGTGATACGTGACGTCATGTCGTCATTAGTTACTTTTTTATTAAAAATATAGATTCCACATCTTGTCAGTAGAAATCGTAGATCAAGCAATAACCTAGATTTTCTTAATAGTCGTCTAATATCTTTTAGGTTGAAATAATTCGGTGATTCAATCCAAATTTATTAATCAGATGCAACTCTGAATCAATATTTAGAACCAAGTATGTAAATTTGTGTGATCTTGTGAGAATGACCAAACAAGACATAATTCAGATTCAATGGAAGGGTCAGAATGAGAAAAACCAGTATGTTCTAAATATTTCAGTTCCGTATGTGGCATTTAATAGCAGTAGTTTGTAAAGTGACAATTTTGAAGAGTACTCGTAGTTTGTAAATCAATAAAAATGACCCCTTATGTAATGGCTATGAACCTTCTATTCATGATAACTTTTAAAAGTAGTAGTTTGTAAATTGAACAAAAATCGTATTTATGTAACGGCTATAAAACTTTCTATATGTGACTATTTTGAAGAGTAGTAGTTTGTAAATTTAATAAAAACTGACCGTTGTGTAATGGCTATAAAACTCTCTATCTGATGATTTTGAAGATTAATAGTTTGTAAATTGAAATAAAAATGATCGTTGTATAACGGCTATAAAACATTTCTATATAAGGTCTTTTTGTGAGAGATCTTCTCGCTCTCATATTCAATTCTCATCTTGTGTTTTACATAGTCGCCTTTTTTTTTCCTTATATTTCACGTAGATATATTTAAAAATATAGTGAAGATTATGCTTTCTGCTCATTTTTATTTCTTTTCTTTTTTTAACTTTTCTATATAATGTTTTTTTGTAAGAGATCTTCTCGCTCACATATTCAATACTTATCTTGTGTTTTAGAAAGTCGTCTTTTTTTTTATACTTCCCGTAGATTTATTTAAAAAGATAGTGGAGATTATGCTTTCTGCTCCTCTTTATTTCTGTTCTTTTTTTTGCTCCTGGTAAAAAATAGAAAGCATAAATCATGCAATTTAACTCGTAATTTGCTCTCGGCTAAAAGAGTCTTTAAAGAAAGTGGTGATCACATTGTGTTGGAGGGGGTTCCAATGAAGCTTCACTCTCTTCATACTCATAACCATTATAATCATAGTATAATTTTTCTCCTTTTGTGATGTCAGGAATAGCATCCAAAAGGTTCTAATGTTCTAACATGCTCATAACCGTTATAATCATAGTATAGCCTCTCATTTTTGCAATATCACAAGTAGCAATCAAGAAGTGCTGACATGCTGGCCATCAACATTATATGTAGTACACATTTAACATTCTATTTTTTCTTGGATTCGCTACAAGATATTATAATGGTTTAAAGAACGCTTGATATACCAAAATTTGACATGAAAAAATGAAAAACAAAATTGTACTCCAGACACGATATCGATGGCAAAGGGGCCTCATGGTCACAAGGATTTTTTTGGGAACGGTGGTTCGAACAGCGATCAAAGCAGCGAATATAATATGAAACATATCCTCTTTCTTTTTGTTACTAGTTAAGGTTTATTCGATTTCCTCGTTTAGTAATAGTGTACTTGTATGTAAACATATCCCCTTTCTATCACTTTTAAGATTTTTATACACTAATTTTGGGTTTAGTTGCATGTTTGTGTGTATGTTTGAAATGGTGGTGTATGATTGGGTTAGGTAGTGAAGTAACATGGGTGCTCATGGTGTAATGTGGAACATATGAAAAACATTGAAAAGATACTCATAATGTTAATTAAATGTGTCGATAGTTATAAATAAATATTTGTATGTAAAGTCAAACCGGAATAAAAGTATAAACAATAAACTTTTAAGGGTAACTATGAGAATATGATATCAGAGCATTCACATCCCATTCTTTATTTTCATTCTTATAATTACACTAAAAATTATATTTTTTTTCTCTCTCGTTTCAATTTTTATACCTTTTTCATTATATTTTCTCTTTCCTCCACTCACAATCACTTTTAAAAATATTAAAAAATTTATAAGGTTTAAACAATAAATCTTTAAATTTACAGATAAACAATAATATTTTTTCTCTCATCCACTCACAACCACTTAAATCATTCCATATAATTTAAGAACTCTCATTCACATAATTTTAAAGAATGAGTTGTGAATGCTCTCATATCGGTTTAAAATTACTCAACTAAAAAGTAAAAGTAAAAATATAAAAAAAAAGGAATTTACAGAGTTTTTGTCAAAAGTATGTAAATCAATATTTCATTATGTAGTCAGAAAAATATTTATTAAATTATGCTTTTAAATTAACTTTATTGTTTTCTCACTCCTATCTCATAGAATACTTTATATAAGATGTTTTAAATGTTTTTTTTATCCTCTTAAAGATGATTTCTCGAAATTTTAGTAATGTTTTCTTTACTAGGGCTTCTTTTTGGTTTTTGAGAAATATTTGTTAATCTCTTGCGAAATGTTATAATATAATGATTTTTTAAACTACAAAAAACTTTGGGAAAAAATTTATAAAAAAAAGCTTTTTAAAATAAAAAGTGTAAGAATTAATCTTAACTATCAATCTTATTAATTTATGAATAGCAAATTGTACAGAATAGGTTGTTAAAGAGATATTTTAGAAATAACCCTTTTGTTGATTTTTTGTAAACTCTACCATTTTTTTAAAGTTCATGACTTTCATGTACAATATTAGTATAAAAAATGACAACATAAACAGAAGCGTTTTTTATCTTTAAAAAGAGTACAGTAATGCTATATAAAAAGTAATAAATTTTTACGTTTTTAAGTTCATATATTGCCGTCATGTATTTAGTGCAGTTCGTTATGTTTTTTATTAGTTATTGTGGTTTTCTTAATAATATTTTATTTTTCTAAAATGATAAATTTTAAAAACATATAATGGTGGAAAATATTGTAATGTATCTCAAGTATATATGTAAAACGCAATAATAAATTAATAAATAATTAATCTAATGCATTAAAAACAATGACAAAATAAAACAATGTCACATTGTGTTATTTAATCATCATTATGTTATCTTGAATACTATAAATTTTGAAAAATACATTATTGAACTAACATTATTGTGTACTTTCAATCGTAAAACACAATGATTATATAACAAGTTTGTATAATCTATAAAAAATTATAAAAATAAGACATTGTTTTATCTTCAATCAGTTTTAAAAAATATATTAGTGAAAGTATATCATTGTGTACTTCTAATTATAAAACACAATGATAATAACAAATTTATACAATATATCGAAACAATATCAAAAATATCACAACTGATCTAAAACGTAAAACACAATAATAAATACATATTCCATGTAGGAACCGTTCATATAAAATTAAACCCAAACAATTTTTATTAATATATTTAATACAAATGAACATAAATAAATGATTACAAATTCATTTTACAATTGTAAATTAATAGAAATAGATGAACACAAATGAAGAAGCTGAGGATCGTGTTTAACACGGGACCCTTAAAACAAATTCCGAGCCTCCCAGGAGAACTCGTTTTGTTTCCAGGGTACAACAGCTGAAGCAGTTTGTACTGCCAGGATTGATCTAGAACCCGAACTTGTTTGTAGAAGAGAAACCAAAGAGATTGAAGATGATTATAGAACCTGTTTCGCCGTAGGTTTTGAGTGGTGTTGGTGTAGAATCATACTGAGGCACCCTTAGTATTTATAGTGGAATTCGAACTGTAACATCCACTTAACCATATACCTGAAATCATAACTGCTCATTTAATTCGTCATTAACAGTTATCGGTTTCAGTCAACCTATAACAGAAACTGTTACGAGTTGGAAGCACCTGGACTCTGACCACGCACCCAGGTCAAGTTCCCTTGACCAGACCCTCGAACCATCCTTCAAAAATACTAAGGCGGCTCTTAAGCGGCTCGCGACGATGCGAAGTGCAAAGTGCGTCATCAAAGCGCCACATTACGCCCTCATGCCCACGTCACGTGCGCGTGTGCGAGTGCGAGTTAACATTTAATAAAGTTCCCCTGGTGATTTTCCTTCTAGCCATATGTGCATCCATCTACATTTATGCTTTCTAAGAAATTATCTAACTAATTTAGTTGTAGCTCTTATCACTTATGTATGTTCTAACACTGAATTCTTAAAAACAATGTGAAATGATAAAATTATACAAATATATCTACACAAGTTCATGTGGCCGTGTATGTTTGTTTTATCCGTCTACTAAGCTAGTAACATGTGTATTACATGAGTTTAATAATTACAAACTATATAGTTAGTAAAAAAATTTAATATTAAAACGATATCTCAAGTATTAAATAAGATAAAACAATAATATTGTAAAATAAATGAAAGTGCAAAAAATAACACTGATGAGCTAAAATTATGACACTTGAAGGCAAAACAAAAAAAGAAAAAAAATATTGAAGAGCTAGAATTGTGACACGTGACGTCATGTCGTCATTAGTTACTTATTTATTAAAAATATAGATTCCACATCTTGTTTGTAGAAATCATAGAATAATCAATAACCTAGATTTTCTTAATAGTCATCTAATCAGTTTTAGGTTGAAATAATTCGGTGATTCAATCCAAATTTGTTAATCGGATACAACTCTGAATCAATATCTAGAACCAAGTATGTAAATTTGTGTGATCTTGTGAGAATGACTAAACAAGACATAATTCAGATTCAATGGAAGGGCCAGAATAAGAAAAACCAGTATGTTATAAATATTTCGGTTCCGTATGTGGCATTTAATAGCAGTAGTTTGTAATGTGACAATTTTGAAGACTACTCGTAATTTGTAAATCAATAAAAATGACCCCTTATGTAATGGCTATGAACCTTCTATTCATGATAACTTTTAAAAGTAGCGGTTTGTAAATTGAATAAAAATCATATTTATGTAACAGCTATAAAACTTTCTATATGTGACTATTTTGAAGAGTAGTAGTTTGTAAATTTAATAAAAACCGACCGTTGTGTAACGGCTATAAAACTCTCTACCTGAATGTTTTGAAGATTAATAGTTTGTAAATTGAAATAAAAATGATCGTTGTATAACGGCTATAAAACTTTTCTATATAAGGTCTTTTTGTGAGAGATCTTCTTGCTCACATATTCAATACTCATCTTGTGTTTTACATAGTCATCTTTTTTTTTCCTTATATTTTGCGTAGATATATTTAAAAATATATTGGAGATTATGCTTTCTACTCATTTTTATTTCTTTTCTTTTTTTTTAACTTTTCTATATAAGGTCTTTTTGTAAGAGATCTTCTCGCTCACATATTCAATAATTATCTTGTGTTTTACATAGTCGTCTTTTTTTTATATACTTCGCGTAGATTTATTTAAAAAGATAGTGGAGATCATGCTTTCTGCTCATCTTTATTTCTGTTTCTTTTTTTGTTCCAAGTAAAAATAGAAAGCATAAATCATGTAATTTAACTCGTAATTTGCTCTCGGCTAAAAGAGTCTTTAAAGAAAGTGGTGATCACATTGTGTTGGAGCGGGTTTCAATGAAGCTTCACTCTCTTCATACTCATAACCATTATAATCACAGTATAATTTTTCTCCTTTTGTGATGTCAGGAATAGCATCCAAAAGGGTCTAATGTTTTAACATGCTCATAACCGTTATAATCATAGTATAGCCTCTCATTTTTGCAATATCACAAGTAGCAATCAAGAAGTGCTGACATGCTGGCCATCAACATTATATGTAGTACACATTTAACATTCTTTTTTTTCTTGGATTCGCTACAAAATATTATAATGGTTTAAAGAACGCTTGATATACCAAATTTGACATCAAAAAATGAAAAACAAAATTGGACTCCAGACACGGTATCGATGGCAAAGGGGCCTGATGGTCTGAATAGTAATACACAAGGACATTTTTTGGAAACGATGGTTCGAACAGTGATCAAAACAAGCGAATATAATATGAAACATATCCTATTTCTTTTTGTTACTAGTTAAGGTTTATTCAATTTCCTCGTTTAGTAATAGTGTCCTTGTATGTAAACATATCCCCTTTCTATCACTTTTAAGATTTTTATACACTAATTTTGGGTTTAGTTGCATGTTTGTATGTATGTTTGAAATGGTGGTGTATGATTGGGTTAGGTAGTGAAGTAACATGGGTGCTCATGGTGTAATGTGGATATGAAAAACATTGAAAAGATATTCATAATGTTAATTAAATGTGTCGATAGTTATAAATGAATATTTGTATGTAAAGTCAAACTGGTATAAAAGTATAAACAATAAACTTTTAAGGGTAACTATGAGAATATGATATCATATCGTTTTAAAATTATTCAACTAAAAAGTAAAAGTAGAAATATAAAAAAAGGAATTTACCGAGTTTTTATCATAAATCAATATTTTATTATGTAGTTAGAAAAATATTTATTAAATTATGCTTTTAAATTAACTTTTTTGTTTTCTCACTCCTATCTCATAAAATACTTTATATAAGATGTTTTAAATGTTTTTTTTAATTCTCTTAAAGATGATTTCTCGAAATTTTAGTAATGTTTTGTTTACTAGGGCTTCTTTTTGGTTTTTGAGAAATATTTGTTAATCTCTTGTGAAATGTTATAATATAATGATTTTCTAAACTACAAAAAACTTTGGGAAAAATTTTATACAAAAATGCTTTTTAAAATAAAAAGTGTAAGAATTAATCTTAACTATCAATCTTATTAATTCATGAAGAGCAAATTGTAGAGAATAGGTTGTTAAAGATATATTTTAGATTTAACCCTTTTGTTGTTGTTGTTTTAACTCTACCATTTTTTTAAAGTTCATGACTTTCATGTACAATATTATTCTTTATAAAAAATGACAAAATAAAAAGAAGTGTTTTTTATCTTTAAAAAGAGTACAGTAATGATATATAAAAAGTAATAAATCTTTACGTTTTTAAGTTCATATATCGTCGTCATGTATTTAGTGCAGTTCATTGTGTTTTTTTATTAGTTATTGTGGTTTTCTTAACAATATTTTGTTTTTCTAAAATGATAAATTTTAAAAACATATAATGGTGGAAAATATTGTGATGTATCTCTAGTATATATGTAAAACACACTAATAAATTAACAAATAATTAATCTAATGCATCAAAAACAATGACAAAATAACGCAATATCATATTGTGTTATTTAATCATCATTATGTTATCTTGAATCCTATGAATTTTAAAATACATTATTGAAATAACATTATTGTGTACTTTTAATCGTAAAACACAATGATTATATAACAAGTTTGTATAATTTATAAAAAATTATAAAAATAACACATTGTTTTATCTTCAACATATGAGTTTTTTAAAATGTATTAATGAAAGTATATCATTGTGTACTTCTAATTATAAAATACAATGATAAATAACAAATTTATACAATATATAGAACAATAACAAAAATATCACAAATGATAACAAATAAACAAACAAACAAACAAACATACCCAGTGTATCCCACTTAAGAGCAGAGTCTGGGAGGGGTAGGTGGTAGCGAGTATTTCCTCTATCTTGAGAGATAGAGAGACCGCTTCTAAAGAGACCCCCGACTCGATAACAATAGCAATAGAAAACATAATATATAGCATACAACACCTAGGTATATACCACATAACGATTTAGAAAGAGCATACATCAAATAAGCGATATGTTTCACCTATAAAGGGCAGATGTCGGTTACCTACACATCACGCTAGGGATCCCGCATCAGGTCATCCTTAACTCTTCCTTTCCACAGATCCCACTAGAAGTCCTTAATTTTAATTCTACACCTTTACGCACTCCTATCCTCGATCATGTGCTCAGAGAGGTGTAACTCTATCATATCTCGCCTAATTATCTCGTCTCAAATCAACCTAGGTCTTCCTCTACTCCTCCTACCCTCTAGGGTGATGTTCTCTACTGCTCTAACCGGCGCTGCCATCGGTCTCCTCTTCACGTGCCCAAACCATCTTAATCTTCCCTCTCGTATTTTATCCGCGATACAAGCCACCTCTGGCCTTTGTCGAAACACGTCATTCCTTATCCGATCCAGTCTTGTGTGTCCACACATACACCTCAGCATTCGCATTTCCGTGATCTCTATTTATGTCTCTTGTGATTTCTTTATGGCCCAACAGTCTGTTCCATATAACATAGCTGGATGTACTGTCACACTGTATAGTTTTTCCTTTAGTTTTGCTGGAAAACTCTTATCACACAAAATCCCTGATGCTGCTCTCCATTTGCTCCATCTTGATTGAACACGGTGGGCTGCATCGCTATGTATCTCTCCGTCGTCTAGAGATAACACAAATGATCGAAAGCGTAAAACACAATAATAAATACATATTCCATATAGGAACCGTTCATATAAAAATTAAACCCAAACAATTTTTATTAATATATTCAATATAAATGAACATAAATAAACGATTAAAAATTCATTTTACAATTGTAAATTAACAGAAATAGATGAACAGAAATGAAGAAGATGAGGAATGTGTTTAACACGTGACCCTTAAAACAAATTCCGAGCCTCCTAGGAGAACTCGTTTTGTTTTCCAGGATACAACAACCGAATTAATCTTGAACCCGAACTTGTTTGTGGAAGAGAAACCAGATAGGTTGAAGATGATTAGAGAAACTATTTCGCTGTAGGTTTCGAGTTGTGTTGGTGTAGAATCATACTAAGACACCCTCAGTATTTATAGTGGAATTCGAACTGTAACATCCACTTAACCATTAATCCAAAATCATAATTCGTCATTAACAGTTGTCGGTTTCAGTCATCTTGTAACGGAAACTGTTATGAGTTGGATGCACCTGGACTCTAACCGCGCACCCAGGTCAGACTCACTTGACTAGACCCTCGAACCAACCTTCAACTAAGGCGGCTCTCAAGCGGCTCGCGGTGATGCGAAGTGCAAAGTGCGCCATCAAAGCGCCACATATCGCCCACATGCTCACGTCACGTGCGCACATGTGCGAGTGCGAGTTAACATTTAATAAAGTTCCCCTGGTGATTTTCCTTCTAGCCATATGTACATCCATCTACATTTATGCTTTCTAAGAAATTATCTAACTAATTTAGTTGTAGCACTTATCACTTATGTATGTTCAAACACTGAATTCTTAAAAACAATATGAAATGATAAAATTATACAAATATATCTACACAAGTTCATGTGGCCACGTATGTTTGTTTTACCCGTCTACTAAGCTAGCAACATGTGTATTACATGAGTTTAATAATTACAAACTAAATACTTAGTAACAAAAATTCAATATTATAAAACAATATCTCAAGTATTAAATAAGATAAAACAATAATATTGAAAAATAAATGAAAGTGTAAAAAATAACACTGATGAGCTAAAATTATGACACTTGAAGGCAAAATAAGAAAAAACAGGAAAAAAAATATTGAAGAGCTAGAATTATGACACGTGACGTTATGTCATAATTAGTTACTTGTTTATTAAACATATAGATTCCGCATCTTGTCAGTAGAAATCGTAGATCAATCAGTAACCTAGATTTTCTTAACAGTTGTGTAATTACTTTTAGGTTGAAATAATTTGTTGGTTTAATCCAAATTCATTGGATACAACTCAGAATCAATATCAAGAACCAAGTATGTAAATTTGTGTGATCTCATGAGAATGACCAAACAAGACATAATTCAGATTTAATGGAAGGGCAAGAATAAGAAAAACCAGTATGTTATAAATATTTCGGTTCCGTATGTGGCATTTAATAGCAGTAGTTTGTAAAGTGACAATTTTGAAGAGTACTCGTAGTTTGTAAATCAATAAAAATGATCCCTTATGTAATGGCTATGAACCTTCTATGCATGACAACTTTTAAAAGTAGCAGTTTGTAAATTGAACAAAAATCGTATTTATGTAACAGCTATAAACCTTTCTATATGTGACTATTTTGAAGAGTAGTAGTTTGTAAATTTAATAAAAATCGATCGTTGTGTAACGGCTATAAAACTCTCTATCTGATGATTTTGAAGATTAATAGCTTGTAAATTGAAATAAAAATGATTGTTGTGTAACGGGTATAAAACTTTTCTATATAAGGTCTTTGTGAGAGATCTTCTCACTCACATATTCAATACTCATCTTGTGTTTTACATAGTCGTCGTTTTTTTCTTATACTTCGCGTAGATTTATCTAAAAAGATAGTGGAGATTATGCTTCCTGCTCATCTTTATTTCTGTTTTTTTTTACTTTTCTATATAAGTTCTTTTTGTGGGAGATCTTCTCGCTCACATATTTAATACTCATCTTGTGTTTCACATAGTCGTCTTTTTTTATACTTCACGTAGATTTATTTAAAAAGATAGTGAGGATTATGTTCTCTGCTCATCTTTATTTCTGTGCTTTTTTTTTCTTTTTTTTGCTCCAAGTAAAAATAGAAAGACTAAATCATGCGATTTAACTCGTCATTTGCTCTCGGCTAAAAGTGTATCTAAAGAAAGTGGTGATCGCATTGTGTTGGAGTGGGTTCCAATGAAGCTTCACTCTCTTCATACTCATAACCATTATAATCATAGTATAACTTTTCTCCTTTAGTGATGTCAGGAATAGCATCCAAGAGGTTTTAGCATGCTCATAACCGTTATAATCATAGTATAGCCTCTCATCTTTGCAATATCACAAGTAGCAATCAAGAAGTGGCGACATGCTCCATCAACGTTATATCTAGTACACATTTAACATTCTTTTTTTTCTTGGATTCGCTATAAGATATTATAATGGTTTAAAGAACGCTTGATAATCAAAAATTGACATCAAAGAATGAAAAAGAAAATTGGACTCTAGACACGGTATCGATGGCAAAGGGGCATGATGGTCTTAATAGTGATTCACACAAGAACATTTTTTGGGAACGGTGGTTTGACCAGTGATAAAGCGGTGAATATAATGTGAAATATATCCTCTTTCTTTTTGTTACTAGTTAAGGTTTATTCGATTTCCTCGTTTAGTAATAGTGTACTTGAATGTAAACATATCCCCTTTCTATCACTTTTAAGATTTTTATACACTAATTTTGGGGTTTAGTTGCATGTTTGTGTGTATGTTTGAAATGGTGGTGTAGATTGGGTTAGGTAGTGAAGTAACATGGGTGCTCATGGTGTAATGCGGAACATATGAAAAACATTGAAAAGATATTTATAATCTTAATTAAATGTGTCGATAGTTATAAATAAATATTTGTATGTAAAGTCAAACTTGTATAAAAGTATAAAGAATAAACTTTTAAGAGCAACTATGATAATATGATATCATATCGTTTTAAAATTACTCAACTAAAAAGTAAAAGTAAAAGTAGAAGTATAAAAAAAAGGAATTTACCGAGTTTTTATCAAAAGTGTGTAAATCAATATTTTATTATGCAGTTAGAAAAGTCTTTATTAAATTATGCTTTTAAATTAACTTTATTATTTTCTCACTCCTATCTCATAGATTACTTTATATAAAATGTTTAAATGTTTTTTTAATTCTCTTAAAGATGATTTCTCGAAATTTTAGTAATGTTTTCTTTAATAGGGCATCTTTTTGGTTTTTGAGAAATATTTGTTAATCTCTTGTGAAATGTTTTAATATAATGATTTTTTAAACTAAAAAAAACTTGGGGAAAAAATTATAAAAAAAGCTTTTTAAAAAAAAATTGTAAGAAATAATCTTAACTATCAATCTTATAAACTCATGAAGAGCAAATTGTACAGAATAGGTTGTTAAAGAGATATTTTTGAAATAACCATTTTGCTGATTTTTGTAAACTCTACTATTTTTTTAAAGTTCATGACTTTCATGTACAATGTTATCCTTTATAAAAAATGACAACATAAAAAGAAGCGGTTTTTATCTTTAAAAAGAGTCCAGTAATGCTATATGAAAAAGTAATAAATTTTTGCGTTTTTAAGTTCATATATCGTCGTCATGTATTTAGTGCAGTTCATTATGTTTTTTTATTAGTTATTGTGGTTTTCTTAACAATATTTTGTTTTTCTAAAATGATGAATTTTAAAAACATATAATGGTGGAAGTTATTGTGATGTATCTCTAGTATATATGTAAAACACACTAATAAATTAACAAATAATTAATCTAATACATTAAAAACAATGACAAAATAACACAATGTCACATTGTGTTATTTAATCATCATTATGTTATCTTGAATACTATGAATTTTAAAAAATAAATTGTTGAAATAACATCGTTGTGTATTTTCAATCGTAAAACACAAATATTATATATCAAGTTTGTATAATCTATGAAAAAAATTATAAAAATAACACATTGTTTTATCTTCAACATATGAGTTTTAAAAAATACATTAATGAAAGTATATCAGTGTGTGTTTCTAATTATAAAACACAATAATAAATAACAAATTTATGCAATTTATAGAAACAATAACAAAAATAACACGAATTATCTAAAAGATAAAACATAATAATAAATACATATTCCATGCATTTAGTTTTAATTGAAACAAATTGACGAACTAAGCAAATTACTTATTAATAATGGACAAACGTAAAGTAAACTGGACGAGTGGCCTAACTGCAATTTGTAGTATATATTACTTTTGTACCAACGGTTGAAAACTTAGAATACGATTCTTTGGTTATCACTAAATTTTGCAACTACCCTCTTTAAAAGAACTTGGAATTTACCTACATGTGTAATGCACGTGATATATAACCGTTATACTATCAATAAAAGTAACAGTTACCTAACGGTCAAATTTAAAATAATTGTAGCCGATGTCTTTAATTTCTCTCATTACTTTTTGATTTTTTCACAAAGAGTCAACATTCTATGTACCATTTATGGACTATAATTGTTTTAAATTTATTAAAATTTGACCGTTGTATAACGGTCTAAAAACATAAAGTTCTCTATATAATGTATTTATCCTTCATGGTCTATCTTCGTACATATAAACCCATTCAGCTCTTACTTTATTCATTCTTATGTTTTACTTGCGCTTAAGGGATTTTTATCAACAAATAACTTGTGATCATGTATGTTGCTCATCTCTGTTCCGATTTTTACCATTTTCATCCTAGTGTGATTAGGAAAAATAGATCTTTCAATAGACTTTGTCATCCTCTCGGCTAAAAGAGTCTTTAAAGAAACTGGTTCCCTGGGTTCATTACATTCTTTCTACAAGTTACATCCCCGTCAATGTCGTTGCGTTCTTCATCATTGTCGTCATATTCATCATCTTCCTCATCAAATGACCATTTTTTCTTATGATTGATACAGCTTCATCAGAAAGTAGTTGTGTTCATGGTGTAATTGTTTATCTATATTTTGACCACTGCAATTTCAATCGAAGGGTAACTTTGAAAAACAGTAAGATGGAGCTCTATGGTGAACAACAGCTCTTGCATTTGAACGAAGGCAGAGATAGGTACGAAGAAGATCAATCCGGTGACGTTGAAAATGAAGATGTAAATGAAGATTAGTAATAAAAACAAATCAATTAAGCTTAGTCAGTTATAAATCCACCTTGAACGATAATGTTAAAATTTTTCGTGTGTAGTACTAAATTGAAGAAGCAAAATTCTTCTTTGTTCTTTGGTTTAAGATATATTGAACTTGCCTCGTGTGAAGTAGCTTTCTCATTTAGTAACTATAAGAATTGAAAGGAGAGAAACGAAACGATACATATCAGTATTGTTTTTTTATGGTATTCGATAAATTATTAGATATTTTAATATAGAAAGAGTACAACCATATAATTATGAAACTAATGAGAAAGATATTAGACTATATATAGTGGTTTATTTTAGTTAAAATACCAGCTATGCATATATGTAATGATTTTAAAGCACCTTATAGTCAAAAGATTGTTAAACTAGGAAAATATAAATTGGCTCGCCCCTTTTAACATCTGTTAAAGACTTGGTTTAACATGGTTTGAAGCCCCCTTTAACGAGAATGTAGTCGCTTTAGCCCCCCATTTGTGTCCAAATCAGCAAATTTGACGCGCCCTAAGGGCACCACTACGTCCAGTCCTGTAACTCTTATCTCAAACTATGATAAAAACTCAAGTAAATGCATAGATATAAGAATGCAAATGTATCAAAATATGTCTCTGAAATGTCCACTTATATAGATGTTCCTAGCAATGTGTAGCTTGAAATGAAGAGCAGCAAACCGAGTGGTCAAGAGTCCCTTTATGAGAACTGAAAATGTCATATGATCAGATAACAACATGTCTCTAATCATGTCACATCATAATCAGAAGACAAGTTTCATGGAAGTAAACAGCAATGCAATGTAACAACAATTCACTAGTCAATATCAGATTAATGACCATTAGTCATCAATTTGTACAATTTTGTTAAATATGGGGCAACATACATAAACCATATTGATTGAAATGGACATACACATATCTGCATTCATTATACAAACACGAATCCGAAGGAAAAATGTACACGATAATGAATAGGGGAGACATCAGACACGGCACACTCTTTTAGCGTCTCGAAATCAATAATCATGTGAAAAATAGGATGTGGTGGATCAAACAAGAAACTGGAGCAAAAATTGACAACTGCACACTTTACCACCCACTCATGACTCACTGCTATAACAGACATCAAATACATACCCACATCAAGAACTCAAGCCTGAGTTGGATGCTGGTTTAAACTTGCTTTTTCTGCTCAGATTCTTCACTGCATTTACAAAACAATCAATGAATGAGCATATACCATACAACATATAAACATATCAAGAATCTCTTAAAGTACAGTTTATTCTACAGGTGGTACAAGGACACAGAACCTCATCATAAAGCAATGGGATTAAGGTGTATACCGTGTATGTGATAACTAAAAACATTTAGTAAATGAACGAGTGATTACCTTATTTTTACTGTTTACATTCTCATCACCTTCATCTCTGTCGTCGTCATCGTCATCATCATCGTCGTCGTCCTCATCCTCGTCACCGCCATCATCATCTTCGTCATCATCATCGTCGTCATCATCATCATCTTCAATCTCATATTCATCGTTCTGGGCAGCCTCACCAGTAAACCAAGAGACGGCATGAGGAATGATTTTGTCTCGAATGGTTGACCTGGAATATATATACATTTCTTAACAACATTTATGCCTTAATAGAAAATAATGGATTTAAAAACATTCAAGAAAAAGGTAATTCTGCATGATTCGCATCTCATAATTTCAGTTTCACTCTTGTAATTTTATGTGAAGCTTGTTTAAAACAAACAGAAAAGAAAATGAATATCTTTTTATAAAACCATCACTTCAAATTCTTTTAATTATAAGAGTACACAAAAGAAAACCTACCCAATGTCATAATCATGTTCCATTTGATTTTGAAGCAGTTCTGCCTGTTAAACAGCATGGACAAGAAGCATGGCATTTAAGCAAAAAGAAGCAAAACATGGTTGATGTACAAAACCATGTTCTTAATTATGATTTCTGATAATTAAGGTAGTAAGCAATGGAAAACTTACGGTATCCTCGTCAATATCTTCTTCATCATCAGGGATTTGTGGTGGGTTAAAGAAGTTAAAAAAGCTTTCACAGTTCTCTGTTTTAGTAATTGGTGGCTTGATGCTTCTGGACCCCTTCTTAGGTTTCTTCCTCAGAACCTTTTGTGTCAAATTTTTTCCCGGAAACCACTCAATCTCCGTCCTACAAATATCCATGATTAACCAGAAGCTTAGGAATGTCTAGAAAAAACAGCAATGAATAGAGTTTTCAGAAAGGAAAAGAATTTGAAAAAAAGAAGAACATAATACCCAATTGCTTTCTCTAAGATATGTTCCTCTTCATTAATCATCTCATATGTTTTCGTTAGCACCGAGTTCTTAAAGTAAGGATTGGGATTAAAATATAGTTCAAGCTTGAATCCCTTGGAACCATCAAGTCTACACCACTTAATATCTTTAAGATACTGGAGAGCTCCTTCATCAGACTCAGAAATCTAACTCATAAAGTAAGATGGTAACCAACATTAAACATATGTGAGACTTGAATGTGTGTGTGTGTGTGTCTAAGTATGTGTAGAAATGATTGTAGGTTATTCAATCACCTCATCAGCTAGCACTTCATTGGACTTCATTGCAGTAAGCCAGAAATTTGGAACACCTTCAATTGTTGTGCAATGAAGCTTATTTATTTGTCAAAAAAGAAATAAAAGGGAAAACTTGTAATTGGAAAAAGCTACCTCTTGTTGACTCGTTATTTTCCTTATCTACCAAATTATCATTTGACACCCCTTCAACTTCAGTCAAGCCATTTACTATTTCATATCTCTGCCAGTGATCAGGAGCACAAAGAGGCATATTAACTAACTAAAGAAAGTGTTACAGATACTAATTGTTAAAACTTTGTTATGATAATGCCTTAAACTGTATACCAAGAATTACACATTGATAATCACTGGATATATAGACATTTGTATCTATTATGTGTTTGATGTAAGAAGGTATAAATGCAGACAAAACACAGGATGAAGTAATACTCATATGAAAACTTTAAGCATATTGAAAGCTTACAAATTATAAAACCAATTCAAAATACAAAAGAAGATAAAAGTAATTACGGATACCTTAGCATACAACGGCTCATACAGCTTTAAATATTTTGCTTCAAGTTCTGCTTTCTCTTCAAGATACTTAGCCTCCAGCTCATCATGTTGACTCTGTAAGAACAAAGTGTTAGAAATCAACATTCTAATCTGGTGCATTAGTCACAAAACTAAATTTCCTTTTTCATCATTTGCAAAAGTATCTGTCACTAAAAAACATAATAACACATAACTGATTTCAAAATCAATCCACAAATGCACCACAATAAACACATAAAACAAACCCAAGACCTGAAGATCCTTAAGAACAGCAACACGTTGCCTAACATTAACCGAAAGCGTATCCAAGAAATCGGGATGCTGCCCAGTCAAATCATTAAGCTTACTCTGCACAAAACAACAAATCAAACCATCGATCAACTGACTAATTAATCAATCTAATCCAAAACTACAGAAATTAACAACCTTGAGGACATTAACAAGATCAGCACGATCCTCAGCACTTAGGGCTACAAAACAAACGAAAGATTGATCAAAATTCAAGTATTTAAGAATCGGTTAGAGGAGAGAACAGTGATGAAGTACCTGCGGTAGATGCAGGGAGAGTAGAACTGAGATCGGTCATGTTGAATTGAGATTCTTGATTGCTGCTCATTGTAATGGATCTTTCGAAGTGCAATTGAAGTGAATGATTGGAAGTGAGGATGAAATTAGTGACAAAAGAAAACCCTAAAAGAGAATCAGAAATGAATATGAATAATGAGATGAAGTGGCGAAGGTACCTTTGTGTGCTGTATGGTGTGTCTTTCTTTGCTGGAAGAATGGTAACCGAACAAGAAAGAAACGGTTTTTATTTGTCCCCGTTTTCAACATAGTTGACTTGTGTTCCACCCCCAATAACAACCTTTTTTATCCTTAATCCAAGGTAATATACTCGTAAGTTGAAATCTCAATCTGAGTTAAAAATAGTTAGAGTTGAGTCACTGGGTTTTTTCAGCAATGAGTTTTCTCTTGAGAGGGTTAGGGGAGCGGTTTCAGCTGGGAAACAAATAGCTGGACCCGATTAAGATAACATCTATCCTCTGAACCAGGATCGTACATTTGTCATTCAAAAAAAATAAAATGAGATTATATACAAGTTCTACAATTCTTTTAAGGTACAAGGAGGTACATATTTTATATAAAGGAATGGGGTAAAAGGTTGAATGTTGTCGATTTTGTGCGTATTATTAACGTCTTGTAGACTAGTTCATGCAATAAGATAAAAGGATTAGAAGGACATGTGTATCTTTTTTCAAAATATTCTTTAAAACATCTCTTATTCTGTTCATTATTAACCACTCATAAAAATAAGTTAATAGACTTGTTAATTGCTTTTATGATTTCTAGCATCCACTCGTCATCTTTTTTATTATTTTCACTTAAACACGCGTACTTGTGAAGCTCTTTTTCGTCTACGGTGAAACCACCCAAAATACTTTGATAGTTTCTAAAGTCGAGCAGTTCTATGACTGAGTATATCTTGTATTACAGAAGGATAAAACATATGTTTAAGATGGAACATTAGTAATATTGTTCACAGTTAGCAATTGAAACTTAAAACTTTGTTATAGAAAATATATACACGGTTGCTTTGGGCCTTAAAATGGTCTGTTTATTGACAATATATAGTGGTTTGCACAAAGAAAACACTCTTATCATTATTATGGCCCAATCACCGGCCCAAAGTACATGACCTAATTCTAGTTCTAGATAAGATATAAAGTTTTAATAGTCAAAACTCAAAAACACAAAAAGTAGAAAACGGATCTTTGAAACATAAAACAAAATTAGATTTTAATAATTTAAATTATTGCCTATTGCTAATATTAATCTTTACCAATAACGATTCATAATCTAACTGTTCATTAACTGCGTTTAGTTTTTGATAGTGTGGCACGTAACGTTACTCGTAATGTGACATAAGACATGGCGTATTACATAATTAAAATAAAAATTTTAATATATCACTCAATTTTTGTGTCTTTTTCTCTCCAAGCTACTCAACCGGCGACAAATAGGTTGTGTTAAATAACTTTTTTAAAAAATTAAAAAGAATTTATTGATACATTTATATTTTTAGTTGTAACTATATTATATGTCATGTCACGAGTCATATTACGTGATACGTTATCAAAAACTAACAGAGATAAGGAACAGTTAGACTAAAACTGTTATCAGTAACAAAATCAAAAGTTTGTATTAATGTTTATCAAATTGTTAGTTGGAATTATTATTGACTAATAGTTATAGTTGATTAATAAAATCCAATATTTCAAAAATAAACTATGAAAAGGAAGCTGGAGTATTGTTGACCCTACAAAAAACAACCGATTAGGAGGGTACCCGAGACCAAAGTCTCAGAGCATTCTCTAATGGTTAGTTTAGAGGCTGTTTGTTTTGGTCTGACCCAGCTGACCTGGCTGACGGGCTGACTCAGTCAGCCGGTCAGCCTGTTTGATGTGATAGAAATCGGATCTGACCGGGTCCAACTTGTCTGACCCAGACCTAGATTTGAAAGTCTCTGACCAAGCCAACAAACCCACCCGAAGAAGAAAAGGGCGACCCCTGCTCGACCTCCGCCCGACCTCCGCCAAACCCCCACCGGGCTCCTCCCTCCTCACCTCTTCACGACCGCTGCTCTTCACCTGGCATCCACTCGCCACTGCTCTTCACCGAGAGGCGGAGTACGACGAAGAACCGTCGCGAAGTCCTCGAGCAGAATCGATCTGCCGATGGATGTGTACAAGCTGGATGAGATCAAAACTGAGATGAAGTATGTGTATTGAAGATTGTGGTTCCAAGGTGAAGACGAAGGAGAGGAAGAATGTGTGAAAGGTTTAGATAATGGTGCTTCTTTTTGTTAGGGGTTTGATGCTTTGATGTTTTGTTTTTAGTATATTGTTATAGTGTTATAAAAATAAACAGTTTTATGAGTCAGTCAGATACTGAATCAAACAATCAGTTTCAGTCAGATGCAAACTCAGTCAGAACTTCTAACTGGGTCAGCTTCTGACTCAGTCAAATCTTACTGAGTCAGTGTAATCAAACAGCCCCTTAGTCTCAATTGTAAGACATGGTGAATGAGGTTAGAGACAAAAAAAAAGTTTGATAAAACATTATATAAGAGATGACATTGAACTGTTTCAGGATCATCAAATGACGATTATCAGTCTCCTATGTAATATACGGATGAGCATTTTTTTATCGAGTACCAATACCATACCAAACCGATAATAACCGAACATCATCGGCACTAGTACTATTGTTTGTTTCTTAGATTTTTAGTTTTTGTATTTTTCTGGTATACCGTTTGCTCGAACACTAGCCTTTTGTACAGCTTATTATGAGTTTATGATTCCTACCTTTTTTTGAACGGCAAATGCTGCTTCGGAAGATATGTGTTATCTTAATCGAGCTCACCTATCTGTTTTCCGGTTTGAACCGCACCCCCAACCCCCTTAGGAGGAAACTCATTGCTGAGAAAACCCCATGACTCAACTCTGAGCATTTTTGCTCAAAGTGAGACTTGAACCCATGACGTCCCTTTATTTACATATTATGGGTACCTTACCTTAACCAGTTGTGTAACATCCATGTTTTTTTTTCATGCTTAACTCTTTGATAATTCTAGTACTTCAATGTAAGTATTAATTGAATTCAAGAACCTATCTGTGGAAACTATCTTATATTCTATACACTATTATTAATTATGATACTATTACCTGCTAATGTAATTCTATAATAACATGTGTGTAAACATTCGATCTTGCTAGAAATAGTAACTTGGAATTGCCTTAGAATTAATCAAAGTCTAAGATAATATAAAATTACTACATAAATGAAACACATACAACTATAAGAGAAAAGATTTACATATGTGTAATTTAGAGTTACATATGTAACTTTTGTTAAAAGGATAAAGATTTAATTAATTAAATTAAGTCTAATAATAATAAAATAGAAATATATATATATATATATATATTATTTTACTATTTTAATAATTTAAGTGATATATATCTAATAAACTAATATATATCTAAATCTAAAAAACAATTAATAAAACTTATTCTAACTCTAAAATATCAAAAAAAATCGTTCATCCCTATCCTTACAAAATATATGATTTTTATTAATAACAATATTAAGAAAATCTATCCTAATTGAAACCTAAAACCTTAAATTTTTCACTATAAATAGGGTCTAATTCTTATTATTTTCTCATCAAACTCTAAATCTAGAGATCTCATAAAACCAAATATCAACTAATAACATCTTTCTTGAAGATCCAAGAAGTTTCCCTATCGAGTAAGTTTTTATGTTCTTCGTGTTCTTTGTGTTATTCATGTTCATATATTTCTAATTGTGTTTTATCAAAAATAAATTATAACTAGCTTGGATCTATGATAAAATAACATTATTGTGTGATAATCATAGATCTAATATGGATCAAAGCATCAAATAAATATGAAATCATCAAAACTTTGCTTCAACACATCAAACATAAATTTTCGGATTTTGACAGATTTATAGTACGAACTTTGGACAATCATATCTCCCTTATAACAAATCCTTTTTCAATGATTACTTTTTTAAATAAAATTCAGAGTCTTATCTTTTCAACCATATAAATAAGGTCTTCTAACTCATTGATTTCCCCCTTAAACAGCTCGTGCAAGTTTAGTGTGTGAATCTATTCAATGCTATCAAAACCTTAAATTTTACAACATTCCAATATTTTCATGAATATAATGTAAATCAATGCTTTTTATTATAAAATAAGTAATATAAACATGTTTTAAACAATCAAAATACAAACTTTAATGATTCTTATGATTATCTATCAACTTGAATCATATTTCTAGTAAAATTCTTTATATTTTCAATTGTAACCTTATCTTCTACAACTTGTTTATTCCCATCCTTGCTAAAGTTATACCCTATGCTTTATAAACATACTAACACACCTTTGACTTGGTCTAGTATATATCTAAAATCGTTTCACCCGGTATGTAGTTATATGACAAACAAAAGGTTCTGGCTAAGGAAAGATAGGATACTTAAGTCATGAAAATCCACCACCTCTTTCCTGGGAATCCTTTTATTGGATGTGTTACTATAGGATGACACATATCTAATATACGAAAACCATTCTTCAACTTTTACAATAACAACCACTCAACTATCAACAAATACAATAA
The DNA here is from genome assembly GCA_024085815.1 of Flaveria linearis. Classification (NCBI taxonomy): domain Eukaryota; kingdom Viridiplantae; phylum Streptophyta; class Magnoliopsida; order Asterales; family Asteraceae; genus Flaveria; species Flaveria linearis. The sequence continues at coordinate 89,709,003 of CM044004.1, forward strand.
ACTAACTAAATAAACTTACTTAAGGCAATCCTCACTCCAAGTTATTACAAGTTGTAAGATCAGCCCACCTACTTTACAAGGTGAGTTTTATCCCCGTTTTCTTTTGTATTTTGGGTTGGAAACATGCTCTCTATATCGAACTGGAAATTCAAATTCTAAAGTCAAACTAGTATTTTACAAACTTAATGACAACTTTCTTATACTAGTAAAACTAAACTGATTATACATCTTGCTATATTCTATGACACTTTTTACTATAGAGTCCCTCTATTTTTTAAAATCTATATAACCATTAACTTCGAGGAAGCCACGGGAGTACATAGATAAATCTATTGGCCTGACAAGCCCATTCGGTACTCGGGTTGAGACATGCCAATCAATACCGAGCGTCCTATGAGTCAACGTATTCTTTTTGACTTGAAAGGAGTTAGATGTTCAGAAACTGCATACTAGACAATCATACTGTTAGTCTGATATCTTGTGTCAGGGGTTAGATGGGAGGACATTCAATCACTAGGGTTGATTGTTATAATAGTTTACTTACTTGTATTTGGAAAATTATGTATTGGTTTGTACATTGTTATCTACTATATGTATACTTCTAAACCTATATGCTCACCAACTTTTTTGGTTGACATATTTTAGCATGTTTTCAGGTAATGGAAACTATGTTTGTTGCTTTGCTCATGTTAGGATTCAAGGATAAGCTTTAGTTGGACCTAATTAAACTTTAAATAAAATGAAGACTTATTTACTTGTTTGGTTTATATGTTATTAGGATTGGATGTAACAAACTATTAGATTTTAATAATTAATTTTTTTAGTACTCTTTATTTTTGTGTTATGATTTAATTTTATCATGTATCGGTGTTTCCGCTTTAACCAGCCTGTGATAAATTAGGCTAAGTATCATTGGTTTATGATTCTACTTTATACAAATATTTTTAAAAGAAATTTTCATCTCATATCTAGGGATCCAAATATTCTTTTTTGGGGTCCATACTCCATACCATCAATTATTACATTTGACAAGTGAATAATTAAAGCACTTAAACTTGATCAATAATTGTTTTCTTAAACGTTTATGTTTAAACTAATCTCTATCATTTTTCTACTTAATTAAGTTATTACTTATCATTAGCCACTCCCAAATTACTTATGTCTTCAAATTGTTTGTACTTCAATTTTTATACTTCAATAGATAAAGACTATGGTAATCACCTTTAAAAATAATTATAAACTAAAAATTACTAAGCTTATAATCTTTATAAACAATTTAAAAAACTAAACGAACAATGACAATCATAGTCCCGAATTATTACAACATTAAAAGGAAGCAAGTGAGTGCTAAAAAGGGGGAGAATAAAAGTAGAATAATAACATCGTGAAAAAGGCTATGAGCAATTGTAATGCAAGGTGTGGACAAATTGTCCCTCAAACTTCCCCATTAAGGAAACCAAAGAACCCCACAAGTGACCAATTTTAATATCAAAGATTATTTGTATGTGAAAAAATTTTATTCTAAGTGGACTGTTAAAATTTATTTTAAATCATTTTCAATTATATAATCATATTATATTTTTTTTCATTTTTACTTTTTCGTTATTGTCCTTCAAGTCACCTTTTTAAAATGGAAAAGACTTACTAAATGGATTTATGCGGATTATATAATTCTTGAAAGGATTAGAAGATGATTAAGAACTGAATTGAAGCTTTAATTTTGTGGATTGATCGTTCCTCATTATCAATGATCAGGGGAGTTTCACATGCACGAATTTCATCGGGACTTCAATTTTAACTTCACTGGTGTGATGATTAGAAGAATTTCTTTGAGTTTAACCAAACAAACAAATAATCACGTTGGATTGAACGAAACATCTTTTTATATTTAGTCATTTGTTTTATTAAATTAACATAAGATTTTTGTTTGTGTTTCTAAATAAATAAAAAAATATTATTAACTCTTGCAAACACTTTGATGAATGTTTGATTCATTTATTGCGTTCATTATGTAATTCTCTAAATATGATTATTACATTCATGCTTTCAAATTTTGATCACTTGTTTGTAAATGTGCTTAAAGGTTCAATATTATTTAATCTTGGGTCTACCATGTGTTGTGTCATCCTTTTTTATTTTATTTGGCTTACACCTAAAGTGATATTTTAAATCAACTTTATTTTAGATGGTGCGAATTTGAACTACAACAATAACGTATTCTAATTTTCAGTCATCCAAGAAATTTATTTTAATCAATTTCAAAAAAATAAAAATAACAATATATGTTGTACATTTTAATCAGTAAGAAAATAAGATATATCAAGAAATGCACTCCAAAGAAAGTTAAAAAAAAGGTTTTATGATAATAGACCACTTAAAAATATTATATTTTAAATATATGCAAACTAGATTTTCATAAATCATGATTTACTGACCGATAATAATTTATATTGATTATCTAACAAATAATACTTCTAACTTTTACTTTTATTAATTACCAGTGAGATTTAAAATCAGTTTCACTCGATTTGGTTTTGCAAAAAGATACATTTTACTCAACTTATTCATAATCATCAGTGCGAATGAAAATAAATATAAATCTATAAGATTATGTAACTGAAATTGTTTTGACAACATAAACAGAAGTTATAATTATTATTAGTTAAGTTACCAATAATCATCACTGTGAAAAGAAATAAAGATAAATTTATAGTGATTATGTAAGTGAGATTGATTTGACAATAAAAGCAAAAGTCGCTATTATAACTAGTTAAGTTACTGATTTATACTCAAAATCCAGTGTACCTAAAATAAGATTCTAAAACATATTAGTGGTAAAGTTCTTGTAAGGGGTGGGGGCGCCCACGTCGTGGCCTCACGGCATGTGCCGACACCGAGTGGTAACACCGTCGTCGCCCCCTCCACGCCGCGTTTTTTTCTCTCTTTGTGTGTACTCGTCGTGTACTCGCAGTGAGGTGTTGTGTGCATGGGGTATAGTGGTGTGGTGTGGTATAGTGTGGCAACACCGCCACCACCCAAATTGAGTTTCTGGTGTAGCGTGTTGTGGCGTGGTGTGGCGTGATGTGACGTGATAAAATACGATTGAGGAATATATATGTGGTGTGGTGTGATGTGTATGATTTATGCATCCCTTCCATCTTAAATCGTTAAAGAAAAGTAACGTTAAAAATAATCAAATAATATATTCATTAAAAAAGGAGATGAAAACCGAAAAGGGTCAAAAAGGCGAACAGCCGTGATATGATGTGTGGTTGAGATAGTTCCCATGTATTGCCTCTCACATCGTAATCTTCTTATGCTCATTTTGAAACTCAATTGTTTACCAACAACTAGTTGTGATCAAGTTCGCGCGTTGCGCGAAATGTCTTAACCTGTGTACATGATCGTCGCATTTGTAGAAGGTTTTTCGTTTTGCATTGTGCCTGATTACTGCAGTCAATCTAATATATACATTTACAGTTTGATTTTGAAGTTACAAAATAGAGTAGCATACACCCATTCATTGACAGCTTCAAAAGGTCATCGCTTAATTTAGTTACATTGACGGCTTGGTAGTGCTGAAATGGCGCAAAAGAGGGTAAAAACGATAAACCATTAACATGAGGTCATTAACGTGCGGTCATGTCTGAAGCAAGCACATTCAGACACCTCCGTTTCTGTCATGACCGGTAAAAAACCAATAACCTATCAGCAGATGAGGTGCTAATAACGCCATGCCTTAAAACCCAGAATACAAATCGCGTTTATAAAATTAGACAACAAACAGGAAATTAAAAACCTACAGTTCATAAGACCACTCAAAGACAAAGTATGTACATAATAAAATATTTCTAAGAGCAATACCAAACAATACAAAATCAAACACAAATGTCTTGTATTTTATACACCTCATCTTCTTCGGCCTTGCTTACAATTATACCATACCTAATGTACAAAGAAACAGTGTCAATTCGGATGAATTCTTGATTGCCTTTCACCTGCAATGTTTACACACTAAAAAGAAACTTCAAGTCTAAGCGTTAAAAGTCGCTTAATGTGCTTTTGATGCATACATAATAGTATAAAAAAATTGTAATTTGGCTCATCAATACATTTAGATGGTTACCTTATAATAGTGTTTCTATAACTGCAACTAATGCGTTAACTATTCAATATTTTAATAAAAAAGTATTTGTCAAGTCAACCCAACCCAAACCGCTGAAAATTTGACTCGGCGGAGTTAAGATAGACGCAAAATCAATCCATTTATAATAAATGGGTCGAAATGGTCATGTGAAGAAAATAAAGCAGTATCGTTGTTGACCTTCCGATCGAAAACACCACCTTTGAAACCAACATTCAATGGGGCGTTGGTCCAATAAAGAAGCACGAAACAACTCCTACCAAAAGACACTTTAATATGTAGTTTTAACAACACATATCATACTTCAAAATATAGCCAGAATCAACTTCTTAATATATTGCCTTATTGAAGACTTTATTGAGTTCAAATTAACAGGTGATGTATTGGATAATATGATTTTTGAATAGATATAAATAGAAAGAAAATTTAATATCATCTATAAAATCACCCCTTTTCAATTGTCCGACTAAACCACAATCACGAAATCACCCTTTTTAACTCCAATTTCTTTCAAGTAATTTGCAGGTTGTGACAATTCATTAAAACATATAATTTTAATTACAATTAGTTATTCAGCAATTACTAAAGAATCGAGAATAAAAAAGATGAACCTGGCAAACTCTGATTAGCGGCTGATCGTAGTCAATAAATCATAACACTCAGGTTCATCTCCTTCCCAATGAATTATGATCCTTTCATAACATCGCAAATATTGGCCTGCATGTCAAGTAGTGAAATATTTTATTCTTTAATATGAAATGTAAGATTTACTCCGAAGACAAAGAAATATGTTTGAAACAAATTAGAATTTGGGTACTCACGTGTTTTTACTTGTTTAATGTTTTGAACAATGGCTACCACAAATCATTTGATTTACCATACTGTAAATAAAACTGGAAGAAATTAAATCTTTCGACTCTACCAACACAGCCACCACCGCCGATAGAAAAAAACACATTGAAAAACAATTAACGATAGATTTAAACAACAGATGGAATAATTTAGGTACTGACTGTTTTGTTATTCGAATCTCCATCAGATTGGGAGCCACCATTCGACATATATCCTCCTGATAGAAAGCAAAAAATTGCTATCAAAGCAAGAATGCAAACACTCATTTTAACTTGTAAGCTTATTTGAAAGACTTTCATGAGGGATATCATTTTTCTTCTAAAAAGGTGTCTTTTTTGTTCAAAACATGCTAAACACCCAAAGAACTAATTTAATTATTTAATACAGTTATTTATCTAATTATGATACTTAATATCATATAATCACTTTCAATAATCACTTTTAATAATCACTTTCAAAACGCACAACCAACCACCCTCTTAAGTTTATTAGACCCGAACCTATAAGGCTATAAGCAAGTACCTTGTTGGTATGCAGAAGATTTTCTAGGTGTCTCAGCACCAATGCGCATGGGTCTGCTTGAACAATAAGCCCCATTCATTTCATTCATGGCTTGAGTCCTCTCATTCTCATCTCCAAACCTTACAAAACCATAACCTTTAGACCGACCCGTAGTAACATCTATGACAACTTTAGCAGCTTTAACAGATGAGTATTTATCAGCAAAAGTTTCAAGCAATAAACTATCAGTTACATCTGCAGCTAAATCCCCAACAAATATAGAAAGATCATAACCATTGTTCGACCGCTTGTCTACAGTACTTAACGTAGCCCAATTCAAACGAAACGGCTGTTCTGTATTCGGAATAACAATCGAACCATAAGTCTGCAACACCTTCTCCGCTGCAGCATGTGAATAAAACTCAACAAGCCCATACCCCTCTGAGAATCCCGTCTGTTTGTTTCGTAACCTTAATCGACGCAACCTATGATACACAAGAAACATAAATACACATCTTAAATAACTCCATCCACCATTAATGCTGTAAATCCAACTTAATCACACCAAACTCCAATCATTTCTTTTAGTTTATCAAGTATCGAACATCAATACCAAATCTAAAGCATATCTCTCTAACAAAATCCCAAATTGGAAGATAATCATTGATCAGAACCAAATCAATTACATTAATTAACAGCAAACCTATAATAATTTGAGTAAAAAGATGGATTAATTAACCGACCTCACCGGTGGAAGCAAAATAATTACGGAGGTAATCTTCATCCATCCAATTGTGAAGGTCGCCGACCTCCGCCTCCAGCAACACAGCCACCACCGCCTCCAATAACACAACCACCACGACCGACCTCCGCGTCCAGCAACATAGCCACCACCGCCGACCTCGGCCTCCACCAACGCAGCCACCACCACCGACCTCCGCCTCCACCAACGCAGCCACCACCGTTGACGGGGATTCCGACGACGCCGAACATGTGGGTTACGTCGATGAGGGTTAGGGCTTTGGCGATGAGGAGATTGCAGTCGACTGAAGGTGGGTTTTCAGGTGATTCAGCCACTGAAGGTAGGTTTTCAGGTGATTGCAGTCGACTGAAGATGATGATGGTGGTTGAAAGCATGAAGTTGCAGAGGGATGAGGTGGGAGACGATGGTAGGTGTTGTGGGTTGGATTGGTATATGGGTGTTGTGGGTGATGAATAGTACTATTCATCGATGAATAGTACTATTCATCAGAAGTTGCAAATTTCATATTATATAATTATAACCACTCTAACGTGGTATGCATTCTTCAAATGATATTCATTTTCGATCTTCGTTAAACACATTATGTAACACCCCAACCCGAGTAGGATTGACGTGTCATATATATAGTAATCAGAGTTTCATGAATGATAACATTTAAGTATTAAGAAACAATTAAATTCTTACATAGGTCCAAATAGTTTAGATAAATTCTTAAAATAAAATACTATTAAGTTTTATTAATTCAATTTTTCTTATCCTAACTTCTTGAGTTAACTCTCTTCACTTGTTCCCTTCAGCCCCTTGAGCACCTGCTATAAACATAAGAGAAAACCATAAAAGAACACACAGCCGAGACAAAGAATGCTCAGTAACGGATGTAACAATAGCAATACAATGATCAACAACGATAACAATAAGATGATCAAGTTGAAAATCAATAATAATGATCATCTAAAAGGAATACCCATATGAGCCAATGACAATAACACTTAAAAATATGTACATTAGCTGCAGTTCTAATGCACCAATATGTGAGATAGGAATGTGGGCACACACACCTAACCATCTCACTAATAAAAAATAACAATGATATCCTAGAATCGATCCATGCATATCTTTTAACACTAGTCAATATGTGCAACAACTTATCACGTAATAATAATATAGAGACGTTGTAGTCTAATCGTTTTGCCACAGACATAGGGTGTCACTTGTACCACAATGACGCCCTATGTCCCTATAGGTGGATGTGCTCGGGTATGGGGGTCAATAATTCAATACAATCTAGTCAACACAACATAATAAGTTACACTAAGGCTCATAACCCTTAAAAATATCACTAACCATAACTAATAATCAACAATATATGAAGCATGCGACAATAAGTAAAAAATAATTTAGTCTATCGCATGCAAACGATGTCAACTATACGGCTCAATAGTTATAACAAGAATATAGATTTCAATGATTGCATGTCAAGTCACGAATTCAAATAAAGAGGTTACAAACAAGAGGTATTCATGCTAGAGAGAGGAAGGGTTGGAATACGTATCTTAACTTATACGTAACTTGAATGAATTTCAACGTCTAAGAGCCTACATGTTATTTATAACTCATATTAGATTGTAGAATAATATTATCTTCTTAATTCATTAGTTTTGTATTTTAACTTAGTAAATAAATTGCTTTTATCATGTATCACGTAAGCTTTTATAAAGAAATCCTAACACCCCACATTTATCCCACATTGGCCGTGGACAGTAGAGAGTCCTGGTTCATAAGTAATGCCTGATCTCTAATAACATTAACGCGTTTTGGGCGTATTGGCTGTTAGAGAGTCCTGGTTCATAAGTAATGTCTGGTCTCTAATAACATTAACGCGTTTTGGGCGTATTGGCTGTGGATGAGTGGAGAACTCCATAGTTAAGCTTGCTCAGGTGGCAGCAATCCAGGGATGGGTGACCTTCCTGGGAAGTTTTCACCCAGGCAAACAAAAGCAAATCAGTGTAGCTCCTTATGGGAAAAGCGGACAATATTGGTGGTATGAGGGGCTGGGTGTTACACAATGGTATCAGAGCCACTCCTGTGCCATCGGGATGTGGGACATACCTTACGGATGGTGACTTCTCGGGCTCAACGAAGACGATGAGTCCAAAGCGGGGGTGATTGTGACACCCTACATAAATCACACATCGTCCGTGGACTGTAGAGATTCCTGGTACATACAAAATGTATGGTCTCTAATATCACCAACGCATTTTGGGCGTATTGACTGTGGATGAGAGGAGAACTCGACAGTTAAATGTGCTCAGACGGCAGCAATCCAGGGATGGGTGACCTCCCTGGAAAGTTTTCATGTGAGATTTATGTAGGGTGTCACAATCACCCCCGCTTTGGACTCATCGTCCTCGATGAGCCCGAGAAGTCACCATCATTGGTGAGGTATGTCCCACATCCCGATGGCACAAGAGTGGCTCTATTACCATTCTGTAACACCCGACACCTCATACCACCAATATTATCCGCTTTGCCCACGAGGAGCTCACGATTTGCTTTGGTTTTCCGGGTGAAAACTTCCCAGGGAGGTCACTCATCCCTGGATTGTGATCACCAGAGCACGCTTAACTGTGGAGTTCTGCTCTCATCCACAGCCAATGCACCCAAAATGCGCTGGTGATATTAGAGACCAAAATTACTTATGAATCAGGAAACTCTTCTGTCGATGACCGATGTGGGATTTATCTAGGGTGTCACGCATTAGGTGGACGACTCACGAACAATAATCTAAATCCCATACTAGGTTTGAGCATAACATGACGTCGGGCAAAGATAATTGTTCAAACCCCACGTTTTGTCGCCGAGTAAGCCTGTGAGTTGTGTTGCCTATTATGGATTTCGTGGGAAGGGGTGTCACAAACCGGGTAATGAGTCCGGTAATACTATTTTTTGTTTATTAATATTTATTAAGGGAATAAAATACTCTGTCATTTAAACAATTTTACTACATATTAATTGTTATAATACGGCTAGACTATTAATTCTTTGATAATTTCACTCACTTTTACTATATATTATAATATAGATAGACTACAAGTTTTTTATAAGAAAGAGGTTCAAATACAAAATGTATTTTTGTTACAAAGTGTGAGAAAACACAATAAGTTAAAAAAAGTTATAAAAAATATATTTCACAACCTAAATCGAATTTTAAAAAAGTAATTCATAGCTTTTGTTCCCTTAGCCGTCCTCGCTAAGAAAAAAAATAAATAAATAATAAAAAACTAACGTTTTTTTATTGTGTCATTTATGATAGACACAATGACATCATGTGTTATTATGAAAGACACAATGCATTGTGTCATTATGAAAGAAACAATGATGTCATTGTGTCATATAAAGACACAATAAAAAAAAATATTTTATCTTTTATTTTTTTCTGAAAGAGGACGATGAGAGAAAAATAGACTACGAAGTACTTTTTTGAAATTCGATTTAGATTGTGAAATATAATTTTTTGTGACTTTTTTAGGCTCATTGTGTCTTCTCACACTTTGTAGTAAAAATACAATTTGTAGAATAACCTCGTCCTTTTTATAATTCATAGGCTAGAAATTCTTTGATGATTCCTACTTTTTTTTTGCTCGGTAAAAAGAAAAGGTTAAAGAGTATATGATTAATTATAACATAATTTTATGTATACATCAAAAAGTTTGGTTTACTAATCATTTTTTATAATACAAGTCATTGTATTTGGTTTGTATATAAGCTTTGATGAAAGAACAAATTATGTGATAAAATTCTTTTTTAAATAGTTAAAATATGAAAATACATTGAATTAAATGTCTCAATACGATTAAAGTTGTTATTGAAACAAAATTAAACTGCAAATTTCTATTATTTGGCATAATTTTAGTTGAAATTAATATTATGTAACTACATTTTTATACTCTAACTAATCTACAATAATTTATTTTTGATATTCAAGTAAATTTTGATCATTTATTCAAGAATTAAAAGTTATAAAATAATGTTTATTTCTATTGAAAGAGAGTGCAGGGCCCGTGGTTGCCGAAGCGTGCCGTCATGACTTGTGAGAGAGAGAGGATAGAGTAAGAAAGCTCTCATAGAAAAAAGAAATTTAATTAAAGATATTTGCCGGTAGCACGGTTTGACTCGAACTTTAAACCAAGTTGAAAGCTTGATATTGATATGGAGCTTGAGCTTGGTTTGGTTTTAAAATTTTGACATGACATGATTTGGGCTTGGTTTAACCTAATTTAAATATTCTTTTAGCTCAGTTAGATTGTTCGAACTTATAATAAATAATATCTTAATGTCAATTGAATCAAGTGATGTTGGAGAGCTGAGCTTAAAAAGATTAATCATTCTTAATATATAGAACATTAAAAGTTCAAGTTAATTTAATTAAGCAAGTACTTAATAAGCGAGCCACCTTTACAAACCAAGTCAGTTCCATTGTACTTTTTTCGAGTTTTTTCTAAACAAGTTTTAAACCACAAGCTGTTTATACATCAGTAAACATGCAAGCGCGCCGTACGTATCCTCCCGTAATGGAGATGGTATAAATCGCAATACGATTCATATATTTGCTTCTATACAAGAAAAAGCACATGTATTATGTATAGATGTAGAGCCCACAGGTTGTAACCCTGTGGATGACCTAACTATACTATTCCTTTTCAAAGCCACGTAAGCACACCCTTCACCTATGGAGTTGGCGGCACCACTGAGAAAAACGTCAAAAGTTTACGTTACATCTTATTAGCTGCCACTATCCTAGTATATATGGCTTTTTTGCTTTGGAGATATTTTATGATCCAAAGACCATAACATACGTCACCCTCATAACTCATACCATTACTTTCTACCCGTTTTACCAAATGGTACAACTATAGTTAACACAATAGTTAGGCTACTTGGTAAAGGGTCTCGGGTACTTCGGCTTGACCAGCAACACTGCCGCCAGCCATTTGGTTCGTCAAATCATATTTCAATTTCGATAGCTACAACCCGGACATTTCCTCTCTTTTGATCGTTGTGAATTTGGGTAAAATATTTGGGTAGTTTGGGCTATTCCCTTACTAGTTGGCCGGATTTGAGAAATTTTGAAAAAAAAAATGAGGTGATAGTCGGTTATTGATCGATATAGTTAAAGTAGTTTGTGTTATGCCCTAGTACCCTTATGGTGTTTAAAGTTTCTAGTGTATAAAATACATAGTTGCGTGTAGGATGGTAATGATAAATCCAAACCAACGCCTTAATTACATGTGTGAATAAGCGATAATGCCTGGGTTTGGAATACGAGACTAAGCACAAGTTTAATATTATTAGGCTTCAAAGACAAGGTTTAGTGATTTCTAACATGAGCAAGTCAGAGGAAAAAAAAACTGGAGATATCTACGGTATCAAAAACCAAACATTAATTATAGAGTAAATTACTATTATCATGTCTCACGTTTGCATATTTTAACTATTTGAATCCCTATTGTTTCAAAATAATCATTTGCCCTCTAAATTTTTATCTTTTAAACGACTTGAATTGAAATGATTATCAGGGTTAAATTTTTTGTTAACTTTTCATAAAATAAGCAAAACACTACATGGCTCAAATTGTTAAAATATTTTATTTTTACTTTTGTTATTAATGTTTGTGTGTGTAAATATATATTAAACCTTTTAATAAATAACGTTTGCAAATAGTCATTTTTGTACTCTCTTGTTGTATCTATTTTTATAAAATTTTATTTAATATTTTTTACAAATAATGGTTAAAATATTTTTTATATTCGTATAATATTAATTTTAGTAATTCACTACTTTAATGATTATTATTTAATAAACATATTTTAAATTTTCAATAGGGTGATGTTATTTTATAAAGTATATTTTTGCTACAAAATGTGAAAAGACACAATGAGACTAAAAAGTCACAAAAAATTATATCTCACATCTAAATCGAATTTCAAAAAAATACTTCGGAGTCTCTGTTCCCATCGTTGTCCTCTTTCAAAAAAATAAAAAATAATAATAAAATTTCATTGTGTCTTTTTATGACACAATGACGTCATTGCGTCTTTCGTAAATGACAACGTTATTTTTTTATTTTTAGTTTATTTTTTTCTTAGTGAGGACGGTTAGGAAAACAAAAGCCCGGAATTACTTTTTTGAAATTCGATTTAGATTGTGAGATATATTTTTTGATTATTTTTTACTCATTATGTATTCTTACACTTTTAAGCAAAAATACACTTTGTATTTAAACTCTTTCTTTCAAATATATACGCCATTCATATAACCATTCAATATCTTTAAAAAATCATTTTTTACTAAACTTCTATTTAAAAAAAATGCACCAAAGTTAACGAAATTGTTGGTATGTGTCGAAATTTATTATATGCATCGTATATGCCTATATATGTCGTATCATAAGTCGTATAGAGCTATATGGGGCGTATAGCCCTCTGACAACCCCCACCCCTCGAAATTTCTTCATTTTCAATGCTTTTAACTTAGATATACGACTATACGAGACGCATAGACGGTTGTAGATTTAACAAGAAGTGTCTTCATATTATGACTCTAAATAAAATTGTTGTTCAAGTACACCACTCCTAAGTTTTTTTCAAACGCCAAATTGATTCAGTTACGAACCACTAACCCACTTGATCATTTCTATTACTTGACTGCTTAATCGGAAAACATACTCAAAATTAACTCACCCTCCTAAGCATTCGTGTCGCAAGAGTACAACCTACGTAATTAACCCTCCTTTACATGACATCATCCACCACCCTCACCCCACCCCAGATCCATCGGTTATAAATCCAACCCACAACCCACATTCCACCACCACCACCAGGGCAGGTTCTTACGCGTTACTCACCCGTCCGCCACTGGAAACACCACTTCCGTCCGACTTGCATCACTACCACCACCGTCGCCGGAGACATGCACCGCCTCCGCCGCAACACCCACCCCCCTCCGCCGGAGAACTCACCCTCCACCTAACTCCGACCACCGCGTCCCCCCTCGCAATCGACGTCTCCGAAACCACCCACACGAGAATCCAACGCCTCGTATCCGAAAACCCCGTCGTCATCTTCAGCCGCAACGACTGCTACATGTGTGACGTCATGAAACGCCTCTTTTACTCCATCGGCGTTTACCCCACCGTCATCCAGCTCGACGAGGCGGAGATCGCCGACCTCGCCGCCGTCCACCGCCTCTCCGGCGACGGAGTCGCCGTTGCTCCGGCGGTGTTCGTCGGAGGGAGCTGTGTTGGGGGATTGGAGAACCTTGTAGCGATTCATTTGAGTGGTCGTCTTGTTTCGAGGCTTGTGGAAATTGGTGCTATCTCTGGGGTGGTGTTGTAACAATTGTTGATCTTGAAGGGCTGTTGTTGTAATTTTGTTTAGTTTATAAATTAATAATGCTTGTGTCACTGGTTTTTTAATATATAGGTTTTGGCCCCGCACGTTGCCGCGGTGTGCGAGTTTTAACGTAACCATAAACCAAAATCAAAATAAAGGTTCGAAACCAAAATCAGCAAAATTCACAAAGTAAAACACACCAAAATCCTAAATCATAACACACAATGACATGCAGAACCCAAAAGTAAATCAAAGCCCAATACCATACACAAAATAGACGAAAATCAAAGCCGCAAGAAGGCGACACAGTCCAAAATAGAAAACCAATGAAAATCAAAGCCCCGAAAAGAGCAAACAAAAGGAAAACCCAAACCTTAATTGCGAGAATCGTCAGAGTATCAATAACGAAAGAAAGAAAGTAGGAACCCGGAGAAAGACAACGCCAACGAACCTTATAAACGAACATGTCTCCAGACACCAAAAACTCAAAAAAACTCACCCCCAAACCTCGAATCCACACCCAAACAAACTCTAAACACACACACAAAAAAAAACCACTGATCAAATGTTTTAATAGGAATAGATAATACTATAATTTACAAATGAGTGTTAAAGAGTAGTCACAACTTTCTGGATCCACTTCAGAAACATTTTAACAATAATACTATAGATTGAGGATTACATTTATAGTTCGAAAAACTAAGAAAAATAAACCATTAACTTTTTTTTGTTTCATCATGATATTTATATTAAACATTTTTAAAGAATGCATTTTTTTTATTAAAAGTAGGTTTTCTTATTACAACTTTTAAGCTACTTAAAAATATTTTTTAAAAAAATATATTTTTAAAAAGATAAAAAAGACGATTTAAAATTATAGTGAAAAGACGATTTAAAATTAAGTCTTAGTTAATTAAAAAAATAAAAATTAATTTTATAAAAAATTTATGCTTTTAATTACGACATATGAACTAAATGGTTTTTATAATTTTATTAATATTTGTACTTGACCCTTTTTAAATATTATTATTTTAGAGTAAAATAAATTTATCAATAGTATTATAGTGAGAAAAAGAAATATTTCCTTAAACACCTATTTTGTTAAATAAATTTTCTACATACACTATTTAAGGAAACAAAAACTCTCTTTGTAATTATAACAATAGATGGTTTTATTTAAATAAACTATGATTAAGAATAAAAGTAGATATATTTTTAGGCGGAAAATCAAATAAATGAAGGTATAATAAGTATAGATTTCACTTCCTATTTTTATCAATTATATATTTTCTAAAGCTCGACTCTTCAATAAAAATAGAAACAACAAAACTACATCTCATTTAAAACTTCATTCAAAACTTCAATAACCTTCATATATAAAACATAACTATCAATAATTTTAAGCAGTTATAATAATAAAACATCATATGTAAAAATCCTTGGTAAAAACAAGGTAAGCTAGTCACTTAATAGGTTAGTTATAATAAAATATATAAATATGTAAATATATGTTTAAGGGAAGAGAAAATATGTAATTGTTTTTTTTAAGATACTATGTTATTTATGTTGTTAATGAAAAGAAAGATATAAAAATCTAAAAAGAAAAACCGTAGAAGAAGCATTGTGCACAAGACCCTAGCTCCAATCCTTATCCACGTGACTTTTGTTCACAACTTGATTTTTGTAATCTTATATAAATAGTGGCCTAAGAAATCAAATTAGTTATGATCCATGGCATCTTTACTTTAGCCTAATGATATATTGATGGGTTTGATAGATTTATTCAATGTATTAATTTTGTGTCTACAATTACAAATATAAACAAGCTCAAATATTTTACTATTTAGATATATTGTTCTTATTTTGGTTTAATAGTTGAGCCTACTTCTTTCATCGATACGTGTATTTGGTTGGTAATTAAATAGATCTTTGGTTTTAATGCTACAGCCTAAAGCTCACATGACAATCAGATATTGCTACAGTTCATGATGCAACACCTTATCTAAGTATGAAAAAAAGTTACAGTATACAATTGTATGTCATTTCTCATTAACGTTGTGATTTTATTCCCGTACTTTACACTTACAACCCGCATCACAACGTACATCACTACAAACCACCAAAATGCATCAAAATGCCACCACAATCTCAATGCATCGATATGCCACCGTGAAGCACCGCACCACATCACAACGCACCGTATCGCATTGTACCTCACCATAATGTAATGTAACCACACTACGACACACTATATCATATCGTAAATCACCCTAACAAAACAATAAAGCATTGTACCACATTTCAATACCACGCAAGGCACCACGATACACCATAACGCCATTTCATCACGATTTCCAGTCACCTACTTTTCAAAAAGGCATTTGTCTATAACCTCGTTAGTTTATAATCATCCTCTTGCTATAACATTCTTATATCGTAGGTTGTCTATTCTAACTCTACATGTCAAACCCTTCATTGTATATCGCCTCGACCGTATGTTGCGTCTACCTAATGCTCATGATACTTCTAAATTCACTAGATTATCCTTTTTACAATCCAATCACGTAGCACTTTATCATTACATATCATTTATTATGGCACATGGAGACCCTAATTCATTGTATCTCATTTCGGTGATCGTAGTCTTATAATGATGATTTTAGTCGGTTTACGCGGATGTAACCATTGACTTATTGGTTTCAAACACTTGATTCATTTCGCCAATTTCAAAAATTCATTGAAAAGCTATTTTCCTGTTTCATCAAACATCTTTAGTGCGATGATGCTCCTGGGCTGATTGAAGGTTTGAGGAGTCAATTTCTTTCTAATTCTAGCATGACCTAGCACACACATGTCATATATACCCCAAACAATAGGATAGTTGAACGGCAGAACCACCGCCTCTCATAGATTGTTCGTGCCATACATACCATTTCATGTAAATCTACCGTATAAATAATGGTGTGATGCATATGCCACAAACGCATTTCTCATGAATCAACTACCTTCCCAAACCTTAGCCCGATCATCTCCATCGAGCTTATGTTTTGTTCCATACCAGACTACGCTATATAAAGTACCTTTGGTTGTCATATGTTATTCATATCTTGGTGATATCTGACCAGATAAACTTTCTTTGAAATTTGTGCATGCCATGTATGTTCCTCGGCTATAATCTTAATTATCTTTGTTATGATCCTCACACACGTCGTACATACACAACCTGACGTGTCACTTTCATAAGATATTTTCACTACTATATCTAATAGTAGTGTTACTACATCCTCTACCACTATTCCCCTTCCTTTTTATATTGTTCCAATATCATTTACATATTCGCCGGCCCCACCCCCACCCCCACCTCCAACATCACCCTTATCACACCCCAACCTTGACTGCGGAAACGTCGAGGTGTGAGGGTTAAGATCGTTCACAGCCACATAACGCTATTAATAATCCAAATATATATTAATCTTAAATGTCAATTGTACCATTACAAACATAAGTCTCAAAGAAAGTAAATAGCATAACATAGGATGTAACAATCCAATTTATTTCGTTTATTTAACTAGGTCCATTCCTAGATGTGAAAGCACTTCAAGATGTCAATCAAACTTATGCAATTTCTGAAACATGTTAAAAATAAAAGGTCAACAATAATATTGGTGAGATTTCCATAGTTTCAATACATAAGTATATATAAAAGATGGCAATTCATGTTGTAAATTAGAGAACAAAGTAACTAGGGATGTAAGACAGAATGCACAATCAAACCTTGAAAAAGTTTTACAAGTATATACGATTAGCTAAGTGTACTTGGATCAACCAAGCAGGCTTGTCAGGCCCGTAGATCTATGACGTCGCCAGGCTAGCAACAGTTAATGATTGTACATATATTCGACATTACATGGTAGCTACAAGGTTCAACTAACCCCAACACACAAGTAAATTGCCATATGTTTACAAGAATCAAACGTGTTTACAAGTGCAATGTTTATAATGTAACATGTTTCACCCAAAAGTGTGAAAATAATAAAATGGGTATAGAAATACTCACATTATCAAATAAGTATATATTGGATGATTAACAATAAAATAATAACGAGCGTCGTTTAACGTAGTCCTTCACAATGCACCTAAAAATATATGGTTTTTACAAGATTTAAGTTTCTATTATAATGGTTTTAACGAATCAACGAGGTCTAGGGTTCTAAGTGGATTTTTGGGGCTTGTCAAATATTTACCTTTAACAATTCAAAATCATTCATGGTTTCTTGAAAATTATATTTTTATGTTTTATTTCATGATATGAAAAGAACATTTATAATAACTTGGAAAATGTATAGAACAAAGTTTTATAACCACAAGAAATAAATACAATTTAAACAATATTATTTGAAACGAACGTTTGGACCAATAATAATTTATCAATTTATACTATTATTTAAAGTCCAATTTATAAGAAATAACCTAAAATAACTTTTTTTTATAATATCTTATTAAAAGATATTTAATTATTTAAATTTTCGAAAATTTACAGAAAATTATGTGGTGTCTTTAAGAATGTTTAAAGTTTACAAAAACCATTTTTATATTTTTCTAAAATTTTCTACAGTTATTTTAAGGCTGAAAAAGCTTTAAAAAAATATATGAGGGTGCCCGGGTTCGAACCCGGGACCTCAAGGTGGACAAACAAGTGGGGAACCAGTGAACCAAGGCATACAGCCACGGTATCACTTGGTTCCAAGTAATTTTAAACACCTCTAACCCAATTCCCCCAAATCACCCATGAACCCTAGTTTGATTTAACCCAATTGATCAACAATTTGATGTTGTTTATGAAATCGAACTTAGGGCTTTGATTGTCCACGTGAAACCGAGTGTGTAGGTATGTTTAATTACCCGGTTGATGATGGATTGAAGGTATACGATACGAAGAACAGGTCGTGGTTGCCTTGAGTCCAATCGATGAGCAACAGCAAACGATAACCAAATTAAACTCGAGGGTAGCTTCGAACAATGATCTTAATGAAAAGCCCTATATCAATTTCAAATCAAATTGGCCTAGGGATAGGTTTCGACTTGGTTGCAGACTTGCGATGATAGTGATGATCGAATTGGTTTGTTGGTGTGTTTTCAGGTGAAATTGAGGGTCGTGAACATTGAGAATTACTTAGATGGTTGGTATGTGAGTTTAATTAGATTATTATTAAGATTTGATGCTCGAACGGCTATGGAGTTTAAGGCATCGGTTATGCTCTCGATCGAGCTTTGTAACCGACGTTTTAACTCCATTAATGGTCGTATACATGTTCGAATCATGTTGTGGAAGGTCTTGGAACCGGTTTTGGATGCTAAAATGATCAATTTCTCGCGGTTTGAGGTGGCCGGAGCTCGGCCGGAGCTCCTGCCGGAATTACGGGTTTAAGATTGAGGGCGGGGGGTTGGGTTGTAACTTTTAAAGTTACACATTTACCCTTGTGGTTTAGGTTGTTATTATTTTATGCACAAACTTCCTTTTTAAAGTTTATAAAATGACAACAAACCCCCCTAACTTAATTAATTTAAGTTTTCAAACATTTTCAAGTTTAATACTTTTTTTTACAAATTATTATTATTATTATAATGATTATTATTATTATTATTATTATTATTATTATTATTATTATTATTATTATTATTATTATGTTATTATCATTACTATGTTATTATTATTGTGTTATTATTATTAGTGTTATTATTATTACAATTATATATATATATATATATATATATATATATGTTATTAATATTATCATAATTATTATTCACGTTCAATTTAATATTTTGATTATTAGCTTTCATATATTAAAATTTAAAGACAACTAAGGAATAGGCATAACAAGTCCTTAAAGTTTTATAAATGACATAAATGGTCCTTACAAGAATATAATAGGGTTAACCTTTATTTAACAAAAATCCAAAAGGTTACAACCCTCACCCATTCTTGCTCATTTTTTTTCATGTCTCTTGCTTAACTTCTCAACACCCGGTCTCGTGGTTGGGATATTAATAATGGAGATGTAAACAAAGGGTTCTTCATGGAGATTTAGCTGAGGCCATAGAGATGGCACAACCTCTTGATTTGTTATCTCTACGTGACAT
The DNA here is from genome assembly GCA_024085815.1 of Flaveria linearis. Lineage (NCBI taxonomy): Eukaryota > Viridiplantae > Streptophyta > Magnoliopsida > Asterales > Asteraceae > Flaveria > Flaveria linearis. Next base: position 89,728,798 of record CM044004.1, read on the forward strand.
CATTAAGTTTGATTGTATTAGAAGGCCCTTTATGGACTTAAGCAAGCCCTTCAAGCGTTGTTCTCTTAGCTCTATTTTTCTCTATAAAGATTGGCTCCATAGTGCATGTGTCTTTAATACCTATCTATTTGTTTATTGGAAAGATTCACTTAAGGACTTGAATTATGTGAGTCACTACAAGAAATGCCCTTTATAGCGGCGACGTAATTAGCGGCGACATGATCATTAGCGACGACACATATAGCGGCGACACATGTCGCCGCTATTGATGAGCAATCCGTTTTCAATTTTTTCAATCAGATCTGGCCGTTGATCGTACAACAGATGGTCGGGGGTTGATCGTACTTAACCAATAGCGGAGACACTATTAGCGGCGACATGTCGCCGCTATTGGTTAAAATATACCCACTTACTCCCGTCTTCCCTCCACATTCCCCTTTCCCTCCACATCCTCCCTCCACCGCCACGCTGCAACAGATCTGTCTCTCCGACTCCTCTCGCCGTCACCGCAACCCCTCCTTCTCGAGCACATACATTCACCACCGCAACCCCTCTTTCTCGAGCACATACATTCACCACCGCAACCCCTCCTTCTCGAGCACATATATTCACCACCGCAACCCCTCCTTCTCGAGCACATACATTCACCACCGCAACCCCTCCTTCTCGAGCACATGCATTCACCACTGTAACCCCTCCTTCTCGAGCACTCCTCTCACCGTCAACCTCTCTCAACACACCACCGGCTGCACCCACCACCACCACCACCGCTGCTGCAACCCACCACCACCACCGCTGCTGCAACCCACCACCACCACCACCGCTGCTGCAAACCACCACCGCTACTGCTGCAACCGAAGACCACCACCACTGCTGCAACCCACCACCACCACTGCAACCGACCAGCCTTATTTAGGTATGAATTTTTGATTTAGTTATGTTATTGGGTGACATTGTTAGGTATGAATTTTTGATTTAGTATGAATTTTTGATTTAGTGTTGTTGAAGCATTATTTAGGTATGAATTTTGATTTATTTGTGTTGTTGGGTGTTATTGAAGCATTTTTAATTTAGTATGTATTTTTATTTAGTTGTGTTGAAACATTATTTAGGTAGAATTTTTTATTTAGTTGTGTTATTAGATGAATTATTTAGGTTATGCTAGTTGTGTGAATCTTTAATTTAGTTATACAAGTTATTTGTTAAATTATTTGTTTATAATATTTAGTAATTAGATGTTAGTTTAGGTGCTTTGTTGGTTAAAAATTATTATGTTAATAATGCTTAATAATTAGATTATTTAGGTTATGATAGTTGTGTAACAAGTTGTGTTATTTGATAAGTAATGTCACACCCCAACCTTGACGGCGGAAGCGTCGAGATGTGAGGGTTACGATTGTTCACAGCCACATAACGCTATTATTAAATCCAAATATATATTTTTCATAAGTTTGAAGGGTACATTACAAGCACAAGTCTCAATAATGAAATAAGTTCAAACATAACATAACAAAACATAATTCTTTATTCCATTAACTAGGTCCAAATCCTAGATTATTGCAAGCTTCAAAAGATCACTTTAAACTTGGGGGTTTTCCTGAAACATGATAAAATAAAAGGTCAACTATAAATAGTTGGTGAGTTTCCAAGGTTTTCATACATAATATGAAAAGATTACAAGTAGCAATTCATGTCATAGATTATAAGCTGGTAAGGTTATAGAACACATATCGTTACAACCAAACCTCGACTTGATTACAAGTATATAAGATTGGCTAAGTGTATTTGGTTCCCTAGTGCACAAGCATACGGCTCCTAGGAGTCGGCAATACATCGAATTTAGCACCAAATAGGCTTGTCAGGCCCAAAGATCTAAGACGTCGCCAGGCTAGCAATAGTTAATGATTGTAAATAAACTATGTATCTCATATAATCACTTACAACACACAAATAACCATGACAAAAATATGAATTGCAAGTGCATTACAAGTCTCAAACGTTTATAAGTGTATTATGTATAAGTATCATGTTTCACCCCAAAATAGTGTAAATAAAGTAAAAAGGGGCAAGGAAAACTTACATCAATGTAGGCATTACAAGATGATATAAAAGATTAAAGTATGATCCAAAAGATAATCCCAAGGTATTCATTACAAGGCACCTAAATATGTATTACAAGATGAAGGTTAAGGTTAATAATATAATTAACGTTCAAATAAGAATTAGGATTTTATTAGTTTTAAGGTTAATAAGTGATAAGTTTATAAAGTAATTATTTATATTTTTAATCCTCTTGAAGAATTATATATATAAATATTTTAAAAATATCTTTAAGTATAAATATGGATATGATTCACTATTAATAAAGCTTTATAATTATTTAAAATTAATAGGAATAACGTTTTAATTAATAATAAATTATTAATTTACACCTTTAATTAGTATATTTTATAAGAAAGATACTATTTGTAAATAATTTATTATAATATATAATATCATCATTAATCTTTAAATATAGAGTCCACTAATATAATAATAATTCCCTAAATTATTACATAAAGTCCATTTTGTATAATACCATTTGTAATAAAGTCTCAATAAAAATCCATATTTAGTCAATAATATACTTGTTATTTAAACAAATAATGATTTGATAAGATGCAAAAATATTAAATGACCATTTTATAATATTTGAAACAAATAATAATTATTAAGTTAAAAAAACAAGAGAATAACTAAATACATTATTGAACATATAATGATTTAATAAGATAAATCATATTTGAAATCTATGTTGTAAGAAATTAAACTAATTATATTATTTGTTTTAAAAGATAATAATAAAATAAACAAATAAATAAATAAATAAATAATGTTAAGATAATTCCAGAAAAATAATTAGATGATTTTAAAAATATTAGAATTTTATAAAAGGAATTTTATATTTAATCTGATTTTTTTTACAATTTATTTAAAGGCTAAAAAGCCTTAAAAAATAGGTGAGGGAGCCCGGGTTCGAACCCGGAACCTCAAGGTTTGTAAGGGGACGGGGAACCAGTAGACTAGGGCCGCAGCCGCTGTTTACTTAGGTTCGAATTCTTTTTAAACCTAAACCAAGAAGTTTCCCCCAAACTTAAGAACCCTAGTTTGTACAAATCCAAAATTGAAGATCGATTCGATGTTAATGCTCGATTTAATCATGGGGCTTTGATTCCCCATGTAAACCGAGTGTCTATGTGCGTTTAATTACCTGGTAATTGTTTGATTTCGAATTCACGAAGTGAAGAACAGTCGCGACCCGAATGATATGGCGTTCGCGATGCAAATGATGATAATACTTCAATTAATTGCACAGAAAGCTTCGAAAAGACTCAAAGATCAGAAGCCCTCTATCAATTTCTGGATTGAAGGTCCAGATGATGGTGTTCGAGTGAGTTACAGGTCTCGGTTTCAGAGGAGATTGAATGCGTATTTTTGTGTGTTTTCGGATGCAATTTAGGACTGTAATAGCTTAGGAACAGATAGATGGTCGTTCAGGTTCGATTAATTAGATTATTATAGAGTGTCGTGCTCGATAGTGGCCGAGGATTCGGCCGAGAAATCGGGGAAGAATGGGGGGTGGGGTTTGGGTGTTTTTGGAATTTAAACAAATGGTCCCTATAGTTTATCAAGGTTTTTATTTCATGCAGAATTTTTATTTAAAGTTTATAAATTGACATTAAGTGTCACACCCCGACCGACGGCGGAATCATCGGAGCGGATGAGGGAATGATTGATTGTTCATAACACATGATTGTCTAATAGTGGAAATAATATTAAATCAGATTACAGGATAGCATGAATTTAACAGGTACAAATACAACAGTTAAAGTCACAAATAGTAATTGTCTTTTGTTTTTACTAAGTCCGGGTCTTAAATGATCAAGTAGAAGTCCACTAGCTTGCTTAACCTGAAATCATATGAGAAAATAAAGTCAGCTAACGAATTAGCTGGTGAGTAGTCATAGTTTTGAGTATATATATAGATTGATTGATTGATTGAGAATAATCCAATTCACAAGGTAACGTTAAGACTTATATTGCAATAGTAAAGCATATAGATAAACCGACACAATAGAAATCCATTGACTTGACACTTGCATATAATAGACTTGCACACAAACACCATAGATTGACTAATTGCCTCTGGCACAATCACCACTCGTAAGCCATATGGGGTGGGTTATCCAAACCAGTAGATCTACATTGTTACTAGGATTGATTGATTGAATTAGGGTTTTATTGTCGTCCAGTTTATCATAGTATGCTCACATAATTGCAAGTAATAACATAACCTGTCTTGAATTGAATTTAGAATGAAACAACAATAGAATATCATGATTGAATATATTGTATCACATGATTTCCCCCAAATAGGAAATGATATAAAAAGGGGATATGAATACTCACCTGATTGATGAGTTTAGAATCTGGATGTGATAGATTAAACACCAACGATTTCCTTACGATTAACCTAAGGAACGGTGTCTCAAATTAGAATAATAATGATTTGGGAATTTAGGAATGTATTAGGATTTCCATTTGGTTTTGAATGGTAGTTTAAATAAACTAATTTATTTAGCTTGATTGTCTTAAAATAAATAAATGAATTTGAAAGTCATTGTGTTAGAATTTATTAAAAATGTATGTATCAGTATACATAACTGTTTGATTTATTGTTAATGTGTGGGAAAAATAAATAATTAATTTTATTAATTAATTATATGATAATTAATTAATATATTTAATTATTTAAATTATTAAAAGAAATGAAAATGTTTTTGGAATGATTTAAATATAAAATTTTTATATTTAATCATGATTTAAACAATAATAAATATTATTTAAATAAAATAAAAGTAATTCTGTGTCGAATAATAATTTAATAAATATTATTATTAAAAGTTCACTTTTGTTTAATTAATTTTGTATTATTTGTAGTTTTATTTATTAAAAACATTTAATAAAAATAGATAAAGTGTTAAAATAAATTTCAGAAAATAATTTTAGTTGTTTAAAAATTTTAATGTTTGTAAAACATTTTTATAATTTTTACAAATTTTTTTATAATTTTTAGAGGCTCAAAAAGAGGTTTTAAAAAAATGTGTAGGTGCCCGGGGTCGAACCCGGGACCTCTTGGATTACATGGAACGCAGGAACCGGTAAGCTAAAGGCCTTGGCCGTGGTAAAAACCAGTTCCAAATGTTTATAATCTGTTCAACCCAATTCCCCCAATTCCCTGTGAGCCCTAGGTTCGAATCCCACGAAATTGAACAAGAATTCGACTTTGATAGGATCTGTAATCATAGGTCTTTTATTGCCCGTGTAAAATCGAATATGTATGTATGTTTAATTACCGTTTTGGTGATGGGTTGAAGCCGAACAGAACGTAGAACAATCGCGACGGAGGTGCAAATCGAATGTTGCTCAAACGGGGATTATAATCAAATTAAACTTGAGGGAATCTTCGAATGACGATTTGAAGCAAAGCTCTTTGTTAATTTTGAATAAAATTGATTGAAGATGGGGTTTTGGATAAGTTGCAGGTCCGACGGTTCGAGTGGGGTTCGAAGGTGATGTTGGTGTTTGTTTTGTATGAATTTGAACATAGAATTCGATTGATAACAGATATATATTCGTTCATTTCCGTTTAATTGAATTATTATAAGTTTAGTGCTCAATTATTGGATGCAATTTGGCCGAAAAAGTAGATGAAATTGGGGAAGAAATGTCGGGAAGGAGAAGTGGGTGTGGGGTTGGGTATTTTCGAATTTTACACATCTGGTCCCTGTGGTTTGATTGTTTTGTTATTTTATGTTAAAGACTTATAAAATAAGTTTCATAAATTACACGATACCCCTTGCACTTAATTTGTCACTTTTAAATTTAAATATATTTTTTCATTGTTATTATTGTTATTATTATTATTATTATTAATATTATTATTACCATTAGCATTATTATTATTATTATTTTATTATTATTAACATCAACGTATCGAACAAAATCCACTTTATTTAACAAAATACGCAATGTTACAGTCTCCCCTGCTTTAGGAAATTTCGTCCCGAAATTTTAATTACGAGGAGGCTGAAACGAGAAGATGAGGGTACTGGGATTTCATTTGGTCCTCACGTTCCCAGGTGAATTCTGGGCTACGTTTAGATTCCCAGCGGACCTTGACAATGGGTATCCTACTACTTTTGAGTTGTTTGACTTCCCAATCCATAATTTCCACAGGTTTCTCAATAAAGTGCATAGATTCATCAATCGGGACTTCGTCGAGTGGAATGTGAAGATTTTCATCGGCAAGACATTTCTTGAGATTTGAAACATGAAATGTCGGGTTTATATTGCCGAGCTCTTGGGGTAGTTCAAGCTTGTAGGCCAGTTTCCCAATTCGCTCGTGTACTTTGGATGAGACCACATAACGAGGTGCTAGCTTCCCTTTCTTTCCAAAGCGAATCACTCCCTTCCAAGGTGATACCTTAAGAAGTACGAGATCACCGACATTGTATTCCATGGGCTTACGTCTTTTGTCAGCATAATGCTTTTGACGATTTCTAGCAGCGACCAAGTTATCACGGATCTTATGAATTTTGTCGGTTGTTTCTTGTATCAATTCCGGACCAGTAATTTGTGATTCACCAACTTCAGACTATACAAGGCCTCAAATGGTGCCTTCTGTTGGTCTGGTAACTGTTATTGTAAGAGAATTCAATCAATGGAAGATAAGAATCCCACGATCCACTGAAATCAATGACACAAGCCCGCAGCATATTCTCTAGGGTTTGTATCGTTCTTTCAGTCTGACCGTCGGTTTGCGGATGATAGGCTGTACTAGGATTCAGTTGAGTTTCAAGAGCTGATTGGAGACTTTTCCAGTAACGAGAGATGAAGCGACCATCGCAATCAGAGATGATATTTTTACTTGACAATAGATTGTTTAGGAAGACTACCATCACGTAATCAGGTTTTGATGATAACTCACAATGAAAGTCGATAGATAAGGAATAAATGGTTTGATGTAGCTAGATCGAGTCAAAACATGAGAATAAAGGGAAAGAAATCGATTTAAGAATTTAAATGTTCCAAGCTTGGAATCAAAATCAACTTAAAACGATCACGTCTATGTTCAAGTTCAGAGATCATGCTTTGGCTTGATAGGTCGAAACACTAATATTATTTCCCCCTTCAAGTTACTACATGCGTCTTGTCACTTGATTACAACCAGGGTAAGTTGATGATCAAGAAATGAGAATAGTCCTCAAGGTATGGTTTTCACCCCTAACTTGATGGTGTATACTCAAGGTATGACCACTGACTTACCAATCAAACGTTCGATCTGAAGATCTTTAGAAAATAAGACGAGATAACTCACCATTAAGGTAAGGGAAATCACTCCTATCTTAACGATGAAGTTTACAAAAACAAATTACAACAAGATGAACTTCTTCATCAAAATCCAGAATTCACTCCTACTTTGATGAGGTCGTTTCATTGAGAAAATGCAATCCATAAGAATGAAATTATCATCAAGGTATGAATTTCACGCGTATCTTGATGATTGAGCTTTAAGAAAACAATCGAAGATTGACTTTTGTCACCAAAGTACGGGTTTCAATCCTATTTTGGTGGGATCATGTCATTTGTGAAATGTAAGTTCCAAAGAGAATAATTGAAGTCAGTCCTCGAGATAAGGAAATCACCCTAATCCAGAGAATGAAATTTCATAAAACACGTCATTGGAAAACCATTTATTGAAACGAATAAGGAATCATCACCAAAGTAAGGGAATCACCCCTGTTTTGATGAGTTAGAATCATTTAGGAGATACGTGTGTTTTTAGTCATAGGTTGACTTGCAAACTCTTGCACCTCCCACGGTGCAAACGGTTCAAAGTTCGACTTAACAGCGAAAGGAAAAAATATCTCAATTAGAAATTTAGAAATTTTCAAATTACAACAATGTAACAAAAGGAAATCACGATTACAAATCTTGAATTAAATCAGGAAGACGAAATCAAGGACAAGAATTATTCAACACCACATCATTGGTGGCTTGAGCTTGTTGAGCATTAATGTTGAAAGCACGTCCTTGAGCCGTAGGAACTAGGCTGACAAGTTGAGGGCATCGATTGCGAAAATGGTTCGGATCACCACATTGATAGCATGCACGACCCTGGGTAATTGCAGGAAGATGTTGGTGAACTGGTGCATTGGTCGGAGCTTTAGCAGCACTCCTGCACACGTTGAATGTATGACCCAAACGACCATAGTTTGTGCATTGACGACACTGAGTGTTAGCGGGATGATGGTAATTGCAGATGTTACGCAGTGGATGGGGTCCAGCGTATGGCTTTCTCATCAGCGATTGGTTGTTACCGCTTGTTGATGTGTTGGAGGGACTTGAGTAACTGGCACAGCAGGGGTAATTACAGCAAAGTTTTGAGATTGAGTCTTCCTCTTCTTGTTCTTGGAAAGCTCGGGTTGGTCGGTTTTGACGGTCTCGTTAGAAAGTTTATCGGTATTCTTCTTCGATCCTTTCCGGGTTAAGGAACCAGCTTTCACATGATTATCGGTTAACTGTGCAGCCAGCCTGATAGCATCTTCTAGTGTTGAAGGATTCCTTCCTAGCACCGTATCCTGAATCTGCATGGGTAGACCACCAATGTATTTCTCGATGGCTCGGGAGGTAGGGGTAGCAAGGTGCGGTACCAAAAGACTCAGTTCGTGGAATCGGTTAGTGTATGCGAGGTTCTCGCCACTGTCTTGGGTTAACTCCCAGAACTCAGCTTCCAGTTTTCGGACTTCATTTCTTGGGCAGAACTCTTTAGTCATGAGCTCCTTAACTTCAGTCCATGTTAAGGCTAGAGCAGTTTCAGTTCCACGGGTTCGTTTCTCTCCGTTCCACCAAGTAAGTGCACGTTTCTGAAGAACACTTGTGGCATACCGGACTTTCAGATTTTCAGGGCATTCGCTGTTTAGGAAAGTGTTCTCGATGCTTTCGAACCACTGTAGTAATCCGGTAGCACCTTCAGTTCCACTGAACTTAGTGGGGTTGCAAGAACTGAAATGTTTGTAAGTACAAGTTCGGGGATGGTTTGGTGCAATTGGGTTTTGGACAGTGTTTGGTGCAGTTGGGTTTTGGACAGTATTGTTGCCTTGGTTCAAATGGTTAAGTAGAGTTGGAATGACCGCAGCAACTTCACGTGCTACTATAGCAGCAATCTTGCGGCCAGAGCTTCTAGATCGGGAGCGGTTTTGGCGAGAAGACATGCTGTATAATATGGAAAGGAGAAACCTCTATGAGAAACGGGTAATTGGTTTTTAAAACTTTTCAAATAATAAAATCGTTAATGAGATTGTTTAAAATAACAATGAGAGGTTAGGAGTGTAAACGTTCGGTTCGCAAACCAAAGCGAATACGTTGACTTATCAAAGTATTTGTGTCCACCACAACCTTATCGAGGACATGCGTACCTATAAGCGAATACTCATCTCGAGGGTTCCCAGGTAAGGTAATCAAGTTGTATGAATACCTTGCCTAGACAGAACACCTTAAGATACAGGTATCCCACTCTTCCAGCATTGCATGTTCTCGGTCGTGTGACACGGACTTTGACGAGATTTGAAAACCATGAATAACAATCGAGTTTTGGAGTTTGAAATCACTTGAATTAGGCACACAATGCCTTAGAATATGAGTTAAGATTCGTGTGTATATTGATAGATTCAAAGTGTAAGGAGAATCACATAAGGCATATAATCACATAATCAAGTATAAACATGTGAAGCACATATAATCCTATCTATGCATATAAAATACATGAGAGGACTCATGTGTAAAGGTACTTAGTTATAGTCTAGGTCATTCCATTTCTAATAACCTAATTCCCTATAACCATGGCTCTGATACCAATCTGTCACACCCCGACCGACGGCGGAATCATCGGAGCGGACGAGGGAATGATTGATTGTTCATAACACATGATTGTCTAATAGTGGAAATAATATTAAAATCAGATTACAGGATAGCATGAATTTAACAGGTACAAATACAACAGTTAAAGTCACAAATAGTAATTGTCTTTTGTTTTGACTAAGTCCGGGTCTTAAATGATCAAGTAGAAGTCCACTAGCTTACTTAACCTGAAATCATGTGAGAAAATAAAGTCAGCTAACGAATTAGCTGGTGAGTAGTCATAGTTTTGAGTATATATATAGATTGATTGATTGATTGAGAATAATCCAATTCACAAGGTAACGTTAAGACTTATATTGCAATAGTAAAGCATATAGATAAACCGACACAATAGAAACCCATTGACTTGACACTTGCATATAATAGACTTGCACACAAACACCATAGATTGACTAATTGCCTCTGGCACAATCACCACTCGTAAGCCATATGGGGTGGGTTATCCAAACCAGTAGATCTACATTGTTACCAGGATTGATTGATTGAATTAGGGTTTTATTGTCGTCCAGTTTATCATAGTATGTTCACATAATTGCAAGTAATAACATAACCTGTCTTGAATTGAATTTAGAATGAAACAACAATAGAATATCATGATTGAATATATTGTATCACATGATTTCCCCCAAATAGGAAATGATATAAAAGGGGATATGAATACTCACCTGATTGATGAGATTAGAATCTGGATGTGATAGATTAAACACCAACGATTTCCTTACGATTAACCTAAGGAACGGTGTCTCAAATTAGAATAATAATGATTGTGAATTTGGGAATGTATTAAGGTTTCCATTTGATTTTGAATGGTAGTTTAAATAAACTAATTTTATTTAGCTTGATTGTCTTGAAATAAATAAATGAATTTGAAAGTCATTGTGTTTAGAATTTATCAAAAATGTATGTATCAGTATACATAACTGTTTGATTTATTGTTAATGTGTGGGAAAAATAAATAATTAATTTTATTAATTAATTATATGATAATTAATTAATATATTTAATTATTTAAATTATTAAAAGAAATGAAAATGTTTTGGAATGATTTAAATATAAAATTTTTATATTTAATCATGATTTAAACAATAATAAATATTATTTAAATAAAATAAAAGTAATTCTGTGTCGAATAATAATTTAATAAATATTATTATTAAAAGTTCACTTTTGTTTAATTAATTTTGTATTATTTGTAGTTTTATTTGTTTAAAACATTTAATAAAAATAGATAAAGTGTTAAAATAAATTTCAGAAAAATAATTTTAGTTGTTTAAAAATTTTAATGTTTGTAAAAACATTTTTATAATTTTTACAAATTTTTTTATAATTTTTAGAGGCTCAAAAAGAGGTTTTAAAAAAATGTGTAGGTGCCCGGGGTCGAACCCGGGACCTCTTGGATTACATGGAACGCAGGAACCGGTAAGCTAAAGGCCTTGGCCACGGTAAAAACCAGTTCCAAATGTTTATAATCTGTTCAACCCAATTCCCCCAATTCCCTGTGAGCCCTAGGTTCGAATCCCACGAAATTGAACAAGAATTCGACTTTGATAGGATCTGTAATCATAGGGATTTTATTGCCCGTGTAAAATCGAATATGTATGTATGTTTAATTACCGTTTTGGTGATGGGTTGAAGCCGAACAGAACGTAGAACAATCGCGACGGAGGTGCAAATCGAATGTTGCTCAAACGGGGATTATAATCAAATTAAACTTGATGGAATCTTCGAATGACGATTTGGAAGCAAAGCTCTTTGTTAATTTTGAATAAAATTGATTAAAGATGGGGTTTTGGATAAGTTGCAGGTCCTACGGTTCGAGTGGGGTTCGAAGGTGATGTTGGTGTTTGTTTTGTATGAATTTGAACATAGAATTCGATTGATAACAGATATATATTCGTTCATTTCCGTTTAATTGTATTATTATAAGTTTAGTGCTCAATTATTGGATGCAATTTGGCCGAAAAAGTAGATGAAATTGGGGAAGAAATGTCGAGAAGGAGAAGTGGGTGTGGGGTTGGGTATTTTTGAATTTTACACATCTGGTCCCTGTGGTTTGATTGTTTTGTTATTTTATGTTAAAGACTTATAAAATAAGTTTCATAAATTACACGATACCCCTTGCACTTAATTTGTCACTTTTAAATTTAAATATATTTTTCATTGTTATTATTGTTATTATTATTATTATTATTATTAATATTATTATTACCATTAGCATTATTATTATTATTATTTTATTATTATTAACATCAACGTATCGAACAAAATCCACTTTATTTAACAAAAATACGCAATGTTACATTAAGACCCCTAATCTTTAACTACTTAAAGTTTTAAACATTGTTAAGTTTAGTAATTTATTTTTTATTATTGCTAGTATTATTATTATTACTAACTTAGAAACTTTAAATTAAATAAGGAATTATACATAAATAGCCCACCAAGTTACATAAATAGCATAAATAGGTCTTACAAAAATTAACTTTTAATTAACAAAAAAAAATGCGAGATGTTACAAGTAATGTATCGGTGGAAAATTGGTGGAAAATTGGTTGAAAATTGTTTAGTAATTAAGTGTTAATTTAAATGAAAATTGTTTAATAAATTTGTGTTAAATTAAGTTAAATTTTTATAGTAATGAACAACAATAAGAAATCACTAAAAAAATCAAATGAAACGTGTCATTTTTAAAACAATTGCAATAATGTTTCAATTTGTTTAAACGTTGTCACATTTCATTTAATTTTTATAGTAATTGCTTATTGTTTTACATTGTGAGCGTTTAGGTTTCGTGGCTTCATTCTAATCATCACGAGCTTAGAAATACCCGCCCGACTTAAACTTGGATGTGTTAAGTTCATCATAGTTTTTTAGGTTAATTATGACTTTTTATCGCTAAAATAGAATTTAGTTATCTAAGTTTAGCTTAAACGGGTCAAAACGGGTGAAAAGGACATGATTTGAGTTTAAACGGGTCAAAATGACTTAAACTTGGATGTGTTAAGTTCATCATAGTTGTTTTAGGTTAACTATGACTTTTTATCGCTAAAATAGAATTTAATTATCTAAGTTTAGATTAAACGGGTCAAAACGGATGAAAAGGACATGATTTGAGTTTAAACGGGTCAAAATGACTTAAACTTGGATGTGTTAAGTTTATCATAGTTGTTTTAGGTTAATTATGACTTTTTATCGCTAAAATAGAATTTAATTATCTAAGTTTAGCTTAAACGGGTCAAAACGGATGAAAAGGACATGATTTGAGTTTAAACGGGTCAAAATGACTTAAACTTGGATGTGTTAAATTCATCATAGTTGTTTTAGGTTTATTATGACTTTTTATCGCTAAAATAGAATTTTATTATCTAAGTTTAGCTTAAACGGGTCAAAACGGGTGAAAAGGACATGATTTGAGTTTAAACGGATCAAAATAACTTAAACTTGGATGTGTTAAATTCATCATAGTTGTTTGGTTTACGTCATTTGAGTTTAAACGGGTCAAATGTGTTTAATTATCTAAGTGTGTTTGGTTTACACTTCATATACTTTGCCAAAATATAAATGTATCTTTTGTTTTTGCAGGAGCAAATTTCAAGTTTGTTCCAAAATGCACAATTTATGTCACAAATGATGCAATTAATTGCTTCGCAAAAGGCTCCAAATCAAGCGGAAGAAGACGATTCAGACGAGGGGGATGAATAGCTTATTGTATGATTGTATAATATTGCGTAATCAAGATTTTTAGCTTTTAATTACGACTAAATTATCTATGTATAATTGTATGATATTTCGTAATCTAGATTGTAGTTTATGTATAATTTTATGTTATTGCGTAATCTAGATAATGTTATTGGAAAATCTAGGTTTATTTTGGATGAAAACTGGATTTTTGAAAAAAAATTAAAAAAAAAAAAACACCATTAGCGGCGACAGCTGTCGCCGCTAATAGTTAGAAAAAGCCACTAGGTGACGACTACTTTTAGCGGCGGTTTTTTAGAGTATTAGCGGCGACACCTTTAGCGGCGACCCATTAGCGACGATGAGTTGGCCAATAGCGACAAACTATTAGCGGCGACCTTTTATCGGCGACCTTTTAGCGGCGACATGTCGCAGTTAATACGTATAGCGGTGACAATTGGGAGTATTAGCGGCGATAGTTGTCGCCGCTAATGAGTGAATATTTTGTGGTGAGTGTTACTTTTTAGGAATTCAGGCTACGATGTTCTTCATTTATCCAGTAGAGGTATTTGCTTGATGTCCTACATCGCACTAGCCTTAGTGTAAGCTGGTGTCTACTCTAGTGTTTCTCAAGCATCAACTCTCACCATGCTCTGGTGTACCTATGGATGACCCTTTGTTTTACCATACTATGGTTAGTTCCCTTTAGTAGAACCTAATAGATATTACATATGTTGTTAGCAAGGTTTTTTAGTTTCTATAAAAACTTACCCATCGCCACTTGGTTATGGTCAAAGCTATTATTCGTTATTTGTAGGGGACCTCCTCCCATGGTTTTATTATTGTATTCGTTCGATTCGTTTTCAGATCTAAACATAAACGTTGACCATTCTTAAATATTTATATTTCTTTAACCGATGAGGAGATGAAGCAAACATTATTAAATCTAAAAATTGGGGCCAATCACTTTTAAGTATTAACCGAGTTATTATAAAGTCGTAATTCATGAGTTCTAAGTGACTTCATTTTACTAACCAAACATATATTAAACACTCACTTTCTTATTTATTTCTTCATTCGTAACATATAGTCTAAATTAAAGAAGTTAAAAAATATAGTGAATCACTTTTAAATTAACGAGCATAAAATATTGGCTTTTGTATGATATATTAAATTAACCAGATCTTTTCACCAGCCGCGTGTTGTGACGACGACGTACGTGTTATGACGGCGACGTACGTGTTGTGATAAATTATAGACTTCAGGCGACTTGGCTTGTTTCCGAACAAAATCTATATCGAAATATAGAGTAATTCTAATTTATACTGTCAAATAAAAACATATTATATTGATGCGACTCCAAACAAAATCTACGTCGTAACGTTGACCAACTCAAAAATACATAACAAAAAGCATGCGTGGCAGTGCCATGTGTGGTAGCGTAATGTGTGACGTGATAAAATATGCATGGTTTTAAAATGATTTGCCTATTACCACTTGGCTATCAATTCAAGTGATGTTTTTTTATATAGCTTAAGTAATGGTGGTGGGGGTGTTCCTTTCAATACCCTCCGTTACCCTAAAATTCAACCAATAATACTTGGCAACTTCAATTGCGTCCTAAACTACCCTATAGGTGATGTCAATATCCTAGATTTCAGTTTTATTCGTACATGAAAGATAACTTATAAAAGTAGTTTAATAGCCCTTTTAATCATTTACATAGTTTTCTTTCCTACTTGTTTGGTGAGTAATACCCGTTCCGATTAATACCAGGTCACTGCTTGGGGTGTAGCTCTAGTATCCGAAATACCCGCTCTCCACTACCTGAAGATGGCCACACCACCATAGTAGAAAATGTTTTTTTCTTAATTCCTTTATATATATATATATATATATATATATATATATTTTATAGGATCAGGATCATTACAGAACCATTTTTTATTTTCAGAACCAAAAGAACCATTGACTTACATAAATGTAAATTATAAACCATTGGTTTACATAGATGTAAGTTAAACCTGATGATTTTTAGTTGTTTTTTTATAGTTTATTGTTCAAGTCTGATATACACATATGTAAAACATGTTAAGTATTACCAGACTTAATATACATTTATGTAAATCAATGGTTCTGTAGTTCTGAAAATAAAAAGTGGTTCTGTAATGATCCTAACCCATATTTTATATATATATATATATATATATATATATATATATATATATATATATATATATATATATATATATATATATATATATATATATATATATATATGTGTGTGTGTGTGCGCGCGCACGTGTGCGTGCGTGCGGGTGGGTGGGTGGGTGGGGCGTGGCGGTGGGGGTGTGGGTGCGGGGGGTGCGTGCGCGGGGGGGGGGGGGGGGGGGGGGTGGTTCGTGCGCGGGCGCGGGGGTGCGTGCACGGGCGGGCGCGCGTGTGTGTGGACGTTTTCTTAAAAAATAAAAATTAATGTTAATCTTATTAGGCTAATAATAATTGGATTGTACTGTCTACATCATCCAATTACTCATAATGTTGTACATTATCTTAACAATCCGATGATCATGCGTTACGGGGTCATTCTGTCATTTTTAAGAGCCTTCGACCCTTGGGCCAGCCTTATTTATATGAACAAAATTATTAAAATGACATCAATTCACTATTCATTCATTTTAGTTTTTAATATATACTAGTTTTTATACCCGCCGTGCGTTGCGGCGGCGGTGTATACAGCGTGATAAACCAAAGACTACAATCGGCCCCTCTCGTGGCTGCCACGCCATGACAACAACATGTTTTTGGTTTGACCATCATTGCCAACGAATTGAAGCCAACATGATGCAACACAACGACAAACATAGCTTTGGTTCAGACCTGGTCATTGCTTCTAGCTGCAGACCATCTACCAATGGTTGCCACGCCAGAACAACAACCTGTTATTGGTTAGATCATCACAGCCAACAAACAGCCTAAAATAAAGCAACAATGTGTGATCCAGTGAATCGAAGCCACCAACATCAGGCAGATTCATGAACACATGGAAAACCCAAATCAACATCAAACATTAAAGGTCTGTAAGAATCAAAAAATGGAAACCCTAGATGAAGAACCAGAACCAAATCACCAACACATAAGGATCAGAATGTGTGCTCGTTGTGGCTGCAAATTATCATTTGTCGTGCCAAAACAACAAAGCGACACTTACTTTTTATCATCATCGCTAGCCCTCACAACATATTAGTAACAAACCAAAAAGAGAATAAAGAAAGCAGTGATAAACATTAAACCAAAGCCAAATCTCAAATGAGGTGTTCCTCATCATCATCGACACATTTCATCGATGAATTACACATACCCAACCACATGCATAAGCTGATCATAAGGCTCGGAATGTGTGCTCGTTATGGCTGCAAATTTTCATTTGCCACGCCAAAACAACAAAGTCACACCTACTTTTTATCATCATCGCCAGCCCTTGGAACATATTAGTAACAAATCAAAAAGAGAACAAATAAACCAGTGATAAACATTAAGCCAAAGCCAAGTCTCATATGAGGTGTTCCTCATCATCACCGACATATTCCATCAATGAATTACACATACCCAACCACATGCATAAGCGGGTTATACAACAAGAGTCACGAAAACCACTGTGAGTGGTAACCCACGATACCACTGTGAGTGGTAACCCACGATGGAGAACAACAAATCAACAAAGCAAGAACCAGACAAAGGGGATGGGACACCGGCGTGGCCACAACATCAAATGGGGGTACAACAACAAATGGACTACAATGGTGTCCACACCACAGCCGTTGACAGGAGCCGTTGTAGATTTAAAACCCTAAATCGGTTTTAGAAGTAGGCGAAGAAAAGGGGGAACAATAATGGTTGCACCACCATTGTCGCCACCGCTCAGACCCTATCGTCATCATCGTCGTCACAAACGTGATGAAAAACCCACGGCCGGCGATGACAGCTCCCTCCAGTAGAGAGACCATCATCGACTCCAGGTCAAACCGACGACAGACCAAATGGCGACCGACCACCAACACTATCGACCATGGTGGGGAAACACCACATCCTCCACCTCGACCACAGAGGGGAGGCAGAGCGACAGCGGATCCCACCACCACCGACAGAACCGAACATGGTGAGGAAACCGTCGCCTCCTCCACCTCAACCGGAGAGGAAAGCCGACCGGTCGTAGATCCCACCGAAAACCCTAAAAGGGTATAAAATAGAAAAGAAGAGAAGGGGAAAACCACCAGCATCACCGCCATCAATGGATCGGCCAACCTCAACCGAGTAAGAGAGAAAGGTATACAGAGACAATTGTAAGGGCAAGCCGTGGACGGCGATGGAGACACAAACGTGCCCAAACCACCGCTATCACACACTCCCTCTCTCTTCTGTCTGAGGTTGTTGGCCGGTAAGCCGGAGACGACGGCTGCGACACACCTCTCTCTCTCTAAAACAACCGCCGGCCACCACCAAGAAGACCTCGGGAAAATGAAACACATTTAAAGGATGAGCACTGCACAATACCCAAAACCATCGTGAAATACCGATAATAACCCCAGGTACTGTTCATACTCTTCATTTCCAATCTTTATTAACATATATGTTAATGTTAATATGTTCATCATATATGTTCCTTTTTCTCTTCCAAATCATAAAGTAGCCATAGTGTGCAAGTATAATAGTTGGGTTTCTTGAATTCATCATCAAAATAGAAGGTACATATAAATGTTTGCAGGTATGAAAACAGGTAAAAAAATGAGCAAAAAAGAAAGAAGAAAGCACAAAACAACCAATTACTTAGAAAAATAAACAATGGTTTCATTGACGCATATTCACAAGCACCTGGCATGCGTCTTATAACCATGGGAATTCAATCAAAACAAGACCGGATGAAGAACATGTAAGTACATCCTGAGGGAGAAGTGAACCGCCACCGCTTCGCGGTGGTTAGGTTCCGCGTGAAGTAACCAGATTTAAGCAAAGCTCAGAATCCAAAAATTATAACATCTCACCATTAATGCGTTATCATCACAGCCTCAAAATTGTAATAAAAAACGAACGCGGAACGGCTAATACCACAAATCGACAGGCTCAGAAACATTAACGGAATGAGGGCGTTATGGCCGCAGAGGGATGCGGGTAACAACCCACTGTCCTCGAAATCTACCCCGCCAAGACTGCACCTACTTCAACGTCTATCTATTACGTTTAATTTCATCATAGCCATGCAATAAAGCCCAACCAACAATTCGTAACCACATGAAGATCGAGATATGAGTGATGCCTCAGACGATCTACTACTCGCCATCATCGACCTAATAATAAACAGAAAGGGAGGCATATCAAACATTCAAAAAATAGTATTAGTCTCTTACGCACCCATTCAACAACAGACAAATCAAGGTTTATACCTGTTTTTGTTACCCCAGAAAGCTCTATTAAAACACAATAAAGAAACAGATGTGCAAATGCATCCTCGGTCAGTATGAAGACAATGGAACACTGACCTAAAACAGGGCTACAACAACCACAGTGCCAACGACAACCAATCACAGCCGTTACGGAAAAGCAAATACCAAGCAACCACCGACGGTGGTGTCACACCCCAACCTTGACGGCGGAATCGTCGAGGCGTGAGAGTTAAGATTGTTCACAGCCACATAACGCTATTGCCTGAAACATGTTTAAAATAAGGGTCAACATATTGTTGGTGAGCATTCTATTGTTTTAAATATATAAGTATATAAAAGATGGCAATTCATGTTGTAAATTAGAGAAAAAGGTAACTAGGGATGTAAGACAGAATGCACAATCAAACCTTGACAAAGTTTTACAAGTCTCAAACGTTTACAAGTATATACGATTAGCTAAGTGTACTTGGATCAACCAAGCAGGCTTGTCAGGCCCATAGATCTATGACGTCGCCAGGCTAGCAATAGTTAATGATTGTACATGTATTCGACATTACATGGTAGCTACAAGATTCAACTAATCACAACACACAAGTAAATTGCCATAATTTTACAAGAATCAAACGGGTTTACAAGTGCAACGTTTATAAGGAAACATGTTTCACCCAAAAGTGTGAAAATGATAAAATGGGTATAGAAATACTCACATGGTGATTAAGTATAAATTGGATGATTAATAAGAAATAATAACGCGCGTCGTTTCAACGAATTCCTTTACAAGGTACCTAAAACATATTTATTCCAAGATTAAGTTTGACAATAAGTTTAACATTTAGACGTGAACTAAAGTTTTAGAATTTTGGGGTTTTGTATATTATATTTGTTTAAAAGAAATATGTCTTTTCTAGAAATGAAATTAAGTTTAATATATTAAGTTTTAACGTTTTAACGCGAACTAGGGTTTCGACAAGTATTTGGGGGTTTTTATGCTTAAATAAAGTTAATTATATATAGTTTAGTTTAATAAAAGAAAAGTATTATTTATGAAATTTTTAAAGGAATTTAATTCTTTTATAGTAATTTGTGAAATTAATTATGAAACGCATATAATTTCTGTGAGAAATTCATAATTACGTTAACATCGTGATCAATAATAATTTAATACTTTAAACTATTATTTAAAATCATGTTTTTATAAAAATAAACCAATTATATTATTTGTTATTTGATATTATATATAAAAATTAAAGTGTTTTCAATGAAATAATTTTACAGAAAACTATTGGATAACTTTTAAAATAATTAGAGTTTATAAAATAAATTTTTAGAATTTTCAGAATTTTTTTATGATTTTTAAAGGCTTAAAAAGCCAATTAAAAAAATAAGGGGGGTGCCCGGGGTCGAACCCGGGACCTCCTGTTTACACACACATGCACCAAACCAGTGAACCAAGGCCTCAGCCGCGGTTATGATTGGGTTTTTAGTCTTTTAAACACAACCCGCGTCCCTATCCCAAATCCCATGAACCCTAAATCGAACAGTCCAAAATTAAAGCTCGATTCGGAGTTGTTAACGATTTAAATCATGGGGCTTTTGATCCCCATGAGAAATCGAGCATATAGATGGTTTTAATTACTTGATTGGTTACCTAATTCGATGGGAACAGATGAAGAACAAGTCGCAGTCGATGTGATGATCAATGGATGAGCAATCAGTGTTTATATTCAAATTAATTGAGCAGATAGCTTTGTATGAAGATAATGATCAAATGCCCTCTGTAAATTTCGAAGTAGAAAGCTCAGAGAATGGTGTTCGATAAGGTTGCAGGCCGCGATGAAGATGACGATTGATTTCTGTGTTTGTGTATGTTTTTGATGAAATTGGCACCTGAATTCGATTAGGTATTTATAAATGATTGTTGTTGTAGCTTCAATTTGTTTATTGTTGTTGTTTGAGTGTATTATTGAGCTGTATCGAATCCGAGATAAAAGTGAAAATTAAAGCCGTTTGATTGACTAATTCAACACGTTTTATGTTGGAATTCAATCCGAATTGGATCCAAGGAAGCTTTCGGTGAGATTGTGGGGTTCAAAATCAAATAATTTGGTTGATTTGGTTGGGAATTTTGGTGGTTTCGATGTGAGAGCTTTGGATCCGATTATTTCGATGGTTAAACGTGTTTAACGAGTGCTTTGGGTTCGAAACTAGTCTATGAACGCATTAGAACCGGTTTTGTGAGTTAAAAGTGAGTAATTTTATCGATTCGGCCTCGCCGGAGTTCGGCCGGAGGCCCGCCGGAATTCGGCCGGAGAATCGAGGGGGAAGCAGTGGGTTTTTGAAATGTTACACAAATGGTCCCTGCGGTTTCTAAGTTATCAATTTATGTTATAAACTTATTTATTAAGTTTTATAAATTACAAGACTGCCCCTGGACTTTTGTTATTATTATTATTATTATTGTTATTATTATTATTATTAATATTATTATTATTATTATTACTATTATCATTATTATTATTATTATTTATTATTATTATTATTATTATAATTATTATTATTATCATTTTATTATTATTATTATTATTATTATTATTATTATTATTATTATTATTATTATTTGCAAAATACGAGATGTTACAGTCTCCCCTACTTTAGGAAATTTCGTCCCGAAATTTGTTTACGAGGAGGCTGCGACGACAAGATGAGGACACTTGGAGGACTTTCAGGTTTTGATGAAGAAGAAAATTCATCATCGATTAAGCTGACCGCTTTAGTGTTTACTTTATGTGCAATGGCAGAGCCATCAGAGGTAAAAAGAGAGTCTAACGTGTGTGTCTTCCAATTAGCCTCATGAATGTTAATTATCGTATAAATACAAAGTGTTACTGTCTCCCCTACTTTAAAGAATTTTGTTCAGAATTTAAAAATGAACTAAACAAACAAATACGGGTATCTCTGCTTCATCTGATCCTCCCGTTCCCACGTGAACTCAGCTCCACACTTGTTCTCCCAACGAACCTTAACAATTGGAGTTGTTGTGGTTCTAGTCCTCTTCATGATGCGATCCATAATCTCAACAGGTTTCTCGATGAAGTGCAGTGACTCGTCGATCTGAATGTCTTCCAGTGGAACATGCAGACTCTCGTCGGCCAAACACTTTCTTAAGTTTGAGACATGGAACACAGGATGAACTCCACTAAGGTCGGAAGGTAGTTCTAGTTTATAAGCCACTTTCCCAATCCTTTTCAGGATTTTGAAAGGTCCTACAAATCTTGGAGCTAATTTGCCCTTCTTTCCAAAGTGAATAACACCTTTCCATGGTGAAACTTTAAGAAGAACCATATAACCAACTTGAAACTCCAACGGTTTACGATGCTTATCGGCATAACTCTTTTGTCGACTTCTTGCCACTTCAAGGTTCTCACGGATTGTAGCAACTTTATCGGTCGTTTCCTGTATAAGTTCAGGACCAGTGATAAAGTTTTCACCAATATCAGTCCAACAGATCGGTGATCGGCATTTACGACCATAAAGTGCTTCGAACGGTGCCATCTTGATACTCGAGTGATAACTATTGTTATACGAAAATTCCGCGAGCGGTAAATGCGTATCCCAATTACCACCAAAGTCAAGGACACATAATCGTAGCAAATCCTCGAGGGTTTGGATTGTTCGTTCGGTTTGGCCATCAGTTTGAGGATGGTAAGCCGTACTTAAATCCAATTGAGTACCCAAGAGTTCTTGCATAGATGACCAAAAGTGCGAAGTGAAACGAGCATCTCGATCGGAAATGATGTGCAATGGTACGCCATGACGACTCACAATTTCGTCAATGTATATACGAGCTAGTCTTGAAACCTTGTAGGTGTCTCGTATAGGTATGAAATGTGCCGTCTTGGTCAAACGATCCACAATCACCCATATACTATTATGACCACGAGGAGTACGTGGTAACTTGGTTATAAAATCCATGGATACATGTTCCCATTTCCACATAGGGATATCAGGTTGTTCAAGTAAACCACTTGGTCGTTGATGCTCGGCTTTGACTCTTGCACACGTGAGACATTTGGAGACATAAACCGCAATATCTTTCTTCATTCCAGGCCACCAATATTGACCACGCAAGTCCATGTACATTTTATCGGAGCCAGGATGAATAGAATATCGGGTGTGATGAGCTTTGTTCAAAATGATGTGTTGAAGGTTATCACGATTTGGAATCCAAAGTCGATTCAGAAAGTACCATAGGCCGTTTGGTTTTTCCTCCAGTTGTGATCGAACGTTAGACACCAAATCCTCATTACTTCCTTCGTCGGTTATTACCGCTTGTTGTGCCTTACGAATGCATAACTTGAGATCACTATCAATTCTTATGTTTTGGAGCATGATAGTAGCCTCGTTAACATCCACACGAACCTCGGTATCAAATTCTCTTAACGTGTGAAACCACTGTCTTCGATCTCGGATTCCTTGTAGTGAGACGGTTTTGTTATGGACCTTGCAACTCAGCGCGTCGGCTACAACATTCGCCTTTCCAGGATGATAGCGAATGTCACAGTCGTAGTCGCTGATTAACTCGATCCAACGTCGTTGTCTCATGTTGATATCTTTTTGGTTGAACACATGTTGGAGACTTTTGTGGTCGGTGTAGACTATGCATTTCGTCCCATAAAGATAATGTCGCCAGATCTTCAAAGCGAAAACCACAGCACCGAGTTCAAGATCATGAGTCGTGTAATTCACCTCGTGAACCTTCAATTGTCTTGATGCATAAGCTATCACCTTTCCTCGTTGCATAAGAACACAACCAAGACCTTGTTTTGAAGCATCACAATATACGGTGAAATCATCGTTTCCATCGGGTAGGGTCAAGATAGGAGCATTGCTGAGTTTGTGTTTTAATGTTTCAAAAGCTTCCTCTTGCTCGGGCCCCCACTCGAATGGTTTATTCTTTTGTGTTAAGGAAGTGAGCGGCTTTGCGATCCTCGAAAAGTTGGCGATGAATCGCCGATAATAACCAGCAAGACCAAGGAAAGAACGAATCTCGGTCGGTGTCGTGGGAACACACCAATTCTTCACAGCTTCCACCTTTACAGGGTCAACGTGAATTCCTTGGCTATTCACCACGTGTCCTAGAAATTGAACCTCCTTGAGCCAGAAATCACACTTCGAGAACTTCGCGTACAATTGCTCTTTCTTCAACAGTTCAAGAACTTGTCGCAAATGCAGTTCATGCTCGGCGTTGGTTTTGGAGTAGATGAGAATGTCGTCAATGAAGACGATCACAAACTTATCTAGATAAGGCTTGCATACTCGATTCATGAGATCCATGAAAACAGAAGGAGCATTAGTCAAGCCAAAAGGCATCACCGTAAACTCATAGTGCCCATAACGAGTACGAAATGCGGTCTTGGGGATGTCATCATCATGGACTCGTAACTGATGATATCCAGAACGTAGATCAATCTTCGAGAATATAGTAGCTCCTTGAAGTTGATCAAACAGATCGTCGATACGAGGAAGAGGATACCGGTTTTTGATGGTCAACTTGTTGAGCTCTCGGTAATCGATACACATACAGAATGACCCATCTTTCTTCTTCACAAATAAGACAGGTGCACCCCAAGAAGAAGAACTAGGGCGGATAAACCCTTTTTCGGATAATTCCTAGAGTTGGCTAGAGAGTTCTTGCAATTCCGATGGTGCAAGCCGATATGGTGACTTGGCCACGGGGTTTGCTCCCGGTATCAAATCAATTTTAAATTCAACTTCATGCACGGGAGGTAAACCACTAAGGTCATCAGGAAATACTTCAGGAAAGTCTCGTACAATAGGGACATCCTTAAGTTCTTTCCCTTTGGCTTTTGTGTTGACCACGTAAGCCAAGAAGGCTATATACTTCTTGCTTAAGCACTTTCGGGCTTGAGTGCAAGACATGAGTTTGAGTCCTTGTGATGATTTCTCGCCGAACACTTTCAAAGTATCCCCGGATGGTAACGGTATTCGGATACACTTTCTCAAAACAAACGATCTCGGCATGATGTTTGGCTAGCCAATCCATTCCAATGATGACGTCGAAGCTTCCGAGTTTCATAGGAATAAGATCAATAGAGAATTCGTGCTCGTTAAAGCTTATGATGCAATCACGTATTATGACATCAACGACAATAGGTTTTCCATCGGCGATTTCGACCGTGTAGGGTCTTTCAAGATTAATACGTGATTTAGAAAGTACGGGCTCGAATTCTAACGACACGAAACTCTTATCCGAACCCGAATCAAATAATACAGATGCATAATGATCATTTACAAGATACATACCTGTTCGGTAAAAAAAATTTATTATTGATACGATGATTACAAAGATGGAAAACATCAATAATACAAGAAATGATTTAAACGGGGTTCTTCGTCGTACCATTCACAACGTCATTGCTGACTTGTGCTTGGTTGGCGTTGATATTGAAAGCCCTTCCACGAGCTGGTGGCACGTTGCCCGTATTACGAGGGCATTGTGGACGAAAATGACCAGGCTCGCCACAGTTGTAGCAGGTTCGGTTGGCAAGCATTGCGGCGTTGTTTGGTGCACGAAGACAAGTAGTCACCAAGTGGCCATACTTTCCACATAACGAGCAGATTCGGCATGGAACGTTACCCGCATGATGGTACTTGCACGTGTTACACCTTGGCAGAGGACCCGCATAAGCTTTAGCCATGGGAGCTTGATTTGCCACCACCATTTGTTTTTTAGGAGCATTTGGAGTGGTCACAGCGTAGTTGCGTGTTGGTGTGAACTTACGCTTCTTGCTTTGGGAAGATGACTCAGCCCTACCTCCTTTGTTGCCTCGGTTGTCGCCTTCGCAGTAGACTTTGAACCCCTTGCCGATATAGTGCCAGCTCTAATATGATTCTCAGTGAGCTGCGCTGTGATAGTAATTGCCTCCTCCAAAGTTGTGGGTCGGCTACCCACCACAGCATCTTGAATTTGGGGTGGTACACCCTTTATGAACTTCTCGATGTTACGGGGGACAGTGTCAACCATATGGGGCAATAGTAGACTCAACTCATGATGCCTAGTTGAGTAGGCCAAATGATCACCACCATCTTGCTTCAAGTTCCAGAATTCTTCTTCCAACTTTTGTAATTCACTTCTCGGGCAAAACTTCGCGATGGCGATGTTTTTGAATTCATCCCAAGAGAGTGCCGAAATAGCATCAGCTCCTCGGTTTCTCTTCTCGCTATTCCACCAGGTAAGTGCCTTTGTTGGAGCATACTAGTGGCATAACGGACTTTGAGTGCCTCGGGACACTCACAATTGACAAAAGTGTTCTCCATGCTTTCGAACCACTCAAGAAGACCAGTGGCTCCTTCCTTGCCACTAAAGTTGGTGGGTTTGCACGAGTTGAAGTGTTTGATAGTGCAAGTACGATCGTTCCCGTTTCGGCTATTGCTATTTTCTCTTTGAGCACCGTTGTTGTTTCCATTGGTGTTGTTGTTGCTATTGGCCATCATGGTGCTATTAAGTTCAGCAACCATGGTTGCTATTTTCTCTAAGGCGATCATTGCTGCCAGCTTGCGGTCGGAACTTCCACGCTTTCCATGATGACGAGACATGCTGGATATACAAAAATGAGCTAGTTACGGGAGTGAAGATAACAAAGGATATTAGTTTAGACAAAGGTAAGCTAAAGGTTGTAAGGTACACGGAATAATTCCATTTGGTAACGCATTACCATTTGGAACCGTGGACACGTCAAGGTAAATTGACTCATTTGCCTTAGAGATTTGTGTATTTTGACCATAGTTTATCACTCATCCCAGAAATCCCCAGGTAAGCGTAACTGGTCCCGTAGGATATATGCGAAACGCTTGCCTTAGCCGAAGGCTTTTTGCCAGGAAATCCAGAATACAGGTGTCTATGTGTCACACAATATTTCTTAGGTTCATGAAATCAAAACCTTGATGAGATTTATATAGATTAGACATAACGCCTAAAGATCCAAGTCATAAGCATAAGTATACGATTCCACGTGTCGTCGAGAATAAGATTGAGAGGTTTTATGTTCGGGGAGAGTCAAAGATAAGTTTAGGGAGACAAATAACTAAGTTTAGGCAATCCTATGCTAAGGCATCAAATTGCACATAAGAAGGCATAGCATTATGTAACATGCAAACCATGTATTTACAAGATAACAAGTACTATAAGGTGCATGCATAAGCTATAGTCTAGGTCACCATTAATAACCTAAATCCCTATAGTTATGGGCTCTGATACCAATCTGTCACACCCCAACCTTGACGGCGGAATCGTCGAGGCGTGAGAGTTAAGATTGTTCACAGCCACATAACGCTATTGCCTGAAACATGTTTAAAATAAGGGTCAACATATTGTTGGTGAGCATTCTATAGTTTTAAATATATAAGTATATAAAAGATGGCAATTCATGTTGTAAATTAGAGAAAAAGGTAACTAGGGATGTAAAACAGAATGCACAATCAAACCTTGACAAAGTTTTACAAGTCTCAAACGTTTACAAGTATATACGATTAGCTAAGTGTACTTGGATCAACCAAGCAGGCTTGTCAGGCCCATAGATCTATGACGTCGCCAGGCTAGCAATAGTTAATGATTGTACATGTATTCGACATTACATGGTAGCTACAAGATTCAACTAATCACAACACACAAGTAAATTGCCATAATTTTACAAGAATCAAACGGGTTTACAAGTGCAACATTTATAAGGAAACATGTTTCACCCAAAAGTGTGAAAATGATAAAATGGGTATAGAAATACTCACATGGTGATTAAGTATAAATTGGATGATTAATAAGAAATAATAACGCTTGTCGTTTCAACGAATTCCTTTACAAGGTACCTAAAATATTTATTACAAGATTAAGTTCGACAATAAGTTTAACATTTAGACGTGAACTAAGGTTTTAGAATTTTGGGGTTTTGTATATTATATTTGTTTGAAAGAAATATGTCTTTTCTAGAAATGAAATTAAGTTTAATATATTAAGTTTTAACGTTTTAACGCGAACTAGGGTTTCGATAAGTATTTGGGGGTTTTTATGCTTAAATAAAGTTAATTATATATAGTTTAGTTTAATAAAAG